>JAVLUX010000186.1:7227500-7827500 GCA_032164185.1 Moxostoma hubbsi
GTTTTTTGTCTTTGACAAAGGGTGAGTAGGGAGTGTAGAACAGGGGGGAAAAAACACAAAAGGGAGAAAGAAAATTGTGGTTGTGCAAGGATGAAGTTGTTACAGTTATTCACTTTATCAGATGTTAGCTTAATTTTCCATTTTAAAGCATGCCATTACCTGGCAGACAGAATGGCATGCTGATTCTGGCCAGAGCAGATGTCTTTGATTATGTAAGGGTTCTTGTCACAGGACACACCTGGGACAGTATAATTGGGTTTGCACACTGTAAGAAAGAATGGTGTGTGATAGCCAGTGGCCAGCTGGATGACATCAGTGACCAGTGCTGTCGCACAAAGCCCAAAAACATGAACACCTAGAAACAGAGACAGATGAAGAGGAATGAAACATTGATGACTCATTTTATCGGCTTCATGTAACACTTTGTGCCTGACTCATGTTATGTAATGTTCATCTGCATATTTTATTTTGCATCTTTGAAAGATTATAAAATTTCTAATTTTCATTTCATTGCCCTGGTTGTAGTAGTCGAAAGCAAAATTGTATTGCTCAGATGTTGCTCTTTCATAGCTCAGTACAATTCTCAGTGATGCTTCATGAAATATAACCTTTATTTGTTTCTCCTTAAATCCCTTTGGAGAAATAAAATAGACACAAATTACATAAAAAAAGGTTTATGCTTTAGAATCAACAGCAAGAGTAAACAACTGGTAACACTTCACAATAATTAGGTTATATTGTTAGCTTTAGCTAACGACATTAGTTAACAAACTAACAATAAACAACACCTTTACAGCACTTATCAATCTTGGTTCAAGTAAATTATATATATACCAATATATTTTTCTATTGCAGCTGGCCCGCAATAACAAAAATAGTACATATATAAATAACCACAACCTTGACCAACACAAAATAGGTATCGTTTGAAAGCTTAGAAGCTCTACTTTACAATACATATAGGCAATACATTAAATAGCCATGTGTAATATGTTGTTGGGAAGCTCTCCAAGAGTAGAATACAACCAGCCTATTGTTTTTACTGTTATTTGACTTTGACATTTATGTTTCAGGTGTTGAAAAAAATAGAGATTGAAACAGTCGTTGCTTACATGCTGCGGTTTCACTTATAACTTCATGAAAGAACATAAAATATCACATACCATTACTTAGAGGAGGTGATTATCTTTCAAACGAGCACACACACAAGGTAATTGGATGCATAGATCATAAGATCATTGACAAAAAGTTAAATGTGCACAATGTGCACACAGCATCTTGCCACTGACAGGTTATCATTAAAAACACCCTCAAAGCTTAAAGGGTTCAATTAAATGTTGTATATTAACATTAATAAACACAATATGAGCAAACAAAAACTAATAATAAACAATTTTATTGATAAATGCTGTAAAAATTCATTGATAATTGTTAGTTCATTGTGCATTAACAAATGTTAACAAACAGAACCTAGAGTTACCAAGGAACTATAAAACAAATTAGAATTTAATCTAATTCTATTTTGATCTTTGATCTAATCTGATCGAAGAATTTGAGAAATGTTTCATGCGTTTATTTCTCTGACTTTTTATTGTATCTTGGCAAATCTGAGCTCAGTTTGAGACATGTTGAGATCTCTTCTGAATCTTACTGGTGTCTTTTTCTCAGTAGAGAAATAGTAAAAGACTTGATTCTCCAATTGCTCTCCATTTATTTTCATTGCTTTTGTAACAATATACTTGAGGTGAAATATAGGTTTTTTTCCCCCCCTATGGATAATTGTCTTACAGAGACTTACATACCAACAAAACGAACAGTTCTCCGCAGGAAAGAGTTAAAGTTACAGCCCCCAGCATTGATGCTCCCCTCAATACCCGGGCGAAACTTTAGTTTGGATTGCATACAATACAGCAGACCCTCACCCATCATGATCTGTTCATAAGAAAAACAGTTAGAAAATGATTACAGATACACAGATATTAAATGTTGAAATTCACATACATAAGGGCATATGAAGTTTTGTTTTAAAAAACATTAAAGTAAAAATAAAAGTCAACATGAAACGGTATTAGAAACCTATTTTACTTCCAATATATGATGCATTTCAGAGTGAAACAGCATATTCAAAAAGAGACAAATGTAGGGCAAGACTTGATTTTATCCATCTGCAATTGATTGCTTGCGTGTTCCATAGTAGGTGTTCGATACCAGAATGGAGCCAGATCTGAATGTGAGTGTGGCACGGTGGAGGACGGGACCGGCGCGTGATTACGCACGCCCGGTCCCGTATTAGGCTAATTAAGCCGTCAAGAGGGATAAAGGCCACTCGCAGACGGCGATCGAGAGAGAGAGCTCAATTACGTATGTCCGTTATCTTATGTGTTTGTCTTTTGAGTTCTCCATTAAACCTTCAGTTTATATGTTAAGCCGGTTTCTCGCCTCTTCCTTGCCCATCAATTTGATCTGTTTTACATTGGTGCCGAAACCCGGGAAGGAAGAGGGGTGCGCCGTAGCGGAGTTCTCGCCACTACCCCAAAGAAGCAGCCGCGGCCATCTGCCGGGGGACGAGGAGCCCAGCCGCCTGGACGCAGAGGAATGGCCGCCGACCGCGAGGGGAGAAGGGGCTCCTATAGCCGACCGCCTGGAGCGGTCAGGGCCGCTGCCAGGGACGGAGGATGCCCCTACCAGCCGCTGAAACGCGGAGGGGTCGAGGGAAGACCGCCGTCCGCGAGCGGGGAGGGGATCGCGACCGACCGCCTGGAGCTGGAGAACCGCTGCCAGGGGCGGGGGAGTCCCCTTCGGCTCCCCGAGAACGCGGCGGGGCGTTCCGTCCGCCAGGGGCTGAGGACTGCCTCGGATCCGCCTGGAGAGGCGCGGCTGCCGTTCGGTAGAGGGTGGAGGAGTGGCTGAGGAACGAGCTATGGCGTATCAGAGAACCGGTAAGTTAGGTGTTTTTTTAAAAAAAATTTTTTATTAATCTCTCTCTCCTCTCTCTCTCACTGCCGCTCTGCGTTGGCCTTTTCCCTCTTTTTTTTTAATTCTGGTGTTTGTGGGAGGGGAGGTACCGCCCAGTGCAGGAACCTCCCCCCTATTTTTAATTGTTGTTGTTTCCCTCCCCTTGCCCCTCCCTCTTTTATAATTATGGTGTTTGTGGGAGGGGAGGTACTGCCCAGTGCAGGAACCCTCCCCCCCATTTTTAATTGTTTTTTGTTTCCGTCCCCTTGCCCCTCCCTCGTCCAGGTTGATGGGGATGACCTGCCGGCAGACCGCGCGGGAGGCGCCCCCCCCAGGGGATGTACGTCAAGCCGGGGGTCCCCAGCCTGAAAGAACAGGGGAGGAATGTGGCACGGTGGAGGGCGGGACCGGCGCGTGATTACGCACGCCCGGTCCCGTATTAGGCTAATTAAGCCGTCAAGAGGGATAAAGGCCACTCGCAGACGGCGATGGACAGAGAGAGCTCAATTACGGATGTCCGTTATCTTATGTGTTTGTCTTTTGAGTTCTCCATTAAACCTTTAGTTTATATGTTAAGCCGGTTTCTCGCCTCTTCCTTGCCCATGAATTTGATCTGTTTTACAGTGAGTATGCATTGCCGACATTCAATTTTGATGAGGGTTTTTGACATGGACCGTGACATGGCTGATGGCCAACTGCCCTCGTAATTCATTTTTAGGATTTGCTTTTTAAGATCTGATATAGTTCTTGATATTCTATTATAGTCCTAGTTGAACATATTATGGCATACAATATGAGTTGTTCTTAGGGTAAGAAATAATCAATTCTCAATATTGAGAATTTGTATTAAAGGTGCAGTAAGCGATTTTTTTCATGGAAAGGTATGCAAAAAATGTCCCTACTCCCTGAAGGATATTAATGAAATAAGTGTTCAGTCTCTGTGACATCTCTAGACTCTGTAAACAGCAAACAAAAATCTGTTTGTGGACTGTCGTCTCTGACGCATTCGACCTGCCAATCATTTTGCACGTTCTCAAAGAATTGTAGATGCAGCGAATTATTGAGGCTTAATGCAGTTTTTATGCCGTTTCTGCATAATGTTGGTCTCAATAAAGCTCAAATGGCATCTTTGAAATGTGAGGTTTTGGAAAGAGGTCCGTGGCTAATTCAACGTCTCAGCCTCATGGAAGCAGAATGGCTAAAATCGCTTACAGCACCTTTAATGAATTATTTCAATTGGCACATCTATGACGAGACAGTTTAGGTTTCAAATAGTTACAAAACAATCTGATTATTTTATTTAAATATAGAATCCAACTATTATCTCACATATCGGCAAGATTTTAGAAAGGAATTACCTAAAACCATAGGCTAAAATAATGACTATATTTTTATTTGGCCATTGGTTAACATTAACCAAGACAAATAATGTGCAATGATGAATCATGCACAATAAGACCAGGAACATGTTTTATGGAAGTAAATAGGGTAAATTTTGATTTCATGTTGACTTTTGGTCACATCTGTTAAAGAGATAAAGATTTAAAAGCAATAAATTGGCATTATTAACTATCTCTTATCTCACAGAGGCGGCAGGGCCAGCGAACGCCAGACTCAAAAGCATGAGCAGAGGAATGAGCTCATCTCCGCTGTCCACGTAGGGCATGCTGAGAGAGCGGTCATGGCAGCGAAATCCCACCTGCGCTGGCTGGAGCACATCTGTGAGCTCCAAGAAGTAAAGGGAAACCATGGAGGAAGCCACTATGGGCAGCTATAGGTCAGAGGAGGAAACGTGCAAGAGAGGCGTGTAATTAAAATGTTTCACAATGTAATAATAGACAGAAAGGCTTTGTATAAGTAGTACATTTTCTAATAGCCTTTCTTTTCCATATACAAATAGATATTAAAGATTCATATTACACAGGCATATCAAGATCAGAGCACAGGTTAATTACTGTAGAGTGACTGTGGCAGATGGCAGTTAAATGTCATCTCCGAGTACAGTACTTGAGGGCTGACAGTGTGCTGAAAGGTATTCACAGTAGCACACTCAAGCTGACACTTATTGTGCGTTTTCAATTATGTCTTCAAAGAAAATGAGAAAGGCTGGTTGTTAGGAGTGTGTAATGTAATTATGTGAGACATTAATTGCTTTATTTCAGTTTTAAACTCCGGAAAATAAAGGATGGCACGTACCTCTACAAAATAGAAGCAGGGTAGCAGGGTCAGGCTGTCTTTTGGAGGTTTCTTCTTGATTTTTTCACGTACAGTCATCATGATGATACTCCTCTGAAGCTATTTTGGTGACATATAAGTTAATATTAACACTGATTTTTTTTCTATCCCAGCTTAATATGCAGAGACAACTATAAGTAATCAATTTGTAGACTGGTTTCCTCAAAAAGTGTAACCACTGTGGCTTAGTGGCACTATAAATAAATTTCTCTGTTTATGCATCATAAGCAGCCCAACACACCACATTGACTAAAGCAACGGCATCAGTTTGGGGGCTATCTGTTGATCTGACCAATGGAGTGGAGTGTTTGGGATGGTGAAATTGTAAGAAATGATACGTGTTGGCTTGTACAAAATGTACAACCTTTACTCCTTTAAAATAAACAAACCAACAAACAAAGGTATTTAAAAAAGTTAAGTTAACCCATAACCCAAACCCAAACTTATCTATAAAGTCTAACCCCTTACCCAAACCTCAAGCCTAACCATGATTTTAATGACAATCACTGTTGCGTACAACAGAAAAAAGAGAAACATTGGCGTTTTGAAAAAGTGTTCTTACGAGTTTTCCTAAATTTGACTCCTAACACAAACCCCAAACCTAATCATAAAGTCCAATTACTTACCCAAATAGATTGTTGGATAAGAGGTTAGCTAAAATGTGATTGTATCAATTTATAATTGTGTTTGTTGATTGGTTGGTCTCTATGAGAGTAAGTCACACCTTACCTTATGAGCCAAGTCGAATAGTATCTTACAATTTCGCCATCTCGTACAAATTATTACAAGCAGTAGCGTTAGTGGTTTTAACCACCACGCAATTGCATGGGGCCCTGGACGTCGGGAGCCCACCGGCCCGAGTATGTTAAGACACCTGTGTTCTGTATCAGTTGTTGCGCTACATCTAGACTGTTTTTAGCGTAGGTGTCACACAGATTTAACGTACTGAACAAGATAAGGCTGCAAAGAGGTGACTGTTACAATTTTTTATATTATTCCAGATTATTCTGCAACAAGCAAGAATTATCAGTGCTTGATAAATGGCAATGTTGTTGTTTTTTTATTTGCATTTTTGTTTTATGCTCTAGTGTGCTGTGGGGCTGCTGTGGCTTACTGTTTACTGTTACAATACTGTAACAAATATTGCCTATGATGCTTAGCCTACATAAAATACAGCCTTTTGCAACATGATGAACAATACACTGCAGCATTAGAATATAAGGTCCAGGTGAAAGTAAATAAGACTATATTACTATTGTACACAACAAATAATCAAAGTAATAATAATACTGTATCATATTATAATGAGAAGCTGGACAACGATAATATAATAGTACAACGAAAGAATAATAGTAGAGAGAATTATTTATTTCAGCTTTCATATTATCACATTTCCAGTGGGTCAGAAGTTTACATACACTTTGTTAGTATTTGGTAGCATTGCCTTTAAATTGTTTAACTTGGGTCAAAAGTTTTAGGTTTCCTTCCACAAGCTTCTCATAATAATTTGCTGGATTTTTTACCCATTCCTCCAGACAGAACTGGCGTAACTGAGTCAGGTTTGTAGGTCTCCTTGCTCGCACACGCTTTTTCAGTTCTGCCCACAGACTTTCTATCAAATTGAGGTCAGGGCTTTTTGATGGCCACTCCAATACCTTGACTTTGTTGCCCTAAAGCCATTTTGCCACAAATTTGGAGTCTTTTTTTGTTTTACTGTGGATAGATACTTGTCTACCTGTTTCCTCCAGTATCTTCAAATGGTTGTTTGCTGTTGTTCTGGGATTGATTTGTACTTTTCACACAAAACTACAGTCATCTCTAGGAGACAGAATGCATCTCCTTCCTGAACGGTATGATGGCTGCGTGGTCCCATGGTGTTTATACTTGCGTACTATTGTTTGTACAGGTGAATGTGGTATCTCCTGGCCTTTGGCAATTGCTTCTAAGGATGAACCAGACTTGTGGAGGTCCACAATTGTTTTCTGAGGTCTTGGCTGATATCTTTTGATTTTCCCATTATGTAAAGCAAAGAGGCACAGAGTTAGGTAGGCCAAAATGTACATCCACAGGTACACCTCCAATTGACTCCAATTAGCCTATCAGAAGCTAATTGAATAATTGCCAAAAGACATAATTTTCTGGAATTTTCCAAGCTGCTTAAAGGCACAGTTAACTTAGTATATGTAAACTTCTAACCCACTGGAATTGTGATAGTCAATTAAAAGTTAAACAATCTGTCTGTAAACAATTGTTGGAGAAATTACTAGTGTCATGCACAAAGTAGATTTGCCAAAACTATAGTTTGTTAATATGAAATCTGTGGATTGGTTAAAAAAAATGTGTTTTAATGACTTGTAAATGCTCTAGGTTATAAGTAAATATTATTTATGATTGTGTGTTATCTTTACGTCATCATGTATCATATTTATAGCATTAATCTTTCTTATGGAAGGCTTTCATTTGTCATGTGGAACATGACTGAGTGCTTTAAAATCCATTGAAATCCTGGTAGACTTTTAATACATGGCTTAATTCAGTGTTACATTGCATGAGTAAAATGTGCAAACAAAAAAAATTGTAAAATTTATTTGAAACAGTGTATTGCAAAGTACAATTTATTTGAGAAGTTCTAATTAAATCCACCAATAATTATGTGTAGTCTTTACTTTAAAATATGGCTTGTTAAATTTACTAGCAATTTCTGCATAGATATTGCTTCTTAGGTTTTTTTAAGTAAACCAATTTATAAATGCAAAAAAAAAAAAATTGGAGAACACTGGAAAAATATTTTATGGTGAAGTAAATAGATTGTAGATTGAATTTCTAAATTGAATACGTTTGTTTAAGTGTGAACTTTAAAATATTAAATAAATACTACATTTGTATTCAATTCAAACATGTAAAAAATGATGTTCTATCTTATAAGTAAATATAGTCTAATGATTGTTTATTATCTTTACAATACATCATCATGTATCAATCCTAAAGTAGAAAACCTTGTGATATTTTTTTTGCTAATTTGAGTACATTTCACAGGTAAAGGAAATACGTAAATTTTACTTAACTTTTCAAAGCTGGTATTCCCAGCATGCACCGGGCATGTGCTTGCAGGATTTCACTGTTATCAAGTTGATTTATAACGTTTTTACTGTTGATTTTGTTGTTACGTTTGGTAACTTCTTGTTTTGTGAAGTCTGAAGTTCATTTTCTACTCCAAATGACCTGTTCGTGATCAAAAAAATTATCTGTTGATTGTTACCTGTGTTGACTGAAATCGCCTTTAATGCAAGGTGATGTTGTCAAGTTGATCCCTGTGGAAGGCTTCCATGTGTTATGTGGTATATGACTATGTCCTTTGAAAAATAATTGAAAAGCTTATACACTTTAAAAGCATGGCTTAAAGGGATAGTTCATCATTTAGTCACCCTCATGCCATGCCAGATGTGTATGACTGTCTTTCTTCAGCAGAACACAAACAAAGCTCTATAGGTCCATAAAATGCAAGTGAATGGGTACCAAATTTTTGAAGCTCCAAAAAGCACATATAGCCATCATAAAAGTAATCCATACAACTCCAGTGGATTAATTAATTTCTTCTGAAGCGAAGAAAACTTTTTTAAATAGATAGTTCAAACTCATACACATCTGGGATGGCATGAGGGTGAGTAAATCATTTTAGAAATTTTATTTTTGTGTGAACTATTCCTTTAATTCAGTGCTACGTTGCTCGAGTACATTTTACAAACAGTAATTTTGTACCAAGAATTGTGTGTAGCTGGCACGTCCTGTCACCTTGTCAGGTTGGTTTTCTGTCTGACGGGACCATGGCATCATTGTTCCCTGTCTGTCTTGTATTTCGTGTCCAGGGCATGGTGACTAGATCCTGACTTCCTGTCTTGTTCGGTTTTGGTCTGTGAAACTCATGCTACATGTTCTGTTTGTTTTGTTCCAAGCATGTTGATGTTTTCGCCCTTATGTGTTTCAGGTGCTGCTGGCATGCGGAAGAAGCATTTCCATGGGAAACCTGATTGTTTCCATGGGAACCCTGATTGTTTCCATGGGAACACTGATCATGCCAACTTTCAGCTGCAAGCGGCACTTGTCTCTTGTTTGTTCATGTCTACATTAATCCCCTGGTGTGTCTTGTCCCAGTGGGATTGTCTGATTCAGTGTTAAATGTAGTTCAGTGTTGACTGAAAGTCTCACTAGAATGTTGTTTGGTGTAAATTAACTAATCATAAACTCTCTGCCTAGTTGGTCCTGTCTTGTGTATCTGTTGGTGTGTGTTGGTTGTGTGGTTGCCTTCCAGTTCACTGTGTGTCAGCTGGGTTTCCACGGAGGATACTTAATCTTTGCCCGCGTGTCGGGAGCTAGATCGCCCCACCCTGCTGGGTGTCATTCTGCACCTCATTAAACTTCAATGGAGGATTAAACTAATATATTCCTTCACAGTGACTGCCCACATTTATTGTAAAAAAAAAAATATTTGAACTCTTCCTCTGCATTTGGGACTGTATGTTTCACTATCGCTTGTTACAGTAGCCTTTAGATGGAAATGTCTGTTAAATGTACTAGCAAGTTCTGCTTGACAATGGCTTCCTAGGTTTTAAGAAAACTCCACTCTATTTTGTGCAATTCCATTGGGTGATGCTACGAATTACATACTTCAGCTTTAAATACAAGTCACAAGGCCCTACAGAAATATTACAATTATTAAATATGTTCTCATCTGAAACTGAAAATAAGGCCCTTCTGAATAAATGGACTGTGTGCCTGAGAAAAAATAAATAAAATAAACAGCTCTTCCCAGAATTTTCTCAAAAGAACATAATGAACAAATGTTGATGTGGGCTATTGTTTGAGCAGGCAATGAGAGAATAGTGTTTTGTGCTCTGTACCAATTTAACAGTGACTAAACAAGACTTGTCCTGAAGACACTCTCTCAACTCTCAAATGGGAGTGAGCAAGGTTTTGCTGAAATTAGCAGGAAGCCTATTTTTTTTTTAAAGTAGATGCTCTGTTTATCCCAAAGAGCCACATATGCCTCACAGGGAAAATATTTCTATGCTGACTGTGTGTGATTGTGTTTTTAGGGCGATTCCATAGAAACTGTGTTCTCCCTTAAACAGAGTGTTTGTGCTTTCACAGCCTCGCAGCAAGAGGCATTGAATGTGACGAAAGTTTAATAAACTTGACTGGGTTTCTCACTGTGACAGTGGGGTTAAAGTGTACCACTTTGTGACCGTGGTGTGTGTCCAAAAAGATGCATGCAAAATTGACCCACAAAATATGTCAAGCACAATAACCAGTCAAGGCAAGTCTTTACACTTGAAGTAAAGTGACCCAGGGAAAATCAATAATGTAATCAGAGATAAGAATGAGCTGTATCAGTCTCACTAACATCAACAAGCACTTAACTCACTGATGAAGAGAATGATGATTTCAATTACACTGATTCACACCATAAAAGCTTGCTTACTAGTCATACAATGTCTGAAACAAACAATTTCCCATGACATGCATTAGGTATAGATAGATAGATAGATAGATAGATAGAGTAGCGTCACTGCGACAATCTCAGTGATCATATATCGCACGCCCATATGCACTGCAAGAGACGCGACTAGAACGCTCCCTTTATGATCAACAAAGTTGTCTGCTCTGCGAGCGCGCGACGTCACGCTCACACTAGAATGCTCTCGTTATAATCAACGAAGGTAGGCTATCTACACGCGCGTTGTAGAGCATACTGCTTTGTTGATTAATAAAAGGAGAATTCTTGTCGCGTCGCTTGTTTATTCTCGCAGAGCTACGACCGCTCATCACGCAGGTAGGAAGAACTGGAAGAAGAAAAAAATCTCACCTTCACTGTGAAAACAAGCGATTCCCTGAATAAACGGGGATATCCTGAGTGATGGTTGCCTGCGTTTTTTTCTAAACGATAACAATAACAACGTATTCCTTCTCGGGTTTAGACTGCTGTTCTTAGTTCATATTCCTCTTTCTGCTCACGTTTTCCACGGAGCAATCACGCAGCCGTTGACTCCTGTTATATCTCTGACTGCTGGAGCCAACCAAAATGTTCCTCACCTCACTGAGCTGCCAGTTAGAGCTGCTCTTTATGCAGTCAGACATCCAATATCAGACCCCCAATCAAACATTAGCCTACAGAAGGGCTTCAGTAGACCCCAGAACAAGAGATGCAAAGATTTTTCAATATTGTATCAAATAGTATCCTTTGATCTTAATATAATATCAATCCATCATCACCAGTCATCAGGTGTGGCAGCATTCCTGAGCATCTTCTCACCTCTCTCTACAGCAGAGCTCTGCGCTAGTGCAGTAATTTTCTTCTCCATGCACATCCAGGTAACATGTGTTTAGATAACAGGGTGGGGTGGGGAGACTATTGACTCATTGGACGGGCTGGATTTTGATTTGTGTTTAATAGCAGGATGGGAGCCTAATTTGAATGAACTCCCCATAAAACAGCTTTCCATTAATTACACTGTTAAGACAACTAAACAAGCCACTGAGTAATTAGCAAAGATACCTTTTTTATCTTGTTGAAGAGGTCTTTAAAGACTCCATGAAATCAAAATTGGGACGTTGTGGCTTTTTGTCCTGTTAGCTTTATGACTGTTGGATTTAAAGTCGGCATGATATGGAAGTTGGGGACATAATTTACTTCCGTATTGTGATGAATTTCAGAGTGAAACGGCTTATCGGACAAGAAAAAAATGTTGGGGTGGGGAATTTCTTTATTCATTGGTTGTTGATTGGATTGTGAAAAGTGGGTGTTGCAAAAGTGAGGAAATTGATCTAAACACACTGATGATCAAACTGGCAGCATGAACCGCACAAGCACATTGTGATCTTTGCTTACGACAAGGCTGTAAGCCTTTGAGAAACGACAGAGTGAAAGATCACAATATTTTAATGGTTTGAATCGCAATACACTAAATATAAAGGGGAAAAAAGCACTTACACATGCTGTACATACCAAAATATCTTTTTTCAAAATTATGAATAAACTTCAGTGTTCAGAGGCATCCTAGTCGCATTGTATTCAGCAGTGATCACCTCAGCAATTCAGGCGTGAAATGTCTTCAACACATCTGCGTATTTCACCCGTATTCCTCCTCCAAATTTAAATTAAAGCCAAAAAAGGAATGATTACTACATTGAGATTCCCTACTTTCATTGGATAGTTTAGAAACGTCCATCCTGGTTTGGAAACACCCACTGATCACTACATTGAGATTCCCTACTTGGGTGGCTGTGGCTCGTGTGGTAAAGCGGGTTGGCTGCCAATCACAGGGTTGGCGGTTCAATTCCCAGCCCACACGGCTCCACATGCTGAAGTGTCCTTGGGCAAGACACTGAACCCCAAATTGCTCCCAATGGCAGGCTAGCGCCTTGCATGGCAGCTCTGCCACCACTGGTGTATGAATGTGAGTGTGCATGAATGGGTGATTGGGACACAGTGTAAAGCACTTTGGTAACCTCTAAGGTTAAAAAAGCGCTATATAAGTGGGGGTTGGGGGGTTGTAGCTCATCTGCCTCAAGGTTCGATGTGGTGTGCATTCTGAGATGCTATTCTGCTCCCTACAGTTTTACAGAGTGGTTATCTGAGTTACTGCAGCCTTTCTGTTAGCTTGAATCAGTCTGTCCATTCTTCATTAACCTCTCTCTTGGTAATGATGTAAGTTGTGCTTCGGCTCTGTTCCTCTGCACAGATGAATGTGGTTCGAGGCACCGTTGTACATACGGATACAGGACATCATATCAGAGCGAATGGTCAAATAAATAACGAAAGAAAGTAAAAGACATACACTTATCCCAAAAGTTTGGAATAATGTACAGATTTTGTTCTTATGGAAAGAAATGGGCACTTTTATTCACCAAAGTGACATTCAACTGATTACAATGTTTAGTCAGGACATTAATAATGTGAAGACTTCTTAAACTACTTCAAAGCGTTCTCATCAAAAAATCCTGCATGAGCAGCAATGAAAGCTTTGCAGATCCTTGGCATTCTAGCTGTCAGTTTGTCCAGATACTGACATTTCACCCCAAGCTTTGTGTAGTCTTGTTTGGCACTTCTCACGCACCTTAAAGTTTAGCTGATCCCACAAAAGCTCAATGGGGTTTAGATCCATAACACTCTTTTCCAATTATCTGTTGTCCAATGTCTGTTTTTTTGCCAACTCTAATCTTTTCTTTTTGTTTTTCTGAATCAAAAGTGGCCTTTGCTTTGCAATTCTTCCCATAAAGCACTCCTGAATCTTCTCTTTACTGTTGTACATGAAACTGGAGTTGAGCGGATAGAATTCAATGAAGCTGTCTGATGAGCACATGTGAGGCATCTATTTCTCAAACTAGAGACTCTGATGTACTTATCCTCTTGTTTAGTTGTACATCAGGCCTTCCACATCTCTTTCTGTCCTTGTTAGAGCCAGTTGTCCTTTGTCTTTGAAGACTGTAATGTAGACCTTTGTATGAAATCTTCAGTTTTTTGGCAATTTCAAGCATTGTATGGTCTTTATTCCTCAAAACAATGGTTGACTGATTAGTTTCTAGAGAAAGCTATTTATTTTTTGCCATTTTTAACTAATATTGACCTTAATACATGCCAGAGTATTGCATATTGTGGCAACTCAAAAACAAACACAAAGACAATGTTAAGCTTTATTTAACGAACCAAATAGCTTTCAGCCTTGTTTGATATAATGGCAAGTGATTTTCTAGTACCAAATTAGCAATTTAGCATGATTACTCAAGGATAAGGTGTTGGAGTGATGGCTGCTGGAAATGGGGTCTGTCTAGATTTGATAAAAAAAATACTTTTTTCAAAGAGTGATGGTGCTTATCTTATGCTGCTGTTTTGACTTATTGGAAACATTTATGTTTTGAAATAAATTATGTTACAAAAGTTAGGCAACGTTCGCTAACATTAGACAACAATTGCTAGACTGATAAGGTCAAATGTTTTTACAAAAGTTTTTAACAATCAGTTTTTATAAAAGTTTTTATAACAGCAGGATATTCTGGTCAAAATAGACCATGGTAGTAACTAATTTATACATTGTCATTGTTACCAACCAGTGGTCAACATAACTTCAAGACTCACATGTCCTTGGCAAGCCTAGGACTAAAAGATTTATTTCTGTAAATGATTGCCGTTATAAAGAAAAATACACACGCTGCTAACGGGTGAAAAGTTCTGCACCAATTACAGTATCATTTTTGTATTTGACTTCACAAACATATATATTTGTGTGTGCGTGTGTGTGTGTGTTTGTGTGTGTGTGTGTGTGTGTGATTACACAAATATACATAAACCATATCAATAAAATATCTTACCTGAGTAAGAAAAAAAACATCTTTGGGTCACCTTTATATCCTTTCAGATCTCAGAGTTGTCGCCACCACTGAAAAGTCAAGCCGATGTTGATTCAGGTTTTATTACTGACTCTATTTGCTTGTAGACTCTGCTCTGTTCGGGGTTTCTTTGTTTTTACAACCAGTAATTCCCGGAAGGTTTGCTGTTTTGAATGATTCATGATCAGTTTTTTCATTCGTTGTGACAACAAACTTTCAGCTTCATGCTACTCCCACACATGCGCTACAGTAGCCAGTATCTCTGTGTATGGATATGGCGTCAGCACGCACGGGCGAATGACGTAATAATGCAATTTCCTGCTAAATCCGTCCCGACAGCTCTAAAATATTAATAATTATTATAGGTTTATAAAAATGTATTTGAGTAAAGACATGGTTTTGAAGATGGATTTTTGTTGTACTCTCTCATTAACAACATTGTGGTGTTTTTTAGCCAAAAAAAGTTACATGGTGTAGCTTTAAAGAAAAGAGATAAAATTTTTCCCAATTCTGATTGTTGATGTGAACATTAACTCGAGCTCTTGACCTGTATCTGCATGAATTTATGCATTGCACTGCTGCCCCATAATTGGATGATTAGATAATTGCATGAATAAGTAGGTGTACAGGTGTTCCTAATAAAGTGCTCAGTGAGTGTACAATGAAAACGAATTGGGCCAGTTCGTAAAATGTTGAAAGAAGCTTATTGTTTCAAAAGTACAGCTACAAATCGTAAACAATATGCTTGTGAACATGATATTAGTGTGATAAAATCACTTACTAACCTTTTCTGTGTAAAGTTATATCCAATTTTACAACTTTGTTCCCATGCCAGTAACCAAGTAATCCTGCAAAACAACGATTTTAACAAATTAATGGCTCAACTCTTAAAAGTTTCAAAAGAAGAATGAATGCAAGTTCTTTTCTAAAATGATATGCTTCAGATTTCTGCCTTTAACCCCACTTCCATTGTAAGTGCTTTTAAACTTGCTGTAACCTTGACTTTTATTCAATTTTTTAAGATAAGGAGGGACGAGTCGAAATAAAATTTTGTGGTAATCAATATATGCCACAAATGCTATCAGGATTCATATGAAATAGAAAAGAAACAAACCGGTTTCATCATGTGCCATCCATTTAATGCTCATCAGAATTAATCAATAAAGAAACCACCTTTACATTAATCCCAGTTCATCTGAGCCCCCATAATGTGATTATACACATCTAATTTGATCAGTTCACGTAATCCACCATGACTCTGAGATGCACTTCTCTCATTCATTTGCTTACCCTTGGATCTCCCAAATAGTCTGAAAATAGGAACTAACTCAGTTTGCTTTGATGGTTTGAAGTGTAGACTCACAGCAAGCCGCTGCCATTGGAAAGCCTGGAGAGATACCCGCTAAGTCAGATCACTGCTGAGCACCCTGTGTCGTTATGACCTCTTCAATCAGAGGCAAAGTACTGAGGCTGGAAAGTAACATTTTCTTCTTGATTTTCCATTGATTCCTGAGGATACATCCTTCAACAACTTAAAAAATATGCAGTCATACAAACACCACTCATATGTTTATATTCACGCATGTCAATACGCTGGACAGGTACTTGTCTTTTAAACTACAAGCATGATGGACCAGTAAATGTGCCGTTTAAAGGATGCAAGTCTTTGTTACCCTTTTCAATGGTTATCAGTTTTTTTCGTAAAGCTAGCCACATGTCTCTCTCAATTATTTATTAGACTACAGAGGTCTGACTCTTAAGTTAACTTGCTAGGTCACTTTAGACTTGAATATACTTGTCTGGTGTAAACAAAATCAGTTTGGCACCTGTTGTATCTACTACTGATGCAATATGTGATGCTGACACTGAAGAAGAGTGGTGGATTCATAACAGGGTCAAGTTTGTAAAGTTTAGCACCTCCCATGTCTGTCAGGTGACAGTGACAACCTATTCTGCAATCTCATACAATCTATAGAAGCATTTTGCATCAATATTACACACAAAACAGTTAGACAAAAACAGAAAAACATTTAGAAAAATGTTTATTACACTCTACAAGATTACAAAAGAAAATAGTTCATATTTACAACAGCACAAAATGTCTTTATTCACTCTCTCCAGCAGACAAAAAAAATAAAGTTTTTAAAGGGATAGTTCGCCTGAAAATGAAGATCCTGTCATCATTCACTCACCCTCATGTTATTGCAAATCCACATGATTTAAAATTTTCTGTGGAACACAAAAGGAGATGTTAGGCCAAATGTTAGCCTCAGTCACCATTCATGTTCATTTGTATAGAAAAAAATATTTAATTAAAAGTGAATGGTGACTGAGACATAATTCATGCAACATTTACTTTTGTGTTCCATGGAAGAGTCATTTGGTTTAGGAACAACTTTAGGGTGAGTGAATGATTACAGTTTTCATTTCTGGGGCAGGGTGAAAACAGAGAGAACCTGTAAGACTTTATTTATTTATTTATTTTAGAGAAAATAAAGGTTGTCAGGTGAAGTTGGCCTCAACATTCATTGTACAGATCAAAAAGATGTTTGCTGCTTTAACATTTCCCCAGGTCTCAGGTTCCTGACAGTGTGGTTATCATGTTAGTTTGGAGGGGATTCTTCTCCAGAGACCACCACACAGACAATTGTTGATCCAGCGCTGCTCCCACTGTCTCATGGCATTGGATTTGTTTGGAGATCTCAGCATGGTGACACAGCCACACCTAAACAGTACAGAGAGACATGAGCTCGTTGAACAGTGTAGACAAATTTAAGGTTTGTGAAGGCACAGTCACGGTACAGCTGTCAGTAGCCTAGTTTCCATCCACTTTTCATGCCATTTTGTTTTTGACAAAGTGAAAATACATAAATTTTCTTTTGCTAAATTTTCCGTCTTCTGCCTGTTTCCATTCAAATGGCCTTTCATTAAAAAATGATGTGCGTGATGTCATGCCTAATAAACACTTTGATGCATACATTTTTGTTTATCGCAAATAAAATCTGCCCTTAAGCTGTTTCCATACAGAAATGTGTGTTTAATTCAGCTCCCAGAGGTCCCTAATTTTTTTCCCCTCTGAAGTTTTGGTAAAATGGGGAGATTATTGAGACAATCATTGAAATTAGCCAGCTTACAGTCATTTTAATTTCACAAATAAAAGCAATCAGAAGAGGAGGAATTGCAATTAAAAGGGAGCAGTTGCCCTTCTGATAGGACTGTAATATTGGTCCTGATGTTGCGCCTATCGCAGGTTACCTCCGGTTCTGACCCGGATGCGAATCGTCATGGCCCCTTAAGCTGGCAACCTGCACCAAGTAGTGGGAGAACCTTTCAAACATAGTATAAGAACCATCCATCGATGTGTATATGATGTTTGCATAGCTATTAAACAAAAACAGATGTGGTGTAATATCAGGGTTTACATAAGATACATTCCTGATATTCAGTAGGCTATTTTGAACAATCATCTGATCTAAGCATCGCCATCACAACTGCATTATGTCCCGCATATTTCTCCAGCAACTTTAACGTCCAACTCAACTTGATAATCATCTAAAATTAATTTTAGCATCATAATGCAATTTGCTGTACATTTTCTGAAGAAGCTCAACAAATGCAATCCGAGGTAAAGAGGGTTAGATTTAAAATATTTAAATATTTAAAAATGTTCAAAAGCTTGTTTTCTGAAAATGAACTCAGCATTGGACAAAATTCTGATAGTTTATAGTCTTGAAAAAAGTAGAACATTCTGAGAATGTCATTCAGCCAAATTTTCGTCTACAGAACAGGGTAAGGCTAATTTAAGTTTGTGTAAAGAAAAGGCATTTATAGGTATAAAAATAAAAATGTAATATTTTGGTAATTTATTTTTTAAATGTAATGCTTTTTTCGTTTGGTAATTTATTTAATTTAATACAGGGAATTTTGCTGGCATTTTTTGAAAAGTAAACTAAACAATAATTGTATTGAATTGGGCTATATGTAGTGTTCCAAAACAGCACACTGATCTTCTCCTAGTATTGTGTATTGTTCACAGAAATTATATGTTTTTTGTATTGTGGGCTAATTCCATTACTGCCATCTATTATTTTGAATGCTGTGGAAAAGCATTAAATTAATCACAAACAGTGGCCATTCACTTGCCGATGTGCATGATACAAGATATTTGTGTTAGCAATCCTGGAGTGTCATGTTTGCAGCACCGGATCGTTGGCGTAAAGATCAATCCATAATCATGTACAATAAATTGGCTTTCAAGGATGTATATACCTTGTCGTCATGATTAACACAGGCTAACAATTGTGGTAAATTCTGTCATGTGACACTAAATTTTTGCGTTAATGCCAATTTTCTCGACAAAATGTTTTTCCAAACCTGTTTTTCGCGACATTCGAAGTATCGAGTTTTCGCGCTAGATTTAAAAGGAAAAATATTATGTTGACACGTCAATGTGCATGTCCATCAGCTTTATTTTGATGTGCTAAACTTTTTTAGCAAAAACTCCTTGGATGGAAACGTAGTTAGTGTTGAATGTGGAGATAGAAGTGTTGCAGGCCAAATGCATGCACCAAAGAAATACCATGAGTCCTGAAGCACTGATATAAGCACCCTGTCAATTTTTCCCACTTTAAACTATGGTCAGCCCTGTGATGGACTGGCGACCTGTCCAGGGTGTACCCCGCCTTTCGCCCAATGTTAGCTGGGATAGGCTCCAGCCCCCCGCAACCCTGTACAGGATAAGCGGTTGACGATGGATGGATGGAACTATGGTCAATGTTTTCTTCATTCCCAGCCACATATTTTCCAGTATATTTCAGATGACAAAATAGCAAGTAATAAGACAAAAAACAGTGGGGTAAAAAGGTCTAAGATTTGTATCAAACGTTATATGATTTAAAATTAAGAAATATTTAAAGGGACAGTTCACCCCAAAATGAAAATTCTCTCATCATCTACTCACCCCTCATGACGCTGCAGATGTGCAGGACTTTCTTTCTTTTGCTGAACACAAATGAAGATTTTTAGAAAAATATCTCAGCTCTGTAGGTCCATACAATGAAAGTGAATGGTGGCCAGAACTTTGAAGGACCAAAAAGCATATAAAGGCAGCATAAAATTAATCCACATGACCCCAGTGGTTAAATTCATGACTTCAGAAGTTATATGATATGAGTGGGTGAGAAATAGATAAAAATGTATTATAAATTCTCCTCCCTACCTACAAGGTGGTAATATGCATGAAGAATGCAAATTTCCAAAAAGAAAAGAAGAACGTGAAATTAAGTGGAGATTTATACTAAAAAAGGACTTAAATATTGATCTGTATAACTTTCTTACCCACACTTGTCATATAACGCCTGAAGATATTGATTTTACATCTGGATTCATATGGATTACTTTTATGCTGCCTTAATATAATTTTTTTGGCTCTCACAGTTCTGGCCACCATTCGTTTGCATTGTATAGACCTACAGAGCTGAATTTTGTTTTTTCTAAAAATATTTTTTTGTGTTAAGCAGAAGAAAGTCATACATATCTGGGATGGCATGAGGGTAAGTAAATTGTTTTCTCATTTTTGGGTGAATTATTCCTTTAAGATCCTAGGTCACAAATCAAAATGTACGCAAATTTGTGGCATTGTCCATTCTACCTCCTTTGTACAAAAGGTCAGATTTTCTTGCTTCTATTGAAGCACACTAGACAACCTTTGGATCATTCTTAAATCATACTGATATAATACTGATATAACATGGATCACAAATACCAAAAAAAATGAAAAGAATCTGAAAATCATGTTATTATTCAAATCAACTTTTTGCTCAGATTGTTAAGCTGATAATACAATTTGAAAAGAAAAAATTTGCATTCAATTATTACATATTTTATACATAATAATAAGATGATTTTGAAGAATTGAAACTGTCAATATAAACATTTATGTTAATTGTTTTAACAGATTTTTAAGGCTTGCCAAACTGATTTGCTTTACAAAAAAATAAAACATTAATTGAAGGAACACTTTGAAGCTCGTTCCTTGAAGTGAAGGAGAGCATATGTACATGGTGCAGGCTTTGGTGTCCTCTGTCGGAGAGATACCCAGATGTAAGCACCATAGATGGTCCATCCTCTGAGATGCTGGACTTCTGTAACAAAGATAAATCAAACAGAAATTATGTCTTTTGATCAGTGTCAAATAAGTGACTGATGAACTGATGATAAGTGTAACTGATATAAACATTTCTCACCTGAACACCTCCACCTGTGCATTGGGGTCGACCCCAGACAGGGAGTACAGGTTGCCGAACTGCAGTCTGAGTGGGTGTTTGCTCTGGATCTTTGTGATAACTCCGTCATTGATTGGCAGCCAGTCCATGCTGGGTACCAGGAGCTGACTGGGCAGCAGACAGCACTCATCAATCAATGTCTCGTCTGGATTCTGTGGGTGACTGTCATCTCGAGCTGCCAGCAAAAAGAAAACCGTAAACAAGACTATGTTTTTTTTTTTTTTTTTTAATTTGCAGAATTACATTTTTTAATTAAAGTGTTGGTGAACACAGTGACAGAGGGTCAGACTCACAGCAGAGCCAGAGTTTGGTGAGCAGACGGATCAACAGAGACATGCTGTCCTGGTTGTCAGATGTGGCCGTGTAGGTGGGCAGGCAACCGGGCTTCAGCAGGCCCCAAATACGGATCATTACCAGCATCTCTCTGAGCATGCCCAGGGATGCACCATCCCGGAGGAACCCAAACCCTGGACGCACAATGGAGCCCTGCATAACAGAGAAAACATATTGTGCCTTTCAGAACTGGTATTAAAGACTAAGCACCAAATACGGCTCATTCTGTATTTCAGCCAAATTAATACATTATCACATGTCTAACCACAATTATTCAGTAAACTGAACACATTTCAAAAGATACACATTTACATTTTAAGAGATATTCAGGCACAAAATACCATGAAATCTAAAATCTGCACAAAATCAGATTCATTACTGTTGATAAAGTTAGTTTTGATGACTCACCTGGTTGGGCAGGTTGGCCAGCAGGTAAAGTACAAAGTCTCCCACCCACTGAATAAGCTGCTGGAGTGACTGGAGTGGAGGACCGTCCAGCACAGACTCCTCCGTCTTCAGATTTATCATCACCTTATCAATGTCTGAACACAGCAACAGGTCAGAAATATCCATTAGTAACAAAAATAAGATGGATGGAAGGTGAAGCCTGTAATTTAGATACTTAGTTAAAATACTTAATGCGTGACTAAGCATTTTTTTCCCCCTCCCAGATACACTTGATTTTTTTATCTAAGCTCAGATGTGATATTTCAAGCCGAAGTATTTGAGTTCCAGGGTCTTGTGCATGTATACGTACACCGATCAGCCACAATATTAAAACCACTTGCCTAATATTGTGTAGGTCCCCCTCCTGCCACCAAAACAGCGCTAACCCGCATCTCAGAATAGCATTCTGAGATTATATTCTTCTCACCACAATTGTACAGAGCGGATATCCAAGTTACCGTAGACTTTGTCGATTCAAACCAGTCTGGCAATTCACTGTTGACCTCTCTCATCAATGAGCATGCAGGCAATGAAATGGAGAGAGCGCAAGAGGAAAGAAAGGCATTAGGAAGCAGGAGGCAAAAAATTTAATAAAACATCACCCACGTCTCCCGAACCGCTGTCTCATTATTATTCTCAGCTGTTTTAGTTTTTTCCCAATTCTGTGCAAATCAGTGCAAAAAATGGCACAAGCCTGTGTTTTATTTAGTCTGTTGGCGTGTTATAACATATAGACGTTCTTGTTGCTATGTACGTGGTTTGTGAATTAATTTTGGGATTGTAGTTTCATTTGGGCATGAATGGTCATGGTGTTGATGCACCTAGTCTGCAAACAGTCATATTTGTGCACTTGGTTTCAGTGTATGTGTCTAAAGCGCAAATTTGCTTCTAGCATCTCATTCTGTCTCTGGTGCTCACAACTGTGCTGCAGTAGTTTAAACTGAACTCAGAAACTTCTGAAAGGTTGGAGAATCGTGATGCACCGCTGAATCAATATTTTCCCCCACCCATAATTTGGTCACATGCATTTTTAATTACCTCCATATATGGGTTTTTGTGATCCGATCACAATATGTATTGGACTCCCTTACACCTGTATTTTGTGTTGTCGGCTTGTGATTTGATCAACTGAAATGCATTTTTATACCAGGTGTAAATGGGCTCATTATATTCATAAAGTTGTGTTGGGAACGCAAGTGGCACTGAAATTGTATTTGGGTGGCAGGTCATTACCGGTGTCTGTGTTTTTTGCACAGATCTCTCCAGTCTGTCTCCAGGACTTTTTTCAGGTGTATTGAGGTCTAAGCAGAGATTTCAATGTGGAGCTGATGGCAATGAGCAGCAGTTTAGCATGGAAGTCACAAGCTCTTGCTGCAGTGGTGGATGACAGCTTACATAGAGATGCCTTCACTGCTACTATACGAGTTGACAGAACCTAAATCAGAACCAAGAAAATAAAAAAATAAAAACGAATCACAAGAGTCAAAGTATCCCAATACAAATCAACACATTATGCCACCTACTAACTCGATTGAGAATATTTAAAAATGAAAAAAGAAATAATATAGGATCATACATTTATGTACACCATATATAATATAATAGGCACTGAATTATTCAATGTAATTTGTTGTGGTGTGAGGATCTGTCAGGACAGTTATACCTGCTGCAGTGCCTGGTTCTGTCTCATATACCCCTCATGAAGCTTCTCCAGCAGGTTATGCACCATGGTAGGCTGTGCGTGCAGCAACACATCCCACCAGTCATATCCTGTCACCGTGCAGTACTCCAGCAGAAACAGCAGGTGGCGAAGTGAGTATTCATATCCAGCATTTGCCCCATGGATGGGGATACTCGGAGCATGTGCAGCTAAGGTCAAAGGAGAAGACGAAAACATCAGATCACATTTATGATTGGGGTTATTTCTCTGTCATGGATGGATGTCATGCCCCCATACCTTGCCATGATTGTCCACACCCACCAGAGCCAGAGAGGTCCAGGAGAACTGAAGGGCTTTGAAGTGCAGTGTCAGGCCACCCACTCTGTTGTTTAATAGCGGGTTCCTCCCCGACCCGCTGAGAGGAACCAGAGGAACCATAGAACACTCCCATTGTGTGCAGGGAAAGACGGTGAAGAATCTGAATGTTGCCGTCATGGAATGCCAGAGCAAGACCTGTGGACAGTTAACAAGCTAAATATTTATCACCTATAAACTAGCTACTTTAAAAAGGGCTTTTAAGAGCAAGCGCAGGTTAAAATGTCATACCAAG
Organism: Moxostoma hubbsi; assembly: GCA_032164185.1. Classification (NCBI taxonomy): domain Eukaryota; kingdom Metazoa; phylum Chordata; class Actinopteri; order Cypriniformes; family Catostomidae; genus Moxostoma; species Moxostoma hubbsi. Next base: position 7,251,409 of record JAVLUX010000186.1, read on the forward strand.
GCCTGGGAAGAACTTTGTGTCCGAGGCGACTTTGAGATCAGTGTTAGAGATGGAGATGGGCAGTTTAGGCAGAGCAACAGCAGACACACGATCCAGATCATTGGTTGCGGAGAGTATCCCCACTTTAGAATCATTGGCTGCTTTTCCCACAGAAATTGGCAGGAAAAATAGCAAGAAACATTTAACTTCTGATAATGTCAGACAAATCAGTCTAATTGCAGCATTAAGGGAACAATTCACCCAAAAATGTAAATTCAGTCATTATATACTCACCCTAATGTCGCTCCTAACTTGTATGACTTTCTTTCTGCCATGGAACTCAAAATGAGAATAACCTTCACACAGATTTTGGCCATTAAATGAAAGTGAATGGTGACTTGAGGCTGCCAAGCACCAGAAAGGACAAATAAAATAAATCAGTAAAAGTATGACTTGTGCACTATATTGCTTGAACACAAGTATTCTTATGCCATATGATCACTTTTAAGTTCATCTCCTTGATCAAAACCCATTTGCAGTGCCCAAAAAAAAATATGGTTAATGATGTTCAACATGCGCTGTAGAAGCATGTTATGAGGAATAACATTTTCCCTGGATGCGTTCTTGCGTCCATCTGTGTTTTTTTTTTAACTGTTGGTGTATAAAAACATGCATTAGATGGACATCCTGGAGTGTTTTGATGCTTTTCCAGCGATGTGCGGAAAATACTGTATGTGTGCACTTTCACCGTGCTTTAGACTATGTATGTGCGTTGTTTTTTGGGTCATATCAGCATGGATTGTTTGTGAACCAGTCATAACATGATTCAAGCTTTGCAAAGAACTGTTATTGAAGGATGAGGCAGTTAAAAACACTATTTGACCTGATTGCAAAACCGTAAGTTAACAGTTTAATTCATGAATATTTCAAATGGCATGACTGTTTGATAGTTTATGGTGCTGCTGTGCTTGAGTGAACAGTTTAATATTTTTGGATGCAATGTGTTGGATGGGCATTATGTTTAAACACTCGTCTTTGCTCATTCTCTTCCAATTGAGTTTCAAATATGGCTGTATTTGAGGGACTGCACGATGTTAGCCAATCAGAACAGTGGGCGTTAACATCGATGTTTAAAGGAGGCGCTTAGGCCAAAACAGAGCATTTCAGACAGGGGGCCAGAGACAGGGTTGAAAATGATCATATATAACTAAATTATGTTTTGAGAAAAAACTTCAGGGAAGATTAGATTAAAAAAAAAATAAAAAAGAAATAAAAAAGAAAAAAAAGAGTATGACATGACCTCTTTAATGATTTGAAGTGAATAACTTACATTTTGTACCATTCATCACACAAAGTGTTTGTATGGCTTCAGAAAATGTGGAATATAGTGCACAAGTCGTATCAATGTCTTTTACAGTGGTTTTATAGTGTTAGGTTTATGTACTTTGTGGAGTCCAGAGTCCACCTTCACTTTCATTATATGGCAAAAAGCCATGTAAAATCTCTCCAAATGTCTCCTTTTCTGTACCATGGAAAACAGTAAGTCATACAAGCTTGGAGCGACATTACGGTGGGTGAACGATGATTTAATTTGTATTATTGGATGAACTGTACCATTAAAATGCTTTAAAACTGAGATTTCTTTCTACGTTAGGATGGATGTAGCCTACCCACAGGTGATTGATGCTGGAAGATATTATTGATGGGGAGACCTTCCTTCCACAGAGACCAGCACTCTACAATGCTGCCCATCTGACTGGACGCACAGAGCAGTACCTTCAGAAACATGATATGGTAAAATAAATTGCACACAAAGATTATTGCATGGAATTAGGGATGCACCGATATTTACATTTGACAAATACCAAAAGCTGATAATTAGTTTCATGTTATGAATGATACCTATAAATCTATACTATTTTGTCTAAAAATAAATACATTTGCACTCAGTGATTTTATTAGTAATTGCTTTACTTCTAAACCGAAAGAAATGAACAAACCTTTTAACAATATGACCAGCGGAATATTACTCCCTTTACCTTGATAATGCCCTGTAATTGGCAACAACCCCCCCACCCTGTGATAACGCATCTACTTCGCTAGGTGTCAGCGCAATGTATACAGAAATATTACTGAATGCACCTTTAATAAAAAACACTAAAACCTAAAATCAATAGTTTTCACTGCTAGAAGTAAATTTAAGCATCACAGTATTATAATATACTGTATGAAAGATGGACTTTCTTTTTAGATCTGCGAAAGAAAAATAACTCATGAAAGTGTGCCTCACATCTATTGTCTCACCTGTACAGAGTTTTCTCATGTGAGGAATTTAAGGTGTGTGACGGCAGGATACTTGTCCCTCCTGACCGGGTTGGTGGTGCATCGCATGAATAGTGAGGGCAGTAGCTCAGTGTCTATACGGTATTTTTCCATTCACCGCGCTTACGCACACTTTGTAGAACTGCACCGGAGATGAGCTGCTGCCATCTGTGGCTGCCACAACTATGTTCCCGCCCCCGGTAAAGGCAATGTCAGCGAGGGCCACCTGACCCCTCAGCCTGCACAGGCTCTCGCTGGCCGTCAGCAGAGTACCGTTGGGCTTCAACAACGAAACTGTGACCAGCCCACTCACCGTCACCGCTAACCAACCCTCCATGGGCTTCCCGCCAAATAGCGTAAGAGAGGGAGAGATCTTGACTCGGGAAAACTTCTCTCCAAAGTTTGTAGAGCCAGACTGTACAACAACAATGATAAGAGGAGTGTTGGTGATTAAATATAGGGTGAACTGTGTTTTGAGCTAGCAAGGAGATTTTCTTGCCTTTTCCACATGCAAAGCAAGTTTGACTCCATTGTGTAACCAGGATTGGGCTATGATTGGGTCTCCATCAATATAACTGGTCTGTGAGCACTCCCAGCTGTTCACCAGGTGCTCTGTCATCCCCCAACACTTGATTTGACCATCACCATCAGCAGATAGCAGCCTCGAACCTGGGCCAACACACCACACACACTCAGATTAATAAAAGGTGATCACTAGATATAGATCTTGCAGACTTAAAAACATGTTATCCCATATTTTAAAAAAAAAACAATCTGTAACTATTTAGTAACCCTCATGTCGTTCCAAACCTGTACGACTTACTCTCTTCCACGGAACATAGGAAAAGGAGAAATTTGTAAGAATTTCCATACAATGAATGCAGACAACCTATAAACTCAAAAACGCACCATAAAAGTAGCCCATACCATTTGAGCAGTACATTCCAAGTCTTCTGAAGACATACATAAGACATTTAAGGAATTTCAGGCATTATTAATTTATTACCTTCTGCTCTGCAATTCTGAATATCGACAACTTTCATTGTGCTTTTTTGTTCTTTGAGCTTGACAGCCTCTGGTCATGGTATGCTGTAAACCTGAACTGTAAATCTGCAAATTGCTGCAGGCCAGAGATCTCCAAATGGGGGCAGGGTTACTCCAGAAGGGGGCATGGTTACTTCTAAAGGGAGTTGTGCCAACACCAAAAGAGGGCATCACTTCCACTAACGGTTAGGGAAAGGGTTAGGTAAGGTAAGTGGATGTTGAGTGCATGTGAAACCAGCAAAAACTCATTTTCAAGCAGCCTATTTTTAATGTTGCACTTTATACTCTGGAAAAGTAAAAAAAACAAAAAAATGTCTGCTAAAATTATATTGAAGAATATTCAGTGTAGCGGTGCACGAAGCACCACACACACACAGAGGTCACTGCCAAACCAAGCAATTTCCTATTGGTCAACACAGCGAACTCTACGCAAAGGGGAAATTCTTCGCCAACTAAATGTCCATCATGCGAAATTAACGATTGCGCGAATTCTCGTGAAAATGACTATATTTCTCTCGCGGAATTTTGCCATGCAAAGAAAAAATAACAGAGTGAACATTTTTCAAATAAATCTCCTTTTCTGTTCCATGGAACAACGAATTAAGACAGGTCAGGAGTTACTTGTTGTTTGGAACAACATGACAGTGAGTAAATGACAACAGGATTGGATGAACTATTCATTTAATCATGACGGCTGACCTGAACGTTCCCACTCCAGGCATGAAATGACTTCAGAATGACCAGAGTTGATAGAGAACACATCCCAGGGATGGTCAGTGTCAATGAATTGTATCATATGATTGAGATCTGCGGCAGAGAAAATAGTTCACAGTTTGTTAGTTAGAGATGGTTTTTTATAGTAACGACTATTTCCACTTGTGATTATGTTTTGAAAACTAATGTAGTTAATCACATACTGTACATGCAGCTATGGGTAACCTGGATGTAATTGAGTACCAGTTAACAGTGTATTTTTTTTTTTTAATTTAAATCAAGCTCATCATCAGACATTTATAACTCTCAGCTAGATCTAGGGCAGATTTTCTTACCTTTGTCATCCTCCTCGTTTTTCGGATCAGTTGTGAAGGCGATGAGGTTTCTGCATGACCATGCGCACACTAGAGGGGTTGATGGGCAGTGGATGCTTTTGGGTCTCTTCTCCCAATCGCAAACATAAGCGATCTCCATCATAATTTAAGTGAAGTTTAACAGCAATGTTGTGTTTACAATATATATATATATATATATATATATATATATATATATATATATATATATTGGTAAAGAATCACCAAGTGTACTAAATCTTCGACAGCCAACTAAAGTATGAAAAAATAAAAAAATCTTAAAACCTACATGCTCCTTATTTTATGATGATGATGCAGCTTAAGACAGAAATTGCTTGACATTCCGAAATCTTTTTGATCTATAAATACTGTATATTATCTACACTAGAAAACAAGCAGTTTCCTGAGCATCTTTGCTCGTCGATTCTTTGCTGGTAAAACTAAACTACAACCTGCCGCCCCAACTGGACTGGAGAGTGATTACAGTTTATATATATTTATATCAAGCGTGCCGCACAAGCCCTCAAAAGTGAAGCCAAAACGTCTCGATCGCCCCCCAGAGGCCGGTCCTAGTATAGGTCATAAACCCCGCCTCCCCATGTTATTCAACGGGACGTGAGACCAACTAAACAATTAAATTACACTTCACATATCTTTTTTCCAAAGACAGTTTCTGTCATTTACTGTAGTTTTTATCACGCTGATGTAATTTCAAGTGTTTGTTTTTAAAATAAGTTTGTTTTTAGTTAGTTATTTGATGCTATAAAAACGGTGCTGTTACGTCATGATTGACAGCTGTGATTGACAGGTTCTCTGAGCGAAGTAGTCACTGAAGCACCAACGGACTTTTTTTCGGGATATTCGGAGGATTGAGGAGATTGGAGCTTTAAATTACATATCTAAATTTCTATAATTAATTATTTCACACCGACATAATGGGTTGTTCTGCAGTAGAATGTGCTAACCGATCTGGCATGTCCGATCGATCTTTGAGTTTTTTTCGGTAAGTTAAATTTATAAGCTATTAGTAAATAAATGTTATGGGCCAGCTAGCTTAAAGAGAACAAGCCTATTTAAAAGCAGGTGATCGTTAACTAGTAGAAGTTACTAATTATTTTAGAACGGAGCAGACAGAGGCCACTTAAAAAAAAGTGCAGGGGCGTGTGCTTGCGATTGATTCTGCGAGAGTGAGGGCGGGGCCTTGTTTTCGCGGCTTTACTTCCTGCTCACTACTGCGCATGACTGGTCCCGAAAACGCAAGTGCGCAGACTCAAGTTCCAAGATGTCAGCGCCATATCGGGACACTGGCGGCTTCAGTTCTCTCCGATGGAAAAGAGCGAAGGGGCGTCGTCCATCTTTTTTTACAGTCTATGATTTATATAGATATATAGATGTTTGGAATTAAAAATAAAATAAAGATTTGAACAAGTTGTTTGGACCACATGCTACTTTTATGGTGCCTTTTTTATTGCCAATCTTTTTCATTACATGGAAAAAGAAGCCCATAAGTGTCCAAAAAAATAAAAAATTAAATCACATTTTGTGTTTCAGAAGAAGAAAAAAAAGTTAGTACAGGTTTGGAACGACATGATAGTGAATAAATGATGACATAATTTCTATTCTTGTGTGAACTATTCTTATGAATTCTCTTTTAAATCTCTATTAATCATACTTTGATGGATGAAAGGATGATTTCTGTTTATCCCACATCACAGTCATCACAGTCATCATTTTGACATGCACTCTAACGTTTATGCAGAAATGCTATTTTAAATGAGCTATTTCTGGGGTTACAATAACATATCATATACTCACAGAACAACTTTAATTTAGTAAAAGAGCAATAATGACGAATATGCATAAGTGACAAATCGTAGCAGATTTACTGACTAGCCCTTCCACTCTTCATGAATGAGATTCGTATACTTCGTTTAATAATTCTTTAAGACGTTTCACCACAAAGAAAAGTAATGTTATAACGTTAATCAGAGGAGCTAGAAGAAATATTTGGTACTAGCCTAGTTTACATATTTTTTTATTGAATTGAAACATATTAACTAAAATTAAATATGATGCAAATAAAAATAACAATAACAATAAAAACATGAATTTGAAATTATAGCAGAAAACGTATGTAAGTTTCTCTGTATAACATTAAATTGTGGATTTATTCTACCGCATGAAATCATGTGGCTCACCGTCATGTGACAACCCGGAAGTGAGTTCAGAGTGGAAAATCTTGTCTTTCCTCATTAAGAGTTTCTTGCCTCTGCTCCCAGGTCCGCTTAGCTTTAGAAAATTGTGTTGTACGGTTTTTGTCGTTACCATCGAATAGTTCTGGTGGGATTTCGCCCTGAATCTGAGGCCATATTTAATCGAAGAGTGTCAGCATATGAGAGTTATGTGGGTGTGTTTTTTGAGAAGTAAATTGAACATACGGGTTCTTCAAAGGAAGCTTGGCTAACCTGTTAGCTTACCACTATTAACGGACGTGTTGTGCGTGGAATTCAAATTCCTTCCGTTTAAACACTCAGTTGACCAGTCTTTGCCAGTTATGACTTCCAACCCCGAGTAAATGTTATCAGATTAAGAAATATATGGGGTTTATGTGTATAACGTGTGAGTTGGCAGGTTTAGCTAGTTTGATTGGGTTGCCAGTGGAGATGCGAGAGGCCTGAGTTACATCTGCGGTACAAACTGCGCATAAAACAGAATTTAACTGCCTGGCATGCTCATCTGATTTTACAGATGAGCATGCTCTGATTTGTTAGTGGATTGCATGTTTGTGGACTTATGAAATGATAGGAGCAGAGGCAGCCGTGCCCACTACCATCTTTACAAAATTCAGCATATATAGGAGAGTTTTGTAGTGTTATCTAAAAACCAGTCCCGTATTGGAGAACCAGGACCATCATCAGGATTTGCTGATGTTGTGCGATAGGCCTGCTCATCTGGATCTGCGCACATTGCTGTCTGACTGACCTAAATTGGTCTTTCTCCGTATCAAGTTACTGTACTGTGACCACCATGTCCGACAACCAGGGAAATCTGAACAACAACGTCCCATTGAATAACAACATTAATGGAGGGCCGAACCGGATCCGGAATCCTGCGATGAATCCGAACCCACTGATCAACGTGAGGGACAGACTTTTCCACGCATTATTCTTTAAGATGGCTGTCACATATGCCAGACTGTTTCCACCATCATTCAGACGAATATTTGAGTTCCTGGTTCTATTAAAGGTAAGATTTTTCTCGTGTCATTCTTCTGATTTTTTTTTTTAAACGTGTGTTGATCCATCACAAAACCCTACAACACACTCAGTTTGACCTTAAGATGATGTTCTGTTACGGGTGTCATTGTTATTAAACATGCTGATGGATGCTGGTCATCATCAGCATCATGTATTTGGCAACAACCCTCCCGTCAATCACTTTAGGTCCTGCCAATCAAGATTCCTGGTCTTATGAGGCAATGTCTTGGTTTATAAAACGACTGCCTAGGATACCTAATGTTGAGTGAAGCTCAAGTTATTGACTAAGCCGAACTCTGCTTAAGTAATAGAAAAGGAGTGGTCTGTTTATTTCATATACAATTCTTGTTGTGGGACTGCAATGTCTAAATCTGTAAAATATCTTCAACCCCAATTCTGAAAAAGTTGGGATAGTATGAAAAATACTAATATAAACAAAAGGAGTGATGTGTATATTATATTCACCCTTTGCTATATTGAAAGCACTACATCTACACATAATATGATGTTTTACCTTGTGAATTTCCTGTTTTTTTTTGTTTGTTTGTTTGTTTTTAAAAAAAAAATGTATAGTAATTTCAAGTCATAGGATTGCAACATGCAAAAAATTGGGATAGGCTAGTGTTTACCACTGTGAAACATCACCATTTCTTCTAATAACACTTATTAAGCATTTGGGCACTGAAGACACAAGGTTATGTTTAGAAAGAGGAATTTACCCCCATTCATCCGTTATGCAGGTCTTCAGCTGTATAAATCTACAGGGTCTTCGTTTCTATCTTATCCGCTTCATAATGCACCACACATTCTCAATTGGAGACAGTTCAGAACTGCAGGCAGGCCAATCTAGCACCAGCACTCTCTGCTTACACAGCCAGGCACTTGTAATCAGGCAGTATGTGGTTTGAAGTTGTCTTGCAGGGATATCCTTGGAAAAGACGCTGCTGGATGGCAGTATATGTTGCTCCAAAATTGGTACATATCTGCCTGCATTAATGGTGCCCTCACAGATCTGCGAGTTACCCGTGCCATGGGCACTGACACACCACTGGCCCATACAGACACTGGCTTTTGGACCTGACGCTGATAACAATGTGGATGGTCCTTTTCCTCTTTGGCCAAGAGAACACAATGGCTGTGTTTCTCAAATACGATATGAAATGTGGCCTTGTCAGACCAAATAACACCGTTCCACTGTTCTACTTTACATCTAAGATGTGACTGAGCCCAGAGAAGTCGGCAGTGCTTCTGGACAGTGTTGATGTATGGCTTCTGCTTTGCATAGCAAAGTCTTAACTTGCATCTGTGGATGCAGCGGCGAGTGGTGTTGACTAACAAAGGTTACTAAAGTAATCCCAAACCCATGTTCATGATATCCACTACAGATTAATTATGTTTTTTAAGACCGTGACATCTGAGGGATCGGAGATCATGCGCATTTAGAAGTGGTTTTCGTCTTGCCTTTTACTCACTGAGATTTTACCATATTCTTTGAATCTTTTAACTACATTGTGCACAGTAGAGGGTGAAATGCCCAAGAATCTTCCAGTTTGTGTTTAGGGAACATTGTTCTCAAAGTGCTGGATTATTTAATGAAGCATCTTTGTGTTGAATGATCCTTGCTCTTGAAGGACTTGGCTGTTTTTGGAGGCTCCTTTTATACTATAACACAATTGCCTCACCTGTTTAACATCTCCTGTTTCACATCACCTTGTTATTTCAACTCGTCAAATATGTTATTAGTCTTAAATTGTCCGTCTCAACTTTTTTGGAGCGTGTACTGTACATTAAAAAAAACAATGAAATTCACAATGAAAAATATAATATAATGTGTAGTTGCAGTGCTTTCAATATAACAAAGGGTGAATATAATTTAAAAATCACTCCTTTTTGTTTTTATTAGCATTTTTCATACTGTCCCACTCGCAACTTTTTCAGAATAGGGCTTGTATAACTGGTTTGTTTGCACAGTTTTTTTTTTTATTCAATTGTCTGCCATGTGATCTGTTTGGTAGGCCTTGTTTATGCTTTTCATCCTGGCCTACATCCACATCGCCTTCTCACGTTCTCCCATCAACTGCCTGGAGCACGTGCGGGAGAAATGGCCCCGTGATGGAATCCTGCGTGTGGAGATCCAGCGCAACTCCAGTCGAGCTCCCATCTTCTTGCAGTTCTACGAAACGGAGGGAATACAGGGACTAGTGAAGGAAGAGGATGGAAGTGAAGCCAGACAGCCAGTTATTCGGACAGATATTGAAGAGGAGGAGGAGATGACCATGGACATGTTCGACAACAGCACAGTACGGGTCAGTTTAAAATATAGGCCTATTCTGTTGCCTACAATAAACCTAATGTTTTCTAAACATGACGTGCACACAGAATAAAAGATAATTTAACCATTAAGCAGACGGCACCTTGTTGAAAATAAACAGTCATTTTCTTGGCTACTTAAAACCATAAATTTTTTGATGAGCAAGGTTAACATGTCAACATGGTCTTGTGAAAGACTGGATTTGACTCACCTGAGGCGGCTATCCTGCACTTGAAAAAGCCTGCACAGTGGAAAAATAACATACAAGCATGCACAGATTTAAAGAAGATTTTAAGGACTTTCAAACGCTTAGAAATCCGATTCCCGCACCACCACCGAAGTGATTTCATAAATACTTTGCTGAGCTTACTTGTCTAGCGAGAGGACATTTTCCTGTGCGCACCCGCGAGTGAGAGCGCGAAGAAGCACGTGCAGCCTGAGGTGAAATTAAACTTTATATCTTCTCCAGATATCCTCTTTTTAAAATATTATTTATATTATTAATTCTATTTAAAATGTTACATTAATATGACAGTTATTTAGGCACAGCCGCTGTTAAAACTAATAAGCCAAACGTAAATGTGTAAAAATGATGATCAGTTTAATGGGGTGCGGTGTCGACTAGCAGCATCAGAACCGTTTAGTCGACTAGCCTCGCACATCCCTAGCCTTTTGTCGTTGTATTTGCGTGTGTCATTATTATGAACAGTTATTATGTATTATTTGTTTTGAAAGGATTTTGGACACTTTGAAACCTTTTTGTACACAAGGTATAACATTGGGATAACATTGCTTTGTCGTATCAAAACAAAATTGGAAACAAAACAAGTTTTCGTATCAAACTCATTTACACCCTAAAACATATCATGTCAAATCAGAAATATAAGAAAGTGTTTTTTTTTTTTTTTTTCTCTCCCAGCAGTTTCTTAAGCTGAGAGACTCATAATTAATCTTAATGTATATAATTAAAAACATTTAAAAGTTTTCTTAAATTATACCAAACAACTGACCCTCCTTGATATTGAGCATGCCATTAAACAAATCCTTTAAAAACACATGAATATATATAAATAATATACAGTATATATTATTAATAAGAAACTGTTGTTTATTACAACAAAAAAACAGTTGCAAAATGTATTTTTAAAACACTTTGTCATATGAACAAATATAATGACTGATTTAAGCTTCACAAACCTTAAAGTACACAAAACAGTTCTTAATTCATTTCAAGTTAGTGTTGAGTGAAAGTAAAGACTTGTAGTTCAGTGAGTCAGATGTTAATTCAGTAACCTCTCTAAATGAGTTCATTCAGTGAAGACTGATTCAAACTGATAACTTGGAAGTTGGTGTTTTTTGTAGTGATTAATTAAAGAAGCAATTCATACGCGTAATTGTTTTGTGAATCGGGCTACACTAGTCACATTGTACAGTATGTTTGTTCTGAATGCAACACAACAAAATGGCATTATTTCATGGTACACACTCTTTATCTTATAACATTAAATTCAGACTGCAAACTCACAACTTGGCTAAATATATTTTTGGCCATGTCGATGCTACCTGCTGCTTCAGTGGTGTAGGAAACACTGCTAAGAACTGTCGGATGGAAAATAGTTGTGTGAAGATTCTTAAAAAAATTGTGACCAAGGGGGGACAACATTGACAAGACTTTAAATTTTTGGGTGAACTATTCTTTTAAAATGTACCCTCCCTGTACAGGTCTTTTTTAGTCATAGTGCTTTGCTCTCTCACACCCATGCAGTTTGAGCTGGACATTGAGCCGCGTCTGAATCCATCGATGAATGGCGGTGTTCCGGGTGCTAGCCTGAATGAATCGCAGGATCTCTCCTACAGCCAGGCCCCCTCTAAAGGTATGCAGCCGCTGAGGGAGACTGTCTCCGAGATTGAGATGCTAACTCGAGCAGGTAAACATCTAAAAAATGCTCCAACCCGTAGCCATCTGATTCAGTCCTCCTTTTCCTCCTCTGTGAATTCATTCTCTCTCCTTCCTCTATCCAATGCAGCCCTTCTCACTTCCGGTCAGATTTTCTTTGTTCCATTTTTTTTTTATTATCTAACCCTTTCCAAAGGTGACGTCTGCTATGTCACATGGCTTCAGAATCAATCATCATGGTCTGATATTAGATTAAATTACTTTGAAGCACATTTAGTGTACTTTTCTGCTCCTATTTACATACCCATTGCAGAACCTGCAACATGTTTATCTTTTTTTAATGACATTTTTTTAGTACAGCCCCGATTAAGCTAATTTACACAAGATATTTTTATATATTCGACAAGACAAATAATCCTGTTCCAACGTTAACACACCTAATATCTTTGTGTTGCCTCATTGAACTTCAATGACTGTTTGTAACCTTTTGTGATATTTGTACTTGGTTTGTCCTGGCAGTTAAGATGACCACTGTTCTTGACAAAACCTCTGCACGACCCGGGCATGACTTGACCTGAGAACCCTACGGGTTTCAGGCAGTGTTCGGGTTAGTTTTTCAAGTAGGACTTCGGGCATCTGTGCTCTTGCTCACAGACATGCGCGTACTGATGAGTTAGGGGCCGTTCACACTGAATGTGTTTTTGCATGCAGCTTCTCTGTTTTACCATTGTTTTCTTATGTAAATGCATGCTGGATGAATGTCTTTTACTGTTGCTTTGCATCTCGCTATTTTTTTCATTGTCTCGCGCAGCACCGGCACATTTTTAGACACTGTGCCAAGTTAAAAAGAATGTAATTTTTCAAAAACGTTTGTCGAGACGCCTGCACTATATTTAATTTGTTATGCTGCATCTAGATACTATTTTTCAGATGCAATGACATTAGTTAATCTGAACAGTGGGCATTTACTTACAAGTTTTAAAGGAGAATCAGGGTGAAACCAAGTGTTTCTGACAGGGGGTCAGAACGAGGATGAAAAATTATTATGTTTTGCAAATATTTGGCAATTTTTTTTTATAACATTATAAGCTAACCTCAAGGAACATAATAAAAAAACGTTTCAATTATTTCATGACCCCTTTAAAGAGAATATCACGAGATCAATACAAATTTAGCTCAATTGACGGCATTTGTGGCATAATGTTGGTTATCTCATCACAAAAAGGTGTCATGCCTCCTTTTTTTAAAAAATAGGGCACTTACAATGAAAGTGAATGGGTTTGAAGGCTGAAATGTGAAGCCTTTAATTTGATAAAAATTCATATATAAATTCTTCTGTTAAATCTTGTGTATTATTTGAGCCGTAAAGTTGTTTAAATCATAATTTTACTAGTTCATGTGAAATACCATGAGTGAAGCAGATTTGTGAATCATGAGCTCTGCGCACTGTTGTTTAAAAAAAATAAAAAATATTTTCATGTTATAATCTGGTGAGATTCGATACACCCAGTGTTCTTTGAGGTAAACATGGCAAAGAAGTCAAAATCCCTGGGCTCTGGAGACATTAAAAGACACTTGCATGCTCAGGATGAAACTTCTGGGCCTGCAGACCGAAGACTCAATTCGGAAAACGCAACAGGAGAAGAAATTCAGCGTCAACTGTCCAACATCTCTGTGATGCTGATGAAGGTTGTTGCTGACTTGGAGGATCTCCCTGTAATACGTTGATAATACGTTACATTACGGCGGTAGAAGCAAAATTCTCTGAGTTGGTTACAAGAGTGGCAGATGTTGACAAACAGAGCGACTATCTGAAGTCATTGGAAAGGGTATTATCCGTTAATCTGCCCGTGACCAAAATAGTTGTGGGAAAAATTTTGGAAAAACTGGAAGATTTGGAAAATCGGAGCTGAAGGAATAACAGGGATTGTTGAAATTCCTGAGCATGAAGCAGGCAAAGATATGGTGAAATTCCTAAACGAGCTTTTCCAGAGTCTGCTCGACATAAACGGGTCATAAACTGGAAATCAAGTTGGCTCACAGAGTCCCGGCTAACAAATCTGCTGAGGGAGGCAGGCCCCAATCAATTCTGGCCAAATTTCTGAGATCATCCGATTGAGATCTCATGTTGCGTGAGGCAAGGAGCAAAGGACAACTTTTTTTAGAAGAATCACAATATTTTCTTGTACCCGGACTTTGTGAATTCAACGAGAGAAATGCGATCGATTCAAGGAATGTAAGAAACTCTTACATCACTGATGTTTCTGGCCAGACTGAGAATAGAAATGATTGTCGCAGGGTATTTACATATCCCAAGCAAGCATTGTCTTTTTATAAAAACAATGGGTGAGTAAGCCATTTGGGGTTTTTCATGTAGCTCCAGAGTGGAATAACTCACTGTACTTACTCTGGCTCCGAGGAAGCTGGGCGCCATTTTTGTTTCTTTTTGTGTTGGTTCCGCCTAGCGGCTGGAGTTTCTTTTGTGGCACGACTCCTACAAGAAACATTTGCATAGACGGATGATCGATTTTACACTGAAGTTACCGGCCAGATTGATGATGAATACTACGAATGACTGCAAAATATCTTCATGCCTACACAAAGGATGTCTTTTTATAAAGTTGATGGTGTTGATTTTTTTTTTAAATGAATATTTTATGAAAAGTGAGTTTGAATATACTTTTGTGCTGGTTTCACTTAGAGGCTGGAGCTGTTCTATGTGTTTATTCTGCCTATTGGCTGGGGATTGTTTTACAGAGTATTTTCTGTTATGTAATTTTGCCTTACTGAATTTGTGCAGAAACACCAGACTTGATGCGGGGGCTCTTGTAGACATGCATGGACCTTTTGAGTTTAGAGGGATTAATGCCGGTTGGCGCTGTCGTGTGCGGGGTTAATGCACACTTTTTTCTTTTTTTTGTTTGTTTGGTTCGAGAGGGAGTTCAGAGATTGATTGTTGCAATAATGTTGGAATGTGGTCTGTGTAATCGTTTTATTAATTTATTTTTTCTATTATATCAAATGTTAATATGAGTGGGTTATCTTTCTCCACATGGAATGTGAATGGGTTGGGGTACCCCATAAAAAGAAGGAAGGTTATTTATTTTCTTCAGCTTAAGAAATATGATATTGTGTTTCTTCAAGAAACGCATCTTTCCCAGCAGGAAGCTGAAGAAATTGGGAAGATATGGGGTGGACATGTTTTCTTTAGTGCTGAATGAAGTAAGAAGAGGAGAGTCATTTAATTAATAAGTAGACATCTACAGTTCAAATTTCTCAAACAGATTAAAGATAAAGTCATTATTGTTTTAGCAGAAATTCAGGGGCAAAGTTTGGTTGTGGATAATATTTATGTGCCTAACGTTGTCAGGGCTTTTTTATAGATCTTGAAGGGATGTTGCAAGCTGCTGGCACACCTCATGATATGATATTGGGAGGAGACTTTAATCTTTTGATGGACTCATTCCTTGATCACAGTGAAGCAAATGTGTGTAAACCCCCCTAGAGCAACATTGACACTTTACAGGATGTGTAAAAATCTTGGTCTTGCAGATATTTGGTGACTTTTGAACCCATCTGGTAGAGACTATACTTTTTTTTTTTTTTTTTTTTTTTTTAATCAGTCCATAAGATTTATTCTAGAATAGAATACTTTTTTATATAGGTCCCTCATTTCATCTATTGTTGATTTGCTCAATTGGAAACATACCCTGGTGTGTTTAGAGATGTTGCCACGTACGGAAAAAAAAACATATAGTTGCCACTTTAATGTATCCCTTTTGCGAAAACCTGATTTCCAACAAATGCTAAGGACTGAAATCAATGTTTATATGGAGACCAATTGGTCCTCAGTATCCTCGGTGGGCGTGGCTTGGGTGGCACTTAAGGCGATTCTTAGGGGTCGGATCATACAGTAGGCCTCATTCATCAAAAAATCCAAAGCACGAGAACTTATGGAGTTTGAAGGGAATATTAAAAGTGCAGAGACAGAACTTATGCACAGAATGTCATCTTATGGCCTCAGATTATTGACTCGATTGAAATACAGATATAATGCTATTTTATATGGGAAAGTGGACTTTTGCTTATTCAGGGCAAGACAATCATACTTTGAGTTGGGGGACAAAGCAGGGAAGCTTTTGGCTAGATAAAAATATAAAAGAGATATATCCCTCAGTGAAATCTGCTGGTGGTAAAATATTTACCTCATCCACTGATATTAATAGTGCCTTTAAAGGGTTCTATCTTGATCTCTATAGTTCCACGTCTTCATCTACTGATGAAAATTGTGTAACCATTAGAACTCCCTTAACGGACGACTGAGCAAAAAAGCTTGAAGTAATTAAGGCCTTATCTGCAGGCAAGGCTCTGGTGCCAAATGGTTTTGCTGCTGAATTTTTTTAGATCTTATGATACAGAATTGGCTCCACTTTAGTTAGAAGTTTATACGGAATCATTAAAGAATGAAAAGCTTCCTCCAAACATGACACCGGCCCAGATCAGTCTGATTCTTAAAGGACAAAGATCAAAGTGTGTGTGAAAGTTACCATCCAATTTCCCTGATCCAGCTAGTTGTGAAAATTTGTCAAATTTTGGCTAACCGATTAAGTTATGACATCTCTTATACATATAGAGGGGGTTAAGTATTGATTCTGTTTGTGTATGTTCTTGCTTTTATGTGATAATATAGGAATCAATAAAAAATGTTAATCTGAAAAAGAAAATCATCATTTTACAGTAGTTGCGTTTTATAGCGTTTAGTCGCCATGGCAACAAAGTTGTAAAATTGGAAGTTACTTTATACAGAAAAGGTTAGTAATCATTTTATCAAACTAAAATCTTGTTAACATGCTTAATGTATATGTATTGTGTACCAACTTTGATTGGTCCCATTCACTTCCATTGTAATTGCCTCTCTTTAACCCAATTTTTTGCTTCGTTTTAAAGAAAAGGAGGGACAAATCAAAATTCATTATTGTGGTAATTAACATTATGCCACAAATGCTGTCAATTGAGCTTAAAGGAATATTCTGGTTAATACAATTCCAGCTCAATAGACTGCATTTGTGTCATAATGATGATTTCCACAAAAATTAATTCCAGCTCGTCCCTCCTTTTCTTTTAAAATAAAAGCAAAAATCTGTGTTACAGTAAGGAGCATACAATGAAAGTAGGGCTGAAACTGTAAGTTGGCATTATCAACAGTGTCAAATAAAAAATTGCCTACAAATATATTTGTTGTCGAATAGTCGTTTGATCTCATTTAACGTAACATGAGATCATATGGAACTCTAATGATGGCACTGCAGTATGCGCCTGAATGAGGAGAGGAAGAAAACAGCTCACAGTCCAGATGCATTCCAGACTTTCCAAACAGCCTAAAAGGTGATGCAGATCGCAGAGTATGAGGGAATTATAATTCTAAAATACAAAGTAAACACAGAAGCAGTGCCATCGTGAAATAAAGTGAAGACGGAACTGGAATTCCGCTTTAGCAAAAAAATCTCCTATTTTCTGAAAGTTGTCTTTCACATTCCTTTACATAGTCAACAGAATTCTGAATCACAATTGTACCTCCTTTACCAGCTGGTTTAATTATTATTATTTTATCAGATTGTAGATCATGTAGTGCATTTCTTTCATCTCTTGACAAATTGTCATATCCATTTCTTTTTGTCACTTAATAGGATCTCAATATCCCGTTTTACTAGTCTGCAAAAAGTCTCAGATGCATTTTGATTTAGAGTCGGAGTAAATTAACTTTTAATTCTATTAGGCCTAACATCATTTTCACCATTAAATGACACTTGACAATCAGGTTGATCAAACTGTGTACCTTAATTCTGATATGTCTAAAGAATTTAAACAAATTAACTTTAATATCAAAATCATTTGCTTCATAACCCCTTATTAAGAAATATGAGAATGAGATTTATTCAGTGTCTTACTAGAAAGGTTTAATACTGTCAGATTCTGGTTGTCACCCATGATCAAATCCATGGTCTTCTGCTGCACCCCCCCCCCCCCCCCCCCCCCCCCATCCTTCAAATTATTCTTAAGCTGATCCACAATTAAAGTCATCAGATCCATTGAGCACTTATTCAGGAGAGCACACCAGATTTATTTATTTCTGCTTTGATTTCTTTCACATTTCCAGTGGGTCAGAAGTTTACATACTCTTTGTTATTATTTGATAGCATTGCCTTTAAATTGTTTAACTTGGTCAAACGTTTTGAGTAGCCTTCCACAAGCTTCTCATGATAAGTTGCTGGAATTTTGGCCCATTCCTCCTGACAGAACTGGTGTAACTGAGTCAGGTTTGTAGGCCTCCTTGCACACACTTTTTTTTTTTTTTTTTTCAGTTTTGCCCACAAATCGGATTGAGGTCAGGGCGTTGTGATGGCCATTCCAATACCTTGACTTTGTCCTTAAGGCATTTTGCCACAACTTTGGAGGTATGCTTGGGGTCATTGTCCATTTAGAAAACCCATTTGTGATGAGCTTTAACTTCCGGGCTGATGTCTTGAGATGTTGCTTCAGTACATCCACATCATTTTCCTTCCTCATCATGCCATCTATTTTGTGAAGTGCACCAGTCCCTCCTGCAGCTAAGCACCCCACAACATTATAGTGTTCTTTGGCTTGCAAGCCTCACTCTTTTTCCTCCAAATATAACAATGGTCATTATGGACAAACAATTATATTTTTGTTTCATTAGACCAGAGAACATTTCTCCAAAAAGTAAGATCGTTGTCCCCGTGTGCACTTGCAAAATGTAGTCTGGGATTTCTATGGCGGTTTTGGAGCAGTGGCTTTGTCCTTGCTGAGCAACCTTTCAGATTATATTGATATAGGGCTTGTTTTTCTATTGATATAGATACTGGTTTCCTCCAGCATCTTTACAAGGTCCTTTGCTGTTGTTCTGGGATTGATTTGCACTTTTCACACTCCATATCTAATAATCGGTCACCTTCCTGAGCGGTATGATGTCTGCGTGGTCCCATGATGTTTATACTTGCAAACTATTGTTTGTACAGATGAACGTTGTACCTTCAGGTGTTTGGAAATTGCTCCCAAGAATGAACCAGACCTGTGGAGGTCCACAATTTCTCTTGGCTGACTTTTCATTTTCACATGATATCTAGCAAAGAAGCACTGAGTTTGAAGCCTTAAAATACATCCTCAGGTACCTCCAATTCAGTACACCTCCTATCAGAAGCTAATTGTCTAAAGGCTTGACACAATTTTCTGGAATTTTCCAAGCTGCTTAAAGGCACAGTTAACTCAAGCTCTATTCGCACGGCAATTGTTTTCTCAGAGTGATGTCTGTAAATGTGCTCCTCTGTGATAAAACTCATGTGTTCAGATGACAAATAATTCACAGACTTTTTGTGGATCACATGATTTGAGTTGTGGTTGTTATATGGAAAATCAATCCACCAACTGTATCCTCTGTATTTGCGTTTAAATATGTTTGGAATTATGCTAAAGTGAAAATAAAAATTTTAAAGCATGAGGGAACTACGCTGTAGACATTTACAGTGTACATTTTCACATACGGAGCAAGCCAAATTTCTTGCGAAGAGCAGTTAAACTAATCAAGAGCAATTAAACTAATCAAGAAAGTGTAAGGACAAGACTGTTTATCAACCGAGCCAAATAAATCTGTCAATGGGAGTACACTTGTTTCGTCACCCGCATTTACCTCAGCTGCGCCAATTGCACACACTCTCCTAAGCGCACACAAGGAAATATTGAAGCTGCACATATCAAGGACAGTAAAGATAGTTACATTAATATTTAACTATGGTAAAAATTGTTTCATTATGTTTTGTCTATCTAAATGACTGACTTCATTTGGAATTATCTGTCGGCGTTTAAAAAGTGGAGGTGGAAATTAAACCTTTAAAATGTATTTTTCTGGGACTACTCAACCTGGATAAATGAGTAGTCATGCAAGCCCTATGTATAAATATATTTAGTAAACATTTCTACATTATAATGTGATATATTACAATTTTATTACATTGCTGCCATAATAATAGACAGTTTCAAAAGTTTATGTTTTTCTTTCCCTTCTACTTACAAGAGTTCCCACTCACTGTGGTGGAGCGGCAATGTCATTTTATTATTGTGAATTATTTCAAACATTTCTGTTACACAATCCTCCAACTTTCACAATTGTCCATTACCGCCAGAACTGTTACCATGTGCATTGCAAACATATGGCACTTAACAGTGGTCAAAAAGGTTTTTCCAAAACATCTTTTATTGTAAAGTCAGAGATGTGGATTCGGACAGTAATTAAATTACCACACGACCTTGTGGATTGTAATTTGATATAATGGTAATTTGGCCGGGAATTTTCTCGTGGGAGGTGGGAGGCAAACACTGATATTTTGGATTTGAACAGCAACAAAATCACAGACTACCCCTTGTAAATGCTAAAATGACCTCACATTCCCATGTAAAATAATTGCTGTCCGAATAGGGCTTTAGTGTATGTAAACTTCTGACTCACTGGAATTGTGATATAATCAATTAAAAATGAAACAAACTGTCTTTAATCTGTTGTTGGACAAATTATTTGCACAAAGTAGATGACCTAAATTACTTGTCAACTTGCTATTATATCATATCTGTGGAGTGGTTTAAAAAATTTGTTTTAATGACTTCAACCTAAGTGTATGTAAACTTCTGACTTTAACTGTACATCTCATGTTTCGGTTCTTAATTAGGGGTTATCATTTGTTCCAACTTCTGAAGCAAAGGATTTTGACATTAAAGTTGATTTATTTAAATTCTTTAGAATAATCAAAATTAAGGATTTATTTAGATCACAGTTTGATCAACCTGATTGTCAAGTATCACAATGGTGAAAATTATGTGAGACCATTTAGAATTAAAAGTTAATTTACTCCACCTCTAAATCTAAATGCATCTTTTGAGAGCTTTTGCAGACTAGTAAAACATGATATTGAGATCCTATTAAGTGACAAAAAGAAATGTATATGACAATTTGCAAAGAGATGAAAGAAATGCTCTACCTGATCTACAATCTGATAAAACAATTATAATTAAACCAGCCGATAAAGGAGGCGCAATTGTCTTTCAGAATATTGTTGACTATGTAAAGGAATGTGAAAGGCAACTTTCAGATTTGGATTTTTACAGAAAATGATCAGGTGATCCGACTAGGTTATTTAAAGATCAGATTCATTAAATTCTTGATTCACTCTTTCAATCTGGTGAGGTTACTAAAAGGAACTTGAGATTTTAAAGAACAAGAACCATATTACTCTTGACTTTTTATGTCTTACCAAAAATTAATAAACGTCTTGATTCTCCTCCTGACCGTTAAATAGTAGCAGTGATTGGCTCATTAACCTCTTCAGTATCTACCTTTGTCGACTTTTTTTATAACACCATTTTGTGATAAAATGCTATCTTTTCTAAAGGCCACTAACCATATGCTGTCTTTTACTGATTCAATCAATCCTGTCCCTAATTATATTCTACTTATTATTAGTATTTACCACATAAGGCATTAGGTCCATGACTAATTTGAATCAAAACTTTAAAGGGATACTTCACCTCTGGGAAGATGAATGTGTATTTAAAATTGAAATTATTTTTGAATTTGAAGCATTCTAGACTGACTGAGAAAAGGCAGAAAATGTATTTTTTACACATGTGGCTGAAAGACAACAACTCCCAGAATGCACTTGCTTTGCCGCCCTTACGAGGCCACTCCGAAACCATGCCTAATGGTTACAGGCGGCAGTATCTGAAAATATGATACAACTAGGCTTGCTTTGATACATCGTGACTCTGTAAATCGTGAGTTAGTTGATAAATTGACTGACTACGCGGGAAGAACATTATAATTCCGGGTGTCCAAACTCTGTACATGACGTCTTAGTAACAAAAAGAAAAACAAACAAAATACTCACTTTACACTAAGCCGTCCGTTTGTCCCTGCGGGCTTTGGCTGGCGTTTCCAATTTATCTTCGGGATCCTAAAATAAGTTTCCAGGACTCCCCTGTCCATGTGTGGTACAAAACTTGGGTGCTCAGTTATACATGCTCAAGTTAGCGGTGCTGTTTAATCAGCGGATTCAGCGATCTCGTCCAGAAGAAAATGGCATCGCTGAAATTCGCGACAGCAATAGGACTCTCTATCTGTTTCCATAGGCGCACAGCGAGAGCACTGACACCACCAGTCCGCCCCAACTCGAGTCTAGCCGGGCTCTTCCTCCTGCCTGCCAAGCAGGTTTTGCTCCCCTGCTACAGCAGCTGCTCCAGCCTCTGTTCATCGCTGTATTGCGGCTTGTACAGGTAGCCGCGAGCATCAGATTCTCGCAACAGATCTTCGAAAACCCCTTCTGCCATTTCAACTTCAAAACTACCTTCCACCATCGTGATTAGCCTACTTGTATAACTTTCTACACAGAGCAAGAGCCTGTTTTCTTAGCTTCTACAGAAAGATGGCTGACACTATCTTCACATTCTGTGAGTGAGATCCCGCCCCATATGGGCGTGGTGAAAACATGCGGAATACTGGCTGTAGTTTTAAGCCTCTGGCCCAAAAATCCTCCGATGACACAAAATGACGATTTTTGCGTCATCGGAGGATTTTTTCCAGACTAAAAATAAATAAATCTCTTGAATAAATCTCTCATCTCAGGGGGATACGAGGGGGGGGGGGGGGGGGAGCTCGGTAATTGGAAAATACTACTGGTTTTCTACTGATACAAAGCTTAATGCTAAATCCTGAAGTAACCCTGTTGATTCAGATCCCTCTGAGAGTATTAACACCTTAACTGAAATTGTACTCTCTCACAATTATTTTATTTTTCAGAATGATTTCTTTATCCAACAAAGGGATGTGGCTATGGGGAGTGCATTTGCAGCCTCTTTTTTTTAAATTTTTTTATTTGATTGATCTTGTATTGAACCCAGAATATTCCTTTAACTTGTATTGAACCCTGCATGTTTCTTTCAGAACCAAGTGTGTGTAAATGTTTGAGCAGGATAATTTGGGTAATTTCATTCATTATTTTGTCTTGTGTAATATAAATATCTGTTTTGCAGGGCAGTATTAAAAAAATAAGAAAATACAATTTCTACAATTGCTAATTTTTCAAAAACGCTAAACATTTTACAGATTCTGTAAGGTAAACTTAAAAGCAAAACTTTATATTGGAATCCAAATTCATGCCGTTCCCAAACCCCATGTAATACTTAGATTAATATATGTTAGCTGGGTGAGCTCTGTGACATGGTAAACTGTGCATATGTCAGTACAGTGTTTTACAATGTCACAACCGAAGGTTTAAAAACAGAATTGATGGTGTTCACTCTTCTAGGCCTTGCATCTGTGCTGGAACTCCTCTGAGAGGCCTCCTGTACATTCCTGTGGGTTTAAGTCTGTGAATTTTCTTCCTTTGAAATTCTTATGATGCATCATATGTCGTCCAAATTATAATAACAATTTTAGGGATTAATTTTCAGAACTGCTTTCTGATTTGGTTTTAAAATATGATGAGATGATTAATGTTGGGGATTTTCGTTTTCATGTAGACAAGTCTGATGATCCTGTGGTTTACCATTATTAAACATTACACAGTCTTTTAGTTTGGAGCAGCATGTATCTGATCCAACGCATGGAGGTCACAGTTAGATCTTTGTGTTTACTCTTGGATTAGTTCTGAGTAATTTGAAAATAAAGGTCACTTTTGATTCGGAGCATAAAAGCATTCGTTCGACATTGTGTTTACTAGAGAGAAGAGGAAGACAAGTTGCTCCTATTTATCTCATACTGTAACTACGAAATTGTAGATACATTTTCATTTACTATTGTTTATTTTAAAGCTTATTTTGATAACTGGGCTCTCAATTCCAGCGCAACTGATCATTTAAAAGATTTCAATTATTTGTGTCTTCAGTTATTCCTGTTACAATCTGTGGAAAAATTGGGTTGTAAGAAGATTTTGTTGGATTCTTTCTCACCTATTTAAAAGCAGGATCTTTATAATATCCGTTGAAACCATCTAGTTGCAATACTGATGTTGTTCCTTTTCAATTAAGTTATTGGGACTTTAGGCCCTTCTTTGTTGTCTATAAAAAATAGCTTTCTTGTGTCAGGATGTGTTCCAGAGGAGTTAAAGACTGCGATAGTTCATCCACTTCTGAAGAAGCCCTCATTAGATCCTTTGGTTTCAAATAACTACAGACAAATCTCAAAATTATCTTTCATCTGAAAAATAATAGAGAAAGCAGTAGCTAAGCAACTGTTAAAGGTAGTGAAGGATAACAATATTATTGAGAAATTTCAGACAGGATTTAAATAACCACATTACAGAAACTACCCTTCTTAGGGTGACATTACTTACTGATGGCAGAGGAAGCCGGAGTGAGCTCCATTTTATTGTTGTTTTATTTATCTGCAGCGTTTGAAAAAGTTGATCATTCAGCTTTAATTGAAATATTGAAGAGGTGGGTGGGATTATCTGGGGGGGACTTTAGACTGATTTGTTTCCTACTTGAATTGGAAATTTGTCTGTTGGAGATGAGTTGTCATCCTTTTCAAAAGTGAATTGTGGTGTTCTGCAAGGGTCCCTGTTAGGGCCAATATTGTTTTCACTATACATGTTACAGCTTGGTCCTGTGATTCGTAAATACAACATACATTTTCATTGCTATGCAGATGACCTGCAATTGTATTTGTTGTTGAATTCCAATGATCTTACTAATATAAAAGTTCTTCATGCGTGTATCAGAGATATAAAAATTGGATGGCATGTAATTTTCTTCAGTTAAATACTGACAAATCTTATTTTGGTTGTTATGATCAGTCATGATTCTAAAAGAGTCAGATTGAGTCGGCACTTATACAGGTGGTCCCAAATAATCAGCAGGTGGTGAAATATTTGGGAGTCTATTTTAAAAATAATAATACAATTTTGAATATTACGCCCAGTCAGTTAGTTTTTATCAGTTAAGGAGCACTTCAAAGGTTCGACATTTCTTGAGTTTCAAGGATACAGAGAAGCTTATAAGTGATTTTATTTCATCTCACCTTGATTATTGTAATGCCTCATTTTCAGTTTTAAATCAACTCACTTTAGCGTGGCTACAACCAGTGCAAAATGCTGCAGCTAGACTTTTGACATGAACTAGGTCTTTTAATCCAATTACTCTAGTTTTAGCTTCTTTGCATTGGCTACAAATTAATTTTAGAGTTATTACATATATGGCATTACGTGGGTTGGAGGCAAAATATTTAGCAGAACTTTTAAGACCTTATGAAACAGTTAGACCTCTTAGATCTTGTTACGAGCTGTTGGCTGTTTCAAGATCCAGATACAAATCTAAAGGTGATAAGAGTGTTTGTAGTGAAGGCCCCACGATTGTGGAAAATCCTGCCCTGGATTATTAGATCTGCTGAATCTTGTCTGTTTTTAAATATCTTTTAAAAAGTAATTTGAATAGACTAGCTTTTATTACTATGTGAATGTGCTGTGTTTTACTTTGCGTTTTTCTTTTTTACTGTATGATGTGAATTTGTGTTTTACTGTGTGTGTTTTTGATTTTGTGTTTTGTGAAGCACTTTGTGCTTAATCGCTAAAAAATGCTATAAAAATTAATTTATTATTACAAATGATTAACCAAACCACACAGTCTAGACTGCTTTGAGTTTCTTTAGGCTGTCTAATAGGGTGTTGATGTTCTGATACTTGAGAGATTAACTTTCTCAATAAAATTGCACTTTATTAAGATGGTGCTTTCAAGTACTCATTTCAAATATTAGGCTATTATATTATATAAGTTAATTTATAGTTCTTGGTGGAGAAGGTGGGATAGACTGTTTGAAATTAGGGATGTGCTTTTTGAACATTTGGACTGCCCAAATGCTATGGTTTTGGGGGTGATAGTCAAGTCCAGGTTGATAGGTCTGCTGTATTTTTAATATTATTGTTTCTACATATGTGTCAAATGGACGCCTTTGTCCGTTGTGCCACGTCTCACTGATTTTTCTCAGCATTTCGTACCATGTGCGTTTTTTACCCTGCTTTCAGTTCCATTCCATCAGTTGCGCTCGATCTAGCTGATGTTGAACACAAGAACATGTCCAGTATGAGTGCCCTAATCATGTTGGGAGACACATTTTTCTGCCCTGGACTGAAAGTTATCATTTACTGTATAGTGTCCGCATGTAGTTGCTATCTTAGCTCTAACCAAGGTACTGCCAAAAATGCCACCGTAATGACATGACAATAATAATAAGTATCTTTTTTTTAAGTTAAGGAAAAATATAAAAAATATAGGTTTAGTGGTATAAAGTGTGAATATAATGAAGCACTTGGCATTTATTGATACTTGTATATGTTTTTGTGTAGTGTGGCCGCAAGAAGATTATATCGTGGAATATTCTCTGGAGTACGGGTTCCTGAGGCTGTCTCAGGCCACACGCCAGCGGCTCAACATCCCAGTCATGGTGGTGACCTTGGGTGAGTACCTCACACCCTCCAGCAAAACCCCACAATGCTCTCATGTTAATTATTATCATAACACAAGAAATACACATGAGATAAACTACTTTTTCCTACTTAACTTTTCTAAGTATATGCCTTTGTGGTGCATCAACAAAGTCTTCACATGTCTTTTGCCATATTCACCCTTATGCCGTCACAAACTCGTATGATTTTCTTTCTTTTGTGGAACACAAACAAATATATTTTGATGGCGATATCAGGTGTTTTTGTTAATTACAATACAAGTCAATTAGGTTCAACACTTTCAAGATTCAAAGAGGAAATAAAGGCTGCATAAAGGTAATCCATAAGACTCCAGTGGCTACGATCGGTCTTGGGTGAGAAACAGGCCAAAATGTAACTTCTTTTTCACTATAAATCTTGACATTGCAGTTTCCTAGGTGCAATCATGATTTAAAGCTTGGATTACACTTCCTCGCACTTGATGCATGCGCTGAGCAAAAGGAAGTGGAACTATTCTTTTAATACTGCTGTATAGTAACCTGTCAGTGGGTTGTCTGTAGACCCAATGAAGGATCAGTGCTTTGGAGATGGCTTCAGCCGCTTCCTCCTTGACGAATGCTTGGGTTATGACGACATCCTGATGTCCAGTGTGAAGGCTTTAGCAGAGAACGAAGAAAACAAAGGTGTGCTATTTCCTTAATGCTATGTCAAGACACATCTTAATGACATCACAACAGTAAATGTTAATGTTAGAGTATGATTTGTTTGTATTCAGGGTTCCTGAGGAATGTAGTCTCTGGAGAGCACTACCGTTTTGTCAGTATGTGGATGGCCCGTACCTCCTACCTGGCAGCCTTTGTAATCATGGTTATATTTGTAAGTGTTTTCACTCTACTGTAGTAGCCTTTTGTTGTAGAAAGTTCATTAGTAATGGATCATTTGATCCATTCAAGTACTGAAAGCTGAAAAAAGCCTATAAATACATCAAGTTTCGTAAATACGTCAACAAATCAAATTGAAGCACCCATCAAAATATTTTGACTCTGACTCTCTCAGACTCTGTCCGTGTCCATGCTGCTACGGTATTCGCATCACCAGATTTTCGTCTTTATAGGTAAGTTCATGGAAGCCTCTTATGCTCTCCGACTTCACTACTTCAATAACATCAATGATCTTTCTATAACACACTAAAAGTCTCACAGTTTCCAATGTCTCACATGAATGGAATTTTCCTCTGATTTCCTCTGTGCTCAGTGGATCTTCTCCAGATGCTGGAGATGAATATGACTATAGCTTTCCCTGCTGCCCCTCTCCTCACTGTCATCCTGGCCCTCGTTGGTAAGTAAAACTCAATATTGGGATTCTGAAGTGCTTTATTTTTTTAAAGATGCACCTTTATTTTGAAATTCTCATGTCACGTCCGTACGCATTTCCATCAGACAATGCAGTAACCTAATGATATTCATGTTGCTTTACAAGCGCTAAATATGCTTCTCAAGTGGGGCACAGATATGCACAGTTTGGCTGAAGCCTGAAGTTGCGTAGTGCTCTATCCGTGTGCATACGTCAACAGGGCTGCGAGCTCTGTTGACAAGATAGTGAGCAACTTACATGTGTGATTAAATCAGGCTTCCCTCAATATTGTTGAGCTTGCAACACTTTTGAATTGTACATGAGAATTTTCTATTTTAAAGAGCCATTGAGTAATTCAAACGGCTAAACCGACACGATATTCTGAACAGTGCTGACGAGGCAAAGAGAAAACACCTGCCCTGCCCCAACATCAGTTACACGACTTTTCACATCTACACATAAACACCCTTACTAACATTTCTCACAGTAAACTGTTACAGAATCTTTTAGTATAACTGTGGAAGTTATTTCCACCACTATTTCATTATTTCCTGTCGGAAATAAGTCATGGGTATGTAAGAATTTTGGATTGAAAGACTTGCTTGATGGTTGTAGAGATGAAAAATTGTCACTGTAGTGTTTACCTCAATGCACAAGGCAATGAGCTGTCGTAAAACTATTTATGATCACATTAATGTGGATTTATTTTTTATATTTATTATTCTGTATAATTCTTTTTCAACAACTGAAGTACCTTGTTTTTTTGTGGATGTCCCAATCTAGATACTGGATTTGCACTTTTCAGAGAGCTCAATAAAATACTCAAATGTTAATTTGGTTGCATTTGTGAGATAATGTTTCGAAATTATATTGCGGTAGACTTTGAGATATCGTAAAAAAAAAAAACTTATCGCTGGCTAAGAGATTATATATAAGATCGTATCGTGATGAAACTTGCAATTTATACCCCTACAGTTGATTTGAGGTTATAATGACTTCACATACCACATGTCTTACAGGGTTTGCACAATTTCAGGGAATTAAACATTTCTAAAGTGAATGTATATTTCTCTAGATATGATCAAATCTAAAATGATTCATAGGCTAGAAACCACTCTTTGTGGAAAAGTTTGGAAATTTGTTGGTCTAAATTCTTGGGAATGAATCACAGTCAGTATCAAAGGCTCGGTTTATGACTAATGACTTCTTTTCAATCCTTTCTGTAGGGATGGAGGCCATCATGTCCGAGTTTTTCAATGACACAACCACTGCCTTCTACATTATCCTCATTGTTTGGTTGGCTGACCAATATGATGCCATCTGCTGCCACACCAACACGAGCAAACGCCATTGGCTCAGGTATGTTTTCAGTCTTTTCCTGTGCTGCTCTTCAGTTTGTACAAGTGAGCTGCCCACCTAGGCAGCATTTTAAAGCACCCTTTGCCCACTTTTGACATGTAGGATGATCTAAAAGTTAGGCAGTAATATTATGCTGCCTTTTGAAGATATTTTGTTTTATCCAGGTTCTAAGATAGCATCATATATAATCCCAGAACGCATTTCAACTTTATCAAAATGCTAACATCAAACTATTGAAATCAGTTGAGTGTTTTGTGTGCTTCATGTGAGGAGCAAAGCAGCTTCCTAGCAGTTGGAACAAAGCATTTCCCTTTTTTTGCTACATGCACCACTTTTTTGTTACTTTGTGTCATTTTGGCCCTTTTTACACCTGGTATTAAGATGCGTTTCCAATGATCCAATCACAGTGGTCAGGTGAGAAGCATCAATGTTTACTAGGGATGTGGCAAAAAAAATAAAAAATTATGCCATTTACTGCCAAATGATTTAACTGCATCACTAGAAAACTTTGATGCTTCTCGCCTAAAATAATTTTTTGGGCCAAAAGAGAAAATAGGCTGAAAATCTTGCCTAAAAATATAAACAGCAAAAAAAAAAAAAAACACTCCCATGGTTAAAAAGCATTGTTTATGTTGCACTTTACAGAATTGATGCACCAAAATGAAACTTTTTGGCCGATAAGTGCCACTTTCACAACTGTGATGTCTGTTTATGTTTTTTTTTTCCCGCATTAACGTGAGAACAAGAGAATTCAATTTAAATAATTCATGTTTTTAGGATTGCCAACCCTTCTACATTTTGTGGCTATTATTATTTCTGGATTGTGCATTTGAATTAACAGAATTTTTACAAAGTATGTTACTAATTAAATTAACAATAGTTTTTCATGTTTATAACTGATATTCTTTAATTTGGTCAATAATTGTCCGATAAATATAGGCAGGTGATACGTTACTGCATCCCTATTTTAAAGTCTACACCCCCAGTTAGTGCATTTAATAAAGAGCGTTTTACATTGCTCTATTGTGTGTTATGGTAATTACGGTCAAGCTCCAATATAAATAAATGATGCATAAAAGCACCATTAAAGTAGTCTATGAATAATGCATTATATTCAAAGTCTTTTGAAGCCATACAATAGTTTTGTGAATCGCAGAGGATGTGTTTAATAAGTTAATATATAGTCTGAATGCACATCGTGCTTCAGTGAATGAGCACTGCTCTGTTGTTGACACAACTGAGGGACTATTGAGAGCATCCTGAGCAGCTGCATCACTGCCTGGTTTGGGACTTGCACCGTTTCGGACCGTAAAGCCCTGCAGAGGATAGTGAGGACCGCTGAGAAGATCATCGGGGTCTCTCTTCCCTCCATCAAAGACATTTACAAAAAACACTGCATCTGCAAAGCAACCATCATTGTGGATCACCCCTCACACAAACTCTTCACCCTCATGCTGTCTGACAAGAGGTACTGAAGCATTCGGGCCTTCACGGCCAGACTGTGTAACAGCTTCTTCCCCCAAGCCATCAGACTCCTCAATACTCAGAGACTGGACTGACACACACGCACACGTGTCCTGAGTTGCACTTTAATTTGTCACTTTATACCTGGCTGCTACCTCAATAACTGATATGTGCATAGAACACTTATCTCATTGTATATGTTTAAATTTGGCATTTTTAGAAACTGTCATCTTTTTGCACTACGCGCTGGTCAGCGCTGCACTGTCTCGCACTCGCATATTGTCCTGTTAATTTTTAGTAATTTATTGTACTGTCCCATACTTTTTGCAAACATTTGCATGTGGACTTTATATAATTATGTTATTTAGTCTGTGTAGTCTCATGTGGTTCTGTGTTTATCCTATGTTGTTATATGTAGCACCATGGTCCTGGAGGAACGTTCTCTCGTTTCACTGTGTACTGTACTTACTGTATATGGTTGAACGACAATAAAAGCCACTTGACACACACACATAGCATGCGCAGGGCTAATGATGGGTTCATGATGATGCTCTGCTTCCTGGAGGGTTCAACCAAAATAAAAGCTAGATGCTTTTAAAGTTAAGAAATTATGACTGAAATGTTATTGTTATTGAATAATATAACTATTATTTTTATTATTATTTATTTTTATTGTCTCCCCAATTTGGAATGCCCAATTCCCAATGTGCTCCAAGTCCTCATGGTGACGTAGTGACTAGCCTCAATCCGGATGGCCTCCGCATCTGAGACGTCAATTCACGCATCTTATCACGTAGCTTGTTGAGCGTGTTATCGCGGAGACCTAGCATGTGTGGAGGCTTCACGCTGTTCTCTGTGGCATCCACGCACAAATCACCACGCACCCCACCGAGAGCGAGAACCACATTATGGCGACCACGAGGAGGTTAACCCAACGTGACTCTACCCACCTTAGCAACCGGGCCAATTAGTTGCTAAGGAAGCCTGACTGCAGTCACTCAGCACACCCTGGATTTGAACTTTCGACTTCGGGTGTG
This sequence comes from Moxostoma hubbsi, assembly GCA_032164185.1. Taxonomy (NCBI): domain Eukaryota; kingdom Metazoa; phylum Chordata; class Actinopteri; order Cypriniformes; family Catostomidae; genus Moxostoma; species Moxostoma hubbsi. Next base: position 7,283,000 of record JAVLUX010000186.1, read on the forward strand.
GTAGTCAGCGTCTTTACTTGCTGAGCTACCCAGGCCCCTACTTTATTATTATTAACAATATTATTGTATTACAATAATATTTAGTAATGTGAAATGCTATCACTACTAAAGTGAACACAAAAGAGATGCACTTAAGTATCCATTCCACATTCCAGGTCCACATACAATTAAAAAAATAAATAAACGTGACAATAGAACTGGCTTCATGTTCACTTAAGATTTTCTCTGGAATCACTGTAAATTTCACTGCTGCATTATGCAGTAGAGTAGATAAAAATGTTGGTGTTCTGAGTCGTCTACATATTTTTTTTTATGTAGTTGTTCGAGGTCTACTGTATTTAATGATGGCGTGTAGTTAGCAAAAAAAGTAGTTTTGGTGTATTCCTAATAATATTTATAATTTGTTCAATTATTCCAAACAACACAACACTTTTTTTCAATCATTTTCGTTTTGGTTTTCGGCACAGTGCATCCAGAATATTCAATTTCGTCCAAGAATTTTAATTTTCGTGCATCATTGCCGTTTATACCTGGTTGCTCAAATGTGTCTGCTGTGAACACTTGTGTTCAAACTTCGAGGGAGGGTCTTTGATTTCATGACATCACTCACAACGTTAGTGTTCTACTGCATGATGAGAAACCACAGTAAAAGACAAATAAGGTGCAAAAAAAAAAAAAAAAAAAAAGCCTTGTGTTGCCATATTCATGAGAAGGACAAATCTGACTTCATGTCGACAGAAAAATGCTTCTGTGTTATGAGCAAAATAGTAATAAAAATAGAGGAAAAATAAACCAAGTTGAGAAAATATATGATATACTTTATTACATCATATAATGTAATAAAATTTATTTGTGAATTAAAATATATGTTGCAAATTGCAGTTTAGCTTTTTGCTTTACTTGATTTTTTTAATTTGTATTTTTATTACTAAAATTAGACACTAATTTTTAGACACTAATTTTATAACTGCTCTTTTCTCAATGGAAAAGCAGCTATAAAGAACAAACATTTTTGTTCATTTTACTTGATTGTGTCATTAATATATTGCATAGTCTATCACGTTAGTGCAATATAAACCCTAAGATGAGATGGACAGATTTATTTATTTTTTTTCCATTTGTCCGGTAAGCTTTATAACTCCCAGGCATGTTGGCCGGCCCCAAAATGTCTTTGTGGAATCTCTGGATGTGACGTATTCACAGCAAGATGCTCCAAAACCTCAAATGGAATGTGGGGTCGCATATGTTTTTGACTACTTCTGAATATGATTTCTGTGATCCGAGCACAACTTTTCTGACCCCGTTTACCCCGTATTAGTGCTTTCCACTTGTGATTGGATCACCCATAACACATCTTGATACAATGTTTAAACAGTGTCTCTGTGGATACAATTTCTCAATGGGATCTCTTGTGTTGCTTTTCAGATTCTTTTACCTGTATCACTTTGCCTTCTATGCATATCACTACCGCTTTAATGGTCAGTACAGCAGCCTGGCTCTGGTCACCTCCTGGCTCTTCATTCAGGTATCAGTAAGAGTATTTTTTTTTTTTTTAAATATGTAAATGGTAAAGAATTTCATGTTCCCTAATGTTTTAATTGTTTGTAGTTTAAGAGCTTCTTTGTGTTTGTCTTTGGTAGCACTCAATGATCTATTTTTTCCACCACTACGAGCTGCCAGCCATCCTTCAGCAGATCCGGATCCAGGAGATGCTCCTTCAAAACCAGCAGGTGGGTCAAGGCAACCAGACAGCCCTGCAGGACAATCTCAACAACAACACTAGTACTGCAGCACCCGCTGGCCAGGCTAATGCAGCTGCTAACACTAATGGCCAGGATGGCCTAGCCGCTCATGACCAGCCTCAGCTTGAAAACCACAATGGCTTGATAAACCCCACTCTCCCCGTCGACCTTGACTGGATGGCCGAGATGGCTATTGGCCCAGAAGCTCTGGCCATTCCCCATCTTGGCAGCTCGCTTTTAGAGCCGGGAGGGATCCAGGAATCACCGATATCCAGCGCAGCTGCAGCGGAGCTGCAAACTCCAAGCACACCAGGAGAGAACCAGGGGAACATTAGCACAGCCAGCCATCCTGCAGAAGATATGAAGTTTGCTCAGGGTCTGGGTCCTCCTGGTGGGGGAGGAGGGCTGATGGAGTCTGAAACGGATCCCTCTTCCTCCACAATGACCTCACACACAGACTGCAAATTAGCAGACACACATAATGGCACCACGGACTGGGACGGCAAGACCGAGAATTCTAACTCCCATTCTAACCTGGCTTGAGAGACGCACATGATCGCTCCCACTCAGAATGAATTAATTTATGCCTTTTGCTCTAGTCACCACCCCTCTATGTAAATTAATCCAGAAGGCATCATGAGGAAAAACTGTGATGGAGAATTCTATAATTAAATCCTCAATCTCAGAAGGGAATGCGAGTAAGGTCGAAGCTGACTCAAGTAAATTCTTATTGAATTGTCAAAATGATGCCATGTGAGAGGATGTGATCATTTGGAGAGTCTTTACATGTGATTTTGTTTTTTAATGATTGAAACCTTTTTTTAATACAGGAAGTATTCAGCTTGCAAATGTGATGTATCGCTCAGTTCTGGTACTTTTTGTGATTCCAAATGTGGGCGCTACAGGTATCAATGGCCAGCATGGGAGACATTAATACTTTAGATCCAAATACACATCAGTGATCTGGCTTGTGCAAGCTTTATGTTGCCTTTATTTCCATTCCTCTAATGATAACATTGACTTGCTCTAATGGAAAATGCTGCCTACTTATAGTGGTGGAAATAAATTCAAATGGATTAATATGATGTTTAAGGGCACACTATCTTCGTTCAGGTTCAGGACACTATTGAGCCTCCAAAATGTTCTCTGTGTAATTTGAGATCCAGATTATGGCCTTCCATGAATGATCTAAAATAGTTGTTCATGGTCCGAGGGCATTGTTTGTTGGTGGCACTGCTATTGAAAAGAAGTGCACAAGGGGTGTTAGAACAGCTGGCAGCCAGTTTCAACATAATTATACCCAGATAATTCTCTGCACAAGTCTGCCACACAATCCTTATTTAAAGATCTGTTCCATTTAACAGGGGTCATTCTTACTCATCAAGAGACATTTGTTCTTAAAGAAACTCTGTGGTTAGTTTAGACAGGCGTGTCATCTTTGCACAAATTCATCAGGAAGTCTTTGGCTTTAATTCAGGTCAAATCTGGCTTCAAGAGAGAGGGTGTGTGTGTGTAGGTATTGTCTTGTGCTTTTAAAACTGAATATTAACCAAGTATTTCCCTCTGAAATACTTTGGGGTCAATAGCCTTACCAGAAGCTTCAAAGCCAGCAAGTAAATTGTCATGGGATATAAAAGCAACTTAACCAAGAGTAAATGTGTTGTTTCTTTAACTGATATTATTTCTAATCAGCCAAACAATAAGATCCAGATTTCTTCAGACGTAAGCAGTGCAGGTCAGATGCGAATATTTTTTTCTGTCTGTCTTGCAATGCATCAAAGTCGCTGATCCAGGAGATTCAGTTGTCTTTTCATATTCTGCTTTTACATAAAGATTTCAACATGTAGGCAGCAGTGTCAAGTTCAATGTGTTTCTGGTAGGTTGGTTACAGTGGTTGCCCAGTGACAGAACAATTTTGTTGATCTCCATGACCATGTGTAAAAGAGACTACATTTACCTTCACTAAATGCTCCGTAAACCAGGAGATCAAATAACAGACTCTGTTGTCCCATACAGTCTCTTTGACATATGACTGTGGTTGAAATGACACTATTGGGGAGAATGGTGTTCTTTCAAAGGCTATGCAACAATATGGCAAGTTAAAGCCAGGCTCTGGATTTTTTTTTTTTTTTATTTGTATTTTTTTTTTTTTTTTTTTTTTTTCAAATTGTGCAATATTTTGTGAGGTGCAGGTCTATCCAAGTCTGAAAGATTTTATGATCGGTTCCTCTTTTTTTTTTCTTTCCTGTGCCTATTTGCCATCGTGAGAGGAAATGGATGATTGTAGTGTTTATATCTAGTCATCTAGACAGAAACTGATAAAGTCTCAGTTCTGTGATAAACTAGATTTCGTCTCATTCAAATGTGTTTAACTGTAACATTTAAAAAAAACTGCATAAAGAGACAAAATTAATTTCCTCCTTTTTGTGGTTATTTTGGGTTTCTCTTATTGGTTCTAGAAACACGGCACCTGTCAAAAGTTTGGACACACCTGACTAAATTAATTTCTAAAGATCTTAATTACCTTTTAATCTGAAGGCTTATGTTAAAATGCTTGTAATTAGTTTTGCTGACAAATATCAATTGTGCCCATGGATGAATTTATTTTACAAAACAATTAAAGTTTTTTTTAATGGTTGAGTTTGACCTTATAGTGAATGAAAATCAGCCAACAAGTTCCCATCATGTCAGTTGGAGACCGAATTCACAAAAAGTGCAGAGCTGCAATCTAACCAAAGGGTGGCTTCTTGAAAGAAGCTTAAATGTAGGAGTGTTTTGATTTAACATCTTGTGGAAAAAGAGTTATAATAATGAGTATTTGAGTCCATACATTTTACTGGTAATGTATGTGAACTGAAATGCAGAAAATATGATGTATAGGTTTTATTTTTGCATTATTTCAGAACATTTTGTGTTGATCATCCTTGGGTTTCCGGCTGGAAAACCCATCCTTCTGATCTTCCAAGTTCAATGTCATTATAAACGTTAAAATCTCTTTTGAAGGTGAGGTCCTAAATGTATGTAAGATCATAATCTAGAATTGTCACTAAAATCCCATTGTACCAGAAATCAAGCTAGAATCATTAACTAGAGGTTTGCATCTAGCTGATATTTGGTTTTGATTGCATCAAGAACAGTAACTTCTTTGCTTTGAGATGCTGTAGCGCTGAGTTAATGCAATTAACACCCATAAATATAGCCCCAAGCTGGAATATTTCAAGATATCAAATTTATGACAAGATCAAGTTTATTTATTTTTTTTAACACGGAACTTAATTCAAACAGGCAACCTGGCCATTCAAATGTCAAACCTTCTAGAGAAAAAAAGGTCAATTAAAGGAAGGTTCTGGGTTGAATACAACTTTTATCATCTGTGACATGTCGATAACCACAGACAATAATTTTGACTCACCATTTAGTTTGGAAAAACAAGCAGAAATAGCACTATAATGTATGTATGGAAATCAATAGGGAAAGGCATTCCAGCAGAAATGTGAAGCGCATATGTTTGGAAAAGCATTTATTTGAATTCCTTGCTCAAAAATGGTATTGTAAAGTTGTCTGAATCATCTTGGAACAACTGTTCTATTAATTAACTTGGAGGGTGTTACAAATCTAAGTCCTGTTGGTGGAGTTGGTTCCACATAAACAGTACTTTGCGGGTAGTTGCATCACGTTCTATTCTGGCATACTTGAGCGCTTTGTGTGAAAGTTACCTATACAATTGCTTTACAATTGAGTTGAAAATTGGATATAAATTTGCAAAAAGTGGTAACTGCAATCCCTTGTCCCATAGACTTTAATTTTCCAAATTTTTACTAACAGAGGGACACGTCAAAATTATTGTTTGTGATTATCGACAGCATGCCACAGATGCTGTCCATAGAGCTTAACTTGTATTGAACATTCCTTAAACAACAGCGGTTTTCAGATCAAACACAAGCTTTAAAATCATTGCCAAAGCGGCAAACACAAGGCTCCATGATGAGGTCTCTGGTGCAGCAGACTGTCAATTCAGGTTTTATTCTGTTAGACATGGAAATAATAGTCACAACAGCTTGGCAGAGGGAATGGACCTTCTTGGATGTGACTAAATTAAATTTGCTTGTATATCAGGCTGCTGAGAGGAAAGCATGGGCTTGCTGGTGCTTTCATCGTTATATTCTGCTCTGTAAGTCCTCAAACATCCCATTGATTTGAAAGAATCCCAAACCAGGCAGCTCCTAATTTAACCAGTTGGGTTATGTGATGCTTTAGAAAATAAGCCACATGAGGTCTTTTTAGCGTTATCATTAGCAAAACTGTGCCAAAGTTCAGTGTTGCCTTAGCATGAAAGATTTGAAAAGTCAATTCCACATTAATATGAAAGTCTTTTGGAGGATACTGATAGAAAAACGTCCTTTTGCCATATTTTCTTCCAGGTGTTTTGAGCATCACCTTTTCAAATCTGATGGCTCTTTTGTGAGGGCGGGGCAAATGGTGGCTGTAACCGTGGGCGGAGCCACTGTGGTCGCCGGTACTTCAGTGGCAGTCGACCGTTCCTTAGCCAGTGTAGTCTGAAGCTCCGCCCTGCGAGCCAAAGCAGCTTTTAAATGACCACGGATCTCCTCGATTTTCACCTGTAGCTCCTCAAGCTCACCCTCTCTGGGGGGGCTTGAGGAACTCACTGAAGAGGTGGGCCGCTGAGCAACGGGCCCTCCATTTTCACACACCCTCGCCAACAGACTTCCTGCCCCAGAGCTGAACACAGAGGCGGTGCTACCCTGATCCCCCTCCGCTATGGCACGGGGGAGGAGACGGCGTGTGTTGAGGGACTCCAGGTTGAAATGAACCCTCTTGTCCTTGGAATCCTGTGGTGCATTGGTGCTTTCGTTGTTCCATCTGGCAAAGGCTCCAAGTGAAGCAGTTGGAGGTGGCGGATGTGGTTGAGCTTTCTGGATGTTACAACTGCGAAGAGAGAGCCAACATAAATTATTTGGGTCATTCCTACTCCAATGTGTTAATATATTGGATAACATGTTTTAATGCCACTGTTTTTTTTTAAATAAAATTACTTTTCATTTGTCACAATATCAGATTTAAATGAACATGGTGGTGAATGTAAATTGCAAAACATCGGTTTGAGTGGATGTTGCATGTTTGCCATGTCCTTAGGTACTATGCACTTATAAACTTATAAAATGAAAAACTATTTTTAAGAAATATTCTGGATGCTTCCTATTTTTTACCTTTCTCTAATCAAAATATTTTGTAATCAATTTATAGGATTTTTTTCAATGCCCTCAATAACATTAGTTGATATGTCTCTCAAATATTCAATTCTGTTCGATAAAATAAATATTATCTAAATTTCAAACGATGGTTAAAAATATCAAAATTAACATCAAGCTAAGATCCTCATGCAAGATAACTGTCAATCACAAACTAGCTATGTCCATCCTCATCCTTTTTTGGTTCTATAATGGCATCCTTTTCATTTTCTTGCCACTGTAAATAATCAAGTGCCTAAGCTTGATCATAAAATATATATTAAAATCTGGCCTTTATTTTTTTTTATTTGTAGAAATATTTCCTTAATTAAAACACAAGCATATTTTTTGATTTTTAGAATTTTACAGAGTTCAAAGGTACTGCATAATAGGCATGATCCATGTAGTATTCACACAAAAAAGCCATCCGTCATTGCAAAATCCTTAGTTTGTGTCAGCAGTATTATGAGCAAAATAAATTCATTAATTAACATTTAAAGTGCTTTGTTGTATGTCTACACATTTATGGAGGAGAGGCATGATAATCATAATCCTGCTGTGATTAAATTGAAATGCAGATAGTAAAACAAAGTCAAAACCTTTTCTCTGCATTTCCCCGCTGTCGTTTCACATCGTCATAAGTCATGTTCAGAGCTCTGTGGATTTTCTGCCAAAATAAATAATGGAATTATCTCAGCAAGGGAGGAATGAGACAGATCAAAATCATGCTTTTAATTTTTGAAATCAATATCTTAGAGATGCCAGTTACTGACTCTGCTTGGCATTAATCCCCCCTCCCTCAGAGAAAGTAGCTTATAAGACCCTGAGAGATCAAGTACAGCTTACAAAAAGCTTTGCATTCATGAATAACAGACCCTTTCAATTCTTAAAGGTGTATTCAGTCATTTTTTCCTCATTAAAAAAAGTTGAGCTCCTAAAAATATGATTTATAATTTTGCAATGTACTGAATGTAGGAAATCATGAGCACTCACATTACAATGAAGACTCCAGTCATATCAGTAATCTTATAAAAATGTGTTTTATTCTACATGGAGAGGATCTGCAAATGGGGGCTGCCATGTTAGAATCACATGACCAGCCGAATACTACTCATTCAATCTCAGTAACCACCCTGTTATTTGACACTTTCACTCATTGATTAAATAATCATGTCTGACTGAATACTACATTTCTACAATGTCATCTGAAACTGAAATCCATTGATTTTAAATTATTAAATTAAGTCACTGTCAGTCCAAATCCAAGATGACACAAAGACAAAAGTTACTGAGTGCACCTTTAAGACCTTTTCACACCAACTGAAAAAGCAAATCACAGATGAATGGACCTTTCACGGCAAAAGCAAAATGATCAGAGTAGAACAAAGTCTTTCTAGCAAATAGTAAGGCATAGAATCGCCAATTTATGCTGGTTCAGGTTGTGCATCACTCAGAAGTGATCATCCCTATACACATGAGTTGTATGGACTACTTATGGTGCTTTTCTTTTGCCCATTATTGTACTATACACTTTCCAGAGAAGAACATCCTAGAAGATGACACGATTTTTATTTTAGGTGAACTATCTCTTTAAAGAATTCTTTTTGTGGTCAATTATTGGTTCAAGACACTTGTCATTCCTCCCAGATATCACACAGAAATGAGCTCGACTCCTGCCTCACCTGGCTGGTGTGAAGCCAGTATTTGAACTTCTGTTTGCGGCGGATATGTGGCAGAACCAGGCGATAGAATGCGTGTTCTCCCGCAAGAGTGAGCAAGGCCCCGGTCACACCCACACACAACAAAAGAAACAACCCTGAGAAGTGACGGATGCCCATCTGCAGCGTCTAAAGAGAGAAAAATATATAGGTGTGATTACAGTTCATGGCACATTAGATTATGAGCCATATTAACCATAATTACTAGCACAGTCATTCTCACACGGCATAAACTTCAAAAAAGGTATTGAAAGTCATTCTGCAAGATATTAAAGATGAAGTGTGTAATTTGTCTGTGTTTGTTTAAATATTTTCTTTTCTCACAGCTTACTTTGCAGGGACAACATCCACAAAAACAAGAATGTGTCCTGCCCTGTGTTTTCTCAGCAAATATCCTAGAGAGCACACGTAAAGTACATCTCTTAGATGTCTGTTTTAGTATATACACATCTGCAAAACATCTTAAAAAGATCAGATTTACTAACATTCTAAATCATAAACATCTCGAAGACATCTGCTGAATGTCTTATTAACATCGAGACACATATTATAGACATATTTAAGATGAGCAAACAACCCTAAACAATAAAGTCTTCCAGATGTAAACACATTCTGACATCAAACAGACATCAGACGTCTATTTGATGTGTGTTTACATCTGGAAGACTTTATTTTTTTTTTCATTGTTTGCTCATCTGCAATACGCCTCGTAGACATTTGTCAATAAGTATTTCTCGGATATCATTAAGACATTCAGCAGATGTCTTTAAGATATTTATGGTTTAGAATGTTTATAAATCCGATCTTTTTAAGATGTTTTGCAGATGTTTATTAGACTAAAACGGACATCTAAAAGATGTACGTGTGCTATATGGGATATGATTAATTGCGATTAATTAATAGGCACCTTATGTAATTAATTAAATTAAAAAATTGTATAAACTGACAGCCCTAATTTTAACCACCATCACATCAACACCACCTCAGAGGAAAGATGTGTAATACAATACTTGCGCACAGGAGGGCAGTATAATACTGACTGACATTTCATTAGACGTGTAAGACTGAGAGAGCAACATGTATTTTTTCAATAGAGAATTTCTTATACAATACATCAACAAACACAGTAACTCCAGACGAGAATACAAATATGAAGGAAAGTTCATACTTTCATCTGTGTGTTTTGACCGGATGGCACAAGGGAGTGAAAGAGAAACTTTTCTTATCTACAGTACAGTACCCTGTGTTCATAAAGCAGGTAAAGTCAGATTCATTGGGTATTTTACTGATCCACATGCAGCAATTCAAACCTGTGGCCACCACTTAATACCAAACAGTTCTGAGTAATTGCATATTCTGTTAGTACTTAAAGAGATAGCTCACCCAAAAAATTACAATTCTGTCATAATTTACACATCCTCATGTCATTCCAAAGCAAAATGTCCAAGCTGCTATTTTCCATACATTGAAAATTAATGGTGACCTCGACTTTCAGGGCAGTATTTTCAGTGAATAATGACTCACATTTTAGTGTGTTCATCATAAAAAGCTATCAGATGGCTAACGAAGGTCCACTTTCATTGCATGGAAGATAGCAGCTTCGACATCGCCTTTGGTCTACCATGGAAAAAACAAGGTAAAATGGGTTTGGGACAACATAAGGGTGAGTAAATGATGATAAAATTTTCATTTTTGAGTGAACTATCCCTGTAAAGGTGAGCAGACGTGTTACCTTCTGCACAAAACTGTGTCTCTTACACAGGTTTTAACCAGCTCACAGTGCTTTGTCCTCATGTTCTTGTCCCTCTGTGAGCCTCTGATGCCACAGAGCACCAAGATTTGAAATGGAAATGAGAAATAATCTTTTCTGCTCAGGCAATGGTAATTTTCACCCTCAAAAAAAATAAAAAAAACAACAACAACAACAACAACAAAAATAATAACAGGCCCTGCTTCAAGCATAAAGCATTCCCCTGCACTGATAAATCTGTATTTATGGAGAGAGTGATAGTCTGGCCTCTTTATTTATTCTACTGGAATCTGTAATGGATGTCAAAAAGCCTCACACATCTTTTACCTATCAGCACGGTCTGAAAGTGTCATTTACTCTGGAATCTTCTGAGGGTTTTTGCAGATCCTGCACACCACTGACAGCACAGGAGATCATGGCATGTGATAAGTTAGTGAAGGTGCTGAGCCAAATCAATATGTAAAAAGAACTGAGGCCCCTGCGCAACTGAAGGCTAAAGCAAATACCTCTTACTCACATTAGCCTGACAGACTTTAAGGGATGTTAAGGAAATTCTAAGCATTTGAGCTCTCTATTGGCCGTCTCTTGAATGACAGGATGGTGTTACAAACTTCACCTCATTAACTTTTGCCCTGTTCTTTTATTGGAAAGTCATACAAAGGGAAGGCACAGTAAGTTGTTTGATTGGATAACACATTAAGTAGTTAATTACTTAATGTATGTCTTCCGGAATGGCACTGGTAGGAACTGAGTAAAACACAAATATTTTATGTGCATTTAAAAGAGTCAGTTCACCCAAAAATGAAAATTCTGCCATCAATTACTTACCCTCGTGTTGTTCCAAACCTATTTCTTCCATTGAACACAAAAAGAGATGCCTAACATCTGGGACTAAAAACGGGATTGCAACAACAAAAGGGTGAAAATTTTGATTTTTGGGTTTACTATCCCTTCAAAAAATCATTTTAAAAGTTTTTAAAGTGTATATGTACAGTTCTCATGTGTAAATTAACAGTTTAAGTGGTTCATTACATTAATTGTTTAATGTTTTAAAAAAAATCTATATAAAAGTACAGCTCACACAAATTTACGGGACTCTAATAAAACAACAAAATAGCTCAAATGTATGAGATTGGAACGTGACACCACCAACCATGAATTTATTACATGCTTCTAATCCGGTTAAAAGTATATATAAGGAAAAGATATAGGAATAAATAAATATATTTATTAATTCATTACTATTCAAACTAAAAGATCTTAAAATTCAGATTTTAGAGCCAACCCTGAAAATTTGTCACAACGTACCATTTTACATTTTTCTGTAATTTGACTGAATCCTGCTCACCTCTGTAACAATGAAGACTCTCTTCCCACATGGCACCACCTTGTACCATTTGTCATGCAGCATGTCCATGTAGCCATCAGACTTGTAGCGACTGATGAACTCAGATATGTTTGAAGTGAGCAGTGAGTTCTGGGGCAGTCCAATCCCATAACCTGAGAACGAAAAGCTCCTTATTAACTCTTAAATGCATGGGGGTTTTGCCAAGGTATTATTACATACCTCAGGTCTTTAGCAACCCGGCACGTACATATACTGTGCGTATATATATATATATATATATATATATATATATATATATATATATATATATATAGAGAGAGAGAGAGAGAGAGAGAGAGAGAGAGAGAGAGAGAGAGAGAGAGAGAGAGAGAGAAAGTATGTGAACCCTTTGGAATTAGCTGGTTTTCTGCATTAATTGGTCATAAAATGTGATCTCATCCTCAGTAAAGTCACAAATAGAGACAAAGCACAATGTGCTTAAGCTAACAACAAACCAAAAATTATAATCTTTCATGTCTTTATTGAACATCCTATTAGCGCAGTGGAAAAATTAAGTTAGCCCCAAGGGATACACAAAAATAAAAAACGAATTAAGAGTCAGGAGTTGACAAACCTGGCATCCAATTAATGAAACGAGATTGGAGGTGTGGGTTAGAGCTTCTTTTACTTATAAAAATCACTCAAAAATTTGGAGTTTGCTATTCACAAGAAGCATCTGCTGATGTGGACCATGCCTCACAAAAAATAGATTTTAGAAGAACGACAATCAAGAATTGTTTCTTTGCATAAAGCTGGAAAGGGTTACAAAGTTATCTTGAAGAGATATTTATCTGTTCACAGTTAGACAAATTGTCTATAAATGGAGACAATTTAGTCCTGTGGCTACTCTCCCTAGAAGTGGCCGTCCAGCCAAGGTGACTCACCGCAGAATGCTCAATGAGGTAAAAAGATCCCTAGAGTAACAGCTAAAGACTTGAAGAATCATTGGAACTGGTTAACATAATGTATGGACAACATTAAACCAGCATGAAACTGCACAACATCAAAAACTTTGCTACATGACTGAAGTTTGCCAAAGGCCATCTTGACACCCCACAATGCTACTGGGATAATGATTTGTGGTCTGATTAAAGTAAGGTTGAATTGTCTGGGAAGAACACGCAGCACTACGCATGCCGTAAAAAGGGTACTGCTTACCAACAAGAAACATCATCCCAACGGTGGAGTATGCTGGAATTCAGGCACTTGTTGAGTCTAAATAATCGTACTGTTCATGTGTTCAAACTGGCTATAGTTTACTTTTACGTTGCTTCTTTGTCAAATAGCAATATCAAATGTAAAACAAGCCAATTGCTAAAACAACCTTGAAAATCTAATGAAAAAAAATTTGGTACACACATTCGGGATATTAATAATTCATCATCGTTGCATTGTATGACAATATTACTAATTTGTCTTAAAATAAAGAAACAGATATCCTATGATAGTAAACTTTCAGTACATAGATATGATAATTTTGGAAGTGCAAATATATATTTCAACACTATTACAAATCTCGAATCACTAACAAACCTATACACTTTTTGTAACTAAGCAATTATAAAAAAATATATAATTTTGTATTATTTATTTATTTTTATTATTTTTTTGGTTATACCATTCATACTGTAAGAGAAAGGTTGAGGAATACTAAAGGGGTGGGGGCACAACTACAAAAAATTAATGAGGTAAAGGGTGGAATGAGGTCTTGGGTCACGAAAGACCCTAGGTATGCATGTAAATAATCTTGAATCCAGACACAGTCCAATTCATCAAAACAATTTCTTTCCAAAATTCAGTGTGTTATAGGGAACATCATTATGTGTCCATTGAGCTGATTTAATGGATGGATGGGGGGAAACAAATGCACGATAAACAGCGAATGTCCTCATATTTCAAGTCAATCAGTGATGCCTGAAAAATGCCGTAAAGGACCAACAGTTAGTGCTCTACTCTACACAACTGTTCAACTTTTGACTCTCGAATCCTTGATGATATTTATTTTAGCCTTCATGCTGATCTTTTTTCTTTCATTACTTCTCTTTGATGTAACTAATGAAACATGCAAATGAAACTTCATTAATAAACTGATATCTTAGAGGATGTGGACTCTTCTCTTAAAAGAACAGTTCACCAAAAATAAAAATTATGTCATTATTTACTCACTCTCATTTAGTTTCATGTTGTTTGTATGTTCCATGGAACACAAAACATGACGAATATCCTGGAGACTGGGCTGTCAAGCTCCAAAATTACAAAATATGCACCATTAAACAGTATTTAATAAAATGCCCTTTATGACAATGTTCTATATTCCAAGTCTTATGAAGTCATACTGTGAGGAAAAGCTTTGTGTGAGGAAAAGACATGGGAATTGTTATTTACTGAAAATCTTGCCCTCCGCCTTAGCTCTCAAATCAAATACGGTGGCATTAGATGCATTGCATCATGCATGTTTCTCACACATAGTTATCGAATGTCTTCAGAAAACTTGGACTATAGCCCAATAATTTTTTGCACAATACTTTAATAGTACTGTTCCGTCATTTTAGAGCTTTACACCCACAGTCTGCTTTAATTTTTAATATTTGGAAAAGAGCGACTAAAATATTCTTCAAAATTTCTCTTTTCGTGTACAAGATTAGAATGAAATCAGTATGAGAAAAGTATTACTTAATTTTCATCTGTGTGTGAACTATTCCTACTGTGGACATATTATATCAAAATTGGTAACAAAAACAAGTGAAGGCAAGGATGAAGATGAAGTGACAGGAGGGGTGTGTCACTTGTGGACGCATCAGAGGTGCGTAATGATATAGACCAGCATTGCCAGTGGAAGTCAGACATGAATCTAATTCAGTCAGTACATGCATGGGAGATGAACGGACATAAGACATTGGATGACAGGCATATAGTAATTAACACAGCAAAGAGCAGGGCACAAGTTGGGAGAGGTCTGATACACTGAACATCAATTAATATAGGGAAATATCAAATATAGGAGCAAATAAAATATTTGGACCAATCAGTGGGATGTTTTCCTTGCGCTCTCTGCAGTAAATCTGTCAATCATCGGCTCCCACTGGTCCCTAACTGGCTGACAGATTGCAGATATTCAAATGCTGACATCTACGCATTTCATTGCTGCCAAGTTGCAGCATGCACACACAACAAACACTTTCACATTCTCTCCAACAAGCTAATCTTTGTTTGACACAATATGGCATAAACACAACAGAAACATCTCTTGTACAATACCAAAACATCACTCCACATCATGCAAAAAAATCAACAGCACCCCTTTGCCTCCATAAATACCAAGAAATCAGATGTAACAATTTAATTAATTAAATAATTGAAGGATGAGACCTATCTGTTAAATCACTAGTTCACCGTCTGTCGCTCACTTCGATGTTGTGTCGATTGAAGCGACACTAGGGGTCTCTCTTGAGCGCCAAATATGCCTCTGATCTATGAAAAAAGGCCAATGAGAAGCTGGCAGACAGTATTTGCATACTCCGCCCCTGGACATACGGGTATGCAAGCGGGGAAATACGTTGAGTTCATTCAGAAATTTTCTGAGGAGCCGGAAATGTCCGGCCACAACAGTGGCTCGGCTCAGCGACGTGGCCGGGAGGTTCCCTCCATCAGGGAACGGAGGTTACATACTTAACCTAGATATGTATGCAGTCAGCTGCGAGTCACACACCTGTTCCTGCTTCTGTTCCTCTGATGCTCTGCCTGCTTTTGGATCTACAGCGCACTTCAGCGGCTTTTCTCCTTCTCTGCACGGCAGTGCAGCTTTCCCCTGGGTGCTTCGACAGCGCAGAAAGCTTAAAAGAGTTTATTTAAAAGAGTGATTTTCTCTATAAAGAGTATTTTCCTCTTAAAGAGCTTTTACACAGCGGTGTTGAACGTCCTTTTCAGGACGCGTCTTTATAAAGATGCCATTCCGCCCCTGTGTAGTCCCTGGAGGTGGTAGAGTGCTCTCCGCTTCAGACGGCCACAGGCGTTGTCTCGTGTGTCTGAGTAGCGATCACACCGAGGCAGTGTTTATGGATGGTTCATGCTCTAACTGCGAGGGCATGACCATGGCAACATTGCGGTCACGGCTCTCTTTCAACAGAAAGCACGCCACTCCAGCCACCCCCCGCATTGCTCCTTCTTCCCACGGGATTGAGGAGGATGCGGCTGGCGCTGGAGGCGATTTGGGGATGGCAGCGGGTGCAGCTCTGCCGGGTATGCCCCCTCGGACCACCCGCCACCCAGCATGCTTGTTGACTCCCGTCCGTGCTCGAGGCAACAGCGGCTTGCCTCATGGCCAGCCTGCCCATCCTTTAGAGCTCGAGGTGGATGAGCTCGCTGCATCGGAGAGCGTGGCGTCTGATGCTGATGACTCCCCTGGGCTGCCACCTTCGGGCCAGCATACCCAGGCTGAGGCTGATGCGCAGATGAACGACAGCTGTACTCCTCTCCACTCGTCACAAAGCCACTCACTCATCCTCTCTCGCTACCCTCGACAACGGAGCGACCCACGGATATACGCCGATTCCTCAGGTGGATAGGGCTGTTGCGCTCCACCTATGCCCCGGAGACCCTACCACCTGGCGGGGTCGCCCTGTGCTCCCCTCTAAGCCCTGTAGGACAACATCGTCATTCACCGCTAAAGCCTACAGCGCCAACGGACATGACGCTTCTGCCCTGCATGCCATGGCCCTCCTGCAGGTCCACCAGGCCAAGGTGCTCGAAGATCTCCACGTGGATAGCCCTGATCCCGATGTGTTGCAGGAACTGCGCTCAGCGACTGACCTCGCCCTCAGAGCCACAAAGGTCACAGTGCAGTCACTCGGGCAGGCGATGGCCACGCTCGTGGTCCAGGAACGTCATCTGTGGCTGAACTTGGTCGAGATGCGTGAGACTGACAAAGTTCGCTTTCTCAACGCCCCTGTCTCTCAGTCGGCCTCTTCGTCGACACCATCGAGGACTTCGCCCAGCAGTTCTCCGCGGTGAAGAAGCAGACGGAGGCCATCTCACACATCCTGCCACACCCCCTACCCACATTCTCAGTACAAGAGCTATTTCCTTTATCTCTGGGTCACCTGGCCCACAGATTCCATTCTCACGGCACTCTGCCGCCAGATCTCAACAGTCCCAGCATGCTGGACATGGACACCCCGCCTTCAGCCCCACGACTGTTTCCCGGCCGAGTCTAGAGGACGCCTCCACTGGACCTCCTCCTCAGTCGCTAACCCGCCCCCTGCCGAGTGTGCGGAGCAAGGTAAGTGCTTTGATTCTTTTCTCAGCACCAGAGCCTCGGGACGCATCTTCGCCTCCCGACGCATATTACCTGCTCTGCCCCGCTGCGAAGCATAAAAAATAATCGTCCCCTTGGTGCCCCTAGCACAGAGTTTGGATGCATGGCTTTCACTTCCCAACCCATCTCGCTGGCTGGCCCGGACCATCCGACTCAATTATGCAATTCAGTTTGCCAGGCCTCCGCCACCCTTGTGGGGTGTTGCTTCCTCGTGGGCACTGGCCAGAGGTACCTCCCTAGCAGACATATGTAGAGCAGCGGGTTGGGCAACACCTAATACCTTTGCAAGATTTTACAATCTCAGGGTTGAGTCAGTATTTTCCTGTGTTTTCTCAGGTCCGAGCCAGTAGAACTCAGTAACATGCTGATGGACTGGCCGGGTGGATCGCTTGCACCTGGCGCCCTTTCCCTTGGATGAGGTAAAACTGTGCGTTTTCTCTCCCAGGAGATCCCACCCATCCGGATCCCTGGATGATTCCTCCCTAGCCCTTTGGGTCCGCAGTTCAGAGGAGGACCCAAAGACCCAGTACACTGCGGGTACTTAATCTATCCTGTACTGGAATAGGTGCTCCAAAGGTCAGGACTCCAACATGGACTCCCTGTGTGTGTTTTCCGCAGTACGGTCCCCTTACGAAGTGGACCCACATCTCCCTTAGGCAGTCCCAGCTGCCCTCCGGTCGCCATGTTGTAGCAACTCCCCCCTCCTTGAGGCTGGATATACCACTGCACCACGTTCCACATGTTGCCTAAAAACCCATGAGATGTATTCACCACCTTTACCTCCCCCTTTCAGGCTGGTGTGGCCTCTGCAGAGTCTTTTCCCCCTGAAAGAATTGGAATCTGGGTAAGACCCCCTTCCCGCGATGCGTGTAAGGGCCCCGGCCATTCTTGCTCTATGCGGAGAAACATAGAGAGAAAAGAGGCCCAGCCAGGCTTGGCCCGTTCCCAGATTGGCAAGCATCGCCTTGTTCCCCTGTCTAGGGTAACCAGACTTTTTTGGGGGGCATTAGGGAAGGGTGCGTGCAGCCTGACACAGCTGGTCACCTTTGCACGTAAAATACCTGCCCGCTCATGTGCCAGCAGTACACGTACACGGCTCAGCGCATAACATGATTTAAATTGGAACCCTAGTGTCGCTTCTTCGACACAACGTCGAAGTCAGCGACAGACGGGGAACGTCTAGGTTAAGTATGTAACCTCCGTTCCCTGATGGAGGGAACCTCCCGGCCATGTTGCTGAGCCGAGCCACTGTTGTGGCCGGACATTTCCAGCTCCTCAGAAAAATCCTGAATGAACTCGACGTATTTCCCCGCTTTTATACCTGTATGTCCGGGGGCGGGGTATGCAAATACTGTCTGCCAACTTCTCATTGGCCTTTTTTCATAGATCAGAGGCATATTCGGCACTCAAGAGAGACCCCTATTGTCGCTTCTTCGACACAACGTCTCGTTCCCTCCATCATGGAACGGAGGTTACATACGTAACCTAGACATTCTCAACAGCAACACAAACCAGATTTGACATTGAAATCAAGCGGCGGACCAAAACTGTGTTTGGCTCAAATCTTGTTCATGCTCTTTGCAGGTGAAACAGTATTTTATGTAGTTGGGGTCATCGTTTCTTTTACCTTGCATAATTTTTTTTTCATGGATTTTAAGGATGTGAGTCCTTGCTTGAAAATGTTCAGTGCCACTCTGCTTCCCTGAGCAATTTGATAGTGTCTCAAATAATTTGGCACTGCTTGCAGGCAGAGTAGAAGAACAAGACCTGTCTGCTAAATTACAGCAATACATGAGACCATGCTTATTAATCTATAAAAAAACATGCAAAACAATGCCCTGCATGGACAACCAGAGCAGCACTAAAGAAATGGTCAATGCAGTGAGACATGAGAAATGAGACAACAGACTATGTTAATTAACACTGAGGAACAGGGAGCAAGCTCAATTAGCCTAGATGCCTAGCTGAGGGTCAGGCCTGGAAATGAAGAAATCATAGACTGAACCATAATTATTTTATACAATTTTGTTTAACTGTTCCCTCTCCAACATCTTTTTCTTATAGCAAATCCTTTCCTGCTGCCTTTGGGAAAGATCTTTGCTTCCTGTAGGCAGCTGAGGAAAAGAGCCGAGGATTGCATTTAAATTGGCTTCCCCACTAAAATGCATGACAGCAGGAGAGAGGCAAAGTTTACTTTTCTGCGGTTTTCTTTTGTGGATTTGTCAATAAACTCAAAAACATGCATATGGGCAGTTTGGATACTTCCTGCAAAGTTTTAGCTCTTTCTATGTCACTCCAACATAGTTTTTAAAATTTCTAATGTCAATCAGCTTGTTCTGGGAATAAGTTGAGCTGCAGTTTTCTTCATGCCCAGGGCAAATTTACACATTAATCTGCCTCTTGTCTTCACACACTGATCAATAAATCTGAGTTCTTAAGGTGCACAAAGTAATATTTTATTTCATATTGTTGTTTTCGCTCAAGGACATCTATAATATCTGGAAAGCATCGACTTTATTAAAATATGTTCGATATTGCTTGTAAATCAATTTATTTAGTCAGAATACTACTGCTACATATTTTGAATGGCCGCCAATGAAGTAAGATGCTCTTTGCCAGCATTATGCTGTAGTTATGGTATCTACCAGTAGGGACAAACTGTCAGAGGTAACCGGCTAATCCTTGTTTCCTTAGTTTAGCTGAACAATACAACAGTGGTCAAAGCAAGGTTTTAGGTTACAGAAATAGCCTGTTCACAGCAAGGATGTGCACAAGTAATCAATTAATGAAGTACTCATCAGCTTTAAATATACGACTAGAAAAAATGAAAATTCTACCATTATTTAAAGTGACTGTATCACATCAGAAGACTTGGAAAGTATGTTTCTATGTGTGAGTGCAATTTTTTAAAGGTGATTTTTTTTCATTTTTTTTTCATTTTTGTTGTTTATGCATATAGCAATTTTTTTCATAAGAACAACAGGTTCAAAAGTTGAAGGTTGAACTTAAATTGTAAATTTCAAGTAATGATTACTTGTCTTTTACTACAAAATTACTCAAAATGCCCATCCCTAGTTCACAATTCATTCTACAACCGAAAGGGTCTGATAATTGAAAGGTTAATGAGACAAAGTAGTATTCGACAGGTCATGTGATCTCAAAACGGTGGCTAATAAGAGGGTATGACTGATAAGATTGGAGTCTTCACCTTTTGTGAGTGTAAATCATTTTAAACATCCGTCAGATGTACTATCAATTTCTTTATGTTTAAAGCATTAAAATTACTTAGTGTACCTTTAATATCACTAGCCCTGCTATTAATTAAAACCTTTAAACTGAGCTGCACAATTTGTCCAGTAAATTAAAAAATAATTGTCTTACCTTCAATAGCAAAGGGTTTACCAACTGTTAACAGCTTGCAGTCAGCATCAATGGACACTTCATAGTCCAACAGGGCTTTGTCCATGATAAAAGCATCAAGTTGAGGCGGATCTGTCCTTCACAACATAAAAAGAGGGTGGGCTACAAAACTACACACACAGGCATGCACAATCACCACACACGGTCTCATTAAACATGCACAGAATGATTTTCATAAGTCAGATTGTGCATCTCATTCGGGGTGCAAATGGAACATAGACATCATTTGTCTGAGCTAAATGCTCATAAACTGCAGCAGCAACCATAAATCTGCAGCTACACTAAACCAGATGCATGCTGAATGGAGCCCGAAAAGGACATTTAATAGATAGTGACACCTTAAGGGCATTGGCCCACCCTTACTTAATTTACAGATAATAAAACGTCATTTATCAAAAAGTTTGCCAACAGGGAATTATAAGTTATACAAATTCAGCAGCACAGCTTGTGGTTGGCAAGAACTCTTCTTGTTTATGTTTTTATACACATATTTGTCATATATTATACGCACATATTTGTCTGATTACTTACTCCATCTCTTTAAAGTTCTTCCTATTGCGTTCCAAATGATACATCCAAAAATTTAAAAGGAAGAAACAGTAACTTGCAAGATTTTAGGCTTGATTCTGCCTTCTGTCATACAGATTCAAACCTCTACTAAGCAATTATTGAAGTGAAACACATATCTGGGTGAATCCAAGTGAGGTTAGATGTCTGAAAGAGCCAGTTATGATTTACCTTAATTGAAAAAGCTCAATATTAATAGACTCTTTGCTCATTTTGCTTTATTTTCAGTAAACTGTGTGTATAGTGGTACAAATTTAATGGAT
This sequence comes from Moxostoma hubbsi, assembly GCA_032164185.1. Lineage (NCBI taxonomy): Eukaryota > Metazoa > Chordata > Actinopteri > Cypriniformes > Catostomidae > Moxostoma > Moxostoma hubbsi. The sequence continues at coordinate 7,304,410 of JAVLUX010000186.1, forward strand.
ATTATTCTAATTATAAGTGGCCTGGAATGTAGTGTAACATTCCAAAGCACCTTAAATATGCTGTTTTACTTTAGGGAAATTGTTAAATTATGCAGTAACATTAAAAACTTTGGAGACTAAGAATAAAAATTAAGTTAAATCCAAATGACAACCTTAATGTAAATGAACTAAAATATTCCTAATGTTTCTACAAGAAACACATTATATTGTGAACACTTTAGTTACAGTTGTCTCTATTACCTGAATAAATATGTGAATTATTTAACATTAAGTTAACATTAATTTACCACGGAGCACATCTAGGCGTCCTTACTGATGATATTCAAATTCAATGGGGAAAGACAGCTGACAAATACAGTAGCTAAATCCAAAGCATGCACTTTTCAAGTTATTTTATGATTTTAATAAGGCAACAGCAACAAAAAATTATACGTCTCTCTTCTCTTGGTACCTATTATCACTATTATTATAATTATAATTAATATATATTATTACTATATAAATGCAAAGGTAATTATGCAGTTTAAAACTATCCAAACACACATGATTTCCACAGATGTACATGTACAAAAGACCAACTTGCCTAATATTTTGACAGAGGGCAAAAGTTGCTAATGTTTGATTGTTCAGAGAACCACTTTATATAAGGTGTCTTTCACTACTATGTTCTTAAAAGAAAACTCCGGGTTCAATACAAGTTAAGCTTAATCAACAGCATTTGTAGCATAATGTTGATTACAACAAATAATTATTTTGACTCATCCCTCCTTTTTTTTCTAAAAAAAGAGAAAAGAAAAAATCTGTGCTAAAGTGAGGCACTTACAATAGAAGTGAATGGGGCTAATTCTAAATGGTTTAAAGGCAGAAATATGAAATATATACAAGCAATTACATTATTTATTCTGCTACAGTGTCTCAAACAATTTTACACATTTCTCCAAACTATAATAAATGCTTTCAAAACAATTCACACACAGCCAATGAAACAGACATTAAAATTTGCTGAACAATTACATTTGACTACATAATGAAGCAATGTATTCTTTTCTGATAATGCATTTATAAAAACTAAATACATCAAACCTATAGTTCCGCATCTGTCATTCACTTCGACGTTGTGTCACAAGGGAGTCTCAAGGGAGTCTCTCTTGAGAGCCTCACGCATCGCTGAACTTGAGAAAAGTCCAATGAGAAATTGGCAGACAAAATTTGCATGTCCCTCCCCAGACATACAGGTATAAAGGGAGGGAAATATGCATCTGTCCATTCAGATTTTTTCTTCGGAGCTGAGCGGTTGTGCGATCAGCGAGCTGCAGTCACTTACTGATCCACTCATCTCTGTAGAGCGTATGCTGTTGGATCTATGGCGCATATCAGCGGCTTTCTCCTTCTCTGCACAACAGTGCAGCTTTGCCCCTGGGCGCTTCGACAGGGCTTTTAAAAAGAGAATATTTTCCTAAATGAGTTTATTTTCTCTAAAAGAGCAATACATAGCAATGTTGAATGTCCTTTCAGGATGCGTCTTTATAAAGATGCTCTGTAGTTCCTGGATGGGGTTGAGTTCTCTCCGCTCCTGATGGTCACAGATGCTGCCTCCTGTGTCTGGGCAGCGATCACACCGAGGCAGCGTTTGTGAATGGTTTGTGTTCTCACTGTGAGAACCTCACCATGGCAATGTTGTGGTCACGGCTTTCCTTCTTAAAGAGGAACTCCACTCCAGCCGCTTCCCACATCGCTCCTTCTTCCACGGGATTGAGGACGACCCGGCTGGCGATGGATGCGATTTGGGGATGGCAGCGGGCCCTGGTTTCGCAGGGTAGATCCCCACAAACTACCCATCCCCTTGAATGCTCGTTGACTTCCGTCCAGGCTCAGGGTGAGAGCGGCTTGACTCACAGCCAGACTGCTTACTCCCTCAAGTCCCCCGAGCTGGATGGAGTGGTGGTGGCGTAGTGGTTAGAGCACAGGGCTGCTAATCAGAAGGTCGCTGGTTCGAACCCCACGGCCACCTTGAGCAAGGCACTTAACTCCAGGTTGCTCCGGGGGGATTGTCCCTGTAATAAGTGCACTGTAAGTCGCTTTGGATAAAAGCGTCTGCCAAATGCATAAATGTAAATGTAATGTAAATGGATGATGAGTTCGCCACTGCATCGGAGAGCGTTCTGGTGTCTGACACAGAAGACTTGATTGGACGACAGTACTTGTCATCCATCCAGCTTCTAGACAACAGGCAGCTCTTCCCCAACCTGGGCCCAGCTCTCGGGCCCAGCTCTCAGCCCCAGCAGAAAGCGCACGCCCCCTGCCTCCCGAACTTCCTCGAGGACTGGAAGGCTCCCAAGCATTCATGAGATGGACGATCCATGGAACAAGACATTTGCTCCGGAGCTGGTAGACAGACAAATCCGTCCCCTGGTGGAGGGCCGGGAGGAAAATCCTCAGTTCAAATTATTTCCTTTGCCGTACCCCCTTTGGGCTGCGGTACCCACATTTTCAATAATAGAACAATTTCCTCTTTCCCTGGATCACCTGGCCGGCAAATGCCATTCTCACGGCAACCCGGTGCCACACTTCAACAGTCCCGTTACCCTGACTCAGGCCCCCGTCTCCGGACTTACGACTGCTGCCCCCCCGCTGGCCGGTTCTGACGAGTCCAGAGGATGCCTACACGGGACCTCCTCCTCAGTCACCAACCCGCCCCCTGCCGGGTGTACGGAGCAAGGTAAGTGCTTCGAGGCTTCTCTCAGCACAAGAGCCTCGGGATGCGCTTTTGCCTCCCAATGCCACACTACCTGCCCTGCTGCGAAGCCTTGCCATGTACGTGGAAAATGATTGTCCCCTTAGTGCCCCTCGCACAGAGCTTTTACGTGGCTTTTACTTCCCAACCCGTCATGCTAGTTGGCCAGAACCATCCAACTTGGCTACGTGATTCAGTTCGCCAGGCGTCTGCTTTACCTCAGTGCGTGGCGAAGACGCCAACACCCTGCGTGTGGAGATCGTGACCCTTTTACTAAAAGAAGTGATAGAGCCTGTCCCTCCAGCCGAGATGAAGAAGGGTTTCTACAGACCTTAATTATCGTACCCAAGAAAGGCGGAGGCTTACGACCGATTGTGGACTTGCGAGTTTTCAACCGAGCCTTGCACAAACTCCCATTCAAAATTCTCATGTCAAGATTGGTTTGCAGCGGTAGACCTGAAGGACACGTACTTCTACATTTCTATCTTGCCTCAACACCGACCCTTTCAAGGTCCTCCCGTTTGGCATGTCCCTGTCCCCTTGCGTCTTCACGAAGTTCGCAGAGGCAGCCCATGCCCCTCTAAGGGAAGTGGGCATCCGCATACTCAACTACCTCGACGACTGGCTCATCCTGGCCCACTCTTGAGAGTTACTGTGCACCCCCAGGGTCCAGTTGCTCAGGCATCTCAGCCGTCTAGGGCTTCAGGTCAACTGGGAAAAGAGCAAGCTTGCCCCAGTTCAGAGCATCTCTTTTCTCGGCATGGATGACTCAATGACAGCACACCTTACCAACGAGCACACGCAGTCTGTGCTGAAATGCCTCAACTTGTTCAAACCAGGTACAGCGGTTACTCGAAAACAATTCCAGAGGCTCCTGGGGCATATGGCGTCCTCCGCGGTGGTCACGCCACTGGGGTTGATGCATATGAGACGGCTTCAGCACTGGCTCCAGACTCGAGTCCCAAGATGGTCAGACCTCTGTTTTCTGCGGACAGGAGTCCCCTTACAGCAGGTGTCCCGATGCGTTCTGGTCACCACAGACACCTCCAAACAGGGTTGGGGCAACATGTGCAATGCGCACAGCTGCTGGATCCAGAAAAGGGCCCCCCTGTGTTGGTACATCAACTGCCTAGAGTTGCTGGCTGTATTCCTTGCCCAGCGGAGGTTTCTCCCACTAATTCTGGGCAAGCACATCTTGATCCACTCAGACAGCACCATGATGGTAGCGTACATAAATCGCCAAGACAGCGTGCACTCTCATCATATGTCACAACTCGCCCGCTATCTCCTCCTTCGACTTTTGTCGCTGCGTGCCACTCACATCCCAGGCAGCCTCAGCACGGCAGCAGATGCATGGTCGCGACAAGGTACGCTCATGGAGGTACGTGGAGAACGGAGGCTCCACCCCCCAGGTGGTCCAGCTGATTTGTGAAAGGTTCGGCAAAGCATAGATAGACCTGTTCGCTTCCCAGGAGACCTCCCATTGCCTGCTCTGGTACTCCCTAATGGAGGCTCCCCTTGGGACAGATGCGCTGGCACAGAGCTGGCCCCAGGGGCTGTGCAAGTACGCATTTCCCCCAGTGAGCCTTCTTGCATGGGTGCTGTGCAAGATCTGGAAGGACGAGGAATAAGTCACTCTGGTGACCCCTGACTGGCCCACATGGACTTGGTTCTCAGATCTCATGCTCCTCGCGACAGCCCCTCCCTGGCGAATTCTCCTGAGGAAGGACCTTCTTTCTCAAGGACGGGGCACCCTCTGGCATCTGCACCAAGACCTCTGGAACCTCCACGTCTGGCCCCTGGACAGGATGCGGAAGATCTAAGTGGCCAACCACCTGCTGTCATAGACACGATCAACCAAGCCAGAGCTCAGTCAGGGTCAGTGCTCTCATTTCTGCAGGAGAGGTTGGAAGGGAGGCTGTCCCCCTCCACCTTGAAGGTGTATGTAGCCGCTATCACGGCCCTCCATGACGCAGTGGATGGTTCCCTGTTCCCCTCCTGGGATCTCTCAGTGGTCCTCTTGGGCCTTCAGAGACCCCCCTTCGAATCAGTCAAGCTCAAAGTCCTCTCCTTGAAGACGGCCCTCCTGATCGCGCTTGCTTCCATCAAAAGGGTTGGGGACCTGCAAGCGTTCTCTGTCAGCGACACCTGCATGGAGTTCGGTCCGGCAGACACTCATGTCGTTCCTAAGACTGGGCTACATGCCCAAGGTTTCTACGACCCCTTTCAGGGACCAAGTAATGTACCTGCAAGCACTGCCCCGGGAGGAGGCGGACCCAGCATTTTTGTTGCTGTATCCATTGCGTGCTTTGCGTATGTGGACCGCCCGCAGAACTTTAGATGTTCTGAGCAGCTCTTTGTCTGCTTTGATGGACAGCGGAAAGGCAACGCTGTCTCCAAACAGAGGCTTTCCCACTGGGTTGTTGATGACATAGCATTGGCCTATTACACCCAGGCCATGCCCCACACACTCGATGAGAAGTGTGGCATCCTCGTGGGCACTGGCCAATGGCACCACCCTAGCAGACGTATGCAGAGCAGCGGGCTGGGCAACACCCAATACCTTTACGAGATTATACAATCTCAGGGTTGAGTCGGTCTCATCCCATGTTTTCTCATGTCCGAGCCGGTAGTACTCGGTAATGCGGAACAACTGACCGGGTGTACAGCTTGCACCTAGCACCTTTTCCTCTCTACTGAGGCGATCACATGCGCTCTTATCCCAGGAGATCCCACTGAAAGAATAGGAGTTGGAAAGGAACACCTTACACGATGCGTGTGACGGCATTAAGATACTTTTTAAACATAGAGAGAGAAAAGGCGTGGCTGGATGGCCTGCTCCCATGCTTGGCACGCCGCTTCGTTCCCCCCTTCAGTTTGTCAGGAACCTAAAAAGTTTTTGACGATTTTATGGGGTGTTGGGGAAGGGTATGTGCAGTTTGACGCAGCCTGTCACTTTGGCATGCAACTGCCTGCCCACACCCGCATCAGTGGTGCATGTACACGTGGTTCAGCTCATGGTGTGATTGAATATGGACCCCTAGTGTCGCTTCTTTGACAAAACGGGTGGAGGGAATGAGACATCGTGTCCTACCGGCCACAATGCTGAACCGAGCCACTGTTATGGCCAAACCTCATTCTCGGCTCTTCAGTGCAAAACTTGAATGGACAGGTGCATATTTTTCCTCCCTTTATACCTGTTTGTCCTGGGGAGGGACATGCAAATTCTGTTTGCCAATTTATCATTGGCCTTTTCTCAAGTTCAGAGATGCGCGAGGCTCTCAAGAGAGACTCCTAATGTCACTTCTTCAACACAACGTCTCGTTCCCTCTATCAGGGAATGGAGGTTACAATAGTAACCTAGACGATGTTCTATCATCTTTATTAAATTCATTACATTTCAGCTATAGAAACACAAAATACAACTGAAATAACAAATTAATCATAAAAATCCACAATAAAGAGCTTTGTTTTTGTAAAATTTCTAGTTGTCCCTGCTCTTCCACCAGAAAGAGGATGAGGAAATTTACTGTTAAACAATAACTACAAAATGGCAGTATTGCTATTGTCAGGGTTTGTGAAGGGAAGAGACAAGAGAGTGAGGATCCAAATGCAGAATTTTAATAATAAACAAAAGAAAAGGATACAACGAAGAAGTAAAAAAAAAACTCAATAGCAGTATGCTGGCTTACTACACTCTACATACAAACAAGAACCAACACTGGAACAAGGGACAAGAGGATATTGTCTTGTCCCTTGTTCCAGTGTTGGTTCTTGTTTGTATGCAGAGTGTATGTATATATATATATATACACTCAAGGGCTAACAAGACAATGAGGAACACCTGTGATACAATTAGGGCAAAGGACAGGAAGACAGACAATAAAACTCAGAGTCTCTTGGGGGAAAACATAGGAATGATGTGATAGAGATAGAAAAAAAATTGACAATAGTCCATGGTGACCAGTGAAGTGGCTTCATGAATGGAGTGGGGTCCGGAGGCCAGGGAGGTGGCTACAGAAAGGGAGTGGGGTCCGGAGGCCTTGGAGGAGGCCTGGGGTGTGGAACAGGGATTAGAGTCTCTGGATTAGGAGCTGCAGGAGGCGGAGGCTCAAGAGGCTGAGCCACAGGAAGTTCAGGATGCACTGCTGCAGAAGGCTCAAGAGGCAGAGCAGCTGGAAGTTCAGGGGGCGGTGCCACGGGAGGCTAAAAAGGCTGAGCCACAGGAAGATCAGTGGGTGGTGCCGCAGGAGTCTCAGAAGACGTAGTGGACAGAGCCATGGAAGACTCAGGAGGAGGAGTGGGTGGAGCCGTTGAAGGAGGAGCGGGTGGTAGAGGAGCGGCGGAGCCACAGGAGGAGGAGTGGCTAAAGAAGGAGCGAGCGTAGCCATAGGTGGAGGAGCAGCTGGAGCCATGAAAGACTCAGAGGGAAGAGCCATGGAAGACTCAAGAGAGTGGAGACATTGAGGGCTCAAGAGTGTGGAGCTATGGAAGGAGTCTCAGGAGAAGGAGCGGGAAGCAGAAGGGCATCCGTCAAGGGTGTTTCCGGAACCACTGGAGCTAGGAGCAGAGGGGTCTCCATCATGGGGGTCTCCAGAACCACCGGAGCTAGGAGCTGAGGGGCCTCCATCGAGGGGGTCTCAGAAACCACCGGAGCTAGGAGCAGTGTGCTTGGAACCACTGAGGAAGGAACCATTGTAGTGGAGAGCAGAAAGTCAGACCCTATGATGTTAGCGATGAAACCCTAAGAGACAGACGTCACAATCTAAAGGGACCAACATCCTCACAGGGCCATTAAGTCCAAAACAAAACATAGTTCTGAGGGATCTCTCATTCCAGTTCAAGTGAGCAGCCAGATTCCAAAATCTGAAGCTGTACTCGGTTGCAGGAATGGACCCTTGGGAAAGCAGCTCAATCTGTACTGCTGGATCCATAATCCTGGTCGGTTCTTCTGTCAGGGTTTGTGAAGGGAAGAGACGAAAGAGTGAGGATCCAAACTTTAATTATAAACAAAAGAAGAGGATACAATGAAGAAGGTAAACAAACTCAACAGCAGCATGCTGGCTTACAATGCTCTACATACAAACAAGGACCGACACTGGAACAAGGAACAAGAGGACACTCAAGGGCTAACAAGACGACAAGGAACAACTGTGATACAAATACGGCAAAGGACAGGAAGGCAGACATAACAGAGGAAAAATTTTAAACTAAAGTTTATTGGGGGAAAACAAAGGAATGACATGAAAGCTAAATTGTATGGACCTACTGTACATAAGACAGCACTGTTAGTACAGATGGTAATGGACATTGATTGTGGCATGCAGGCCAATGCCATTCCTCCCTCTTCTTTTTTTTGGAGACTGAAGTCACTGTAGATCTGCTCACATTAGGCAGAGCATTTTGTGTGTCACAGAGAGACTGTGATTCATAACATGATCAATTATTATAATAACAGTTATTATTAAAATTATAGATCATTTGAGCCTCATATGTGTCTTCTATACTCTTCCATCCTGCTGTCCTCTTTCTATCTGTTCACCATCATTAGACCATGTCCATTTGGTGGTTCCTCAACTCTTTCAATGTTCACCCCTGAAAGAGCTGAGAAAACCTTCCCCTTTTCTTCCCCATTACTAACACAGCAGATATGAATATGAAGGCATTTGACAACCTGATATGTGCACTGAAAATATTACTTTAATTTTGGTTTGTGTTAACTGTTTTGAAAGCATCAATCTTGGATCAGAGACATTTGAGTGCAGTGTTTCGAGAGAATTATGAAAATCATGAAAAATTTGCAATCGGTTTAGACAATTACAAAGTGTTCAGATGCGTTGTTAATTGTTTTGAGAGCAGTGACCTGAGTTTGGACAACTGTAAAACTCATGTATTATTTGAGCAGTAAAGTTCTTTACATCCTAATTTTTACAGTCATTTTAGGGTTTGTTGACATTACACCATCATGGCAATGAAGTTGTAAAATTGGCTATACCTTTACCTGGCTATACACAGAAAAGGTTAGTATGCAATTTGATCACACAAATCATGCTAACACAAATATTGTTTATGTCTTGTGGCTATACTTTTGAAATAGTGAGCAGTTTAACATTTATGGATTGGCCCCATTCACTACTACACTGTAAAAATATTTAATGTGAATTTACAGTAAATTTCTTGCTACTAGTTACATGTCTTTCACAGTATATTTTACAGTAGTATTTCTACAGTTTATTAAAATGAAATGACAACTGTATAGTGTGACTTCACATTGAATAGGACCAAGAAATTAATGTAATGTAGCAGTGCTGCATTGTAGAATAACAATGATCATCTGTATTTTTATGTATCCACAGTGTTTGTTAATTGTCACTATCGTTTAGATTTGTATGCTGAGAGATGATATCTTGCGTGCCTGATTGACAACTCATGATATAAAGTTAATGAGCGATAAAACCAAATAATATTATAGCCTAGCTTATCAAACACCCCTTCCTCAATGTTCATTTAAAATGATACTATTTCTTTACTTTCAAATGTATTATCTGATGTCAATTAGACATTAAGGTTCAATATTAAGTCAACCACTACATTTCTCCATATATTATTTTTTACAGTACAAAAAATTCTGTGTTCTTTAAACTTCAAACGAAACACAATTTTACCATAATGCAGTGCAATATTCAAGTGTATTGTTTCTCAGTAAGTTGTTGTGTAAATTACCTATCCTGCATTGATTTTACAGTAAAATACTGAAAACAGTATTTTATTATAAGAAATTACTGTTAAATCTTTTAAAATCCTGGCCATTTTTACAGTGCATTGTAAGTGTCTCACTGTCAGAGGTGGGTAAGGTAGCCAAAAACTGTACTCAAGTGAAAGTACAATTACTTCAAAAACATAATTACTCAAGTAAAAGTAAAAGTTCTAACATACATCATTTTTGAGTAAGAGTAAGAAAGTATTCAATTAAAAGAGCATTCAAGTAGTGGTTAACTCATTACTTTCACAAATTACATAATAGACGTTTACTCCCCTATATTCCATTACATAATACACATTGAACATGTACTACAGAATTATTATTTTTCATATATCATGTTGTTCCAAACCCATATGGCTTGCTTTCTTCCATGCAACACAATAAGGAGATAATAGACAAAATGTTAGACAAAATGCCTACTTACTATTCACTATTTAGTTTCAGTGAATGTTTATATATATATATATATATATATATATATATATATATATATATATATATATATATATATATATATATATATATATATATATATATATATATATTGAATGTGAATGGTGACCAAGTCTGTCAGTCCTTAACATTCTGTCTAACATATTTTGTGTTCCGCATAATACAAAGCCTCACACTGGTTTGGAATAACATGAGGGTAGAGAAATTATTGACAGAATATTACATTATGGCTGAGCTATCACTTTAAAGAGATAGTTTACCCAAAAATTGCAATTCTCATTATTTACTCACCCTCATGCCATCCCATATGTGTATGACTTCCTTTCTTCTGCAGAACACAAATTCAGATTTTTTAAAAAAATATTTTAACTCTGTAGGCCAAAATTTTTATGCTCCAAAAAACACATATTGTAAAGGCAGTATAAAAGTAATCCATAAGACTCCAGTAGTTTAATCCATGTCTTCAGAAGTGATATGATAGGTGTGGGTGAGAAACAGATCAATATCTGTCATTTTTTGCTAGACAGCAGGGGACGATATGGATTATTTTTATGCTGATTTGTGTTTGTTTGTTTAGCTTTAAAATGTTGCCACACATTCACTTGCATTGTGTGGACCTACAGATCTGAGAAATTCTTCTAAAAATCATAATTTTAGTTCAGCAGAAGAAAGAAAGTCATACACATCTGGGGTTGCATGAGGGTGAGTAAATAATGAGAATTGCAATTTTTGAGTGAACTATCCTTTAAGGGCTCTTGTCAGATCTTGATTAATTTTTCAAGTAAGAAGAGAGGTTTGGAAACATTTCTAGTAATTATTACAGTGAAAATTTGAAAATGTCCCACAAGGACATTATATATAATGCTGAAATATAATGCCTTCTTTTTCTATTTCATAGCTTTTAAAGTCCTGTGTTGATTCTTATTTCAGTGTAGTTACAGTTTTCAGTGTGGTAAGTATTAAGATTTAGTTAGTTCTGTACAGCAGTACCGCCACTCTCTAAATGCAAAGTAACAACCTACGTAGGGCACCAACTCTGATCATGGAACACTCGCTGTGTCTGAAACCGCCCCCTATCCACTATATAGATACACTATTTCTAGTTTTCGCTATTTTATAGGAGTGTCTCAATTCTGAGTGAGCCACTCGTTTCCTACTTTTGTTCACAATGCACTCTAATTTCAAGGTTACTTTTCAAGTACACTCCATGATGGTTCATTTTCCACAATCCACCACAGGGAAGATGTACGAGTAGGGAGTTTACTTCTTCCTTCACTCCTGCAATGTTTTATTTAATGCTGAATGTAGTAAATTACTTTTTGACAAATCATTACTGGATTAAAATAACATAATAACATATATAGAGAAAAAACATACTTTAAACTATACTATCTTTAATAAAGATACTTTATTTGTTTACTCTTTACATTAACACACAGTATATAAAAAATGACAAAAAGAATGAAGATTTATTGTATTAATATATTATTTAATAAGAATAACAAATAAGGCCCAAGTATTTTAAAATGTCATCTGTGACGTTTCTGCACCAGCCCCAGAGCTCCGACACTCTCGTCCAATTTCACTCATTTGGTTCACTTACTGCTGAGTTATAGTGCACTAACTGCCATTCACTATATAGGAAACAGTGAATGAGTGAACGATTGCGGACACAGCCACTCTGGTCGCCACGATCACCTCGAGCCCTGCACATCTCACACGTGCGCGCCCTGTGCACACGCAGAATGCGGTCTGTTCGCATTCCAGTTGTCGATCAAGCAAATGGCAGTGATTTACACTTAACTTGGATGTTTAAATGGATTTATACAGTTAATCCGCCTGAAGAAGCTGCGATAGTTTCCAGTATTGCTGCAAGGGCGCGGAGTAAATGCATAAATACTGCTTATGACATGCGGGACAAAGCACACTGATATATTGCTGAACTGAGTTAAAAATTTACACTTAAAAACTGATGTCATAAGAGCCCAGTTACAGAATCACCCTGAAAATGACCATCTCATTACACAGAAAAGCCCGCGTTAGAATTAGAGCAAAAACTTACCTCAGCGTGCTGCCGTAAATTGGAGCTGTGACTTTAATTTTTAAATATCAGCTTGGTATTTGGCATTGTATGACAAAACTATTCTTTTTTTCACTGTGTGGAGTGAAGAAAGTGTTTCACTTTGAAGAGTTTGATGCTGCTGCAATGATGACTTGAGTGACCGTCTCATCACTCAAATGGGAGCGTCTCATCGCGCACAGCTTTGAAGTTCCACTCTTGTTAAAAGTCCCATTCAATAATCTCTCAATAAATTACACATTAATTCAAATTAAACTCAGTAATGTAATGACAGTAACGCCACACATTGTCAAGAAGTTAAAGTAAAAAAAATTGTACAAACAAGAACTTGTAAAAGTAAGTAAAAGTTAAAAAATTAATTAGAAATTTACTTGAGTGAGAGTAATAAGTACTCACTTTTAAACCTACTCTAAAAACTAATTTTCCCCCAAAAAAATTAATGAAAAGGAGGTGTAAGTGAAAATAAATTTTTGTGATTATAAATATTATACCACAAATGCTGTCGATTGAGTTTAATTTGTATTGAACCCGGAATATTCCTTTAAGGATTTGATACAATTTATTTATTATGTACATACTGTTTGTGTTGTTTCATTGTTCTTGAATTTAAAGTACCTGCATTTAATTGCATATGTAGTTACACTGTTACCCTTAATCCCTAATCCCAAACCTGACACTCCTCCAACCATTACCCTAAACCCTAAACCCTAAACCAAATCTACACTTTTAACCTACCCATACCTCAATTGCAGCAAATGTGAATCTTGTGAGAATTTTGCAGAAAAACATGTAGTTAATCAATAAGTAAATTAACTTCTATGTACTAAAATTAAAATATATACAAGACAAAGACACTTAAAATAAAGTGGGTCCTTGGTTAGTAATGCTTTTACGGTGGGGCTCAGTGAGACATTATACTTTAAATAAACTTCCCATGGTAATAGGGAAAACAAGAATTTGTAGAAGAATTTTTAATCCACCTTCTTCTGTCCTTTCGCTTTCCTTTTTTGTTGTAGACCAGAATAAATATATAAATAAATAAATAAACAAAAACACACACTTTACAACTTGGTATGTGTGTGACAGACTGTAGTGCTGCAGCTGGCAGGAAACAACAAACCGCTCGCCTGCCGGGCAGCTCTAAGAGGGAATCTCAGGCCTCAGAATCGCAGAGTAGAGTTGGAGCAGAGTGGTTATGGAATGCTTTGAGCAGGGAGAGTATATTGCTGTTACTCCAATCCGCTCACATACTCTGATCCCTAGGGAGGACTCCTACAGTACTTTCTTGAGATTGAGCATACACATTGGCATTGTAATAAATATGGTCTAACTACTGCTTAAATTATTTATCAATATGCACCAATCAATGTTCCATGTGTTAAAAATTTCAAGCCGTGTTAATAGTGTTTGGCAGTATGACTATACTTGAGGCACTTGCTACCATCTGCTAGCTGGGTGCATTCTGTTGGGTAAATTGATCTCTTACTTGAGAGTGGCTACACCATCGGGTGTTGTGGGTTCGTTGAATTTCAGCATATACTCGTGCATCTCAGGAAAACTCTTTTTCATGTAATCCTCTGCACTGCTCTCCCGAACTGTGCCGAATCGGAATCCCTGAGATGGGTGATGGAGCTGTGGGCCAAGGGCAGAGCATGTTATGAAAACCATATAATGTATTATTAAAGTTAAATCATAAATTAATAAATTATAGCATAAAACACAAGATGAGGTGAATTTCAAATAACTGCTGTTAATTATTTTTAGAGAGCTGTCTCTAAAAAGGGCCATATAATTATAAATAAACATTTTCTGTATTGTAACTAGGGATCAAAAGTACTGGTTCTTTGGTACCAAGTCAATACAATTTTTTTTTTTAAATACATAAATACAGTAATGTGCAAAATTTTTAAGCACTTAAAACAAAGAAAAATGTTGCAAAGTGAGGATGTCTTCAAAAATAATGACATAGTTTTCATATATCAATTAACATACAAATTCCAGTAAACGTTAAATGTTAAATCAATATTTGGAGTGGCCACATTTGCCTTTAAAACAGCACCAATTCTACTAGGTACACCTGGACACAATTTTTCTTGGTTGTTGGCAGATAGGATGTACCATGCTTCTTGGAGAATTTGCCACAGTTCTTCATTCTATTTAGGCTGTCTCAATTGCTTCTGTCTCTTCATGTAATCCCAGACTGACTCAATGTACAGAGGGGGCCACTGTGGGGGCAATGCCATAAATGTATTTTTCCTATTGACATACTGAAGCTGAAGATATAAATAATCATCTTATGACAAATGTTTTTATGAAACATCTTAAGTGCCTAAAACTTTTGCACAGTAATGTACATAATTATACCAGCGTTTCTGCAGTACCGGTAATACAGAGTACCGACTCAATTCGGTACCAGTGCACAGTTTGACTAACGGCTGCTTTCAAATGCTCACTCGATTATTTGATTGCATGTCTCTGTTGGGAGCTTTAGGCTCTGTATATAGCAATGAAAGCATCTGCCCTATACTTTTTAAGTCAATTGCAAAACTAGTAAATCCGAAACGCTGTCTGCATGTGAATTCTTTTTCTGGTTCGGATTTGAGAGAGGGAGAGAAAAAAATGGATTAACCATTATAGCCAGCAGCATATCACCCTGCAACTCTTGCCTGGTTACCCACTGATGCTAAGCAGGGTTGAGCCTGGCTAGTACCTGGAGAGGAAACCTCCTGGGGAAAACTACCTTGCTGCTGGAAAAGGTATTAGGGAGGTCAGCAGGGGGTGCTCACCTTAATTCCCCAGTATACTGTAGTGATGGGGAAGTTATACAATAAAAAAGCATCATCTTTTGGGTGAAACTGAGGTTCTGACTCTCTGTGGACATTAAAAATCCCAGGGCACTTTGGCCTCTATCCATCATGGTTTCCTATTAATCCCCTACATATTAATTAGCTACAATGCTGTAATGTGGTGGCCATTCTGGTGCAGTATGGCTGCCATCATATCATCCAGGTGAAAGCTGCACACTGGTGGTGTTTGAGGAGTTTTCTAAAACACAATGTAAAGCACTTCGAGAGTCTAAAAAAGTGCTATATAAATGTAAGGAATTATAATTAAATAATTATTAATGTTTTATTTTTTTATAAGACCCCATTTATTTGTCATTTCTACATTATATAAAGAAGCAAACTCTCACTGAAATTTAAAGGACTCTCAAAAGATCTCACCTTTGCATCATGTATTCCAGAGAGCTCCTCAAAGGTCTTTTCCCCAACCATGACTGCAGCCAGGTTTGCAGTGTAACTCGACAAAACCAGCAAACAAAAAATGGCCCACAGGTTCATCAGGAAACGTCCAGTCCAGCACTTGGGTGTCTTACTGGAGACTGTGCGGCCAAAGAGGATGGCGTAGCAGAGGTTAAGGGCTGAGGAGTAAGAGAAGACCTTCACACGGTTACGTCCATGTGGTGTCATGCCAAAGGGACTTTTCCATTCGTAGAGGGTGAGGAAGAGTGCTGTAATGTGCAATGCCACAAAGATGCCCATCCACATGGACCAATGCAAAGGCCACATGAAGGCTCCTATGGGTGCGGCTGTGTCTTTACTACGTACCAGAATTCCCAAACTTGTGGAAAAGAATGGACTGGTGAAGTCTATCACTTTACTACGCGCTGAGTTGATGCTGAAGCTGGTAACAGCCATATCAGCCACTCCGCTCAGCAGGTCACCCACCAACCCTGTCCACTGGCCACCCTTGAGTGCCCCGTATTTACCGTCCCCCACAATGTACAGGTCGAACTCAAAGTTCATGTCCTCTGCCAGTTTCTCCAGCAGATCAATACAGTATCCATAGCAACACTTGCTGTAATCCGGTGGCAAGAAGCTGTTGTTACCTTGTGCCCGCTCGGCATATAATTGGTCCAGGGTTTCCGGGCTGTTGGTTCCTGCATCCAGACAGTATTGCCCAGCGGGACAGTTCCCATCCTCATCTACCTCTCGAGTGAACACAAATGGATGCTCCACTAGTGTGACCACACGTACACGGCTTCCCGACACTGGAAAGCCCGCCCGCCATCTCCGTCCCTCCCTGCCCATCTGGCCCTCTGTGCGTTGATGGGGGGACAAGTCCTGCCACAATCCCTGCTCCTCTACATCCAACTTACCACCTTCCCAGCTGCCCACCGTCACCCATGTGGGCTGACCAACGGCATCACGGCGTAAGCTCCAAATGTGGAACCTCTGAGAAGTGAGTACACGAGAGAGGTTACGCTGAACAATGACAGAGCCCGTCAGCCCTACAAAGGATGTGTTGGAGAGGAACCTGAGGGTGAGAGAAGACAAGAGTCAGGAGCGAAAAAGGTCTGGACCACATTGAAGCTTATACTAGCCAAGACAACCCACTTAGATAGGAAGAGACCATTTCAGAGACAACAAAACAATGCAGAATCTAAAATTCAGCTTTTGAATATTTAATTTATTTGCTACTATGACCCATAAACAAAACTCTGAAGGGCGAATTGACTTAACAGTTGCACCACTTTTGAGTGTGGTATTTCAACACTCGAGTCCTGCATCTTATTCGTTGACCACCCGCAATCTAGTTTAAGCAGGGGCAATCAGCGCTAAATGAGTGTTGTGTCTTGATTATTTAAACTAAATCATTGTCATTCCTTTCTGCGCAAACACGACTCCTTTCATTCACAAAATGTTGTGCTATTTTCCCGCCGCAATAAACATCATGCTATTACGGCCTCAAGAAAAGGCTTTGTTATTGCAAAGAAATGTTTGTGTACATCTATCGATAATGAGAACAATAATTCACCAAATGATTTAGAAGGGTGTTATAACCTGACACATATCCAGACAGGCACTTTAGTTGTGTTAAAGAGATGATTCAGCAGTCTGGATCACAGTTGTGCCAGATCGCAGTTGTCGCTGCACCCTCCATAATAGAGAACTGAAAACCAGTCCAGAAGATCTGAACTGCACTATGCATTTTGCATTTAGCACAGATTTTCAAAATATTTTTTTTGTGAATCAGGCGCTTATCCAGCGCTGACAGCGCATGCAAATAAACAACACTTTTATCAGATGCAACTCATTCTTTGTGAATTCCCCTCTGAATATCTATCAAATATTTGATTCCACCTAAACAAATCAAATCAATCTATCAACCTGGTATTTTTTTTAAATAACTTTCCACACTGAAAAAGTGGTAAGCTGCAATTTGGACCTCAAGGATATATCTCAACTTGATCTAACCCATAAAAATTACTTTCGTTGTTGTATTCAAATATGTCAGGTTGATTTAGTCAGATAAAAAATTAAATACATTTCAAAAGGATTCAACATAGCTGCAAGCTGAAATCATGCATTCTTTTCAGCTCCCGTACAGTTAGGTAAATAATAAACCAATAACAGCCTCACTTAATATCAACCATCTCTATGCCTAAGTTGTCTCCAAAATCTCTAAAACACAATGACTTGTGCACAACCAAGAAAGAAATGGGAAATCAAGATGATTCTAGCTAGTATGTTAAGCATAAGCAAAGCAGCTAACTTTAATGAGTGCAAAATCTGGAAGGCAACATTATAAACACCATCTTTAGAATGAGAGAAGATGTATCATCCAAAGTCAAGGGGATTCGCTTGGCTCAATATCAATATCAATAAGTTTGCCAACAGGATGACAGCTGCAGAACAACATATCAAAAATACTGAGGATCAGGCCTAAATGTTGCAGTATACTGTGGCAACACTTCACCAATAGGGGAATCTGCATCGCATTAAATTGGAGGATCAAGAAAATTGCCATCACAATAACTTCCATCTCACTAATCAACCGAAAGGTGCTGAAGTTTTGGATATGATCAACTTTTTAGAGCACTGGCTGTCTAAAGTTTTGGGAGCGATCTGCTTCATACTCACATACATGGCTGAAGAGATTGCAACTTTGCCAGGATTCTTATTGTATACTTCTTTGCTACAGAGACAAGGATAGAATATTCAAAGCTGTTTGAATCTAAGGGAAGGCAATATACAGCAAATAAGAAGTCAAATTCTTTCAGGATATTGGGAGAGAGACACACACTAACGATAAAGTTTTTCAGCCTCAGTCTCCCCAAATTCTAGGTGTCAGGAATTTAATTAAAATATCTGTCCCTATCCAAATATCACACACCATATCAGATACAAAAGGAAGCTATTGGATTATTTAAGGCTCCATCTTCAATGAAAATGGCAAATTTTTACGGCCCTAATTCAGACAGCCCATGATTAAATACTTTTTAAAATTGTTTTTATCTTCTTATTTGGGAAAAATATTATTAACTGGAGATTTCAACCACAATTTCGCTCAAACTTGCCCGCACCACGGGCTTAGAAACCGCTCTTTCACAAAGAAGGAAAAAAATATATGTTTTAATGAAAGAACTCAATTTATGTAACCCGTGGAGGAAACTAAATCAAAATTAGAGTATATTCATGTTATTCTAAGGTAATGAAGGAACACTCTCATATTGATTACTTTCTTATCTCAAACTCTCTGTTTCAAAAGGTGTCGGCCGTTAATATGACTCTATCATCATTTCAGATCACGGGCCTGTTTCTCTTAACTATGAGGCAAGAAATAAGAAAACTGAAACCTTTCTGTGGCAATTAAATCCAAAATGGCTGAGCAATTCAGACTTCTTAAAGTTTAGTGGGAAACAGATAAACTATCATTTTAAAGAGAACACAGATGGGACATCATCCACAAGATGAGAAGCATTCAAAGCATATATCCGAGGACAGATAATTGCCTTTACCAGTTCAAAAACCAATAAACTCAATTTTGAAATTACAATTTGTGGAACAAGAAATTAAACATGCAGACAGGGAGGCCTATTCAGATAAATTAGGCACTATTCATCAAGAGATATTAAGGCTCAGAGCTCAATACTACGCATTGTCCATGGTTAAAGCCGAAAATGGCTTTAAAAGACAGAAACAGTCATTTTATGATCATGGTGAAAAAGCAGGGGAATTATTAGCATGGAGGATAAGAAAGTCATTAACAGCATTCTAACTCCAAACAGAGACATAACAGTTTAAGCATTAAAGATAAATAATACTTTTGCCTGATTTTATTAATCCTTATGAGTCTGAATCTTATGAATCTATTGGCGACCAATCACGTCTCTTATGTAAATGTCAGATTCCTCACTTATAGGAAGAAGATAAATCCATTTTAGACGATAATCTTGAAGAAGGTGAAATTATAAGTGGCAAGTCGGCAGGACCAGATGTAGACTGAGGTAGACAGTCAACATATAGAAGCTTTTTAAGACAAACTGCTAGGTCTTCTAAATGAAATACATGATGAATCTTTTCAAAATGGCTATTTACCTCTATATTTATGGCTATATTGAAACCTCACAAATCCCCTACTGAATGCTGGTCATTTAGGCAAATTTCTTTGCTTAAAGGTGCTGTAAGCGATTTCAGCCATTCTACTTCCACGAGACTGAATCGTTGAATTAGCCACATCCCCTCTTTCCAAAACCCTGCACACCAAAGATAAAAACGTAGCTTTAATGAGACCGACATTATGCAGAAATGGTTGTTTAAAACAACAGCAGCAAAATAGCGCCCTCAACAGACAACTGTTATGAACAACATGGCTTAAAAATGTCAGTAAGCCTCAGTAATTTACTAAAACTACAATACTATGAGAAAGAGCTAAATGATTGACAGGTGAAAAGCATCAATGTCCGTTTGTTAGCTGTTTACAAAATCTACAGCAGAGGGGATTTCTTTAAGACTGCAAGGGAAGCTCGGCTTCCCCTATAATGTCAAAAAAATAATGGTCAAATATGTACTATTGTGTAAACAATTTATTGACTAAAAATGCGTTAGAACATGTTCATCTCGGAAACGATTTCGTTCAGAATCAGCTACATATAGCAGGTCGGCTGACTCGATTTCATTCTCATACATTCCCGTAGTGCCACAGTGCATTTCCTGTTGAAGCCGAGCGTCCATTGACTTCAATGGGGCTGCTTTGAACAGTTTTTTTCAGTGCTCCGAAACTAGACGGTCATTGGATAAATGCTGCGATTATGTCCCTCCCACGGACGCTCAGCGTCTCTGGGGGTGAATGAGGAGTGGGCTGTCCCGGACTCCGGGCTTCCGCGTAATGATTGGAGGATCTGTCGAAAGACTGACAGCGAATCTGTACCATAAGAAGTCGCTGAAGCTATTCGCGCTCAGTCCCATCGCGGATTTCTCAAGTATAGTCGAAAGACAAACTGCTGCAACCTATTTCTTGATATTTGTTTGGCGAAATTGCTAGTCAATTTGCATAATACATTTCACACAATTATACACCACATTACTTGTTTCAGTTTTACCAAGTTTAATATTTTTTTTTTAGATCGTTCGTTCATTTATTCATTCATTTATACGTACGGGTGAAACTGCGCACGATGGCAGACAGTGCTAATATTGTCGACCTGATTTTGGCGAAGCCATTTGAAAGTCTTCCTTACGAGGAAAAAATTATAATTAAACAGCAGGGCAGATCAACACCTAAGATTGATTTAGTACAAAAGATAGGGAAAAATAACAGGTCTTTTCAGCTCTCCTGGTATGACAAAGTTAGCTGGCTGACTGGAAGTGCTGTGACAAATAAAATGTACTGCTGGCCATGCCTCTTGATGAAACCATCTCACGGATGTGTTGTTTGGTCAAAGGTGGGGTTTGGAGATCTGTCTAACTTTGACAGGGCATATAGTTGGTACGACATGGTCACGGTGCATTTTCTCGAAAAGAAAGTAGGGCAGAATTTACTTTTAAATAAATGGACAAGTTTATAATGTAGGCCGAAAATGAGCTTCCCCTCTTTTGATCTACAGCTGTCAGAGACCGGTGAAATATCTCAGAACACTTTCATTAATATCTTTAAGGAAGTAGGAACATTTTTGCATATCTTTCCATGAAACAAATCGCTTACAGCACCTTTAACACTGATGCAAAAAAATAAAATAATAATAATAATTATTATTATAATAGTTTGATTTATATTGCTCCTTTAATCGAATAAGCACAAAGTGCCACACAAAACATAAAAAAACACATACAGTACAATAAAACCAAAAACATTCACAGAAATAAAAGCATGTCTATACAAATGAGTCTTTAATCAAGACTTAATAACAGACACAGATTCAGCAGTTCTTAAAATCCAAGGGCTGGTTGTTCCATAATCGTGGGATCTTCACTACAAACGCTCTGTCACTTTAGATTTGCATCTGGATCTTGGAACAGCCAACAGCTCGTAACAAGTAGATCTAAGAGGTCTAACTGTTTCATAAGGTCTGAAAAGTTCTGCAATATATTCTGGTGACAACCCATGTAATGCCTTTAATAAAATCTTAAAATCAAACCTAAAATGAATTGGCAACCAATGCAAAAAAAGCTAAAACTGGAGTAATATGGTTTGAAGATATAGTTTATGTCAGCAATCTAGCTGGAGCATTTTGCACTGACTGTAGCCATGCTAAAGTGAAAACAGTGAAATACAATAATCAAGTGAGACAAAATAAAAGTGTAAAACAGATGAAGTTCATGGGCAAGGAAGAGGCGAGAAACCGGCTTGACATATAACTTAAAGGTTTAATTGGAAAACTAAAAATACAAACACATAAGACAACGGACATGTCCGTGAACGATCTCTCTCTCTCCCATCGTCGTCCGTGAGTGGCCTTTATCCCTCTTGACGGCTTAATTTGCCTAATACGGGACCAGGCGTGTGTAATCACGCCCCGGTCCCGCCCTCCACCGTGCCACATTCCTCCCCCGTTCTTTCAGGCTGGGGACCCCCGGCCTGACGTACATCCCCTGGGGGGCGCCTCCCCCTCGGTCTGCCGGCGGGTCGTCCCCATCAACCTGGACGAGGGAGGGGGCAAGGGGAGGGAAACAACAACAATTAAATATGGGGGGGGGGTTCCTGCACTGGGCAG
Organism: Moxostoma hubbsi; assembly: GCA_032164185.1. Taxonomy (NCBI): domain Eukaryota; kingdom Metazoa; phylum Chordata; class Actinopteri; order Cypriniformes; family Catostomidae; genus Moxostoma; species Moxostoma hubbsi. Next base: position 7,326,437 of record JAVLUX010000186.1, read on the forward strand.
TACCTCCCCTCCCACGAACACCATGATTTAATAAAGAGGGAAAAGGCAAACGCAGAGCGGCAGCGAGAGAGAGAGGAGAGAGAGATTAATAATAAAAAAAAAACTTACTCGCCGGTTCTCTGATACGCCGTAGTTCGTTCCTCAGCCACTTCTCCACCCTCTACTGAACGGCAGCCGCGCCTCTCCGGGCAGATCGGAGGCAATCCTCCAGCCCCTGGCAGACAGAACGCCCCGCCGCATTCCCGGGGAGTCGAAGGGGCCTCCCCCCGCCCCTGGCAGCGGTTCTCCCGCTCCAGGCGGTCGGTCGCGATCCCCTCCCCGCTCGCGGACGGCGGTCTTCCCTCGACCCCTCCGCGTTTCAGCGGCTGGTAGGGGCATCCTCCGCCCCTGGCAGCGGCCCTGACGGCTCCAGGCGGTCGGCTATAGGAGCCCCTTCTCCCCTCACGGTCGGCGGCCGTTCCTCCGCGTCCAGGCGGCTGGGCTCCTCGTCCCCCGGCAGATGGCCGCGGCTGCTCCGCTGGGCAGTGGCGAGAAATCCGCTACGGCGCATCCCTCTTCCTTCCCGGGTTTCGGCACCAATGTAACACAGTTCATTTTCACGGGCAAGGAAGAGGCGAGAAACCGGCTTGACCTATGAAATAATAGGTTTAATGGAGAACTCAAAAGACAAACACATAGGACGACGGACATGTCCGTGAACGATCTCTCTCTCTCTCCCATCGGCGTCCGCGAGTGGCCTTTATCCCTCTTGACAGCTTAATTAGCCTAATACGGGACCGGGCGTGCGTAATCACGCCCCGGTCCCGCCCTCCACCATGCCACAAAAAGCCTGTATAAGTCTCCTTGAAAACTCAAGACACATAAACCCTGGATATATTCCTTAACTTATAAAAACAAGACTTTTTTCTAAATTTTTATTTATATCAAAATATACTCCTAAATGTTTTACCTCCTGCTGAATATTTGGGACCACCTGTCGAAGTGTTGACTCAGTCTGATTTTTTTTAGAATCATGAACGATTATAAAAAACTTTGTTTTATCAGCATTTAACTGAAGAAAATGACATTCCATTCAATTTTTTAATATCAGTCAGTTCTTTGGGATTCAATGACAAATACAATTGCAGGTCGTCTGCATAGCAATGAAAAAGAATGTTGTATTTTTGACAGGGGTGTAAATACTCACATTACTGTAAATAACAATTTTTTCCCAAGAATTGTACTTTTTTAAGTAGATTTAATAAAAATAAAAATACTTTTACTTTTACTTGAGTATATTTTAAGTGCTGTAACTGTACTTTCTCGTGAGTCCCATCCAGTCAAATCACACGTAAAAAACTTGAAAGGGAGCTGCAAATTGGCTCCAACTGTTTTGGATGTGGAGAATGCCTCAAGCATAGTTTACAGCTGAACATCACAGTCACACCTGGAAGGGCTTTTCTTAGTGAAAAAGGCCAATTGCATAATCGAGTCATGTGATTTTATCTTGCTCAAGCCAGATATCAGCATTAATCCTGCATCTAATTTGAAGAAACACATCAAGGTAAATTTAATATTTCTGCTTACAAGATTCTGTGTGTCTATAACATAGCCTGCAATTTAACTATCTGCTGTGAGAGGTTAATGCAATGGAAAAAGAGAGATGTCCTCGATCAAACTTTTGAGTAGTTTCGTATATTTAGCTTATGTTTACATCTAGAACAGGGGTGTTCATTACATCAATCGTGATAGCAAGAGCACCACTGGTTGGTTGACCTAGATAAAATATAAAAGATTGACTTTTTATATCCTGACGTCTGTAGCTGCGTGCTGTTTGATTGACAGGCGGCTAATGTTTGAGCGCTAAAGTGTAGCTGGTTTAATACACTTTATAATTCAGCCAATACCCATCTTGATGAGGATTTAATGTAAATGCAGTCGTTTATGTCTAAAGTGAATTTAAACAGTGGGACAAAGAGTGCATCTGCATCAAAATATTGGGCTTTAAGTGTACATGTAACCAAATTGAGCACTGTCTAGTAGGATGTCATATAAACACTATTAATCAAACAACATTAAAAAGGAAATGAGAAATCCACTTGCTACTTTTGTCTGAATAACTTGAGTATTCCCCGTCTGTCGCTCACTTCGACGTCGTGTCGAAGAAGCGACACTAGGGGTCTCTCTTGAGCGCCGAATATGCCTCTGATCTATGAAAAAAGGCCAATGAGAGTTGGCGAACAGTATTTGCATACCCCGCCCCTGGACATATGGGTATAAAGGTGAGGGAAATACGCTCGTTCATTCAGTAATTTTCTTCGGAGGCGATGGTCGTGTATGCAGCCAGCTGTGAGTGACACACCAGATATCCTGCTTCTATACTCTGATGCTCTGCTTTGCAGTTGGATTTACGGCACACTTCAGTGGCTTTTCTCTTCTCTGAACGGCATGCAGTTTGCCCCTGGGTGCTTCGAGAGTTAAAATAGTTTTTCTATAAAGCGCAATTTTCTCTGTAAAAGTGTTGAACGTCCTTTTCAGGACACGTCTTTTTAAAGATAGCATTCAACCCGTGTATTTCCTGGATGCGGTAGAGTGCTCTCCGGCCACAGGCGCTGTCTCGTGTGTCTGGGTGCCGATCACACCGAGGCAGCGTTTGTGGATGGTTCATACTCTCACTGCAAGAGCATGACCATAGCATCGTTACGGTCGCGCAATGCCACTCCAGCCGCTGGCAATGGAGGCGATTTGGGGAGGGCAGCGGGTGCAGCTCCGCCGGGTACGCCCCCTCGGACCATCCGGCCCCCGACACGCTCGTTGACCCCTGTCCGTGCTCGAGGCAACGGCGACTCGCCTCCGGGCCGGTCTGCCTATCCTCTGGAGCTCGAGGTGGATGAGCTCGCTGCTCCATCGGAGAGCACAGCGTCTGACGCTGACGCCTCCCCTGGGCTGCCGCCTTTGGGCCAGCACGCCCAGGCTGAGGCTGATGCGCAGATGTCCGACATGCTTGCCCGGGCCACGGTCAGTGTGGGGTTGGATTGGAACACTCCATCCTCCCCACACCCGTCACGGCTGGATGACTGGTTCCTGGGGTCTGGTCGGCGCTCACAGCCACGCCCCCCCCCCCCCCCCCCCCCGGTCCCGTTTGGAGACGTCATCATGGAGAGCCCTGCTTTCCCTTCATCAAAAGCCCCGTTCGTCCGCTCTCGCTACTCTCGACGGCGGAACGGCCCACGGGTATACAGCGATTCCACAGGTGGATAGGGCCGTTGTGCTCCATCTATGTCCCGGTAACCCTACCACCTGGCGCGGGCGCCCTATACTCCCTTCCAAGGCCTGTAGGACGACATCCTTGTTAAACACCAAAGCCTACAGGTGCTCAGGGATCTGCACGTGGGTAGCCCTGACCCTGATGTGCTGCAGGAACTGTGCTCAGCGACTGACCTTGCCCTCAGAGCCACGAAGGTCACAGCGCAGGCACTCAGGCAGGCGATGGCCACCCTTGTGGTCCAGGAACGTCATCTATGGCTCAACCTGGTCGAGATGCGTGAGGCCGACAAAGCTTGCTTCCTCGACGCCCCTGTCTCCCAGTTTGGTCTCTTTGGAAACACCGTCAAGGACTTCGCCCAGCAGTTCTCTGCGGTGAAAAAGCAGACGGAGGCCATCTCACGTATTCTGCCACGCCACAAACCTGCCGCACACGGCCACTGCCCCGTCTGCTCGCTGAGGGCGTCCCCCTGTGGCCAAGAAATCTGCTCCGCCTCAGCTCGGGCCCAGCTCTCAGCCCCAGTGTCGAGCATACCGCAGGAAGCAGACGCCCCCCGTCTCTCGGACCCCCTCAAGGACCCGTAAGGCTCCCAGGCGCTCCTGAGACGGACGACCCAGCGACAGAAATGTTAGCTCCGGAAGTGGTAAGACCGCTCCGTCCCCCGGTGGAGGGCCGGGAGGAGAATCTTTTGTTTTTAAACAATTTTAATTTGCCGCCCCCCCCTTAGATGGGGTTGCGGTACCCATATTCTCAATAAAAGAGCTATTTCCTATGTCTCTGGGTCACCTGGCCCGCAAATGCCGTTCTCACGGCACTTTGCCACCAGATCTTAACAGTCCCGGCTTCCTGGACACGGACCACCCGTCTCCAGCCCCACGACTGTTCCCCGGCCGGCCGGTTCTAACGAGTCTAGAGGACGCCTACCCTGGACCTCCTCCTCAGTTGCCAACCTGCCCCCTGCCGGATGTGTGGAGCAAGGCAAGTGCTTTGAGTCTTTTCTCAGCACCCCAGCCTCGGGTTGCCCTGTCGCCACCCGACGCTGCCCTACCTGCTCTGCCCTACCTGCTCTGCCCCGCTGCGAAGCTCCGCCGGGTACGTCAAAATTAATCGTCCCTTTGGTGCCCCTAGCGCAGAGGTTGGACGCGTGGCTTTCACTTCCCATCCCATCTCACTGGCTGGCCCGGACCATTCGACTCGGTTTCGCAATTCAGTTTGCCAGGCCCCCGCCCCCCTTCGTGGGCGTCCGCTTTTCCGCAGTACACAGCGACCATGCGCAGTCCCTGCGTGCGGAAATCGCTACTCTTTTGTTCAAAGACGCGATAGAGCCTGTCCCTCCAACCGATAAAGAAGGGTTTCTACAGCCCTTACTTCATCGTACCCAAGAAAGCCGGCGGCTTACGACCAATCTTGGACCTGTGAGTTCTCAACCAAGCGTTGCACAAACTCCCATTCAAAATGCTCACACAGAGACACATCTTAACCTGCGTCCGGCATCTAGATTGGTTTGCAGCCAATGAAGGATGCATACTTCCATGTCTCCATTCTGCCTTGACACCGCCCCTTCCTGCGGTTTGCGTTCGATGTTCAGGCATAGCAGAACAAAGTCCTCCCCTTCGGCATGTCTCTGTCCCCTCGTGTCTTCACGAAAGTCGCAGAGGCAGCTCTTGCCCCGCTCCGAGAAGCCGGCATCCGCATACTCAATTACCTCGACGACTGGCTTATTCTGGCCCACTCGCGAGAGTTGCTATATGCCCACAGAGACCAGGTGCTCAGGCACCTCAGTCGTTTGGGGCTTCAGGTCAACTGGGAAAAGAGAAAGCTTACTCCAGTCCAGAGCATCTCTTTTCTCGGTATGGAGTTAGACTCGGTCTCAATGTCAGCACTCCTCACCAACGAGCATGCCCAGTCAGTGTTGAGGTGCCTTGCCGCCTTCAGGTCAGGCACAACGGTCCCCTTAAAACTTGAGCATGGCGCCGCGGCACGCATCATGTGTCATGTGCCTTCCGCTGGGGGGAATGGGGAACATTCAAACCCAGGACAGACCTCTGTTTCATACGGGCAGGAGTACCCTTACATCAGGTGTCCCGATGCGTCCTGGTCATGATCGATGCCTCCAGATCGGGTTGGGGCACCGTTTGCAACGGGCACGCAGTAGCAGACCATTGGAAAGGGGCCCAGCTGCGTTGGCACATCAACTGCCTCGAGTTGTTGACCGTCCTTTTGGCCCTGCGGAAGTTTCTACCATTAGTTCGAGACAAACATATCCTGGTCAGGTCAGACAGCACCACTGCAGAGGCGTCCATAAATCAACAAGGCGGCGTACGCTCCCACCACATGTCACAACTCACCTGTCGTCTCCTCCTTTGGAGCCAAGTCGCTGTGCGCCACTCACATCCCCGGCAACCTCAATGTGATAGCGGATGTGCTGTTACAACAACACTTGCCTGGCGGAGAGTGGAGGCTTCACCCCCACTCGGTTCAGCTGATCTGGGAACGGTTTGGCAAAGCCCAGGTAGACCTGTTTGCCTCCCGAGAGACCTCCCACTGCCCGCTCTGGTACGCAGATGCACTGGCACACAGCTGGGCAGATGCACTGGCACACAGCTGGCCAGTGGGGCTGCGCAAGAACGCATTTCCCCCAGTGAGCCTTCTTGCACAGGTGCTGTGCAATGTCAGGGAGGACGAGGAACAAGTCACTCTTGTGGCTCCTTACTGGCCCACCCGGGCCTGGTTCTCGGACCTTGTACTCCTCACGACAGCCCCTCCCTGGCGAATTCCCCTGAGGAAGGTCCTTCTTTCTCAGGGACGGGGCACGCTCTGGCATCCGCACCCAGACCTTTGGAACCTCCACGTCTGGCCCCTGGATGGGACGCGGAAGATCTAGCTGGTCTACCACCCACGGTCGTAGCCACGATCAATCAAGCCAGAGCCCCTTCTACCAGGCAACTCTACACCAATTCACGTCTGTTCGTGAATTGGTGTTCTTCCCGGGCAGAAGACCCACAGAGGTGCGCAGTTAGGTCAGTGCTCCTGTTCCTACAGGAGAGGTTGGAGGGGAGGCTGTCGCCTTCCACCTTGAAGGTGTATGTTGCCGCTATTGCAGCTCACCACGACCCAGTAGACGGCAAGTCTCTGGGTAAGCACGACTTAATTGTCAGGTTCCCAAGAGGTGCCCGAAGGTTAAATCATGTTCCCCTCCTGGGATCTCTCGGTGGTCCTCGCCGGTCTTCAGAGATCCCCCTTCGAGCCGCTAGAATCAGCTGGACTCAGGGCCCTCTCCCTAAAGACAGCCCTGCTGATCGCGCTCGCCTCCATCAAGAGGGTCGGGGACCTGCAAGCGTTCTCTGTTAGCGACACTTGCCTGGAGTTCGGTCCAGCAGACACATATGTGATCCTAAGACCACGCCCTTCAGAGATCAGGTAGTGAACCTGCAAGCGCTGCCCTGGGAGGACGCAGACCCAGCCCCCTCACTGCTGTGTCCGGTATGTGTTTTGCGTGCCTACCTCGAATGCACCCAGAGCTTCAGGCGCTCTGAGCAGCTCTTTGTCTGCTTTGGGGGACAGCAGAAAGGGAACGCTGTCTCCAAACATAGGCTGTCCCACTGGGTGGTGGACGCCATTCAGTTGGCCTATCACACCCAGGCCGTGCCACCCCCCCTACGGGTTCGAGCCCACTCTACCAGGAGTGTGGCATCCTCATGGGCACTGGCTAGGGGCACTTCCCTAGCAGACATTTGCAGAGCTGCAGGCTGGGCAACACCTAACACCTTTGTGAGATTTTACAATCTCAGTGTTGAGTCAGTCTCATCCCATGTTTGCTCAGGTCCGAGCCTGTAGAACTCGGTACACGTCGACGGTCTGACCGGGTGAATCGCTTGTGTCTAGCGCCCTTTCCCTCTGTCGAGGTAAAACAGTGCGCCTTCTTCCCCGGAGACCCCTTTTAGGTTCCTGGTTGATTCCTCCCTAGCCCTCTTGGGTCCGCAGTTCAGTGGAGGAACTCGCCGACCCAGTCCACTACGAGTACCCCAGGCTACTCCTACAGGAATAGGTGCTCCACAGGTCAGGCCTCCTACGCGGACTCCTCCTGTGTGTACTTCCATGGTACGGTCACCTTACGAGCTGACCCGCGTCTCCCTTAGGCAGTCCTTCGCTGCCCTCCGGTCACCGTGTTGTAGCAACTCCCCCCTCCTTGAGGCTGGATCTACCACCGCGCCATTCTTCCCACATGTGATCGAAGAGGCCATGTGATGTATTTCGCCACCTTTACCTCCCCTTTCGAGTGGGTGTGGCCTCCGCAGGGTCTTTTTCCCCTGAAAGAATAGGAATTCGGGTAAGACCCCCTTCCCACGATGCGGTAAGGGCCCCGGCTACTCTTGCTCTATGCCGAGAAAACATAGAGAGAAAAGAGGCCCAGCCAGGCTTGGCCCGTTCCCTAGTTGGAAGTGTCGCCTTGTTCCCCTCTAGAGTAACCAAAAGGATTCCGATGACTTTTTTGGGGCATTAGGGAAGAGTATGTGCTGTCTGAAACACAGTTGGTCGCTTTGCACGTGAAATACCTGCCCGCTTCTGTGTCAGCAGTACACGTACATGGCTCAGCGCATGGCGTGATTTGAAGTGGACTCCTAATGTCACTTCTTCAACATGACGTCGAAGTGAGCAACAGACGGGGAATGTCTTGGTTACGTAATAGATAAAATAGATAATAGATAAAATTATCTCTAATAAATAAAATATACTCTTTAGCAGGAATATACACACTTTTAGCGCTGTCGATGCACCCAGGGGCGAAATTTGCACTCGACATGCAGAAGGAGAGAAAGCCGCTTGGAATGCGCCGTATATCCAAGAGGTGAATGTAACAGCAGTAGTATTCAGCTCACTGATAGTACAACTGCTCTTCTCCGAAAAAATCTGAATGAGAGTCCTTTCCTTCTCCTTTTATACCTGTATGTCCGGGGGAGTGGCATGCAAATTCCACTAGCCAATTCTCATTCGCCTTTTCTCAAAGAATAGAGGTGTTCGAGGATCTCAAGGGTGACCCCTAGTGTCACTACATCGACACAACGTCGAGTGAGTGACAGAAGAGCAACTATAGTTTGATAATATTAATTTTTTTTTTTTTTTAACTACTTCAACCTAATTTTTTGTAAACTTCTGACTTCAATTGTAATTGGATAATACTGTCTTGTATTACTCTGTAAATGACTAGTAAGTTAAATGCTAATATTCTGAACCACTGCATTAAATGTCCAACACATAAGAGTATGTTATTCCACTGTACTGTAAATAGGACTGTGAGGAGTTAAAGGCATTTTGGAAGAAAGTTTTAGAATTCATCTATGATATAATTTCCAACAAAACATTTAAACAGTGTAGGCAGACCGATAAACACCTGTGTGCTATTTATTGCATAAAGTCAGCCAATTAGAAGAGAGCTTGCCAGATTGAGAAGTGCTTTCCAATTTTGTGTGCAATATGCATCAGACGGCGCATATTGTGTGCAATATGCATCAGATGCGGGTGGTCTATGGGTAAGTCATCTGAGGCTAAATCTAATGCATTATTGGCAGAGGGCTTAAAAATTACTTAAGGGGAAGACAAAGGACCATGTATGTTCACAAGTCTCACACTCTATAAGACGTGCGGTAGTCAGTAACAAGATTCACCACAGGTTAAGCCAGCTTTATGCTTCAAAGCAGCAAAGCAGACAGATAATATTATTGTGGTATAGGGGGAGTGCCTCAGAAAGGGATTGCTTAGCTGGACGACTTACACAATCTGGCTCTTTTCACACTATAATCTACAGATGTTGCATACACAGAGCAATATATTTCATTATAGAACCCCCTCCTACTCTACAGAATTAGACCTACTCAGTCATCAAGGTTGAAGATATGTATGTAATTTGGCTTTAAAACTTTTTCCATTGTTTTTACCTGTCAGAGAAACCAAAATAACCTGCATGTAACCAATGATTGTGAGCATGGTCTGAGTCACATCAAATTTACAGTGTGAGATTCAGCTCAATTAGATTGACAGGCTGCTACATACTTAAAATACTCTTTTGATTATATTCCCACTTTATGATCTTTTATATATTGAGGAGAGTGCAATGAGTGAAAGAGGCGAGAAAACAGAGAAAGAGAGGGTAAGGAAATGTCTAAATAGTGAGGGGAGGCTAGACAGATTGTGGGCTGTAATTCCCACATTGAGCTCAGAAGTTTTACAAGTAGTGGTTGACCGAAATGGGTTTTGACAATATCGTTAGAGCAATATAATGTGAATATACCTGGAATATTCCTTTAACTAACTGGTCTAAATATAATTTTTAGTGGAATGAAGTCAGTTCCTCTCAGGTTCACACAGATGGATTAGCAGTCTGTACACACAAGTGTAGTTAATCACAATAACTATGGTTCCCCGTCTGTCGCTCACTTCGACGTTGTGTCGAAGACACGACACTAGGGGTCTCTCTTGAGCGCCGAATATGCCTCCGATCTATGAAAAAAGGCAGATGAGAAGTTGGCAGACAGTATTTGCATACCCCGCGTATAAAAGCGGGGAAATACGTCGAGAAATTTTCTTCAGAGTCGATGATCGTGTATGCAGTGAGCTGCGAGACACGCACCCGTTCCTGTTCCTCTGAGCTGTTTCTGCTGTTGGATCTACGGTGCACTACAGCGGCTTTCTCCTTCTCTGCACGCACTGATATGCCCGAACAGAGGCTCCCCTCGGGGCAGACGCACTGGCACACAGCTGACCTGCGGGGCTGCGCAAGTACGCATTTCCCCCAGCGAGGTTTCTTGCACAAGTGCTGTGCAAGTTCAGGGAGGACGAGGAACAAGTCACACTAGTGGCCCCCTATTGGCTCATCCAGGCCTGGTTCTCGGACCTCGTACTCCTCGCGACAGCCCCTCCCTGGAAAATTCCCCTGAGGAAAGACCTTCTTTCTCAGGGACGGGGCACACTCTGGCATCCGCACCCAGACCTTTGGAACCTCCACGTCTGGCCCCTGGACAGGATGCGGAAGATCTAGCTGGTCTACCACCTGCCGTCTTAGACACGATCAACCAAGCCAGAGCCCCCTCTACCAGGCAACTTTACGCCCTGAAGTGGCGCTTGTTCGCAAATTGGTGCTCTTCCTGGGTTGAAGACCTACAGAGGTGTGCAGTTAGGTCAGTGCTCTTATTTCTGCAGGAGAGGCTGGAGGGGAGGCTGTCCCCTTCCACCCTGAAGGTGTATGTTGCCGCTATCGCAGCCCACCACAACGCAGTAGACAGCAAGTCTTTTTGTAAGCACGACTTAATCATTAGGTTCCTAAGAGGCGCCCGGAGGTTGAATCCCTCCCGGCCGAGCCTGTTCCCCTCCTGGGATCTCTCAGTGGTCCTCGCAGGCCTCCAGAGACGTCAATTCAAGCCGCTAGAATCAGTTGGACTCAGGGCCCTCTCTCTAAAGATGGCCCTGCTGATCACGCTTGCCTCCATCAAGAGGGTCGGAGACCTGCAAGCATTCTCTGTCAGTGAAACTTGCTTGGAGTTCGGTCCGGCAGACACATATGTGATCCTAAGACCGCGACCGGGCTATGTGCCCAAGTTTCCTACTACGCTTTAGAGACCAGGTAGTGAACCTGCAAGTGAAGCTGCCCCGGGAGGAGGCAGGCCCAGCCCTTCGTTGCTGTGTCCGGTACGTGCTTTTAGTACCTACTTGGACCACACGCAGAGCTCTAGATGTTCTGAGCAGCTCTTTGTCTGCCCTTGGTGGACAGTGGAAAGGGAATGCTGTCTCCAAACAGAGGCCTTCCTACCTAGTTGACACCAGTACATTGGCTTATCACACCCAGGCCGTGCCCCTCCCCTTACGGGTCCGAGCACACTCGACAAGGAGTTTTGCGTCCTCACGGGCACTGGCCAGTGGCATCTGCCTGGCAGACATATGCAGAGCAGCGGGTTGGGCAACACCTAACACCCTTGCGAGATCTTACAGTCTCAGGGTAGAGTTAGTTTCGTCCCGTGTTTTCTCAGGTCTGGACGCGGTGGAGCATACATGGCCCAGAATGCGCCTGTATGCATTTCCCTCTACTAAAAGTTCATAATGCAGATCCAGTTAACTGTCAGATTGCTTCAGTTCTGGACTTTCTACAGGAAGAACTGTCATCAGGCACATGCCCCACCACTTTCAGGGTCTATGCGGCCGCCATTTCGGCTGGCCACGCCTTGGTGGATGGGGTGCCATTGGGGAGACCTCCTCTACTCGCTCGCTTCATTCGTGGAGCTAGGCAACCAAGGCCTCCTGCTAGGACCATGACCCCTTCATGGGACTTAGCAATAGTCCTGGAGGGTCTGGTTGAGACCTCCTTTGAACCTCTAGAGTCAGCGTCTGACAGACTTCTGACTCTCAGGATGGTTTTTCTTATGGAGATTACTTCTCTAAAGAGAATTGGGGACCTACAGGCTCTGTCTGTCTCGCCAGCCTGTTTAGAGTTTGCCCCAGGAATGAACAAATTATATTTGCACCCTCATCCTGACTACCTGCCTAAGGTACCTTTCTCAACCTTACATCCAGTCAATCTCGAAGCCTTCTGCTCCCCGCCGTTTGTAACGCCGGAGCAGGAAAGACTTCACAGACTTTGTCCAGTCTGTGCCCTTCAGACTTATGTCCACCGCACTAGCCAGGTGCGTTAGTCAGGGTAACTACTAATTTGCCACCAAGCAGACTATGTCACATTGGGCGAGGGACGCTGCTGCCCTGGCCTACGAGGCACGTGGTCAATCTTCGCCTGTAGGCATCAGGGCTCGCTCTACCAGAGGGGTCGCCTCCTCTAAACCTTGGCCAGAGGGGTCCCTCTGCAGCATATCTGTGATGCGGCAGGCTGGTCCTCTCCGTACACATTCATTAGATTCTACAACTATTGCCACTCCGGTCTTTTATGTCCTTGAGTCGACATCTCAAGCTCATGTCTGAGCCCTCTTACGCTCTTGTGAGCACACTGCACAACCGTAGGTGGTCCGGACAGCCATAGTGCGGCAGTGTGGGTATTCTCGTTCGCAAAGCGCTCTTCAGCGCCGCATCATAGTGAAGCTTTTTGTAAAGGGAATGTCTCGGGTTACGTATGTAACCCTTGTTCCCTGAGAAAAGCAGAACGAGATGCTGCGCTTTTCTGCCTCACTGGGATGCCCGGGACTGCTCTTCAGACGAAATACCTGATGATGCACCGGTGACGCATCTATTTATAGCCACTGCGCCAGGTGCGTCCAATGATTACATCGGCAGAGGCTATAAATTCCGGTCAATGTTCATTGACATGTTGCATACATATTCACAGCTGGTCACAACTGAGACGTGTTCCCAAAGCGCTCTTCAGTGCAGCGTCTCGTTCCGCTTTTTTCAGGTAACAATGGTTACATACATAACCCGAGATGTTTTCTAATGCAACAACATTCAAGTGTAGTTTAAGTGTACAAATACTTGTTGGGACCAGTGTATAATACAATTGAATAAAACCGCAATTGCTGAAATTAACATTTGTTTTACACACTATTTACAAAAAATCTAAATATGTGAAATCAGAAAATGTGCATCATCCCTTGACAAACCTGTCAGTATATTTTGGACCTGAGGGATAACTAATACTTCTATTAATTGTCCAAGCATGTACTGTCATTGTCATATACAGATAATCTCAAAACAGCAAAATATTGTCTGATTAATCAGTCTAAACTTATTGTATAATCAATCTAGCACTATTTACAGGTGCTTGTGATACTGACTATTTCTAAACTCAAGCATAAAATAGATCTTATGATTGTGCAGTGACTAAAATTCATTAAAACAAACAAATTTTCTAATTACAATAGTAACAGGGCATCAGAACTGTCATATATGGGAAAATACTGTTGGCTAATAACCATCTGCTCAATCACCAAACACCTCAAGGAAAGACAAATGCAAGTGCATACAAATACAGTACATACATACAAATTACAGATACCATAAAAGTGAATAATTTTCCATTTATATATATCAAAGTCTTGCATAAGCTACTGAGCTATGAATTACATTCCTGCAGCTCTACCCTCACAATCGTCCAGCATTATTAAGCTTGTTTTGGATTTTCAGTCTTGTCCTGTTGTGATGAGAGGCACAGCCTCCCCGCACAGCCACATTTCACTTCTGTTTGCTGGGAGAGATATAGTGGTATGTGGCAGAGTGCTGGCATGATCTGCAGAAAACGACGGTTGCTGCATGGCAGACGGGTGCCAGCTATATTGATAAGAGTGATCCCTCCTTGGGGAAAGGCAGCTGAGGGGAAGTCATAAATAAAGCTTAAAGCTCTAAAGCATGTCTGCATTCAGCAATGCAATATTTGGGCAAACAGTTATTTTCTGCAGCATAGCCGTACGCAAGTCCTTAACCATGACACTAGCTATCAGGAACATCTGGTCCAGATGTTAGGAAGTTCTACTGATGATTGCTTAGGATAATCATCAAAACAATATAGGGGTGAATTCACTAAACAGTTGCACCATTTTTGCATGTTTTATTTCAGTGCAAAAACCAGCGACTTATTCAACTACCCGCAATCCAGGTGCTAAATGCAGTAAAATAGTGCTGTGCCATGGTTCAATGAAGTGCAACGATGCCTCCTTTCTATGTAAGGCTCATTAGGCTCGTTATTGATTGTGCACTATTCACAAAACTCACCTAGCGCAATTAACGTTGCGTTATTAGTCTGTGAAAGTGTTGGAGCAATTCTGTGCAATGCAGTATGTGAAATAGTGGTTGTTTGCTGCATCCACCACAACCTAGAACTAAGAACCGGCATGCAAAATTGGTAATAGTGCGTGAAAACATACTACCCTATAGTCTAATATAGGGAATCTGGCAAGTTGTTATTCCAATTAACTATTATTGCTGAATTAAAATTTTAATTTATGATTTATGTATGTAATTCTGATCCATTCAGACAAAAAGTAGTTCAATATAATAGCTAAACACACATTTTATGCGAACAAGTTGTTTAAAAAAAAATTATTTACTTATTCAGCTTGAGATTCAGGATGCTCTCGTGGAAGGAACTGAACAGCTAGTTGTCTTCTATTAACTGTTGCAATTGAGGTTTATAGTTGATAAGCATTTAAAAAAACAAAACATAGCTGGAAAAGACAATCATGGTCTTTCTAACTTAGCTGTTTTTTTCCTGCTGTTTAAGATAAAGGAATAGTTAAAAACAAACAAACAACAAAAAAAAAAACAATCTGTCATAATTTACTCACCTTTATGTTGTTTCAAACTCATATACTGTACCTTTCTTTCATATGTAGAGCAAAAAAAGAATTTGTAAGGAATATTTTGGTTCGTCTTTTCAATACAATAAAAGTTATTAGGGACTCACTTTAAAGATTAAAAAGTGTCATAAAAATAGTCCATGTACTTGGGTGTAATATTCCATGTCTTCTGATGAAATATGATAGGTTGTAGTGAGGAAAAATCTAAATTTAAGCAGGATTGGGGAGTAATGAAATACAGTACTTGCAATGGTGTTATCAGGATACATTTTGATGTTGTTTTAACTGCAGCTTGTTACAGTTACATTAAACAGCATAATCAGATTACTGAAGTGCCACTCACTGTCGCATGAGCAAATAACAGCTGTCTTACATAATCACTGTGCTCTGGAGGCAAACTCAAGTCATTAAAAGATCTGCTTAATTGCAAAGGCCACTGGAGAAAATTCATTATTTTCGTGGAAATTTTGACATTATCGTCTCTTCAAAAGAGAAAAGGGAAATAACATTACAGTTCAGTGCAATTTATGTCTTCCTGCTGTGAAGATGCTGTCATTTTTCAAGGACCTCAAATAATTTAAAGAAGTATTTGAAGGTAAGACCCATATGAAATTCACATAAGCTTAGCTGAAATTAGTTCTTAGGGTCCCCCTGATTTTTCCCAATCCAAACATCCGTCGATCATGTTGCAGGAGCAGGAGTAGCTGCCAGTACTGTGACATGTATTGCACATACAGTAACTGATAGTACGGCAGAAAGGAACATGTTCTAATAGAAGGGGCCAACTGACCACGACCCGTATTCCTGTACACGGGACCCAGACTGTCGAAACTGTCACTTCTCATTTCAGTAAGTGCCTCACTGTATCCCAGATTTAAAAGAAAACAAGTGGTAAATCAAAATTTTATTTTGTGGTATTCAACATGGCATAAATGCTGTCAATTGAGCTTAACTTGTATTGAACCCAGAATAAACTTTTAAAGATACTGTGTTGTTCTACTTTTGAACATATTCTGTTTCCCTATGAAGGAGGCAGTGTCCTTGTTCACATTTTATTTCTTATATAAAATAATAACTACTTTACTATTTAAAGATTTTTTGTATGCATCCTGAAGGCATAATTAAAAGTCTTCAAGATCATATTTCTTTTCTTTTTACTTTATTCACATATGTGACCTTGAGGTAATACAAAAGTAAAAGTAATCTGATTACATTACTTTATTATTGTTGCAATTGGATTAGGTTACCTATTAAATACCCTCCCAACCCTGAATTTGTCATTCACAATGTCTTGCGGGTTCACGATAGAACCTGCATTGTTTAGCGTTAAAAAAATACAATTATATTGGTTTGGAACTGCAAAATGGTAAGTATATAATGACAGAATTTTCATTTTTGATTAAAAAATTACTTTAAAGGTGCTGTAAGCGATTTTAGCCATTCTATGTCCACAAGGCTGAGACGTTGGATTAGCCATGCCCTCTCTTTCCAAAACCCCACACTCCAATATCAAAAGAGCTTTATTGAGACCGAAGCAGCAAACACCAACAGCAAAACAGCACCCTCAACTGACAACTGTTATGAACAACATGCTTAAAAATGGCAGCAATTTTCAATAATTCGCTGCAACCACAACACTATAAAAACGTGCAAAATGATTAACAGGTCGAAAGCGTCATTGTCCGTGGTCCGAGGACAAATTCTTTGCTGTTTACAGAGCATTGGCCTGTCACAGAGGCAGGTGAGATATCTTACAACACTTATTTCAGTAATATCTCTCAGGGAGTAAGGACATTTTTTGTGTACCTTTCCATGAAAAAAAAAAATCACTTATAGCACCTTTAAGAAGCTTGATGAGAACTTGAGAATACCATCATCACAGCAACCCAGCACACTGTATGGTGGGTTCCTTTAAGCGTGATATGTATTGAACTGCTAGAACAAAAGAATATGGATTTACCTGGCAATGTACTGTCCAGATGAGGGCAGCTCATGTTTGTTGGGTTTGTCAAAACAGTTTACCATATTTTGGATTAGGGCCAGATCAGGCCGTATGACTGTTGCAGCAGTAACAGCTCGGTTAACGAGCTGCAGAGCATCACGAATATAAAAATCCAGTGGTTTACGGTCAACCTCTCCATAGGCCAGCAGTCCTATAGGCAGACCAATAGAATGAAGGGCATCTGGGCTAAGGGGATATCCCATAATCCAATGTACAGTGGGCAATGTTAACCCCAGGTCATGCGCACTGCGCAGAACCGAGGAGGCACACTCCGGGTCGGCCCCAAAAAGCAGGACCGAGGCTGGTGGATGATGACCCTGATTAAAGTGCTCAGAGAGGAAGTCAGAAATATTAGCCATGTGAGGTCTGCTGTGGGAGAGGTTTAGGGTTGCCCGCAGGTGCCAGCGTGAGGGTCCCCAGGTAGTGTGACCTTGGAGGTCCAGGAGATCTAGAAGACCAGCATCCTCCCAGCCTTGGCAAAGCACCGCCATGCTCTCCTCCCAGCCACTGCGTTGCAGAACGGCAAGAAGTAGCTCCACCAGTCCCAATGGAGGGATATGAGTTGTCATCTGCAAGTGGAAGCGATTCTGAAGAAGACAGAAGGAGCAATTGTAAGACATGTTCACTAACTTGACTTTACTGTACAAATGTGTGGAGAGATTGTGAAAGTATTTTCATGTTTCCAGTAAAATATCAAAACATTTCTAAAACGAGATGAATTTACTTCAGTTTAAAGCAAAATGACATTATATATTTTGTCTTGTTTTTAAATATTTTTTTGCTTATGCTTTATTCTTATAACAAGACATATAGCCTATGCCATAATGGGGAAGAAAAATAAAACTTGATTCAAAGGGAAACCACGTTTTTCTAACCTCATTGGCAAATAGTTTTTAGCATAAACGCCACTGAATTTTGTAAAATTTCTTGAAAACAAAACTTAATATCCTATGTTATTCTGTGTCTCAAGCAATTTTTTTTTTGTTGTTTTAAGGATGTTTATTTTAAACAAAAATACTCTGTAAGAAAGTGATAAATGTTTTATTTTTTATTTTATTTTTTATTTGTTTTATTGAACATTGCATTCTCAGCACTGGCTTACTTGGTGCCCTAGGCGAGATCCAACGTGTCTAGGGTATATATATATATATATAAAATTATATTATATTATATTAACATGTACATAATATATACAGAACTTAAATTGCACAATTAAATTATAGAGTAAATAAATAAAGAAAATGGCAGAATACATACAGATTACTGCTTGTGCTATTACACATTCCTAATTTCAAATTTAACCCTCACCTCCTAGTTTTCATTGTTGCAAAATCATCAATGACTTTGTCAAATCTGCCCAGAAATCACATGATTGATACTTATTTTCTCAGAGTCGATCCTGTGTCACTGTGTACCTACTGTATACTGTTGATTATCATGGTATCTTATGTTTGTTCAGAATGTAAGAATGCATTATAAACATCTATAATCCTAAAAATGTAGAGCCTTTTAGACTGAGTAGCCTGTCAGGAACAACTGACAGGGGGCACCTTTCCTCCACTGCAATCTTGCGAGCTCTGTGCAGGGGCAATCGATCAGGTACCCTGTTGTGCAGCCCCAAAGAGCGTTGCCCTAGGCGCCTGCCTATATCGCCTATGCCAGCATCCATTACTGATTCCCAGGTAAAATCTCCATTTACTAACCCAGATTTCCACATATTTTTTTACTTTTAAGATATACCAATAGGAAAGAAAAATCACAAATGAGATATCTTTAATATCTCAATTGTTTTTCCTACACAGCAACAAAATCAAATGTAGGTAAAATTCAGACTTTAGCTTAAGTCTTTTGTTTCAAAGTCCTGAAAACATAACCCCAGTAATCTCACATTTATGAGTTTTTGAGGTTTTATATGTGGCTTATACTAACTTTTAAAGGGTAAACAGTGCAGCCTAATAATTTTCTGTTTAGGCCCATACATATATATATATATATATATTAAAAAATATGTAATAATAAAGTTACTAATTTTATCCAAATAATTAGTAATAATTCAATTTAATAGAGGTATATGTATTGGTATCGATATCAGCGATATTGGCCTTAATGTACTTGGTATCGGATCAAAAATAAAATAAGTGGTATCGCCCACCCCTAGATCCTGGCCGGAATTACTGGTTGTGTTTTGGCTTGTATGATCCCGCCCACTGCCAATTCCCCATTAGTATTTCGACACGCCGGGTTGCCATATTTGAAACAAGTTAGCGGGCAAACACAACTAGCTAACATTGACAGAGTTATAAAAAAATCCACATGAGCTAGTTTATAATTTGGAAACAATAAAAACATTGCAAACGTATATATTATACAGTGTAAGGCTCATCGCTTACCATTGTCAGTTTACTCGTTCCTGTTGTGTGTCCTCAACCTGGCAACCCACGTAAACTTAGTTTGGGGATGAGTGGGCGGGGGAGACAATCTCTAATATTTTGAATTTGGACTGCAGTACCCATATTAAACGCTTGATGTCAATGTTATATTTTGCTCATTTAAAAAGTGTCTCATTTGAAACATAACTGAGAACT
This sequence comes from Moxostoma hubbsi, assembly GCA_032164185.1. Classification (NCBI taxonomy): domain Eukaryota; kingdom Metazoa; phylum Chordata; class Actinopteri; order Cypriniformes; family Catostomidae; genus Moxostoma; species Moxostoma hubbsi. Next base: position 7,345,553 of record JAVLUX010000186.1, read on the forward strand.
CAATTAAGACTCTGAAGCTATGACAGAGCAAATGCTGAACAATAATTGTATTGTTCCTTAGGGTAACCAAGGTCCACCCTTATTGAAGTGCACATTAGCCTGAGAAATGCAAGTCCTCGTTAAGGTTAAAAACAGAATCACTGCTTTGCTTCCTTTACACATTGGTTCAGTTTCACTCTCCTTAAGAGCCCACTTTCCTTCTCTGTTTGCCACTCACATGAAAGAATGCCTAATTTCCCACTATACAGTATTCCTGTACAAAATTCCACATGTCCTTTCACAATATTGCTCGTTGTGCTATTGATTTTATACTGTAAAACCAAAGGCCTTAATACATTTCCTCTCTAGCATGGACTTGACAGAGAATACTGAATCAATTGCTTATAGCTCTTCTCCTACTTTAACTCAGTTTATAAGACAGTTAAAAACAGATTGTTGCATCTCAGGACTGACTCATCTCAGGATCGACAATCTGCTTAAAAAAAGCCAATGTTGATTCCCTGACATGTCTGGCAAGTTAATGTGGGCGGCACTCTATTGGCCAGACAGCAGTGACAAGGGAGAGATATTGCTATTCACTGCCTGTTTCTAGCAAGATTTTCTGAGTCATGTAGAACTTCTTTTTGAGTTTCTCAATACAACAATGGTATCATTGCAATAGATGATGCAAGGCATTTCAAATGGGTTTATTGAACCGAATAGCACAATCAAAGCTAGGAGGGCTTCCATGAAAAGCTTTGAACCTGGATTTCATAGATGTATTGGGAACACTGTACAGTACAAAGAGATGGGGAAAAGAGTTATGCGCGATGTAATATATAAGAAGTCAGTGTTCGAATTGTGTCAAGAATGTCAAGAACACTTATTAAAGTTTATAATCATGTTGCATAGCATGAGGAATATCCAGATGTGAGGTAGAATTCGATCACGTTTTGTTAATGATTCAAAACAAATTTTTTATTCAATGAAACACAATGGGACCCCCAAAGATTAATTTGTTCTTATGAAGGGTCTGGGACCCCTATCCCCCCTCCATATGAACAGTATGCAAAAACAATGACTAGCATCAATACTAACGTGTTACACTGAGTTGAGCTGGAATCATCATAAAATGTGCATTACAAAAGGAAATTGAGCTTCTACAAGGTGTTTTGTGATGTCAGCTTAGCAGAAGCAGCATATAATCATAGTATACTGATTCAACAAAATCATCCACAATCAATTCTTTATCACTCACACCTACCAGTTTAATGACCATTACATACATACTGTATACGACTGTTTTACGATTGAGCCACGGAGAAATATCTGGATAAATCCAGCTTCTGTCTCAAACAGTCTCTGTGTATTCAGCTGAACTGACGGGGCCCAAATCAATTCACTCCAAGTCCCTGCAGCTGTTAAGGATAGTCATCAGGGGCTTGAGACTCATCAGCATTACCATCATGAGAAACACACATGCACTGCACACACACTCAATGAGAACATCCGAAATGCCATTTCTTTGCAGATGTATGCAGAAGAGGCACAGTATACTTTTTGAAAGTTTTTCTGTTCATGGTGAGAATGGGCTTGACTTTAGGTGTGTTTTGCCATTTATAAAAGGAATAGTTAACTCAAAAATGTAATTTCTGTCATGATTTTCTTCATGTCATTCCAAACCCATATGACTTTGTTCTGTGGAACAAAAAAGGAGAAATTCTGAAGAATACACTGGTTAATCTTTTCCGTGCAATTACGTGAATGGGAACTGTAGCATTCAAACTTCAAAAATTAAACAAAAGCACCATGTGTGTTCTTCAAGTCTCCTATGGTCATAAGATGGATTTGGGCGAAGAAGAACTGACCAAAATGTACATTGTTATATTGTTATTGTAACTAAGAAAATAGCTCTCCTTGGCGTGTTAATGAAAGTTCATGACAAAAATATTGATGCCCAATACTTGAATATCATTCTATGTCAGAACTATCCATTAAGACATTTTTACCCTAACATCTCACTGAAGGGGAAGATTTTCTCTGAATAATGACTTAAATATCAGTCTCTTCACACCAAGCTATTGAATGAGTTCATAAGACATTAGAAATAGACTACTTTTATGGTGCTTCTGTGTCCTTTTTGAGTCTTGAAAATACTCTTTCTGTACTCTGAAAAAAAAAAAAAAACCTCATAGTTGTTTTATGAGGATGCTTTAAAAAATACATACAGTAGACAAACATGTTTCAAAATTGCATACATGTGCAATGTATTACTGCAGGCATGTCACATGGCTTTTCTCAAGAAAAAATTCCCTTCTTGTGCTGGAATTGATTGATACCTTGCTGAAAAGGCCAGAAATGCTGGTCACCAGCGTATGTTGGATGCCAGTAAGTTGGCGTCCCTATTAGTCATCTTAACTAGCTTAACCAACAAGATGTCTCCAAACATGATATGTCAAGAATCATTCATATTTTTCAGCACTGATAATTTTTGCCTGACTTAGAAGGACGATTCACCAATGCAACCTGGAACAAACCATTGGAATTCAGCAGATGGTTTGGTGCTTATTTGAGATTTTCGGTTAGTCCTAAAGGTAACAGGAATCAAAAATACATATAACATCACCAACCAGAAATTTCAATTTCACAACTGTCAGATGTCGCTTGTCTCCTTGTTGTGTGTACACCTAAATGCAGCAAATAAGAATGTATGCCCTCTTGCTGGTGACAAATTGCAATAAACTACAATGGGAACACATTCAATGTGGTAGTGTTTGTTTTGATGTATGCATAAAAACATAAAAGATGACAGGAAGTTTGCTCTTAATTCATGACGTGTAGTAGCTGCTTGGGTAAACACATATTCGTTTTCCACTCTGCACATAGTGCTATTTTCAATAATGATCATTGATATATTATACACAAAAAGCACAAGAGGCTATCAAACCTCATTCTGCTTTCTGCTCATTTGCTCTCTGTCATTCTTTCCCACAGAAATATTTTCAGAAAGAGTTCCCGCAGGCTCCACAGTATAAATGTTTGAAATCAGATGCTTTCAAATGGAGCAATGCTGCAAAATGTCCACACAGAGACTCAAAGAGCCAAATAACACAAATACTTCATATGCAATTTAACTCAAAGGGGGCAGCAACAACAATAAAAGGAGTGTATTGCTTTACTCCCATTGTGCTCTGAAGTGTGTGGCTAATTTATATCATTGCTCATACTTTCACTGAGAGCTGACAAAGCTTATACAGTGGTTTAATGTAAACACATTAAAGAAGAGTGCTTCAAGACAATTGGGCAAGCTGTAGAAAGATTTGTGTTCCTCGAACCAAGGCCATTGCTTAAAAGGGATAGTTAACCCAAAAATGATTTTTTTCTAAGCTGCTCTTTTCCATACAATAAAAATCAATGGTGACCATAGCTATCAAGTAAGATTTATTAAGCAAAATCTTCGGTGAATAGTGACAAATTTATGTCTGCATTTCACTCAAAGCTATCATATGGCAACTGTAGTCTTGTAATATGGTATATGAGTTGTATAGATTCATTTTTTGGTGATTTTGTCCTTCGTGGATCTTGACAGCCACAGTCCCCATTTACTTTCACTGCATGGACAAGTGCAGCCTGTGCATTCTGCTTAATATTTCGTTTTTTCCTCATAGAAAAAAGTCATACGGATTTGACCAAAAATGAGAGTTAGTAAATGATTACAGAATTTTCAATTATTCCTTGAAATTCACAGAGCCCGGGACAAAATTTTTATGGCCTATTTAGACATCTATATAATAAAACACCAGTTTCAGCCATTTTGTTAACTTCAACCACATGCACTCTCTCCAAAAGGCAGACTTTTTTTTATTCACAGGCAGAGTATATTTCTGATAATCCCTTAACATCCATAAAAACATATTAATATTAACATATTAATATTCATAAGATGGTGAAAGCAGCCCTAAGGATTAGACTAGATTGTTTATGTATACAATTATCACCAAAATTATATATTGGAGATATTTTTCTTCATGAAATCTTATGAAGGTTGCAGGTACTGTGAAAATAATTCTGTAGAACACTTTTTAAATTCTCATATCTGTCAGTTTAAACACTGCTCCATAACACTCTTAGAGAAAGAAAGTTGTCAAGTATCTCATCTTTGTCCATCAAATACACCTCAACACTATGAGGTCATGACTATTTTGTTGGCATAATTAATGCCTGATATCCTCTTTTCATGAGCATAGTCCATCAAACAGGAAATGTAGCATCAAAATCATGGTTCTGGAACAATGGATTAGCGTGGTTAGATTTGTGGTTTCTTCTCATCCATACTGTTACTGTTCCTGTTCATTCTACGGTACATAAATATCTGCATTTGTAAGAAAGTGTAGAAATGAAAATGAACAAAGAAATTAATTTCTGTGAAATTTTTGAAAACAGTCATCTTGCATTACAAGGAGTGCTGTTAATGATCTATCAGCCTATTGGCTGAGGTGTTTGTGAATTGGAACTCTTCAAATGCCATCTTGAATACAGTGGGGGGTTAAAGGTGGTCTGCTGATTGGTCATTTTAAATGTTTCAGGTCTGTTTGTGGTCACATGGTCAAGGAAAGGATAAAACAGGTTTGTAACTTATGCTCTGGCCTTTTTGCCTCTTCCTCTTAAGGACTCTCTTTTCTCTGGCTCTGCTTTTGGGTGACCAAGTTAAAGGCCATCCTCCCCCACCTGATGAGGTGCCATCCGGATTGACCTACTTCCCCCCCCCCCCCCCCCATCTCTGGAGGGGAGATGCTGCCCTTCCGGCTGTTCTGCCAGCCAATGGTCCACTGTGTCTCCTGGGAACCCGGGGGCGAGACGAGAGGAGGGAGAGAGGGAAAGGGTGAGCGGGAGGCACACAGATAGAGGAGATAGAGAGAGAGAGAGAGAGAGAGAGAGAGAGAGAGAGAGAGAGAGAGAGAGAAACTTGCCGCCGGTCCCGGACACACTGTCTCCTGGTCCTTAACCACTCATCCACCCTCTGGCAGACGACAGCCTCTCCTCTCCGGGCGGATGTCAGCGAGTCCTCTGACCCCTGGCAGATGGAACGGCTCCTCCATCCCCCGGCAGACAGCTATGGTGAGGACTCCACGACAGCACATCCCTCCTCCTTCCCAGGTTTCAGTGCGAATGTAATGGGTAAAGGATGGGCAAAAAAAAACGGCAGAACAGTCAACATAAATTTAATGATAGAAATTCAACTTAAAACAACATAAAACAAAGACGCACACACAGTGGCCGAGTGTCTCTCTCTCTCTCTCTCGAACTGGTATCTCTGGCTCCCCTTTATCTCGGTCTCCCGTTGATCAACTGACACAGTGCCGGCCATGCACCCTCTCACAGCCTGGCCATGCCCTTCTTTTCGTCATACCATGTCTAATTTATCTCACTGTGTACACGATATTGCATTATATTGCTCCATATTGCATTACATTAAGGCCATGGTATGGTTCTAAACAATGCTCTCCCATATTATTAGCTATTTTAACTTATTTCCATCATTGGTAGCAGAAGGTGGTAATAGACAAGAAATGCAAAGTTTTATTCCATCTTGCTGTTAACATTTCTTCAGTATCCTCAGCATTTATACAGCTTGAACCACTGTAGTTTGATAAACCCACCATACAAAAGCATATGCCAAGAATGTAAATGTGAATGTAAATTTGATTTTCTCTACCAGTTCAGACTTCATCCTTCTTCATTCATCATTGTGAACGAGAACACAACCCCCCCACAGAGAGAAAAGTTTAATCAGCAAATACTCTAGGATACATTTTTTTTATTTATTTTTTTGTCTTAAGCTAATTGAGTAGGTCGTGAAAATACATTATCTGGAACAAAATCCTTAGAACACAACATTATTTAATAAAATTAAAGTGTGGAACAGTTGAAAAGCTCAAGATGAACTGCTCAATTAGAAGGTGCTATCTCACCATAAATTACTTTTATACAACAGTTAACTTTGTTCATTAATCTGATTAAACAAGTGGTATTCCAAGAGTGCTAAAATTTTGTATAACAGAACAAGAATGTTTAGCTATTTGTACAACTCCACTTGCCTGTGTTCACAGTGTTCCAGACAGGGTGTCAGCATCTGAGACTCATAAAGGTTGATCCTACACATTGGCTTTTTAGACACAACTAAAAAAATAAGACAACATTTCTGGAATTGTAAGTTACAAGATATTTATTTCTTGTTTATATAGAACTGTTGTATAAAAGCAATATCACACTCACCATCATGCTGTATCGCAAATCTTTTATTTCACAAATATTTCTTGCATAATGCTTGTTTGTGTATTTTATGAATTTTCATAGACATTTCTTAATATTACAAGGTGATATTCAAATTAAAATTAAGTGGCAGTGATGCTCACTTTTAATGGAATTTTTCCGAGTTTTGTAGTGTTACTTATGGATTGCATACAGTATGTTGTTGTATTTTGTTAGAATTACTCATTTATAATTTAAGCTTCTACTAATTGAATAAAAGTAAATGTAGAAGTACAGAAGACACTTAAAGAAGAATGGAGAGGTTCTGTCTGTCAGATTTCACCAAGAGGTCATGATTCTTTAAGTGTACGGTGAGGATTCAGGGTGACAGGTGGCAGAGGGCACCTGATCCAAAGAGATTTCTGATGATTGGTGCAATAACTCCCTTGCTGGCGGGCCTGACCGGCACTGATTGAATTCCTCTGATCTCTGTGCAGTTCAAGCTCAGCTGAGTGCATCCAAAAGACAGTGTTACTGGAGACATGAATGAAGTATTGATCACAGCGTATGGTTCACTTTTTTGTCCTCTCCCCACTGAGGTGCTTGTGTTTCTGTTTCTTCAAGTCTTCATTTAATTCTGAGCACAAATTACTGAATGACCATCACTGAAAACTCGACACTGCATGGTGCATTGCTGTAGAAACAAACAATTGACATAAAAAAAAAAACATTATAAATCTGACTTTTATTGTATGTGGCAAGCTTCCACATCAAATTGAGAAATAAATTGACCTAAACATTTTTAGAAAAATATTACCTTCTGTTGCTCTGTTCCAAAACCTAGTGATTTTAAGACTTCTATCAAAATTAAGTGTTTTACATATGCCCCCCCCCCTTCAGAATAAATGTCCTAGTTTGCCTCCAAGAACATCTTAGACAGCCATAAACAAATAACCATAACAAAGTAAACAATAAACTGCTGTAGAAAGTGTAACAGACAGTTTAGTATAAGGCAAATATTTTGTTTCTTTTCTCTCTTTTTTTTCTCTGTACACTTTTTTAACAAGTCCAAAAACAGTCCTGCAAACAGAACTAACTCTTATTTACTTTTTGTTCACAACCTGGGAACAGAATTAAACAATTACTTTTATACATTACAAATCCTTGAAATGGCCAGGATGTTTCAAAATCTTACCAGTCCTACTTATACTTGGCTCTGAGCAAGTGGACTCCTCAAATGAACACAGTCCCTCAGGTGAGTTACTTTGCTCAGTCTGGGGAGAAATATTCTCCTGTCCCCAAGACTGTGCATTCATGCACTGCTAAATGCATTGTTCAGTTTCGTCACCATTGAAGAAACAAAATCAGCATGGGACCCAGATGTTTGCAATTAAAAAACACATGGGTACGTATTAGTACATCAGCAGGAGCCCATGCTTCCCACCCATGGATCAAGAAGCATGGTGTGAAATAATTGTTGGAATTAGGGGAGGTGTTGTAAACGAAGGCCACATGCTTCACATAACTGTCCTATTCCCCACCATAGGTAATAGTGTCTTAGCCAGTTGATAAATCAATATTTGAGTTAAACGCTCTACCATTTTGCCATCCTACCATCCTAAATCGTATTGTAGGGTGTGGCCCATGTCTTATTAATTCCAAGCATATGGAAAAGGTTCTGAACAAACTCTGCTTCAAACTAACGGTACAGGTAAGAATGTAAAGTCTCAGATTTTGCGTGCCTTCTTTCACAGACGTTCAGAGGAGAAATGGGCTGAGGCTGGACCACCAAAAGAGTGTCTGGGATGAGACAGATGGATCAACAAACTGAGTAACTGGGAAACAACAGAAAAGAATGGCTCAATGGCTCAACAGTCCAATAATGTTAAAGACCAGGGACGTCACTAGGATTGGAAGACAGGGGGGGCTTAGCCCCCAGGGTATTTGTAACTTGCGTTTGCAAAATCTTTGCACTCACATCTAGAGCTACACTTATGTCAACAACCAGTCAAGAAACCAAGATGTTAACATGTAAAACGTGACAGACATATCCTCTTCTTCCATTTCTACTCTGTTAAAGAAAAGTTACTATAATGTTAGCTTTTAGACACATCAAAGCTGCATGGGGGAATTTACTTAGGCCAGACTTTGCTCCTGATGAGTTATTCTATAAGCAATTACTTAAATGCTATCTGTCTGCTCATGTAAATGTATGATAAAGTAATAGCATACTATATCTAATTCCTCTTTATATAAGATAAGTTGTCCACAGAATGCTATTTAATTACTGTAACTGCGCTGTGGATTGGTTCAATCAGAGTGTAATTTCGCTGTGTAGTTTGGCTTGCATACAGTTTAACCCAAGAACCAGAATTTTAAGGTCATAGTGAAATCTGACAACACAGGTTTGAGCGTTTCTCAAATAAAGATGATTTATTCTGCCAAATGATGTATACAAGGATGATACAACGGTAATAGCATTAACAGGGACCCTATGACATTTAGTTTTCAGTGACAACTACATTCTATGGGGATTGATATTGTTTTATATGCCTATTATAGAGATAGGTTATATTATTGGCAAAGAATAAAGAGTTGTGATTAGCTTGCTAAGTTAACCATTTCTTGTATTTTGCTTGTTCACTCTAGCTATACTACAGTTTTCCATAGCAAACCAAAATATCCCCTTTCCTTTACCTCAAGAAAACGTAGCTAAAGGTAAGCAGGTAATTAAAAACAACTTACAATTTCACTCTGTATCACGACACTTACCAATCTTCCTTTCACTATTAGCGTGTGTATCGGTGTGTTTGGGCGGGAGGATGCATAGCGAGTTCAACTTCAGACCAAACTAGAGTAACGACGAGACGAGATGAATCCTCCAGTTACTTGCAGCGCTCCGGTCTGCAACGCTCTGAAAGCTGCCGCAGTTCACACCAATGCAACGAGGCGGTGCGGTGCATCATCTTGATAGCACAACGACTCTTTGTACTTCTGTCCAACTTCCGACTTTTCGGCTATTTTTTGTAGCTGGATTAATATATATAATTTGTTGCGTCTAATTCTAAATATGAATGAGGATACGGTTATTGATAAATCAAATTGTTATTGTTGTTCTTATTATCAATTAGGGGGGCTTAGGAACATTTTGGGGTAGCTTCAGCCCCCCTAAAATAGGCCTAACGACGTCCCTGTTAAAGACAATTAAACTCCTTAAGCATTGAGAGGCTCATGCAAACTCTACCCACTTAAACAAAGTTTTTATATCAGTGTCAGAATGCTGCAAGGCCCTGATGTCAGATGCATCATATGACAAAGCATGGAGAGAATATCTTCTGAATTCCGTCCTTCTGAATATCTTCTGAGTCCGTTACAATCACTTCCTCTGTGGTGTCAGCAGACCCAAAGGAGCAGTGAATGTCAGTATGAGATTGTGTAGAGCTCACAGCATTAACTTCCAATATCTCTTAAACACCAGGCTCCATCTCACTCAGGACACAACATTTTTGTGGTGATGGCCACCTTCACAAACAATGATCTAATCGAGTGGATCCAGCTCCAGGATCCGTCTCCCTCTCCTGCCAGTTGGATCATCATCAATGGACATACGCCAAACCGTTGGTGAATAAAGCAAGTCCAATGTAATATCTAAATTATCTGCACACACCATGGCCCATGGCTCATGATCAAAAGTGGACCAACACCTATGTTCAGTGCTCGGCTGGCATATGCCACCACAAGTTCGAGTCCCCTTTTTTCTTGGGCCAGCACAGCAACAACGGCCCATTTAGAGTCATCATTGTACTAGATTTTGAAAGGCACATTGAAATCAGGAAATGTCACAACAGGAGCAGATGACAGTACTGCTTTCAAATAGTTGAATGATGTTTCATATTCAGTCTTTCCCCAACAAAATGATTAAGTGGAGCAGTGTGTTTTGAAAAGTCTCTGACAAATCATCTGTATAATATTGCAGGCCCACAAAGGCAGTGACCTCAGAAGGAGACCTAGGGGCCAGCCAGTTCCCAACCTTTTCTGTGTTCCTTAGATCAGGTTAAAGGCCCAGCTGAGATAAAAAAAAATGGCCCAGAAAAACCACATGACCTCTGGCAAGGTGACACTTTTTGGGGTTCTGTTTAAAGCCTGCAGACTGGATGCTTAAATACATTTCCTTCAGGCTAGACAAATGTTCCTAAAATGTTTTGCTGAAGATTAAAATATCATCGAGGTACACCATGTAGATGTGCCACAGGAGCCCTCTAAGAAAAAGCTACATTAAATGTTGGAACATTGCTTGGAAGTTAGAGAGGCCCATCAGCATGGACCACCAATAATAGATCCCCTGTCCTGTTGTAAAGGCTGTTTTTTCCCTGTCCTCCTCAGCAACGTCCACCTGACAATAGCCATTAGCGAAATCTTATGTGCTGAACCACACAGAGCCTCTCAAACTGTCTCTGTCCAAAAGCCTCATTGAGTCTTTCTTTAACTGCTTGGTAATCCACTTTGACTGTCGCAGGAAGGCTGTCCCACAGCAGAAAGGGCTGTGTTAATTAAATGAGTTAGTAAAATCCTTACCATTTCGTGATTCCAAAACACAGTGTCTTCTTCCACCACTAGAGCTCTAACCGCGACCTCTAACTGTCGTACCAAGCATAGGAAACTCTGCTCATCCTTTCTCATGGCAGCAGCAGTTCAATCCACTCATGCCTGTAACTTTTTGTGGTCCCACATCACACAGAGAATTCATCCTAATCTTTAAACTACATCTTAATCTTGAAGTGCTGGACTCACATTTTCTAAATACCTAATAACTTTGACACTAGGCTAAATGGTTAAACACCCGTTGTAGCACTTTTCTTCACGAAGACGAACAAAACAAACTGAAACTGCTGCCTCCAATGTAACCGAGCATTTGTACCGGGTTCACCTAAACACTTGTAAATAATAAAATAATGAATGGAGAACAGTTGAAGTTTGTAAAAGTAATTCTCGCACATGTATTTGATGCAGCACATGTTACAGCTCAGACTGGACTGTACAGCGCACCTGGGGCACATGCACATACAACCCGCCTATACGGCAAGCCCCGAGGGAAAGCATACAGTACCACACACACACACCTATACACTGTGCACAGTCACTTAGCATTACAACAATAAACTATTGCACATACACACAAACATTATGACCTGAAGTCTGTTCCAAAAAATATGGAACTTTATTACGCTGTCTTCAAATGTACCTCATTTTGGCCAAATTCTAAGGCATGCTTCATGGAGAAGAAATCCTATAATGCACTGTGGCAAGCATATTATTTATATAGAACATTTCATACACAGAGGTAATTCAAATTGCTTTACAAGAAATGATAAAGAAAATAATATAAAATACAAGAAAATAATGTAAGTCGCTTTGGATAAAAGCATCTGCTAAATGACTAAATGCAAATTTAAAGAATTATGACATAAGAATTTAAAACTGAGTTTTGGGAGCCCCTTCAGTGAAGACAGAGAACAAGTACCACAGGAATCCAAAGGTTAATCACCCCATGACATCGAAACAGCCATCCCCATGACCTTTAATTACCACCTTCCTGAGGTCCTAAGGTCTATCACCCCATTATCTTGAATCAGCTACCTCAGTAATCTTTTAAAAAAAAAGAAAAAACACCTTTCTTGTTCAGAAGCTTCCACCAGGTGTTTAAATAAAATAAAATGATACAGTGCAATCAATAAGAATAACAGATAAAAATATAGATTTTGACATCAGGTTTGGGTGCCACTTATTTGAGTAGAAGCACTTAATAGGTTCCCCAGGGGTCTGAAGGTCGATCACCTGGGAAGTGGCCACCCCAAGATCTTTAATAACCACCTAACTGAGGTCCTAATGTCTGTCACCCTGTGATCTTAAAGCTACCATACTTGTAGGTTTTCATAACCCAACAACTTTTTCATTCAGATGTTTCCAACAGAAAAGTATTGATACAAGTTCAGTGTAGTAGACTATACAATAGAATTTTTTTGCTCTTTGTGTGTTTTATGCTTGTACGCTTGTGCTTTTAGCTGAGCAATATGCTAACATCAAACTCTAGTGATTCGAGGCTTCCTTACATTTATTTTAAAGAGCACTATGTAAATGCTGCATGGAGTTGCTGCTTTTTAAGAGGTTTCTAAATAGGTGTCTTATGAGGTCACATGATGGTTAGGATGCTGCCTTAGAAGGCAGCTGCCCATATACTGCAGGTCAGCTCAAACTACTTAAAATGATAAAGTTTCAAGGATTTCAGATTGTAAAGGGATTTTGACGGGCAAGGAGGAGGCGAGAACCGGCTTGACAAAATAAATAATAGTTTAATGAGAAACTTAAACAAACACAAACACACACATGACAGACATGTCCATAAACGATCTCTCTCTCCCGCACCACCATCTGCAATCGGCCTTTATCCCTCAATTAGCCCGATAAGGGACTGGGAGCCCCCGGCATGACGTTCACCCCCCTTTCCCTGGGGGAGGGCGTGCCATAAGCCCCGTCTGCCAGCAGGTCATCCCCGTCTACCTGGATGAGGCAGGGGACAAGGGGAGGGAAACAGAAATAAGTAAACTGGGGGGGGGGGGGGGGGGGGGGTACTTCCTGTAACAGTGTTGTACCCCCCCCCACCCAAAAAAATAAAAAAAATAAAACACAATTTAAACAAGAGGCAAAAGGCCAAGGCAGAGTGGCAGTGAGAGAGAGAGAGGAGAGAGAGAGATGGAAAAAAAAAACACTTACTCACCAGTTCTCCGATACGCCGTAGCTTGGTTCCCGGCCACTCCTCCACCCTCCAACAGACGACAGCCGCACCTCCCCGGGTGGATCGGAGGCAGTCCTCCAGACCCTGGCAGACGGAATGCCCCGCCGCGTTCTCGGGGGAACAGAAGGGGACTCCTCCGCCCCTGGCAGCGGCCCTGACCGCTCCAGGCGGTCAGTTAGGAGCCCCTTCTCCCCGCACGTCTGCTCCGTTGGGGAGGACGGTAGTGGTGTGAACTCTACTACAGTGTATCCCTCCTCCTTCCTGGCTTTCGGCAACAGTGTAAAGGGATTTCGACGGGCAAGGAGGAGGCGAGAACCGGCTTGACAATATAAATAATAGTTTAATGAGAAACTTTAACAAAAACACATACACATACATGACGGACATGTCCGTAAACGATCTCTCTCTCCCGCACCACCATCCGCAATCGACCTTTATCCCTCTCCGAGGGACAATTAGCCCGATAAAGGACCGGGTGTGTATAATCACGACCTGCCCCCGCCCTCCGCCCCTGTCACACAGATATTCAATATGCTATCCCATATTGGAGCCATGACGCAGCAGTTAACACTAGAGATGACTCTTGAGTTTTTAAAAGTTAGATTACTGTATGAGAAAAAATCATGGTTAACTGTTTTAGGATTATTTGCAAATGATCTTATTATGCAACAGCATAGGTAAAAAAGGTCTTATCATATCACAATTGTTAGGAGGATGCGTTTCTTAGGGATATATGTATGCTAAGTGCAGTCCTACAATAGGAAAACTGATAAATACCCAACAAATAAATATGAGGTACATAATTAGAGATGCTCACCACTTATGCATGTTCTGGGTGCAGAATCTCAAGTGCAGTGCTTAGATTTGCCGGGTGATCCTCGCTCTGCTTCAAAAGTGCATAACTGTAAGATTATTGTGAGTGTACAACATATAGTTTTTGGCAACCAATTATTTTTTTTTTGTTCTGCAAAAATGTATTCAATTAATTAATTATCTGTCTTTTCTAATCTAATTATCTAATCTTTTAATCTCTCCACAACACCTCAAACCTATGGAGTGTGGACTATGCATAATAACAGGCACATAGCTTACTGCAGGCAATTTAAAGTCTGAAAATTACTAAAATTGAAATTTATTGTTGAATGCGTTGGAGTTTTAAAGGTGTATCATCTTTGCGTATCATCTTTGCATATGAAATACGTGTCAACGCCCCTGCCTTTACGTGTGTTGAATAGTTTGGAAAAGTTTGGATGGTTAAAAATGGCAACTGGAGGAATTCCGCACATGCATGTTTTTTTTTTGTTTTTATTTTCTATCGGGTCCAATATTGTTGGCACTACATCAACTGTCTGCAAAGCCTGTGTCGAACTTGTTTGAAAAATAATCCAAAGTAAAATTAAGCAAACAAACAAACACTGTCTTACTGACGTGATCCGGGACTTAATAAACATCAGCCACTCTTTCCTAATGTTAGGATCATTAGGATTCAAAGGCAAAGAGTCTAATTTTCCACAACCTAGCACTGCACAACATTTGGAAATCTTTTCAGGCATCTCAAACCTCTTGTTGCTCTAAAAATCCCTGTTTATCCCTTCCGTGCCAACACCTATCTCATCAACACTTTAACCGTGAACCTGTGAGCGGGCCAAAGAGGCGATGATGAAGAAGCAGGTATTGACCTGTTTATGCAGAGGCAGAATTGTGCTGATGTATTCATCTCCATTACATAATACAGACGAGGAAATAGAAAACGAGTCGTTTAAGAATGTTAATTTCAATAAAACCTTATTTTAGCTAAATAATCAATTTTGAGTTCTGAAACTTATAGTATGTTTTTATAGTACTATGACCTCTTATATGTCAAAAGATCAAGGAAAATTTCCTTGACCCCTTTAGATAAATAAAATAGGATGATTTAAGACACAACTTCTCAAAGTTTGTCACGCTGATAGGAACTACACGCAAATACACAGCACTCTGTCAGTGTAACGCTGTGCTTGCTCTATCAATGATGAAGACGTGAAGATGAAGAACCCATGTTTATTACGTTAATTTACATACGTGAAATCCAAAACCCTAACTTTAGACATTAATTAAACTAAACATGACCAATGAACATAAACCTGACTTAAACAAGGTTACATTAACAATACATGACAAGAGACAATGACAAACATTAGGGCTTAAATACACAGAAATTTGGTTAAACAATAACAAGAAAACCAACAATCAAACAGAACTATAAACAAGATAACAAGACTAATAATCTTAAACCAATAACAAACTAGAATTGATAACACAATAAACCAATGAAAACAAGACACATGAACATGGAGGGAAACATGAACTCGCATGACAAGGGAACCACATGACATGAAATAGTAACTAGAATTTAAAAATAAAAGACATGAAAACAAAACATGAACAAAAACACATCTAGACATTACAGTCAGCATGGTTAAACATTTAATCTCTGAAGTCATCCCTTTTAAAGCACCACAGCTAAACTTTATAATCCTACTAGTTGGTTTTTGGATGACTAGTGGAGCATCCTGTCCCATTTGCTTGATTTTACATTCATCGTCTTCAATACTGCACGAAACAGCCAGGCACAAGATATTTTATATTCAGGCTTTTACTACAAAACAAATTGTTTACTATAGATTTGTATATCATATACAGCAGGGGTTTTCAAATTGGGTTAAAGTGAGCCTCCAAAAAAAAAAAACAACACCTCCACAACCACTAATTAGGCTAGTATTATTGGTATTTCTAGGCTACTACTACAAACTACATTTTTTTTTATTAAGAAACTTTTTATTAATCTATCAACATTCCATTTTAAATTCAGTTTCATTTTGAGATTGAAATGTTTTGAAAAAATAGAACCTAACACGTTTGTCTTTATAAAAATATATTGTGAACACACACTTTGCAACACATTTTTACCACATTCAAGCAATTGGGAAACTGTTCAAATTAGCCCTCTGAACAGAATCCTCCACAGTCAAAGAACTAAACGAAGTTTTCTCAAAAGCCCTATACAAAAAGAACCAACAAAATAAGACATATAACGAAATCAGCATGATGGAAAGCTCTATTTTCTGATCACTGAACAAATAAACCTCGACGATCAAATAACTAAACTGGAAACATGTTCATTAACTACTAAAATGATCTCAACTGAATAAGAGCTATTTTTGAGATTTTAGGCTACTTAAGCCAATTCAACTTTGAAAACATCAACATCAGATATCAAATCTAACAAAAGATGGACAGCGCTGCTTTGTCACAGAATCAAATGCTTGAAAACTTCCATATAGGCCTACGTTAAGCAAAAAAAAGAAAAAGAAAAACATCTGATAGCCGATTTTGCCTCTTCATTTTCATTGTCCCTACATCAGTGGGAACAATGAGTCTGACTTTTTGATGCACACAGGTGATCAATGCGGGGCTGCACGGTAGAAAGGAATAAATGTAAATCATCCTCCACCTGCAGCCTTGATTGGTAATTTGCTTTGTGGAGTAAGTGGAGGTGAAGGTGTGGTGGTGGCGTAGTGGCTAGAGCACAGGGCTGCTAATCAGAAGGTCGTTGGTTTGAACCCCATGGCCACCACCATTGTGCCCTTGAGCAAGGCACTTAACTCCAGGTTGCTCTGGGGGGATTGTCCCTGTAATAAGTGCACTGTAAGTTGCTTTGGATAAAAGCGTCTGCCAAATGCATAAATGTAAATGTGAAGGGGATGAGGACTTTCGTAGCCTTTCAAGAGAGTGGGGAAACTCACGTACTTTAACACGCAAGCTAGCAGGACAGATGTGTAAAGACTTGAACCGTTATAGGGGTTCATACACATTTTTACCAATCATTTTCCATGACTTTGAGGTGAATTTTCGTGACCATACATTTCCTAAAACATCTATGTGCACATGCCAAATAAGAAAAATCCATGTCAAAATTTACCAAAGCATATCTTATCTAAAATTAATGACAAATGACAAGCTATGTGGTTTACTAGAAAATAAACATTTATTTAAACAGCACTCACTGACACAGTTATGACTGTTAAATAATATAATGTGTCAAACCCTGAGAACTCCATTGTGTAGCCTTCATAAACATAAACGACACAGAGGGACAAGAATGTTTAAAAAAAAAAAAAAAGTGAAAAAGTGAATAAAAGTGTCCAGTAACACTGACATTAACTTAATTAAGATTAAAACAGCAGACTTTAACAATGTGGAGGCGCGTTAGGTCCCAATGCAAGATAACTCCAATGAAAAAAATGCTTTTAGTATAAATGACGCGTGTTTTTTGTGCAAATGATGATGTCATCATGTTTAAATACTGCGGTCAGCAAAACATTTTTCACATTAACAAATTTTCATGCGAACCGTGCTCTGTTTTGGACTAGGCCTAAACTGCCAGCGTGAAACCCCCTGCTTTTGCTCTGGTACACTGATGCAACTCTTGACAGGAAGATCAAGGGACATCAGTGACAACCAGCGCAGGCTTTATCTCGTTTTCAATTAAAAACTGGAGAATGTAGGTGATTTTCTGAGACTTTTAATGATTGCTCCTCAAGAAGTGAATAATAACACTGCTCAGACTCACATGCAAACATCCATAAGCAAACATAAACTTAATTAACATGGCAAGTTATTGCATACAAACATATAAAGCCTTAAAACAATTATGTAAATATGAAATTTACTAAAGTTACTCAGTTTACGCCGCAATGCATTTTGCATACTGCTGCCCGCGCGGGCTCTTGAGTTGCGCTTATTATCTCCGCGATCGCGCCAAACATGAAGAATTAGCACACTTGTACTGCTGAAAATATTTTTTAGAAAATGACATGACTTTTCCAAAACATTCAGTGTTAACTTGTTTTTCCATGACTTTTCCAGGGCTGGAAAACACATTTTCTAAATTCAATGACATTTCCAGGGTTTTAATGAACGTACGAACCCGGGCTGCATCTCACCAGTTGAAAACCAATGTACATTTCAAGTACACTCGATGACGGTTAATTTCCCAAAATCCACCACAGGGAAGACTACGAGCTGGGAGTTGACTGCTTCCTTCACTCCTGCAATGTTTTATTTCATTCTGAGTGTAGTGGCAATTGAATGATATTGATACACCATAGAGGGTCTTTACTCTCCAAATACTGACAAGGCAATACATTTATCACTTTTAAATTGCACTAACAATCAGTAGGAAAGACTGCAAATGCTTTGAATAGGATGACAGGTAATTCAAAGGAACGCCAATCTTCCCAAGGGTAAATTTAAATTAAACATTGTTATTTAACATAAAACTACATCATTAAGACTAGTCTGACTTGGAACAGAATTATAACAGCCATTTACTTATAAATGACAATTAATAATATTCCAAAACTGTGACAAAACCTTGCACAGACCTACCTAATAAATTACAGTATTTGAATACTACAGCCAATCCCAAAGCATAATTAACAAAAACAGGCTTTACAATATGTTAAAGAGGTCACACATAAAATTTTCATATGTATGTGTTTATATATGCATATTGTATGTAAAAGTAGCAATACTGACTTAATTAGAATAATAGCGTATACAAATATAAGTATAAACTGATGAGCCAAAACATTATGCCTAAAATGCTGTTTGGATCTTGAGATCTGATTGAGATCTGGGGAATTTGGTGGCCAGGACAACAATGTGTGCAGTGTGGCAGGACGAATTCTCCTGCTGAAAGAGGCCACTACTATCAGTGAATTCCATTGCCATGAAGCCGTGAACCTGGTCTGCAATAATATTTAGGGAGGTGGCACGTGTAAAATTTATGTCCACATGAATGGCTGGACCCAGGGCTTCCCAGCAGAACATTGCCCAGAGCATCACACTCCCTCCACCGTCTTATTCCCACAGTGCATCTTGGTGCCATCACTTCCCCAAGTAAATGGCGCACATGTACACAGCTGTCCATGTAATGTAAAAGAAAACAGGACTCATCGGACCAGGCCACCTTCTTCCACTGCTCCAAGGTCCAGTTCCAACACACATTCTCATTGTTGGCGCTTTCGATGGTGGACAGGAGTCATCATGGGCACTCTTGATGCAACCCCATATACAGTAGGGTGCGACTGACTGTGTGTTGTGACACATTCATCCCATATCCATACATTTTCTGTGACTTGTGCAACAGTAGACCTTCTGTTGGTTCGAGCCAGATCGGATAGCCTTCGTCGCATTTGCACATCAATGAGACTTGGGAGCCCAACAACCTGTCGCCGGTTTGTGGTTTGACCCTTCTCGGACCACTGTCGTTAGGTCACCACTGCTGACTGGGAGCACAAACAAGCCTCTGACCATAAAATTTTGGCCCTTGTCAAAGTCACTCAGGTCTTTACTCCTGCCCATTTCTCCTGTATCCAACACATTGACTACGAGAACTGATTCTTTTCTTACCATCTAATCTACCCAGACCTTGACATGTGGCCATGATGGGAGATGATCAATGTTATTCATTTCACCTATGAGTGGTTATAATTTTTACAATATTTTTGGCTCATGAGTGTATTAATATAAGGTATAATTCTTGTCTTTTTTTTTGTATTTGCTGTTGCCAGGTTTTCACAGAACAAACCAGAGTTTAATCCTTTAAATAAACAGAAGTGCAAACTGCAGGAGTGAAGGTTGTCGTCCTTTTAGGTTTTAAGTTTGCAACTACCGGTGATTGAGAGACAAGCAATAGCAGGTGGCAACAAATAAATAAATAAAACTGATGCCCATGTCTTTCCAACCACCATGCATCCCATAAATAATTTTTGGCTGTTTTTGTTCTTTTTCTCATTTTGTGCAAATCAGTGTATAAATTACTGCAAGCCATTTCACCATGTTGTTTGTTGACATTTTTCAAGAATCTACACATGTGTTGCTATTCACATGAGTTTATGCAAGAATTAATTTCAGGATCTTAACTACAGTTTGGGTGATCTTCAATGATCTTGTAATTGGCACACCTAGCCTGTGATTATATGTGTAAAGTGTGGACCAGCACAACAGGAAACGAAACTTGTGCAGGTCCAAGCTTCTGTCTTGTATTGTGCACTTGCCTTAAGAATATCATTCAGAACAATGTAGATGAAAACTCCCAATATTGTATCCTAAGCATGCAATCATGAAAAAAGTTGCATAAAAAAGCCTATAAACATTTTGTGACATTTTACTTCTTTAAACATTTTTTATTTTTTTTTTGCTCACTTGGTTTAATCATCACGTGAAATTGAAGGAGTTTAAGACATGTTGGAATGTTCAAAATGTTAGGTTAGCAAGCAAGTTAGCTAGCTAGCAAGCTAGATATGTTAAATATATCTATTTTGTGTATGTTAAAATTAACCAGGTTGCAGAGGTGGGTAGGGTAGCCAAAAACTGTACTCAAGTAAAAGTACAATTACTTCAAAAACATAATTACTCAACTAAAAGTAAAAATACTAACATAAATAATTACTTGAGAAAGAGTAAGAAAGTATCCAATTAAAAGAGTACTCAAGTAGTGAGTAACTCGTTACTTTCACAAAGAACATATTAGACATTTACTCCCCTATATGGAGTACTGGTAGATGTTCCAGTCTGCCTCTGATCAAGACATCGAGGTTTACGCTGATAGCGTAACGTGTTATATCAGGAAGTGCGTAGAGGACGTTGTGCCAACCAAAACATTACGGATCTACCCCAACCAGAAATCATGGGTTAATGGCGATGTTCGTGCAGCACTTAATGCGTGGACCTCCGCTTTTAATTCAATGAATGCAGAGGAGCATAAACAAGCCAGTTATGCCCTCCGTAACTCTATCAGAGCAGCCAAAAGCCAGTACAGGCACAAAATTGAAGGACATTTCAACACCACCGACTCTAGAAGTATGTGGCAGGGAATTAACATCATCACGTACTACAAATGGAATAAAAACTCCACCGTGAACACCACTGCATCTCTCCCGGATGAGCTTATTACATTTTCAATAACACCGCCCTCGCGGAGAGAGCACTAGTGGTTGACGCCACAGAGATTGGTTCACTCTCTGTCTCTGTTGCGGATGTAACACGATCCTTCCGACGGGTGAACATCCATAAAGCCGCGTGTCCAGACGGCATTCCACAAGAACATAAGAAGAATGTGAAAATGATCTGTTTCTCTGTTTCTCATCCACACATATCACATCACTTCTGAAGATACTGATTTAACCACTATAGTCTTATGGATTATTTTTATGCTGATTTGTGTTTGTTTGTTTAGTTTTAAAAGGTTGCCACCCATTCACTTGCATTGTGTGGACCTAGAGAGCTAATAAATTCTTCTAAAAATCTTAATTTAAGTTCAGCAGAAGAAAGAAAGTCATACTCATCTGGGGTTGCATGAGGGTGAGTAAATAATGAGAATTGTCATTTTTGGGTGAACTATCCTTTAAGGGCACTTGTCAGGTTTGGAAACATTTCTAGTAATTATTACAGTGAAAATTTTTAAATGTCCCACAAGGACATTATATATAATGCTGAAATATAATGCCTTCTTTTGCTATTTCAAAGCTTTTAAAGTCCTGTGTGGATTCTTATTTCAGTGCTGTTCTAAACAGAAATACCCTTTCTGTCTTTGCAAACCAAGTACACTTGAATTGATGCCAAATATTAGTCGTCACTAATCTGACACAGACTTGCGGTAACATACAAATCGTTTAATCTGTTTGGGAAAAACAATTTCAGAGTCAGTCAGAATAAAATCAAATGTTTACAATTTATTGATTAGGTAACATAATAAGTTCATCGCAGTTACCAGATATAAATTACACACAGTAAACTGTGTGGGATCGTCTGACTATAGAGAACCCTGAACGATGTGACACATCTCCTTAAATACCCAAATCATGAACAAAGGGAATTTTGGGAGTGGTTAGGTTTGGAAGTCCTGGGGACATACCTCATTAACATACAGGCAGAGATGGGGACAGACCTCCAGTATTATACAGCATTTGGCAAAGACCTTATAACTTTGTTGCCAATAGATTTATCAACATGGGAAAGAGACCATATACCACTCACACTGAGACATTTAAAATGATACCAAACATGCCAAGTCACATTATTTGTATACATCACACATGATATTTTGTTACATGTAGATCTTAGGTAAGTTTGAAGTGATTCTGAGCTGAAGGGGGAGGAGGAGTAGAGGGGGGCAGATATTTGTGAGTTTTTCGAGAGTAGGCCTAAATTGACCTGAGGTGAGGTAGAGGTCAAATGTGAGATTTGTGTTTTATTGTCCTTGCTCAGTAGGATGTGTTGACTCAAGTAAAAATGTTCTTCTGTGTGAGAGCTTTAATAACTTGGTTCTTGCAGAGTTCTTTGACTTTTACGACATCTTGATGTCAGCCTTACAATTGTATTAATATATTTTTTAATAAGAATAACAAATAAGGCCCAAGTATTTTAAAATGTCATCTGTGACGTTTCTGCACCAGCCCCGAGCTCCGACACTCTTGTCCGATTTCACTCATTTTGTTCACTTACTGCTAAGATATTGTGCGCTAACTGCCATTCACTATATAGGAAATAGTGAATGAGTGAACGATTGTGGACACAGCCACTATCGACACCATGATCGCCTTGCGCCCGCACATCTCACACAGTATCTCCCTGCGCACCTCGCTGTGCACGTGCAGAAATGCTGTCTGTTCACGCTCCAGTTGTTGATCACACGAATGGCAGTAATTTACACTTAACATGGATGTTTACATGGATTTATACAGTTAATCAGCCTGAAGTAGCCTGCAATAGTTTTCAGTATTCCCGCGAGGGTATGTATTAATACTGCTTATGACATGCGGGACAAAGCACACTGAATTATTGCTGTACTGATTTAAAATATACACTTAAAAACTGATGTCATAAGAGCCCAGTTACAGAATCACCCTGAAAATGACCATCTCATTACACAGAAAATCCTGTGTTAGAATTAGAGCCAAAACTTACCTCAGCGTGCTGCCTGAAGTCGGAGCTGTGACTTTAATCTTCAAATATCAGCTTGTCTTGGTGTTACATGAAGGCATTGCATGAGGGAACTATTCTTTTTTTCACTGTATGGAGTGAAAAAAGTGTTTCACTTTGAAGAGTTTGATGCTGCTGCACTGATGACTTGAGTGACAGTCTCATCACTTAAGTGCGAGCGTCTCATCGCACACAGCTGTGTAACTTCTGCTTTCGTAAAGTCGCATTCAATAATCTCTGAATAAATTACACATTCATTCAAATTAAACCCAGTAATACAAAAAAAAATATTAGAAATTTACTTGAGTGAGAGTAATAAGTACCCACTTTTAAACCTACCTTAAAAGTAACATTTTCCCCAAAATGTTACTCAAGTAAATGTAACGGATAAAATTTAACGAGTTACTACCCACCTCTGCCAGGTTGATATAAAGACAGGACAGAAGGCATTTATCTGTTTGCATGGACCGATAAAAGGAGCCGGTAAAAGATCAAATGAAGCTGCTCATCTGACTTCAACACTAACAGCAGCAACCAACCACATAAACAATGAGAACTGGAGCCAAATGCGAGATTATAGATGATCTATGGAAATGAATGAATCTTAACTCACAAGTCACAACACAAAGCATAACAATCCAGTCATGTGATCTAAGAGAAGAGTTTTAAATCTGGAGGGCAAATGAAATAATGCATTTCACTGACCTGATGGATATTTGCCTTATGCATTTGTGTAACAGCCAGGAGAAAATCTCTTTAGTCAGGGACACATGAACAACGCACAAATTTTGCTTTCCACATGAAAATCTCACTAGAAAAATAAACCAAGGACTCCGCAAGAGATTAACAATAGAGTATGAGCTCTAGGTATACACTTAGGGTAGAAAAGACACTATATTTGGTTAAGGATGCAAATGCTACCATAAATTTGTAATGCTTATAGAAAGGGTAATTTGAAGTTCAGGCTTAATAAGATCATTAGCTCAGCTTGGTAGTACTTATATTTACTGGGCTAAATGACTATTTCATTATGCTTTAAATCTTTTACTGTTATTTATCCAGACATAATGTTTAATGCATTACCAGAGCCTTTCAGTCAGTATACCTAAAGCCTTAAGTGTAAAGAACAGCAGTTTCGATCAACCCTAAGATT
The DNA here is from genome assembly GCA_032164185.1 of Moxostoma hubbsi. Lineage (NCBI taxonomy): Eukaryota > Metazoa > Chordata > Actinopteri > Cypriniformes > Catostomidae > Moxostoma > Moxostoma hubbsi. The sequence continues at coordinate 7,369,759 of JAVLUX010000186.1, forward strand.
AAAGAGTGTAAAATAAAATAGCTAATAAATATACCTGTGTCTCACAGCAGTGTATTAAGAGCACTAAAAAAGTTACACAAGTGGAGGAACCGCTGCAAAATACCAAAAATAAACAAACAATGAGGCTGGTCCTCCTTAAAGTCTTTCCTTTATAACAGCTATGCAGAGATAAGTCATTAATTTAAGTACTGAATTATACTTAATTAGTTTGAAACACTGTGGCATTTTCAACCATTCTCTTTTTGTTGGAGCAGCCTGACCAGGAGAGTATTTGTGATATTATTTTTCAATTGTTTAGTGGTGTAGAAATTTCACAGAAAGTTGCATTTATTAAAGTTATATTCCTTTAATTAGATCCTCCCCCTCCTAAAAATGTCAGGTGACTACCAGACTACAACATTCAAAGGTTGGAGTTAAATTTATACTAAAATAATCTCCCAAGAAAGCTGAAAGCTTAAAAGTTTGATTCTCTGATGTTTTTTTTTTTTTTCTTCTTCATTAAAGGGGACATATTATGTTAAAAACATTAACCTTGCTCTTTTGAAATAATTATGACCAACTGCCTCCCTTCCCTTCCCTGTCCACCCACTCTTTTTATGAAAACTAAGATGCAAAAACAGGTCATTAAGAAATCATATTACTGTACTTCTACCTTCAGAACCATGAGAACATTAAAGGATATTATGGGTTCAATACAAGTTAAGTTCAATCGATCGATTACAACAAAAATATTTTTAACGTGTTTATATATAAAAAAAGAAAGGTCAGTACAGTAAGGCATTTACAATGGAAGTGAATGGGGCCAGTCAGTAAACATTAAAATATACATTGTTTCAAAAGTATAGCCACTACCAGGGGCGGACTGGCAATTGGGAGAACCGGGGCTTTTCCTCAAAGGGCAAGGCAGATTGGGGTGTGATAAGCTGAAATGGGCCACGCGTTATGCAGAACGGGCCACAAAGTGGCACCGCGATATGCTGAAGGGGGCAGCCATATGCAGAAAAGGACAGCGACCCCTCCCCCCCAACAACTTTTGGGCCAGTTTCTATATGAAATCCCAGGCTGATTTCTCTTCCCAGTCCGCCCCTGGCCACAACATTAGTATTGACATTATTTAGTGTGATAAAAAATATATTGTTGCAATAAACATGCTACAAATGCTGTTGATTGAGCTTGACTTGTATTGAACCTGGAATATTCCTTTAAAGGTACTGTGATATCTATTTTACCAGAAATAGACCAGCCCTTTCCTTTCAATTATCCTCAAAACCTGATGTCAGCAAGCCTGAAAGAGTAAAATGACTGACAAGCAGAAACCATTTCTTACTGACTCTTCTGACATCTTTGTATTGACAGAGTGAAGCGTTGTCACAGAGACAGGTGTTATTTCTCCAGGACACCAATTACAGTGATATTTGTCATATTATATGTAGGGACATATTATATGTTGTAATAAAAATAAAATTGTTTTGGGCACTTTTGACCACATTGTAACACAGGGTAACTACATATTACGGAATACAAATTTGTGACGTATTCTGTTAGATTACTCAAATTCAGCAATGTAATCTGAATACTTTGGATTTCTTCTTCAGCACTGGCAGATTTTTTCACATGTTTTCACAATTAAGTTAATAACAAGTGAAAAAACATCTGCCAGTACAGTAAAACAAAATACACTTACATTAAAAAGACATTTTAAAATATATTTATAATTTAACGTGGATTTTCTAGATAAAAATGTTTTAATAGTGGCTGATAACAGGTGCATGTAAAAGGGCTAGAAATAGCATTTTAGCTTAGCATTTAGCTAAATGTCCACTACAATTCCCTTGCGAAAATCAAGAGTTCATTGCAAATTTGACACAAACTTGCTGCAAATTCGCCACTGATAATTTTCACATGCAAATTAAAATAAATTGCATCAAACATGCTGCAAAATGTCCATTGTTGCTAAAGGTTTGGTGAAGGTTCACCACTACCGGGTGAAGAGCTGCAAACTTCTGGCAAACATTTGCTGTGAATCAAAAGCTAATTTCAGTCAAGACCAATTCCGTCAAAGAATACAGAATTAATTATTTATTGATAGTACACAAATTAAGCAACTGTTGGAATTAGCAGTATAGTTCTGCTCTGGGCAAACTCCCCGCCTTGGATGGAGCATGGAGAGCAGTGAATACAAAACCCCAGGGGTAACAGAACAAATGCAGCAGAAATGTTACAACATTTTACAATTTCTTTAAACATTCTGACAGTGCAAAATGGTACAATCCTTCACTGCATTATAGATCAAAATGAACACTTAATAGAACTTCAAGTACTGTATATCATGACAATCATTCAAGAACAAGGCACAATAATACATTAAAGATAGGACTTCCAACTGGCAATCAATTGTAGTCTTAGAGCACAGAACAACAGACACAGATGTTGTAAAGTATCTCCTCTTTGGGGTGCTGTTCCCCTCCAGACCAGCAGGGGGTGCTTGCCTTGATCCTCCCTTACCATCCTCCTTCCAGGCCTGCAGGTGGCACTTATACCTTGGGCTCTGTTTTCTCCACTCCTGCAGATGGCACCAATGCCCCTAACCCTGTTCAACTCCCTGCTCGTTAACCCTCATTCCCTTCACCTGTGTCTAGGCCTATTTAAGTGTTTGTTTGCTGCCAGTGTGTTCAGTCTTGAGTCTATGTATCTTGTGCCTCCAGTGACCAGCCCTTAAGCTAAGTGTTATCCTTGTTATACCTTCTTGACCCTTGTGTCTATTTTGTTTCTCAGTTTTGTGGAAGCTTGTGTTGATGTAAACACACAAGCCACCACCGTGAGTCTTACCTCGCAGAGCTGCATTTCTGTCAGCACGAAACAAGGCGAGCCCGTCTAGCTGAATGGCGGCGTCCAGAACTCTGTCACTGAGCCACGTCTCCATCAAAACAAAGATGCAGCAGTCTCTAAACTCACATTGCGTAGCCTGCTGGAGTCAGATGTAGTACAGTTTATTGTCCAGGGAGCAAATATTTGAGAGCAGGATAGACAAGAGAGCCAGCCGGCTAGGGTTTATTTTTAGCCTAGCATGGACCCCCGCACACTTGCCGCGCTTCCGCTTCCTCGCACACCATTTACGACGTCCTCTCCCCTGGCTACCGGCATCAGGCAACGCCGAGGAATGGAGGCCTGGTCTCCGCAGCAAGCCGAGTTCGCGTAGGGCCTCCTACAGGTCATCATGCAGCTTGGTTATTGCATGAATCCTATATTTGAGCAGTGTCTGGCGATGGTAGACCGGTTGCTCCGATGTCCATGTGTTGCAAAAGTCAGGTTATTTAACAAAAATAGCACCATTTTGGATCCGGAGTGGCCACTGCGTGCTACCGCGCCGCCATCTTCTGGTTGGTTTTTGTAAGGGTTTACACAAGGTTAACTATTTCTGCTGCTCCAAACTTAATTCAAAACCCCGCATAGTGTACACAACCACATCTTTTTCCTCAATGACATCATATCCACCTTTTTAAATGGTGTAAAAGCACCCTCTGCTTGCTTGTATGAAGGTAACGCATTATAAGAAAGTGCTTCACCGCTATTTAAATGTTCCTCGTGTCACATCATTTATACAGATTTTTTTTTTCAAAATGAATAGACAAAATATTAAATTAAACAAATAAAAATAAAATGTAAAGTAATGTCTTCAGTAAACAAAATACTTTTGGAATGTAACTGTATTCTTATTACCAATTATTTAAATTGTAACTGTAGTGAAATACAGTTACAAATTTTGTTGTGTTTTTAATACGTAATCCTGTTACATGTATTCCTTTATTCCCCAACTCTGATAACGCATTTGACCGCACATATTAAATATAAATGATCATTTAGTTAATAACAGTTTGGCATGCCCAGAGGTGGGTAGTAACATGCTACATTTACTCCGGTACATTTAATTGAGTAACGTTTTGGAAAAATGTGACTTTTATGAGTAAATTTAATGGTGGGTACCTTTTGACTCAAGTAAATTTCTAATGAAAAAAAATATTTTTTGTTCATTATAATGGGCTACATTAATTGCTGGTTTTAATTTAACCCTCGTGCGACCTTATGGACATTTTTGTCCTTTTCAGTTTTGTATTTTTGATAACTTTGCCTGTGTTAATGCTAACTGCATAAAATTTTCCACAGGTGTGCATTTTTATTGGAAATTTAATATTTCACCTTCATTTACTTTAAAAATTTTATTTTGCACTAGGTACAAAAAATACTCCCACTTAGGGTCTTTTGGACAAAAATGTCCCCATTGAAACCCATTAAAACTGCGATTTTTAATACCAGTGCCATTCAACTATAAAATGATGCAATCTTTCTTAACAGGCTTTCATTATGTTGGCAAGGCTTCAAAATTTACATTTTTACTATTTTTTTATCAGATGGTGCCATTTTTTCAGGTTTGGCATATAAAGCAAATTATCACTTTATTGTTGTTTACTTCTGTTTTCGGCTTATGCATATTATAGAGCCAATTAGATAAATAATTGTGTGGGTGTGTTGGTATGGATGTCAGAGTGTGGTTAGTATGTGTGTACTGAAAATTTTAGGTGTGTGTGTGTGTGAACAGTGAAAGAAAGAAATTATACTGTACTGTAATCATGTATTATACTGTACATGTAAATGAGATACCCTTGGCAGAGTCACAGCATTTAAAGGGTTAAAATTCTGAAAATAAATGAATGTTTGGTAATTATTATTAGAACTGATGCTAGTAAAAAATCTAAGTCAGTGAAAGTGGAAAAAATATTAATCTATAATATTTTTATGACACTTTTTTGACATGGACATTTATGTCCTTTATGGGCCTGAGTGGTATTTTTGTTTTTTTTTATCTGATACTGCATAAAAAAATATGATTGCATCAAAATTAATATTGTTGTTAATCATTGACATATCCAAGGCTGTAATATTTAAAGAAAAAAAATTCTGCTTAGAATTTAGTATATAGAAAATTATTATTATTATTATAATTTTTATAAATATCAACAGTGGCATTATGTAAAGAAACTGGCATTTAAAGGGTTAAAATTCTTGAAAATAAATGACTTTTTGGTAATTATGATTTGAACTGATGCTAGTAAAAAAATCTAAGTCAGTGAAAGTGGAAAAAAATATTAATCTATAATATTTTTATGACACTTTTTTGACATGGACATTTTTGTCCTTTAAGGACCTGAGTGGTAGTTATTTTTTTAATCTGATACTGCATAAAAAAATATGATTGATTCAAAATTAATAAGTGTTAATAAATGTGTAATTTATTGAGAGATTTTTGAATGGGACTTTTATGGCAACGGAACTTTACAGCTGCGCTCTGTCACTCAAGTCAAGCTCATCATTGCAGCTGCAGCAAGCACTCAAAACAAACACTTTCTTTCATCGTGCGATGCCTTAATTTTACACCAAGCAAGCGGATATTTCAAGATTAAAATTGCAGCGTGGTAAGTATAGTCGCCTAGGCGATGATGATAACATGGGCTTGTCTGTATCATCATGGTCATTTTCAGGGTGATTCTGTAACTGTGGACACTATTGACCTCAACTGAGTTTATAAGTATACATTTTATTTCACTACTGCAATATACCAGTTCCTCCTGTATAAATCTATGTAAACATCCGCATTAAGTATAAGTGTCTTTTGCTCTGCCGATCGCATGTTTTACTTCTGGAGTGGGAGCTGTCTGCATGTGCACAGCATTTATGCGCTTGACAAATGCGGAACATTTTTCTTCTGGACAACAAAAAACAAGCCTAACACACCTGCAAACACAGAGATAAGTTTCAGTTTACTCTTAGTGTACAGAACTAATTATTTAAATACTTTCGACACTGAAAATACTGTACACTGAACAAAGAATCCAATCAGGACTTTAAAAAGTGACAGGACTTTGAAATAGCAATAGTAGGCATTCATAAATCATGATCTTGCTTTGTTTTATTTAGCATTATATATTATTGGGCCTGTGGGACATTGTTAATTATTTTCACCATAATAATTACTAGAAACTGGCTTCCAAATGTCTCTTCTTCTTGACAGATTCATCCAAAGCTGACAAGTGTTCTTAAAGTAAGAGTTCAGTGTAAATTAATATTCTGTAAACATCTCTCCAACCTCATGATGTTCCAACCCCATGTTTCTGTATTTTGTTGAACCCAAAATATGTTAGACAGGATGTTAGAGACTGACAGTCTTAATCACCATTCTTTTTTTTTAAATATGGAGGGGGGAAAGAACATGCAGTGAAAGTATATGTTGACCAAGGCTAACATTCTGATATCTCCTTAATTGTAATTCCATGGTAGAAAGTCATATGGTTTGAAAAAACATGCAGGTGTATGATGACATGTTCCATCAATAATAATAATAATAGAGGTCTGGGTCGCTCAGCGAGTAAAGATGCTGACTACCACTCTGGAGTCACGTGTTCGAATACAGGGTGTGCTGAGTGTCTCCAGCCAGGTTTCCTAAGCAACCAAATTGTATTGTATTCTTTAATACATGTTAAATGTGTATTATGTAATAGAAAATTGGGGCATAAATGCCCATTATGTCATATGTGGAAGTAACTAGTTACTCACTACCTGAGTATTATTTTAATTGGATACTTTCTTACTCCTTACTCAAGTAATTTTTAACATTACTATTTTGACTTATACTTTAGTAATAATTTTTTGATGGAATTGTGCTTTTATTTGAGTAAATATTTTGGCAACTCTACCCACCTCTAGACATGCCCTTATGAAACATAACTATGCCGGTATATGGAGGATATTGAGTTATAACAAATATGATTTACTGTACATAATATGGAAAGTAAAAACAGTGTTTAATTCAAACTGGGTCAAAGAGTAATGCAAAATTAAATTTCAACTGTATTTGATGCAAGAAACCTTGACTAAGATTACAAGTGGACTTAAAAAGTAGTAAGGTAGCACAAAACTAAACAGAACCAAGCTATTTGCATATTAAGCTCACACCAGGGGGTTAGCTTCTAGACATGACCATTTTTTCTGCATGTTGTTTATCACAAAACATCAGGGTTACTGTTGTAACCTCCATTCCCTGAGGGAGGGAAAAAGACGTTGTGTCAAATGAAGTGACACAAGGGGTCTTCCTTGGGAGCCTTGCGTACCTCTGAACTTGAGAAAAGGCCTATGAGAAATTGGCAGATAGAATTTGCATATCCTGCCCCCGAAAATATGGGTATAAAGGGAAGCAGGCGTGCTTCTGTCAGTTAGGTTTTTGCACTGAGGAGCCGAGAATAAGGTATGACCGTTTACAGTGATAGGTCTAGTGTCATGGCAGAAGGGACACAACGTCTCATTCCCTCCCTCAGGGAACGGAGGTTACAACAGTAACCATGACATTCCCCTTCTGTCACACTCTACATTGTGTCGAATGAAGTGACACAAGGTGTCCAATTCAAAAGCGTCATGCACTAGACCATGTTACGTGAACTGCTGACACAGGTGCAAGCAGGCTGTTGTGTGCTAGAAGCAACTGTATCGGCTGCACGTAACCCTCCCCAACGCCCTTTTCTCTCTCAATGTCTCTCACATAGAGTGTGAAGATCTTAATGCTATGAAATGCGTTGGGGAAGGTGTTCTTTCCCGATCTTATTATTTCAGCGGGAAAGACCCTGCAGAGGCCAAATTCTGCCCAGACTAGGGGGAGGTGATATGTGGCAAATACACCACGTGGGTTGTGAAGCCGCACGTGGGAGTGGCGCGGTGGTAGGTCCTGCCTGATGAGGGAGGAGCTCTACAAACATGGTGACCGGGGGCAGTGGGACTGCCCAAGGGAGACGCGGGTCCACCGACAGGGGGACCGTGCCACGGAAAATACATCACAGGGAGTTGCCTGAAGAGGGAATTAAGCCTGTGGAGCCCTACCCCAGTACAGAACACTTGTGGCTCATAGTGAGTCTGGTCGCAAATTCCTCCACTGAATTTGCAGGCCAGAAGGCTTGGGAGGAAGAACGTCCAGGAAGCAACACTTAGTGGCTAACCTGTGAGAGAAAATGCACTCGATCAACTTGGTGAAGGGCACTGGGTGCAAGCGGAACATCTGGTCGGTTGTTCTGCATTACCGAGTTCTACCGGCTCGGACCTGACAAAACACGGAATGAGACCGACTCAACCCTGAGATTGTAAAATCTCGCCAAAGTATTGGGTGATGCCCAGCCCGCTCCTCTGCAGATGTCTGCTAGGGAGGTGCCGTTGGCCAGTGCCCACGAGGATGCCACACTTCTCATCAAGTGTGCTAGAACCCGCAAGGGGGCGGGCACGGCCTGGGTCTGGTAGGCCAGAGAGATAGCATCAACGACCCAGTGAGCTAACATTTGTTTGAAGATGGCATTCCCTTTCCGCCATCCACCGAAGCAGACAAAGAGCTGCTCAGTCTGGGTGGGCCAATAAGGAGCCACCAAGGTGACTTTTCCTCATCCTCCCTGATCTTGCACAGCACCAGTGCAAGAAGGCTTATTGGGGGAAATGTGCACTTGCACAGCCCCCGGGGCCAGCTCTGTGCCAATGCAATGTCCTGAGAGGGGCTTCTGTCAGGGAGTATCAGAGCGGGCAGTGAGTGTTGTCCTGTGAGGAAAAGAGATCTACCTGTGCCATGCTGAATCAGCCCCAAATCAGCTGAACCACCTGGGGGTGGAGCCTCCACTCTCTGCTGGGAAAAACCTGTTGCGACAGCGCGTCCGCCGTTGTGTTGTGGTTGGGATATTAGGGATATGAATGGCGTGCAGCAACCTTGGAGGAGATCGCAGGTGAGTTGTGACATATGACAAGAGAGCATGTTGACTTGGTGATTTATGTACGCTACCATTGCGGTGCTTTCTGAATGGATCAAGATGTGCTTGCCCCGATTCAGCAAGAGAAACCTCTGCAGTACAAGGAATACAGCCAGCAACTCCAGGCAGTTGATGTGCCAACACAGATGGGGCCCTGTCCTGGAGCCAGCGGTAGCGTGCCGTTGCTCATGACACGACACGTCTGGACACCTGCTGTAAGGGGACTCTGGTCCGTAGAAAACAGAGGTCTGTCCAAGGGTTGAAAGTCTGATGACAGGAGGGGGTGATTATCACACGGTATGTGCCGCGGCGCCATGCCCATCTCGGGACTCGAGTCTGAAGCCAGTGCTAAAGTGGTCTCATTTGCATCAACACGAGCAGTGCGACCACGGCTGAGGATGCCATATGCCCCAGGAGTCTCTGGAATTGTTTTAGAGGAACTGCTGTGCCTGGCTCGAAGAGGGCGAGGCACCTGAGCACTAACTGCATGCACTCATTGGTGAGGTCATTGAGACTGAGTCTAACTCCACGTTGAGAAAAGAGATGCTCAGACCCGGGGGGAGCTTGCTGTTTTCCCAGTTTACCTGAAGCCCTAGACGGCTGAGGTGCCTGAGCACCTGGTTCATGTGAGTGCATAGTAACTCTCAAGAGTGAGCCAGAATGAGCCAGTCATTGAGGTAAATATGCGGATGCCCACTTTCCATAGCGGTGCAAGGGCTGTCTCTGCTACCTCGGTGAAGACGCGTGTGGACAGCGACAGGCAGAAGGGGAGAATCTTGTACTTATACATATGTGGAAGTACGCGTCTTTCAGGTCTACCGGAGCGAACCAATATAGCTGTCGAACGCAGGTTAGAATCCGTCTCTGCGTGAGCATTTTGAACGGGAGTTTGTGTAAGGCCCGGTTGAGAGCTCGCAATTCCAAGATTTGATGCAACCAACCGCCTTTCTTGGGTACGATGAAGTAAGGGCTGTAGAAAACCTTCTTCATCTCGGTTGGAGGGACGGGCTCTATTGCATCCTTGAGAAGCAGAGTTGTGATCTCTGCCAGTAAAGTGCTGGCTTTGATGCTTTGACCATGTGGATGGTCCTGGCCAACCAATGCAACGGGTTGGACAGCGGGGAGTGGCGCCCTGTGCCAAGGTACCAGTCGTAGAGCCGTGAAGTCTATGGGAAGCCCCACACTCACGGCAGCCCGGGCAAGCATGTCGGCCATCTGCGCGTCAGCCTCAGACTTGGCAGGCTGGACCAAAGGCGGCAGCCCAGTCGAGTTCTCTATGTCAGACACCTGAATTCTCTTTGATGCAGCGGCGATGTCATCATCCAATTCAGGGGGCTCAAGGGAGAATGCCGGCATCCCCAAATCGCCTTCATCGCCATCCGGATCGTCCTCAATCCCATGGAAAGAAGGAGCGATGCGAGGGTGTGTGGCTGAAGTGGCATTCACCTTCAGGAAGAAGAGCCGCGACCGCAACGCTGCCATGGTCATGTTCTCGCAGTGAGTGCATGAACCATCCACAAATGCCGCCTCAGTGTGATCGCTGCCCAGACACATGAGGCAGCATCTATGGCCATCAGTTTTGGAGAGATATCGACCGCATCCAGAAACTACACAGAGGTAGAATGGCATCTTCAAAAAGACACGTCCTGAAAAGGACGTTCAACGCCTGTCTGTGTATTGCTCTTTTATGAGTGGAAACTCAAACTTTTTTAGAGAATACAAACTCTTTTAGGAGGGGAAACACTCTTTTAGGCAGTGAAAGTGCTGTCGAAGTGCACAGGGTGTGGACTGCACAGCATGCAGAGAGAGAGAGAGAACACCAGCTGGAAACGCGCCGTAAGATCCAACAGCAGTGCAACAGAGGTGAGTGGAACAGTGGTGAACTTCATCTTGCTGCTGCACAACCGCTCGGCTCCAAAGAAAAAATCTGACTGACAGACACACGCCCACTTCCCTTTATACCCGTATGTCCAGGGGCGGGAAATTGGCAACAAATTCTGTCTGCCAATTTCTCATTGGCCTTTTCTCAAGTTCAGAGGTACGCAAGGATCCCAAGGAAGAGCCCTTGTGTCACTTCATTCGACACAATGTCGAGTGAGTGAAAGAAGGGGAATGAACTCTCAAAGGTGCATGTACTTTTTTAATTAAAGCAAAGTATCAATCAAATAGCATTACTGGTGTAGAAGAAGCAAGGATTCAAATCACAGATGTGAGATATTATGAACACAGTACTATCTTCAATATAAAACTCTAGAGTTCCAGCTTTACTTCAGTGCTAAAAACACTTATTGCTACAAATTACCCTTTTCTGTCCTTGAACCAAAAGTCAGTGAGTGTGTTAAAATTCACGATTTTACACCAATTATGCATAATAAGACGACAATGGGCCTCATTCAGGTAACAAGAGCAGACATTTTTTTTTTGTAAGTTGTTCATAAAGTTGACAAAGTTTGCATATTTTCAAAATGTTAGTTGGTACGAACAAAATTTGCTGTGCTCGAGCATTTGTAAATCATGCGCAAGACATCTGAATGTATTGTGTTCTTTCAGACAAACAAGATTTTGATGAAGTACAATGAAATAACAATGAAAATGAAAGAATGGAATTAAATTATTAATAATTAAATGAGTGAAATTAACCTCAAAAAAGAAAAAGCCTGCACACTTTAGTATAGCTTTTAAATCTGTAATATCTTACAGCCTAACAACTTCTAAAGGCATTCGATCAATTTCTTTGAAGATTGTTCCTGTTGCAAGGGAAGTATACAGTATATCACTATTATATAGTATATTACTATGCTGGCAATAAGCTCAACTGAACCAGAGAAGATGGACATTCTCCTGTGACCTGTCGGCATGAATTAAAAAAAATTTACACTAAAGCTTCATGTTAAACTATTTTTATTGACCTCTTGGACTAATTCACAAAAGAACCTCTGATGACAGCAAAGATGACTAAGTTCCTTATTTTCTTTTTAGACGCAAGTGTTTGCTAAATCAATATGTTACGATGTTAATGCACTCCATTAAAAACATTCTTGTTTACTAGCGAGTCTGAAGCCTTCTTTATTTTGCAGTGGATTATGATAATTGTGAATGCACACACACTTTATTTATGAATCTTTGGTATTCACTAACATACACAAGTTGTACTAACAAATCTAGGGAATATGAAACCAGCAGAAAGTTTTCGGAAAGGTCCATTTTACGCGGAAATGACTCCCAATTCTTTTGTAAATTTACACATTTTTCATGAATGAGGCCCAATACGTGTAGTCATGTAAATGCCTTAAACAGGGTACGGTCATAAATGGTTGTCACGTGTAAATTTTTGCCCATTACCCTGATTTCGCTCTGCATGTAAACATCTTTAGCGGTGTTCTTACTGGCTTATCCAATGTGCTTAAGAACACTGTCCTATGTACGGTTTGACATCTTGTGTTGCATATTTTGAATAAGTTGATTTTTGATAGTTATCAGTGTATTGGTGTGAATGAAAAATACACTCAATGGTGCAAATTCACTAAACGGTTTGGCCACCTGCGTCTTATTCAACAACATCCACAATCCAGTTTAAAGGTAATTTTTTCCTCATTAAAAATGTTTAACTAACTTAGAATAAGTTATTTTGCAATATATGTAGGAAATCATGAGCACTCACATTACAGTGAAGACTCCAGTAATATCAGTAATCTTATAAAAGCTGTTTTATTCTACTTGGAGAGAGTCTGCTCATGAGTGCTGCCATTTTAGAATCACATGACCAACCATATGCTACTTGCTTAATCTCAGTAAATGTCCTGTTATTTGACACTTTCACTCATTGATTAAAGTAATCATGGCTGACTGTGAATACTACATTTCCACAATGGCATCTGAAATGGAAAAACTATTGATTTTAAATTATGCTGCATCCAATCCGCTAGGTGTCAGTGTAAGACCAGGATGACACAAAGACAAAAGTTACTGAGTGCACCTTTAATAATGCTTTGTAATGAATATTTAAATTAAGTCGATGTTGTTCTTTTCAGCTCAAACATGCCTCCTAGTAAATTAGGCTAATTTACACCTTATCCACAAACTCAGTGGTTTTTGCCTGCTGCAATTTACTTTGCACTGTAATTGCCAGAAGAAAGCATGTAGAATTTTATTGAAGAGATTGTTTATATTTTTTACAGATCACGGCAACAGTTTTTCATCAAATGATGGAGAAGAGCATTATATCATATGTGTGTTTTAGTCAAGGGCACTTTTGCCATTTTAAAGAACTGATTCAGGCTCCTCGATTACAGCGGTGGAGACTGATCCACTGTACAGTCTCTGCATAATATGTCCTATCTAGCACTCTGAACAGGCGTGCAAGATAAGGAATTGTGCCATGCAAATTGTGTTCAGCACTAATTTTGTGTGTGTGTGTTTGCACATTCTTGATTTGCATAATTCCTTAAAGGTGCAGTATGTAACAATTTTCATGTATTATTCGCCTTTTTGTTGCCAATGTGTGAACGGCTTGTAATGCAATCTAAACAATGAGCCCTTCCCAGACTTCCTAGATTGCCTATTAAAGCCTGTAGACTGATTTTCATGTGAAGGGAGCGGTTTTGCTGGGAAAATCCAAAGGATGTGATGTTTACTCAGTGCTTCTCTTCAACTATTTAACAGCAACAATAAACTGCAACTCTAGGTAATGTTATCTTAGAGATGGAATCCAGCAAATGGCCGGCTCCCAGCACAACACCGACTCCTACACAAATTCTGAGTAAGCCAAAAAAAAAAAACTTATCTATTGATTCCCGTCTGGCTAAGCGGGAACGTGATCATGATCGTGGTCAAGCTTAAACTAGAGTGTACATCGACAGGGCATTTGATTCCTAGAGGACTCTTCGTTCCTCCCTGACCCTGAATTGATATTCTTCTTATTGGACAGGTAAGCTTACATGACTGCAAAGCATGTAAAATATTGTGCCATAAGGATTGATCTGTGTTATTTTAGCAAACTTGATCTTGCCTGCTAACACGATGAATTGTAAGATACCTTGCTTCGTAACTTTCAAATAATTTCAACGATCTTCTTCTTAAAATAAAAATCTGATATTCAGGATAAATTTATGCAAAAATGCTGGTTTCTTGATCATAATACAACATATGACATACAAAACATATAATAGTGCAACATAACAGTGCAGTGCAGAAGTAAACTGTCTGATATAATTCGGTAGTATGTGGCTGTATGTGTGTATCAGTCTGCTATGTTAGCTGATAAGTAGTTTTAGTTTATTCTCAAAGTTTGTAGTAAAACAATCATAACTGTGAAATTTTAATTATGCTACCGCATCTGTCAGCATGATGCCAGCGAATCACACTCAGTCTCTTTGTACGTTAGGTCATTGTTTTGGCCGATGCTCCCTCACTCGCGTCCCTATGGAGCGTGTGCACAAGCACGAGCACGAGCACGAGCAACAGGTAGCTGGCTGCATTTCACTTAACGGCCACAGGTGTCATTAATTACAAAGGTTCCTGAATCTTAAATACTGCACCTTTAAGTGAACTAGGGGATTAAACAATGCAGAGAGTATGTGTAAATAAATGCCGCTATCAGTGGAAGCATTCATTCCGTATCTGTCACTCACTTGATATTGTGTTGATGTAGTGACACTAGGGGTCACACTTGGAAGCCCCAAACACCTTTGATCTTTGAGAAAATGCCAATGGAAATTTGCAAGTGGAATTTGCATGCCACTCTCCCGGACATATGGGTATAAAAGTAGCTTGCTCACAACGACTCATTCAGATTTTTTTTTCAGAGCAGAGTGGTGTTGAATCCACGAGTTACACTGCCATTCCATTCACCTCGCCAGTTGGATATACAGAGCATCACAGCGGTTTCTCCCCCTCATGCACAACTAGTGTAGAGTACTCCACTGGGCGCTTCGACAGCTAAGAGAGCATATGTTCTGATAAAGGTGTATATTTTCCTCTAAAAGTTTTTGACTGATGGAGAGCGTCTTTTTAAAGATGCCTTTCCGTCTGTGTATAGTTCCTGGTTGCAGTCGTTACCTCTCTGCCTCTGACTGCCACAATCGCTGCCTCATGTGTATGATCCCCCACGGTTGCAGTGCACCTATGCCCACAAAATGCTGCAACCAGGTGGAGATGCCCGAGAGATCCACCTTGAAGGTGTATGTAGTCGCTATAGCGGCGCACCATGACGCGATGGACGGTAAGCCCCTCATCAGGTTCCGTGGCATGAGGCGGTTGAATCCTCCAAGGCCATTCCTTATTCCTTCATGGGATCTCTCCGTGGTCCTGCTGGGCTTGCGGAGAGCACCGTTTGAGCCCCTAGAGCCAGTTGAGCTAAAGGCTCTTTCAAGTAAGACTGCCCTCCTGACATCCATCAAGAGGGTTGGGGACCTGCAGGAATTCACTGGGCTTTGTGCCTGAGGTTCCCAGAACCTTTAGTCTTGTCATTGCTGTGTCCATTGCGCATCTATTTGGACAGCATGCAGAGCTTTAGATGCTCTGAGCAGCTGTTTGTCTTCTTTGGAGGACAGTGGAAAGGGTGGGCTGTCTCTAAACAGATGATTGCCCACTGGGTCATGGATGCCATCACTTTGCTGTACCAGGCCCAGAACATGCTGCCCCTTTGGGACTACAAGCACACTCCACTAGGATTGTGGTGGCCTCCTGGGCCTTGACCAACATTGCCTCTCTAGCAGACATCTGTTGAGCAGCAGGCTGGGTAAAACCCAATACCTTTGTGAGATTATATCATCTCCAGGTTGAGCCGGTTTCTTCCTGTCTCTTGCCAGGTATGAATAGTTAAGTATGCGGGGCAGCTGGCCGGGTGTACCGCTTGCGTACAGCGCCTTTCCCCTCCCGGAGGGGAAGACGTACGCTTTCTTCCCCCATGCAAGTTCACAAGTCAGTGAACCCTGGATGTCTTTGCTCCTCAGCCCTGTGGCAGACAAATTCGGCAGAGAAATTCGATGCCAGCTCCGCATGTGTGCTAGTATTCCCTGTACTGGGGTAGGTGCTCCACATGTGCTGGTTGCCCATAGGTAACCCTGTGTGATGCATTTTCTAAGATATGGTTTCCTTGTTGGTAAATCCATGTCTTCCTTGGGCAGAGCTCCATCTGCCACTGGTTGCCGTGTTTGTAGAGCTCCACCCCCTCCGGTTAGAACCTACAGCAGGACTTCTTCCATGTGCGATACTGCCGGTAGGTAAGTCCATGTGACGTATACTCCACACCTTACCTTCACGCGGTGTCTTTCCCCTTGGGAAAGGAAACCCCCGACATGGATGCATATGGCCCCAGCTGAATGATTTTCCATTTTTCTGGGAGAAAAAAGTAAAGAAGAGGCCACGGCGGGCATGGCCTGACCCCATTATGAGTTCTTCTTGTCACCGGGGTGTTGGGGGAGATTACGTGGTGGCCGGGTGCACTTGCTACAAGGCACGCAATGGTCTGACTTCACCTGCACCGCCAGTCTATGTAACACAGTTCAGATGGTTGTGGCGTTTCGTATAGGGACCTCTAGTTTCACTACATCGAGAAACATCGAGTGAGTGACAGACAGGGAATGTCTTAGTTGCTGTCATAACCTCCGTTCCCTGATGGAGGGAACAAGATATTGTGTCCCTCTTGCCACAACGCTGAGCAACATGCTTAAATGGCCGGGACCCTGTCTCGGCTCCTCAGTGCAAAACCTGAATGAGTGGTTGTGAGCCAGCTCCTTTTATACTCGTATGTCTGGGGGAGTGGCATGCAAATTCCACATGGCAATTCCCATTGGCCTTTTCTCAAAGAACAGGGACGATTGGGGCTCCCAAGATCAACCACTAGTTTAACTACAACAACACAACATCTTGTTCCCTCCATCAGAGAATGGAGCTTTTGACTTAACCAAGACGTTCTTGAATTCCACTCATTGTTTCCTTAGATAAGCAGTGTCTTATTACGGATTTTTATTTAAATGTTTTTTCACAATAGGTTAAGGGCTGTAAAAGGCCTGATTGAAAATATTAGCTCTCTCTAAATTACTGAATTATGTCTTAAGTTTGCGGTCCCCTGTGAGATGTCTGAAAATTTTGTAATTAAAAAGTTCCTCTGCTTTGCATCACTTTTCATGACCGTAATATCCCCTGAACTCACAGTGCCTTCTTGATTTTGATGAGTTATGCTGATACTTGGGCTTTCAAAAGCTTTTAATAATTGAGAAAGTTAGAAGTTTAGTAATGCCCTGCTGGTGGAGTCTGCGATGAATTGTTGAAGCCAAAAAAGGTGTCATTTTCATTATAATTTTGGTGGCTCTCTAGTCCTGTGACGAATGTTCTCTGAATGCTGGTCTCTCTGAGAGCAGACACACTAATCTCAGCTGTGTTTGTATCCTGCAGCTGCTGCAGTCTGAAGGCAGATAGCATTCACCACTGATCCTCTTTACTCACTGGAGAGGCAGCCGCTAATGAAGCTGCTTTTATTTGTTCAAACAGGGTCTAGACATTATACACTTTACCCCCAGGTTTAGTTTTACAGCTTCTCAGTTCAGTAAGTTAAAATCTGTGTTTTTATTGTAGTTTTACCACAAACAGATTGTCAAGGTGAATCTCTATGGATGTGAATATATGATTAATCAGTTCAGTTTCATGATGAAGACGTACTTTTTGACAGCATCAATAAAATATATTTTTTACCTAACCCAACGCCATTCTTAAACCAAACAACTTATAGACCAGTTTCCACCTGGTATATGCGTTTGGGTGATTCAAGCCCTAAAAACAGGTTTAAATTGATCGGATGATAAAAACAATGTACAAATGTGGTAAAAAAAATGCATCTGACCACATCACATTTGAGGTGTAAATGCTAATATGTCCTGCATGTGTCCTGGCAGCAGTTAAGTGCCACCCCTCACCTGTCAATCGTTTATGAGAGTATTTTGATCGGAAAATTAAAAAAGCAGATGCATACACAATCGAGAGCTTCACAGATATCCTTTAGTGTGTCTGATATCAACACAAATGACAAGCATGAATTCCTTAAGTTCCTTTAATACAGGTAAAACACAAAAAAACAGATAATTCTGCTTTACGTGTTGCGTTTGTGCTTAGATAAAATTTCAACCGCATCTTGGAGATACAGTGAGCCCTTTTTCACACTTTCTTTTCTGACATTGCAGATCATGCAGTAACGCACTGACATAGTGATTGATATATGTTATCATGAAACAGAGACCCTAACCTCCAAATCTGATCACAAGTGGTCACAGGAGACGCATTTAAGTGAACAGGTGTAAACGGAGATGTGTCTCACCTGACCACATGTGATCACGCATCTTAAAACCAGGTGGAAATGAGGTCATAAACATGTACACATATACATGAAACATGTAACAGGCAGGTAAAGGTAGTCACAATAATTGTATTAAAATTTTTGAACACCTAGCCCAACTCTTAAACCTAACTTTTAATAACAGCGAATAAGACTCTAGCAAGACTTTGGCTGCTGGAGAATTACCATCTAGACAGCAGGAAAAATGCTTTCTATACCAAATCTGACACTTACATTTTATTTAATCAATTTCATCACAGAATTTGCTGTCATGCTGTGATAAATGATCAATTAATCATGTATGAAACGTAATGACATCCAAAAACAATCTGTGGTAATGTACTGCACCTAACAATCAGGGGACAGTGTTAATAAGTCTGATCGAACAACAAATGATCCCTGCTCTTTAGAGTTCAAGCTTAATAAAATATATGTACTTAAGACTATGTGACTATGTCAAGTTAAATTTAGAGTAGAAAAAACTACTTGATTTTACCTTCATCAACCACATGTCAAGTAAAAAACAATGAATTATATAGTGATAAACTGATAATTAGGCATTACTTTTGAGAATATTGACAATTCCGTTCATTAAATTGCATTGTATATACTCAGTGGACATTTTATGTCCACTTTTCAAAAACTGGGTAAAAACTTTTGCCCCCAGGACAGTCTGAATTATTTTTTGGTATAGATTCAACAATTAATAAATTCCAATATCATGTTGGCTGCAGATTCAAGCAGCAAATCTGCTGTTCCACCACATCTGGTAACTGTTAAGGCCTTTGGAGTGCAATGAACTCATTGTTATGTTTGTGGACAAGATTTGTGACATGGTGCTTTATCTTCCTTTAAGTAGCCATTAGAATTTGAGTACACTGCAACTATAAAGAGATGCACATGGTCAGCAACAATATTAATAATGGCTGTGGCATTTTAACGATGTTCAATTGGTATTAAGCAGCCTAATGTGTGCCAAGAACTATTCCCCACACTATTACACCACCACTATCAACCTAAACTGCTGACATGCAAGGTAGAAAGGATGGATTGCTTATGCCAAATTCTGACTCTACCATCTGTATGTCGCCAATGAAATAGAATTTCATCAGACTAGGAGGCTTTTTTCAATTCTTCTCTTGTCAAGTTTTGACTATCATGTGCCCACTGTAGCTTCATATTCTTCATATACCTGTTCTTGTACTGAATGCTACTCAACAAATTAACAGTATTGTGATTTGAAAACTCCATACACTTCCATACAAATACACTATATTGCATACACCACACCAATGCTTGTTGAACATTTATTTCTGAACCATCAACTTTAACAGGAAGTTGGTCCTCCCTTTGCAGATTCTCTTCTGGGAAGGCTTTCCACTAGATGTTTGTACATGGATTTGGGGATTTGCTCTCATTCAAAGGTCTAAAGATCATCAGTTAAGACAGAAACTGTCATAGTTACTGTCGTAACCTCCATTCCCTGATGGAGGGAACGAGACATTGTGTTGATGTAGTGACACTAGAGGTCACTCATGAGAGCCTCAAACACCTCCCATTCTTTGAGAAAAGGACAATGAGAATTGGCGAGTGGAATTTGGACATATGGGTATAAAAGGAGATGGAATGCAATTCAATTCAGGTTTTGTGCTGAGGAGCCAAGTCAAGGTCCGGCCATTTCAGCGGCTAGTACAGTATTGTGGCAAGAGGGACACAATGTCTCATTCACTCCATCAGGGAACGGAGGTTACGACAATAACCATGACATTCCCCTTCTGTCACTCACTCGACATTGTGTCAATGTAGTGACACTAGGGGGTCCCTATAGAAAACGCCTCGACATTTGAACCGTGTTACATGAACTGCTGAATAGCAGGTGCATCAGACTGCACGTAACCTACCCCAACGTCCCAAAAGACGTCATGTAGTTCCCCACATCCCTGAGGGGGGGGGGGGGGGGAAGCGACGTAACTAGCATGGGTGCAGGCCATGCCAGCCGCAGCCTTTTCTTTCTATGTTTTTTCTCCACAGAATATTAGATTCGGCTAGGGCCATCTAACACTATCATACACTTCGGTGAAGGTGTTCTTTTCCTTTCCTATTCTTTCAGGGGGAAAAGACCCCGTGGAGGTCAACATGTGGCTATACGATACATGGGCTCAGCAGCCGCACATGTAAGAGGCCCGCCACAAAGGGGGGGGGACTCTACAAACACAGCGACTGGGGGCAGAGAGAGCTCTGCCCAAGGGAGACGCGGGTCTGTCAACAAGGAGACCGTACTGCAGAATATACATCACAGGGGTTTCCAGAGTAATCGGCACCTGTCGAGCGCCTATCCCAGTACAGGACATATTAGACCCCATAGTGGGGCTGGCTGTGAACTCCTCCACCGAGTTCACGAACCATAGGGCTAGGGAGGAAGGACATCCAGGGTCCACGACTTTGTTTGTACCTGAAAGAACACGTGATGAAACCGGCTCAAACCGGAGATTGTAAAATCTTGTGAAGGTATTGTTTATTGCCAAGTCTGCTGCTCTGCAGATGTCTGCTAGAGAGGTGCCATTGGCCAGTGCCCATGAGGATGCCACACTCCTTGTAGAGTGTGATTGAACCCGCAAGGGGGTGGGCATGACCTGGTAGGCCAATGCAATGGGATCCACGATCCAGTTGGCAAGCCTCTGTTTAGAGGCAGCATTCTCTTTCCTCTGTCCACCAAAGCATACAAAGTGCTGCCCAGAGCATCTAAAGCCCTGTGTGCAATCAAAGTAGGTGCACAAAGCACGTACCAGATACAGCAACGGCAGGGTTGGGTCTGCCTCCTCCCAGGGCAGCGCTTTCAGGTTCACCACTTGATCTCTGAAGGGGTCGTGGGAACCTTGAGCAGATAGCCCGGTCGCGGACTCAGGATCACGTGAGAATCTGCCTTTCAGCTCGACTGACTCTAGCGGCACAAATATATATATATGCTACTGTCGCTGTGTTGTCGGACCAGACCAACACATGCTTGCCCTGGATCAATGGCAATAGCCTCTATAACTACTCGAGGTAGTTGAGCATGTGGATGCCCACTTCTTTTAACGGGGCAAGAGCTGCCTCTGCAACTTTCATGAAGACACGAGAGGACAGGGACAGGCCAAAGGGGAGGACCTTGTACTGAAACGCCTGGTTGTAAAAAGAAAACCGTAGGACGGGTCTGTCTCGAGGTACAACCGAGACGTGAAAGTACTCTTGACGCCGGACACATGTCAAAATGTGTTTCTGTGTCAGCATCTTGAACGGGAGTCTGTATGAGGCCCGGTTAAGAACTTGCAGGTCCAAGATTGGCCGCAAACTACCGCCTTTCTTTGGCATGATGAAGTAGGGGCTGTAGAACCCTTTTCTCATCTCGGCTGGAGGGACAGGCTCTATTGCGCCCTTGCGGAGAAGGGTCGCAATCTCTGCAAGCAGCGTGGTGGCGTTCTCGCCCTGCACCGAAGTGAAGTGGACGCCGCTGAACCGGGACGGGCGCCTGGCAAACTGAATCACGTTCTTTAAACTTTTACAAGTTAAGACAACTTAATTACTAAAGAAACTTTATCAAAGTGAAAACTAATCACCTTGATGACTTTAAACATAACTTTTTACAGAAAAACATCTTTAAAAACACACATAGATCTACTGTAAAACATACATTAATTAAAAAGAAATTATGTACAAATTATTCACACGTTCCCTGCATTTTCCACAATTATTTAGCAAAAAAAAAAAAAAAAAACATGGAAACTATGGAAAGGTCAATATATAATAATATACAATCCAACATCCTGATGAAAATATGAATTATTCATATTTACACATCATAAATACATTATATATATATATATATATATATATATATATATATATATATATAAAATAAAAATAATCATCCTTAGGGTCCTTACCTTCACAACCAAACTTGCTCATTGTTTAAAAATGTAAGTTGCTCTTATTTAAATGGCATTACGTTACTTTATTGATTGTTTTAAGTAATATTAACTTTTTCTACATTTAGATCATTGTCATTCTATAACAGAAAAAGGTCCACCCCACTCTACTTAATAAATTATATAAAATCTATAGAGATGTTAAAAAGAAATGGGTCTATGGAGATGTGAGAGTTGATTGAGCAGAAAACAGGCAAATATGTTAGTAGGGGATGCTCACCTATTTTTTCTAAATGTAAACAGTGTATCTGTTTATAGCTTCAACTTACTTTCTACATTACGTTGACATTCTTAGCAGATGTTATTGTATTTTTTTCCCAAAGCAACTTGCAAGCATACAGTGCCTTTTATGTAATTACAGCAACAATCCCTAGGGGAATATATGAAAAGCATTACTGCAATCACTGCAATGACAGTCTTTTCATTATTTTCATTTTCCTGCATCCATTAAATCGATACTCTACACATAGCAGCCAAGCTTATGGCTTAATATATATGGTCTAAGCTGTGTGACTCTACATATGGTCTAAGCTAAATCTAAGTACTCATGATCATATGCAATAAATTAGAGTCTTAGATAAATCCTACACACATCCGTCCACATCAAATAATGAAAGGCTGCAGCGCCTCACAAATTAAGATGTACCATTTGGGTCTCTTTCTTCTTTTCTTAAGAACTCCTCAGCTGAAACTGACTTTAAAAACATTCCCATCATGCACAGTGTACATGAAACATAGACAGATTGAAAGTTCCTCCTTTTTCACTTTATTTTTTCTTAGATTTATCATCCTCTGGATTGGGCGCTCTCATCCCTCAATGCCAGTGCTGACATTCTGGGAGATAAAAGAGATTTAATGGAAGATTCCACACCTTACTCTCCCTCATCTTTTTTTTTTAATCGAAATGACTATGCTAGTGCAAATCCTTTGATATTCCCACATACACTGAACACAGGGGTTCAAGGACAGAAGGGTGAGAAACAAAAAGGGAGACTTAAACACCAGAACGCAAATACTGGATCCCCAGAAAGCTGCAAACACAGCAAAGAAGAATCAAATAAGAGTTTCGCTGGAGTATACACACACACACACACACACACACACACAAAAGCGCAAACACTTAAAGATCGCAATCAAAACACTATGACAACACATTTCCATTTAAACAATAACTCTATTCCAAAAACATAGTAAACTGCCTTAATAGGCAGCATTTTAAGGCATTGCAGGTCCACGCCCAATGCAAAGTGTGTCCCAAAAGGTAGGGAGCAACATTATGCTGCCTTATAAAATGCATAGATTTGGCCAAACTGTTATTAACTTGACAGAGACTTAAAATCTTACACGGATGGGCTAGATGCAAAAAAACAATGAGATGCTATGCAGTGGCCAAAGAGTCTGTCTGCCACATGTTTACATGAAACAATAAAAAAAATAGCACAGACATAACATAAGAACAAATAAGGCAAATCCAAAATGTAGAACAAGAAGGTCATTGAAACTATTTAAAAGGTATCAAATATATGATATATGGAGTATATAATATTCTTGGGCTATATTTCATTCAATAATGAAAAGTAGCAATTACAATATTTAAATTATTAAAAAATATTTAATAATTTTTTAACCCAATATTTGTGTGCTACATATTTTTTATATTAAAGCTGATGTAACTTTTTTCTGTTAAAATACTACCACAGCTTAATATGGAGAAGCAACTAGTAGTAATACATTCATAGGTTAATTTTCTTGAAACTGGAAACACTGTACTTCTGTTGCGCTATTCCATTTTTTGGTTTGTTTTGCTCAACAAAGTTACCCAACCAATGACATGAGTTGGGGGAGGGGCTATCTCTTTGTTTAAACAAATGGCAGATGAGGGCCCTTTCAGAAAGCTGTTTTGAAAAGCAATGTTTATTTTAGCAATTCCGTTTGGTGGCGTTAGTGGCACAGATATTACATATTTCAGCATTAAGATATATAGAAACATTGGCTAATTACATGCTATCATATAAATAAATGTAAGTCTCCTTTATGTGCATTTTCTGCCTTCATGTGCTGTTAGAATGTCCCTACTTCCCACTTCTAAAGTCATAATTTTGAGTATGGTGTGTTCAAGTGCTTTGCTGCCAGAAAGAAAAGGACAAATGAATGACATGAATGAAGTTCACTTTTGCATATTTTTGGGGAAGTCTAATTTTGACAATGTAATACATGTTAGTCAGCCTCCCTTGCTAACAATAATTACATTTTTGAGAAATAAATGACAAATTAAAAAAATTACATTGTACATCAAAAGATTACTGATATGCATAAATGTACACTGATGAGCCAAAACATTTTGACCACACAAAGGTAAAGCGAATAACATTGTTCATCTCCTTACAAGGCCATATGTAAAGGTCTGGGTAGATTATATGGTAAGCGAACAAACAGTTCTCATAGTCAATGTGTTGAATGAAGGAGAAATGGGCAGGACTAAAAACCTGAGTAACTTTGACAAGGGCCAAGTTTTATGGCTAGACAACGGGGTCAGAGCATCTCTGAAATGGCAAGGCTTGTGAGGTGCTTATGGTCAGACGTGGTGAGTACCTACTGACAGTTGTCCGAGGAGGGACAAAACACAAACCTGCGACAGGGGTTCAACGAAAGCTCCAGTCTGGTCTGAACTGAAAATTGTAATGATAGTTGCACTTGGTTGGCACATTTTTGGTGGCACGTGGTAATTATGTTTGGCTCATCTGTGTATATACTGTATGTATGACCAAAATGGCAAGTGATAACAAGGTATCTAGATTTAGAAAAAATTTATAAAACACAATTATTCACTGCAGAAAATATTCACTCTCAGTCGCCATATAAAAAATGCATGTCTCCTCCCAACTTGGAAACTCGGGTATCAAAATTATCAAAATTTCCCAATTGTAATTCATTATTATGGGGGCATTCATGTGTATTTAATTAGGAAACTCTTATTTACGATAGTTCAGACAGCAAGTGAAGGCAGCATTAATTTCAGGTGTTGCTGCCTATAAACAGTGTTTCAAATCAGCCTCTTATCAGGTCCATTCGGGTAAGATTCTGGCTTAGAAGGTATCTGCCTATGTAGGCAGAAGGCAGCAAGGCACCAGGTTTTGAAGCATAGCAAATGTTTGTCTTTTTATAGAATTATATCATTTCATTAAATACAGTGCAATTCAAGATCACTTGATTATGTAATTTTATCTCATCTAGGGAAAAAATGTCCTTCTTAATGAATCCACTCTTTAGACATAAATGATTAAGCATGTGAAATCAGTGTCATGCTTTACTTACCATACACAGCCAATTAACAAACTAAACTAAACTGTTTGACTCAAGGAACTGTAAAGATAAAGACAACCACAGACTGAGCCAGCTTCCCTAAATCAATCTTACGCTACAAGAGTGTTTGCCAGCGATTCCATGTAATTCAAGTTGAAGGTTAATGACTGCAAACCTTTGGGGAAACATGCCATCATTGGAGTGTGATATTTTGCTCCAGCGGAGGGGCAGTTTTACACTGCGGGAGTCGACACAGTAATATCACTCTTAATAGATGTGATTCTCAGACCGTCATTCATGAAAAAAAGATAAATCATTCTGAAACCTTCATGCTTACCTCCCTCTGCAGAAACAAGTTTATTATAAAACTGATAGTTCAAAACCTAAAGTCTCATTTGATGAGCCTTATTTAAATACGGTACATGCACACCTCAACTGGCAGCCATAAACAGTCTATAAATTAAATTTCTAAGTGGAAGGACTGTTTATTAGTGGTTCTTGCTAAGGCCAGCATCACTAACACTATTGCTTGTACTAAAGATTAGGGAATTGTTTTCTGCCCCAGTAATTCACTTATTCACTTACAGTAACTGCATGCCAAACATACTCTTTTATGCAAAATCTTCACAAGAAAAAAAGACAATATTCACACGAAATAATCAGTAATCAATTTATTAAAGAAATAAAACAATATCTACTGTATGTGATCTTTAACATTCACTCATTTGTCAATAGCAGGATCATCCAATTTAACCAATAGTATAAAAAGCAAATATACTATTGCACTATATACAGTCTTGCATTTCTTCTGTAATCTAGGATTTTTTTATAATTTCACACACAACTTTAGAAAACTCCATTCACTACTGTGGAACATACATCATTCTCTCAGGGGAAAACATTAATAATAGCAGTCATTACAACAACAGTTCCTACCTCTTGGTTCCAGTCTGCTCATCAGTTGTATATTATTTGTTAAATACACAAATACACATGTGGGAAAAAATATTAATAAATCTAAACTGACTTTGATATCAGTAACACAAACGTATTAAACTTTAGACATGAACGATACATCCAATCGACAGGCTTGTTAACAAGAATTTTTGTCTAGTGGACAATAAAACAGCTGAAAAAAATCCATGTATTTACACTGAAAGAGGGACATTACCACTAAACTTGGGCCAGTAAGGAACCACCTATAGCTACATGCTAACACCACCCAGAACACTCTAGTAACATCATACCTGTAGCAATGTGCTAACGACCACTCAGAACACCTTAGGAATCACATAGCAACCCCCTGGCAACCACACACAACACACTTGAATCATGGCAGCACATTTTGCACAGGCTAGCACCACTCACATTATCTTCAGAAAATTTTATCATTTAGTTGTGATTATAATTATTATTAATAAATGTCATTATTTAACGTTGGTGTCTCTTATTGTATTGCTTTTAATCCATAATTCTTACTATATAGTACATTTTAGTCAGTGTGGAAGCCAAATTTTCACAAATAAAATGAGGCTGTAAGGGACAGCTGCATAATCTGTTCAATAGGTTTTTAATGTTTCATCAACTGAACAACTGACCCAAAGGTGTTTAACAGTATTAAATACCTTGGTGTCAATTTTTAAGCTGTTGAAACATTCAAGGGGCCTTCATGTGCCATCGAAATTAGCCTACTTCCCACTTCTGAAGTGGTAATTATGAGTAGGTCATGTTCAAGTGTTTAGTTGTCGGAAGAAAACAGGAAACATGGATGATGCCGGTTGCATTCATACATATTTTTTGAAGAACTTTTTTGTTAGCATAATATAGAGATTTTAAATTGGTGAGGCCAAATTAGAGAGCCCCAGGGTAGGTGCAACTCATGAAAGGTTCGTACGCTCATGAAAATCCTGGAAATGTCATGAAATTTAGAAATTGTGTTTTGGAAAAGTAATGGAAAAACAAGTTAACACATGTCATGTTCTAAAAAATATTTTTAGCAGAACAAGTGTGCTAATAATTCTTCAAGTTTGTCGTGATCACGGAGATACGTGAATAAGCACTTCTCAGAGCCTGCACGGGCAGATGTATGTAAAATTAATTGCTGTGTAAACAGAGTAGTTTGTGAATATCCGTAGCGTCATGTGGTGTTGCATTTGGCACCTCATTAACGGCAGAAAAGTTCGCTCACGATTGCTCAAGTTCATATGGAAAGTGTACAAGGAATAAGTAAATTTCATATTTACATTATTGTTTGAATATTTTGAGGCTTTAAATGTTTGTATGTAATATCTTGCCATGTTCGTTAAGCTTATGGGGATGTGTGCTTGTGAGTCTGAGCAGTGTTAGCAATTATTAAAAGTCTCAGAATCACATACATTCTCCTGTTTTTAATGGAAAATATCTCGGGTTACATGTGTAACCCTTGTTCCCTGAAAAAAAGCGTAACGAGATGCTGAGCTTTGCTAAGCGCTATGGGAACAATCCTAGTTGTGAACAAGCAGTGAATATGCGTGTAACACGTCAATGAACATTGACCGGAATTTAAAGCCTCAGCTGATGTAGTCATTAGAAGCACCTGTGGCCAAGCTATAAATGGATGCGTCACCAGGTGTCGTCAGATACTTCTTTTTGAAGAGCAGTCCTGGGACGTCCCAGTGTGGCAAAGAAGCGCAGCATCTCGTTCCGCATTTTTCAGGGAACAAGGGTTACACATGTAACCCAAGACGTTCTCTTTACAAAAAGCTTCACTATGATGCTGTGCTTTGCTAAGCGCTATGGGAACGCAATACCCACGCCGCCGCACTGGGGCTGTCCGGACCCCTACGGTTGTGAAGTGTGCTCACAAGAACGTGAGAGGTCTCAGACATGAGCTTGAGATGTTGACTCAAGGGCATAAGAGCCCAGAGTAACATAAACATCTAGCCCATAAAATTTGATGAATGTGTGCGGAGAGGACCAGCCCACCGCACCACAAACTTGACCAGACATGAGCTCGAGACGTCGGCTCATGGGCATAAGAGCCCGGAGTGGCAAGAACATCCAAACTATAAAAGTCTACTGAATGTGTGCGGAGAGGACCAACCTGCCGCATCACAGACTTGCTCATACACGAGCTTCAGATGTTGACTCAGGGGCGTAAGAGCCTGGAGTAGCATGAATATCCAAACCATAGAACCTGAAGAATGTGTGCAGAGAGGACCAGCCTGCCGTATCACAATCTTGTTCAGGTATGGAAGATTTAAGCCATAAGATCTGAAAATGTGTGCGGAGAGGAACAGCCTGCCGCATCACAAACTTGCTTAGACATGAGCGTAGATGTCGACGCAAGGGCATAAGAGCCCGGGGTAGCATGAACATCTAGTAACATGACCATAAAACCAGATGAATGTGTGCGGAGAGGACCAGCCTGCCGCATCACAAACTTGCAGAGACATGAGTTTGAGATGTCGACTCAAGGGCATAAGAGCCCGGAGTAACAAACATCTAAACCATAAAATTTTGTGAATGTGTGTAGAGAGGACCAGCCTGCCGCATCACAAACTTGCAGAGACATGAGATTGAGATGTCGACTCAAGGGCATAAGAGCCCAGAGTAACAAACATCAAAACCATAAAATTTGATGAATGTATGCGGAGAGGACCAACCTGCCGCATCACAAACTTGCTGCAGAGGGAGACCTTTAGCCAAGACTTTAGAGGAGGAGAGCCCTCTGGTAGAGTGCGCCCTAAAATCTACTGGCGAAGCTTGACCAAGCGCCTCGTAGGCCCGGGAAATAATGTCCCTCACCCAAAGTGACATAGTCTGCCAGGAGGTGACCGCCCCCCAGTCATGGCTTCCAAGTGAAGAATTGCTGCCCTGACTTTACGCCACTAGCATAAGTGATAGACATAAGTCTGAAGGGTACAGACTGGACAAAGTCTGAGAAGTCTTAGCTGCTCCGGCTTTACAAACGGCAGGGAGCAGAAGGCTTAGAAAATAACCGGCCAAGGGTCACGAAAGGCACCTTGGGCAGGTAGTTAGGGTGAGGGTGCAAAGAATGCTTTTGGTCATAGCTGGGGCAAACTATAAACAGGCCAGCAAAACAAACAGAGCCTGTAGGTACCCAAGTCTCCTTAGAGACGTAATTGCCATAAGAAAAACCATATTGAGAGTCAGAAGTCTACCAAACGTTGACTCTAGAGGTCTAAAAAGGGGGTCTTACCCTATGAAGAGTTCCTAGCAAGGATGCCTCTTAGGGGGCACCCTGCCCACCAAGGCGTGGCAAACCGCAGTGGAGGCCACATAGAACCTGGCAGTGGCGAGGCAATTGCCCGCTGACAGTTCTTTCTACAGAAAATCCAGAACTGAAGCAAACTGGCAGTTAGCTGGTTCTGTAATATGAATTTAGGGGGGGAAACTGGGCGACTCGGGGGAGAAGTAGAGGAGACATTGCGCTATCAACAGAGGCAAAGAGGTCCTCTTCTACCCTGTAAAATCTACCCAGATCAGTTCCAAGTGGAGGGAGCCCTAGCACTTGAAATGGTTTCAATATCCTCAAGAGAAAGCCCTGTGAACCTCAGTTGGTACCCTTAGGGGCCAAGCATGAAGGTTTCACAATTCAGGCCAGGGATGAGAAGGTCCTCCCTGTTCGGAATCGCCCAAGGCGAGCCGTCAAGGAGAGGTATTCGAGAAACATATCCTGTTCGGCCAGCGCAGCACCATTAGTAGGAGGCAAGACCCTTGCTGGCGAACCTTGCGAAAAACTGTC
Organism: Moxostoma hubbsi; assembly: GCA_032164185.1. Lineage (NCBI taxonomy): Eukaryota > Metazoa > Chordata > Actinopteri > Cypriniformes > Catostomidae > Moxostoma > Moxostoma hubbsi. The sequence continues at coordinate 7,399,933 of JAVLUX010000186.1, forward strand.
CTGATTGACAGGAGATGCCCTGGGCTCCAAGGAAGATCCAACGTGCCAGAAATTCAGCTGACGTGAACGTGGATCCCCCCAATGGTTTACGTAAGAGGCTACTGCTGTATTGCCCACCCGCACCAAGACATGGCAGCCTCAGGAGGAAGTATTTCAGGGCCATCAGCTCGAGACAGTTACTGTGACAACCGAACTGACGACCCTCCTATCCCTTTAAGCCGGACGACCACTTAAGGCCGCTACCCAGCCCGTCAGGGAGGCGTCTGTCGTTAGCAGCCTGCAACGACAAGACACACCTAGAGTGGGACCCAATGTAAGAACAAGGGTATGAACCACATAGAAAGGCAACGATGCATGTGGCGCGTAACCCTTATTTGCCTTAGGGGACCAGCCCTCGGATAAAACCCCCTGGCTTCTAGCCACAGCTGAAGCGGTCTCATGTGCAGAAGGTCCGAAGGGATCACCGCGGACACCAATGCTATGAGACCTAGTATTCAATGATACTGACGAGCAGTGCAACCTCGACCTAGCCTGACCTTGCTCAGGGTGTTCTGAATGGAAACGATTCGTGCGGGAGACGATTGTGCCTGCATCGTGACTGAATTCCATATAACCCCCAGATGAGTCAAGACGATATCCCTGTGCTGAACTGCCAGTTCTTGGAACTGCGCTAGGATCAGCCAGTCATCTATATAATTCAGAATGCGGATGCCCTGGAGACGCAGAGCAGCCAGTGCTGCATCCATGCATTTCCTGTATGTGCGGGTTAATAGGGCTAGGCCAAATGGAAGAACCCGATACTGGAAGGCTTCGCCCCCGAAAGCGAACCTCAGGAACTTCCTGTGCTGTGGCTCTATATGAAGATATGCGTCCATGAGATCGATGGTGACCAGCCAAACGTGATGTTGGGCTTGTGACATGATCGTCTGCATGATAGTCAGCATCTAGGACTTGAACACTGAGCGGTTCAAGCCTCGAAGATCTAGAATCGGACGCAATCCCCCACCTTTCTTGGGAACCAGGAAGTATCTGCTGTAATAGCCTGACTCTTTCTCTGGAAGGGGAACATGTTCTATGGCCCCTTTGACCAAGAGATTTTGCAGTTCTTTCCACAGTAGACATGCCTGTGGAAATACTGTTTCACGGTAGTTTGAACCACGCCGTTGAAACGGGGAGGACGGCGAGTAAATTGAATTCTGTAACCTCTTTCTACTGTTTCTAGAACCCACATAGAAACATAGAAGTTTCCACGCTGCCAGGTTCTCTGAGATGGGTATTATTTCTGACACTTCCTGTTGAGGGGATGTCAAGTGTTCCGCGTCCTGGATCAAGGCAGGAAGCAACAGTACACCCAACTCTTTGTTGGAAGCCTCTATCACCTGAAACACCAAAGGTGGCAGGAGTGAAGAGGTTTCGTGAGGGTATCGGGAGGGCCGAAGTGGATGATACACGTGCCCCGTCCCGAGGGGAACTACCCCCACAAGGCTGGGTACAAGACCGTCAGGGTTTCTTTTTCTTAGAAATCACGCCCCTGAGGTCTTGCATTGGGGGCTGCTGAGGGTGATGAACTGGACCCCAGTCTTTACGAGGGGGAGCACGATTCACCACGTTTTGTTTTAGAGCCTCCCGTCTAGAAGGACCGGGGCGGGACTGGGTGGCCGACGGCCCCTCCCCCTGAGTGTGGTGCCCACACTCATGTCCTTCAACAGATTTAGCCTAGTGCACTTGTAACACTGCCATAGTGTGCAGGGCAACACCAGCCTGACCTGCTGCCTGATAAGCTTTCCCCACAAGCGTGGAGGTGGTCCTGCACAGCTTTGTGAGGAGACTATGTATTTTTAGCGATGATGCCGAGCCAGGTGAGAGAAAACCCGCAGGTGTCTCTTCTACCTGCGGCATCACCGAATACCCCCGAGCTTCAGCACCCATGATAGTTGAATACACCAACGTCGAGGGCACGAAGACACGAGAAGTATAAATTTCCTCCATAAAGAAAATACTTGTTATGGAGGTCATAGAAGAAAGGAAGGGACTGATATAGAGTTCCATTCCCTCTTTTATTTATTTAATTATTTTGGCCACCAGACAGAAATTTGTCTTCTAGTTTGGGGGAGGGTCTCTTGTTCGCGTGGCCAGTCTAGCTGTAGTCTGGCCACAGCCCGCGTAATCACCTCGAGTAATTTCTCAGCCGCTTTATTATTGTGTGTGAAATGTACAGAGGTTCAGCGCCCCGCCCCCCTAGTGAACCGAAGAGGCGCCAAAACGCGCTTCGAGGAAGGACGGGGAGGACGGGAAGGACCAGCTGAGTCTGGGGAGAGAGCGAGGGAAAGGGACAAACCTGTCTCTCGCTCCTCAGCCAGATCCATACGAGAGCCCCACCCAAACAGAGCAAAACTGATGTGTGTCCTCTTCAGCTATAGAGCGAGAACAGGGGAACACGCATCGTTTACGGCTTTCAGTCATTCTCTCTTTCTTTTAAAAATATATATATTTTCTAGACAGAAGAGAAAGGAGAAAAGGTTCACTGCACACTGCCTCACAAATTCTAATTCCTAGCAGAGGAAAGAAAGTTTTGACAGGGTTTGTAAAACACACACACACAGAATAGCTCTGAAAAAAGAGGATCTGACGACATCTGGTGACGCATACATTTATAGCCTGGCCACAGGTGCGTCTAATGACAACATAAGCCGAGGCTATAAATTCCAGTCAATGTTCATTGACGTGTTACACACATATTCACAGCTCGTTCACAACTAGGATTGTTCCCATTGCGCTTAGCAAAGCGCAGCATCATAGTGAAGCTTTTTGTAAAGGGAACATGTGATAAAACCTGAGCTGGTTGTCAATGATGTCCCTTGATCTTCCTGTCAAGAGTTGCATCAGTGTACCAGAGAAAAAGCAGGGGGTTTCACGCTGGCAGTTTAGTCCAAAACAGACCACGGTTCACATGAAAATTTGTTAATGTGAAAACTGTTTTGCAGACCACAGTATTTAAACATGATGACATCATCAGTTGCACAAAAAAAACATGCGTTTCTCATTTATCCTAAAATATTATTTTTCATTGGATTTATCTTGCATTGGGACCTAACGCGCCTCCACATCGTTAAAGTCTGCTGTTTTAATCTTAATTAAGTTAATGTCAGTGTTACTGGACACTTTTATTCCCTTTTTCTATTTTTCTCTTGTCCCTCTGTGTCGTTTATGTTTATGAAGGCTACACAATGGAGTTCTCAGGGTTTGACACATTATATTATTTAACAGTCATAATTGTGTCAGTGAGTGCTGTTTAAATAAATGTTTATTTTCTAGTAAACCACATAGCTTGTCATTTGCCATTCATTTTAAATAAGATATGCTTTGGTAAATTTTGACATGGATTTTTCTTACTTGGCATGTGCACATAGATGTTTTAGGAAATGTATGGTCATGAAAATTTGCCTCAAAGTCATGGAAAATGATTGGTAAAAATGTGTATGAACCCCGATAATGGTTCAAGTCTGTACACATCTGTCCTGCTAGCTTGCGTGACACATCTGTCCTGCAAGTACGTGTTATGCATATGCATGTTGCAAAATGGATTGCTTTGTTTTGAGTTTCCCCACTCTTTCGAAAGGCTACGAAAGTCCTCATCCCCTTCACCTCCACTTACTTATGTGAGTATGGGTTTTCCGCTTTGACCCTACTTGAAAGCAAATTACCAATCAAGGCTGCAGGTGGAGGACGATTTACATTTATTCCTTTCTACCGTGCAGCCCCGCATCGATCACCTGTGTGCATCAAAAAGTCAGACTCATTGTTCCCACTGATGTACAAAATCTGCTTTTTTTTTCTTTCTTTTTTTGCTTAACGTAGGCCTATATGGAAGTGATTTTTACGCATTTGATTCTGTGACAAAACAGTGCTGTACATCTTGCTGATATCGATTGATATCTGATGTTGATGTTTTCAAAGTTGAATTGGCTTAAGTAGTATAAAATCTCAAAAATAGCTCTTATTCAGTTGAGATAACATTAGTAGTTAATGAATATGTTTCCAGTTTAGTTATTTGATCATCAAGGGTTATTTGTTCAGTGATCAGAAAATAGAGCTGTCCATTGTGGTGATTTCATTATATGTCTGATTTTCTTGGCTCTTTTTGTAAAGGGCTGTTGAGAAAACTTCGTTTAGTTCTTTGACTGTGGAGGATTCTGTTCAGAGGGCTAATTGTGTGTGCACAATATATTTTAAAAAGATAATTATATATATTAAAAATATAATAAATATATTTCAATTGATAATTCCAATAGCATGTGATCGCAGCATTAAAATATGTCATGTCAAAAAATATTCCAGTGGAAAACAAATTCCAGTGATAATTAGATGTAACTTTGGACACTTTTATTATAGTAACCATTGAACAGATTTGTACATCTATCCTTCGCAGCCTTGTTTTAAATCATGAAAAATGTTATAAGGCACCTACCCTGACAAAGGTCTATTAAAAAGGCCAAAATATGGTCTCAAATGCAGCCTTTTTAACAAGAAATAACAGTGCATAAATTTAGCGCAACAGATAACAAATATCCTGAACTATGATGTTTGTCTCATACAGTACGTGGCACTGAGCCCTCTTTACCTCCATTGAGCAGCCAATGTCACTGTACTGACACAGTGATTGATGAGAGCAAAGATCAACCACAGCACCTCAACACTTCATTAGACAAAAGGGAGAATCAATCATGACATATACAGGCCTTGTACCACAGCACAGTAAGAAAGAATCATGTCAAAGTCTGAGGGGAAGTTTGTCTTAATCAATGTTTAGTTCAAAGATGATTGAATCTGGCTCGAGGAGAATAAAAAAATTAATAAACCTACCAGAATCCTTGAGTATCTGACATCCCTGTCTTGCGTGACAACAAGTATACAGTGTATATGCAATATTCCTACTAAGTTCATAATTGTTCAATAGTACAATATTGGCAGTTATCAGTCATTTATTTATTAAAATTTATGATGATGTTGGCTTTTGGCATGGGGTCAGGTTTTGGTTGGTTAGTTTAAGCAGCTTGTTGGTGGATACTCTTCAGCCCTGTTGGTAGATACTCTAAACGTTCTGAGGGTAAAAACCCAGCTAATACAGTTATGTTGTGAAGACGTACCCAGACCGGACCATATGCGTCGCAGCGACGTACCAAAATAAAGTTGCATTGACTTAACGTTTTGTCATGGCAACATTATTGTACTACATTGCTGGTATATGATGTGTCTGTTCCAACGACTTAAAACAGATACGTTGTGAAGACATACACAGACCGGACCAGATTCTTCTCAGCGACTAACCAAATAACTTTGTATAGAGGTAACTTTGTGATTCCCCCTATTCAGTGTGGTGACTTTATTATTACACGTTGCTGAGGCGTGACAAGTACATTCCAACAACCAAAATATAATTACATACAAACAACGTCGCCAGCATGTTTGTCATTGCATTCTACTCATGTAATCATGTGTAAAATACCACCTTCCCCTTCTGTCACTCACTCGACTTTTTGCACTGAGGAGCCGAGAATAAGGTACGGCTGTTTACAGTGGTAGGTCTAGTGTCGTGGCAAGGGGGACACAACGTCCCATTCCCTCCATCAGGGAATGGAGGTTACAACAGTAACCATGACGTTTCCCTTCTGTCACTCACTCGACGTTGTGTTGAATGTAGTGACACAATTAAAAGTGTCATGCACTAGACCGTGTTATGTGAACTGCTGACACAGGCGCAAGCAAGCTACTGAGTGCTAGAAGCAACTGCATTTGCTGCACGTAACCCTCCCCAACGCCCCCAGAAAAGGTGTCATATACAGACCTTAGGGTTCCCAGCACCCCTAAGGGGGAACAGGTGACATAACTATCATGGGAGCAAGCCGGCCAGCTGCAGCCTTTTCTCTCTCTATGTTTCTCGTCATAGAGCATAAAGTGACTGGGGCTATCTTAATGCAATGAAATGCATCAGGGAAGGCGATTTTACACGTTCCTATTCTTTCAGTGGGAAAAGACCCTGCGGAGACCACATACTGCCGAGACTAGGGGGAGGTGATGTGTGCCCAATACGGCACATGGGTTGTCAAGCCACACATTGGAGTGGCGTGGTGTTAGGTCATACCTGATGAGGGACTCCCAAGGGAGATGCGGGTCTGCCAACAGGGGGACCATTCCGCGGAAAATACATCACAGGGAGTTGCCTGAAGATGGAACTAAGCCTGTTGAGCCTACCTCAGTACAAAGCACTTGTTGCTCATAGTGGCTCTGGTCGTAAATTCCTCATGAACCATCCACAAATGATGCCTCAGTGTGATAGCTACCCATGCACATGAGGCAGCATCTATGACCGTCAGTTTTGGAGAGATATCGACCGCATCCAGGTACCACACAGAGGCGGAAGGGCATCTTTAAAAAGACGTGTCCTGAAAAGGACGTTCAATGCCTGCTGGGTATTGCTCTTTGTGTAATACTCTTTTAGAGAAACAAACTATTTTGGGAGGAAACACTCTTTTAGAGAGAAGCGCTTTCGAAGCGCCCAGGGGCATGGACTGCACAGCATGCATAGAAGGAGAAAGCCGCTGGTGATGTGCCGTAGATCCACCAACACTGCTTCACCAACAGAAGTAGTGAGACTCAGCTTGCTGCTGCAGAACCGCTCGGCTCCGAAGAAAAAAATCTGTCTGACAGACACACGCCCGCTTCCCTTTATACCCGTATGTCCGGGGGTGGGACATGCAAATTCTGTCTGCCAATTTCTCATTGGCCTTTTCTCAAGTTCAGAGGTACGCGAGGCTCTCAAGAAAGACCCCTTGTGTCACTACATTCGACACAACATCTCGTTCCCTCCATCAGGGAACGGAGGTTACAAAAGTAACCATGACGTTTTTATGTCTTATATTCTTATTATTCCAGATGAAATAAATATGTGGAGAAAAGTTATGGTTATATATAAGGGACCAACACAATAATGCTTGTTTATGAAAACTGGCTAAAGCTTTGAAATCTCATAGTTGCACTGCAACAAAAAGTGTAGGCCTCCAACAGAACTGAAAATGTGATTTGGAATAATGTTCCAAATAGACTTTTAGAATTTTTTTAGAAAAAACTTTATCCACATAACTTTGAAAGAGTTATTAGGAGTGGAAAATTCTACTAACTCAAAACTGCCATAGCACGATTAGCCATCATAACACTTTTTTTTTATTAAGTGAGTTTTTATGTTCCAAACAAAGACAACTATAACTTTGTCCACTGTGGAAGGGCAGAGGGTGAGGCCGGGTTGTGATTCCGCACACCTGGCCCCTAATCAGGTTAATTAGCCCTCGAGAGGGATAAAGGCTGACTGAAGATGGCGGTGCAACAGAGAGAGAGATTTACGGGCAGTTGTCCGACACCTGTGTGTTTTGTCTTTTTGGCTCGGTTTTATATCAAACAATTATTTAAATTGTCAAGAAGGTTCTCGCCTTCTACTTTCCATTAATCAATTTACATCCACTTTTCTACAAATATCCACAGAGACATCCAGTGACCTTGCAGGGTAGATAACACAAGTCATTGCCTCTGCTTTGGAAATCAACACTTTACCTGTTATAGAAAGATCATGCTGTAACCAGGAATTTAATTTACATTGAATAGGAAGAATCTCTTATTCAAAGTTCAGTCTTAATCTTTTAACTTGATCTTTACAAATAGTTATGCCTAGATTTGACTGGGACACTACAAATTGTAAGATCAGTGGAGCATTTGGTAGATAAAAGTTCACATTTGTGAATACTTAGAACTAAATCGGAGGCCATTGCTAAAAAAATTATAATGTCTAAGGCTACAGGAATTAGCTGTTTATTTTTCAGAATTAGTGTTGTATCATCTACCAATTGGCTTATTAAAATTGATCAATCTGCCACAGAAATACATTTCAGATTACTATTTTGAATGTGGATGGCTAATAACTGCATTGGCAGGAGAAAAAGGTATGGTGAGATTGGGCAGCATTTAACAGATCCCCCTGTCTATACTAAACCTACAAGTAGTACCATGCTGTAATTTGATTGAAGTATTAGTGGAATACAAAGTTTGAATTGCGTTAATAAAATTGAAGCCAAAACCAAATATATTTAAATATTTTAGAATAAAAGGAAACTCAACAGAATCAAAAGCTTTGTAGAAGTTAAGAAAAAGCAAGAAACTATTGTCTGAGATCATATAGAATATCAAGCACTAGTCGAATATTATTTTATATAAGCCTGCCTCTCATGAAGCCTGACTGACACTCATCATTTATATCATCCAGAAAATGTTTAATCCTTTTGGCAAGAATCATGGCTAAGATTTTATAATCATTATTTAGAAGGCTTATTGGCTGCCAATTTTCTAATTGAGACTGGTCCTTTAAAGGTTTACGAATCAGATTTATAACACCCTGAGTCATAGAGGGTGGGAGAGTTCCCTTGTTAAGGCTTTCTGAGTAAACTCTGAGGAGAAATGGAGAAAATTAATTAGCGAATATTTTATAAAACTCTGTGGTCAGACCATAGTTTCCAGGAGATATATTTAGTTTCAATTTGACAATCGCCTCATAAATATCTTTAGATTTAGATTCACACAGAAGCCTGCCATTATTGCATATTTTAGGAATATGGTCTATGTCAAGGGAGTTAAACAAATAAATTCAAATTTTGTTGTGAATGCCTTGAATGATAAAGGTCATTATTAAACTCTTCACAGTAATTAGAAATTTCTTTATGGTTCTGTAAAACCACTCCATTTGCAACAAGTCTATTTATAGAATTGAGATGACTTCGCTGTTTATCCAACTTAAAAAATAGCTAGAACTATGTTCACCCTATTTTAGCCACCTCCTTCTTGAATGAACAAAAGTGCCCTTTGCCTTACGTATATACAAATTATCTAACAAGCTCTGGAGGTCAGCCACTTCAGATGTCTGATTAATTGACAGATTATCAAAAGGGGTGCATGAGAGGCAAACAATTCTCTTAACAATATTGAATTCTTCTGTTCTATTTTGCTTGGCTTTTTGAACTCCAGCTTTACTTAACATTGACCTATTCATATTTTAACAGCTCCCAGTAAGAACCAAATTTATTTACGCATAGAGCTTTGTTGAAAATAATGCTGAACCATAGATATCACAGATTGACAAATTTCCTCTGGTGACAAGTCCTGGTGACATAATGAGATAAAGAACCAGATATTATGCTTTAGGATTTTTTTCCCTCCAAATGTCAATTAGACCAAAACAGGAGATCAAATTACAAAGGCCTGATGAAGCACTGGATAACCTAGGTGGTGATTTGTCCAGAGAGTCATGTAAAGCTTGATTAAAGTATCCGCCCAAGAGAATATACAGGCAGGGCTGGATTGGTAATCTGGCATACTGGGCATTTTCCCAGTGGGCGACACACCTTGGAGCTGATCAGGGGTGGACTGGCCATCAGAAGAACCGAGCGGGCCGGTGGGGCCGTGATAAATTAAAATTAGCAGCCGCGTTATGCAGAACGGACCGCAAAAATGCGCCGCGAAATGCAGAAAAGGCCCGCTCAACAACTTTTGGGTCAGCTGCTATGTAAAATCCCGGGCCGATTTCTCTTCCCAGTCCAGCCCTGTATGTAGGTTAGGGTATTTAGACATGAAATAGTCCAAATGTGTTTCTACTGTATTAAACAATTTCAAGTTATTCTTGTCAGAGTTAAAACATAAATGTTACCCAGGACAATTATTATAAAAATTATATAATTTAATGCAACCAATAAAAAAAGAAAATGACCTTCAGGATCAGAAATTGTCTCTACTATTTTACTCTTAAATATTTGTTTTAAAGTTAGGACACCCACTGAAAGATTAGAGCCATATGAAGATAAAAATGTATCCCCCCAGTGTGATTTCCAAAATTTTGAATTACTAGGAATTGCATGAGAATCTGGTATAAAACAGAAATCAGTATTAAGATTTTTAGAAAATAAAAAGATAGCTTTATTTTTAACATCATTTTGCCACCCTCTTGCATTAATTGAACAAAGAGAAATCTTTGGAAACATTGGAACAATATCACACCAGAACTATAACAACGGGTGAATTAGCCCATGACATATTGTAACTCAAAAATTATTACTTGTAGTTAAACAAGGCTGGGGTCAGTAAAATAAAAATAAAAAATATATAATAGAATAAACTAAAATAAAAAGTTAGTGTAAAGTGGTTAAATCCTACTGTGCATCAAGACTACTTCTACTTTTTTTTTTTTTTTTTTTAAACAGCTCTCGGAACTTAATCTCAGTAATCTCAGGCCACTAACGAGCCGGAGAAAAAAAAAAAAGCACCACAAATTCAGCAAAAAACACTCTGAAACAAATGCAACTCTTTCGGTGACCACTTTGTCCCCAAAAAAAGTTCTTTGCCATGAGCATACGCCTTTGGACCCATGAAGTATGCACAACATCCTTGCTGCTGAGCTTTTTCAACAATTGGCCAAAGTTTATTGCACAGCTCCCGATCTTCAGGGGACATAACCTCTGTGAAACACATGATGTGCTATGCCAAATAAGGAGAGTTCTTTCCAGCTTTCCAGAGCGCATCAAGAAATTGATGCATTGTGAACTGGTGAATAATTCCACGTGGTTTCTGTCCAGAAGGATTCTGACTAAAAGCACTGTTGCTCCTCAGTTTTCCCAGGCAGTGTATCACATCGTAAGCTCATGAGACTTGCCAGCAAAAGCTGGAATGATGGCCTTGCACACATTCAAAACATTCTGTCTGACATTTTTTTCTCCTAGTTATCCGGGCAGTCCATAGAGCCGCAAATTCCATCTCCTCTTGTATCTAGAAAGTTCCTGCACTTTCATCTCCAGCTTATTGATTTTTTTTCTGCATTTGTTTCCCGCTTATCGACTCGCTCCACTTTCCAATTGTCTTTCATTTCTTCCGTCAGGAATTCAGCGGCATTTTCACTTCCTCGATGCCTTTATAAAAGGATGTCAGTTCTTTCATTGATGACGGACTTGAGAGATGTTATTATCATAGTAGCTAAAGGAGACTGCAGATCTTCAACATCATCGCTTCTGCCTTTTTAACTTTGGTTATTTTACCAGAGTTTGGGTAGTGGAATGATTGCAGATGAATCAGAGTCCTCAAAGTCGTAACACAGCCCCCAAGATTTAAAGATGAATCCATCGATTTGGATTTGCGTTTCTTATAATTAGTCAAATCCAAAATGCTCCTCGCAGGTAAATAACCACACTGCTGTCAAGTTAAGCAAGAACTGATGACAGAAAGTGAGAATGATTAACTAAAAACAAGCTAGACAGGAAGGTTGGTCCACACGAACAACACAAAAGCGGGCATTGAAATAAAACCTTGCTGATCAAAAAGTGCTCTTAAGTAAAAATAGATTAAATATTGTATGATAAGCACTTTACAAGTTGAAACAAAAATGTCCAAGGACTGAGTCACCCACACTGGCAACCTCACGCCACCATCTTCCTGCGACTCACGTTGTCACATCTTCTACAGTCTATCAAGTCATTAGATGACGAGATCAAATGTAAAACTATGAAGTCCAAGCATTATTTTCCCATTAAAAGAGATGTTTTCTGTAATGTCTTTCATTCATAATATCCAAAAAAGTGGAATAATCTTTTAAATATTTGAGTTGTTAAATACTTTTTGGGTTTAAAATACACTACTATATATTTGTATTTCTTTATTTATGCCATATATCTGTTATAATAACACTGTCCGTTTGAATATCTTCAATGAAAATGAACAATAGTGTCATTTATACAGCGATGGTGCTAATTAATAACAGCTGCACTTGAATGCGCGAGCTTGTTAACATGTCGCGGGTGATTGAGTCATAAGTGTCCCAGTGTTCAATGGATCAGTAGTGCCCGAATTCGTGTTCACAATATACTAATTCACGATATAGGGAGCTGATTGAGACACAGTGTTTGACAGTCTCACATTCGACTGCACACAGACGCTGATTGTTTGTACCAAAACGAAAGTATACTTTGGGCTATACAGTACTGGGAAAAAGTCCCAAAAGCATTTGTCTTAAGATAGTTATTTATATCTTCAGCTTTAGTGTGTCAGTAGGAAATATAAATGTTTCTATATATAAAGAAATATATATATAAATGACTCCCAAACATTACTTTTGCAAATATAAAAGATTAGAATAGAAGAACAGGGATGTCATGCAACAGATGTCATGGCCCCCACAAAGTCCCCCACTGAACATTGAGTCAGTCTGGGATAACATGAAGAGACAGAAGCAATAAAGAGAGCCTAAATAGATAGAAGAGCTGTGGTGAATTGTCCAAGAAGCTTGGAACATCATATCTGCCAACAACCAAGAAAAACTGTGTCCAGGTGTACCTTTGGTGCTGTTTTAAAGGCAAAAGTGGCAACTTTACTGGACTTTGTATGACATTAAGTGATAAATGAAAACTATTTATGTCATTATCTTTGAAGATATCCTCACCATGCAAAATTTTTCACAAGTGCCTAAAACTTTTACACAATGCTGTAAATTGTTTTAGGCAACAACAAAATCACTGACACTGACAGTGCCCAGATCTCAACTGCTGAGTGGGATTTCATGCCTTTCATGCCTATTTCTGTGTAGATATGCTTTCACATTCAAGTGCCTTACAGCATCAGGAAACTCAAGAGTTAACCCTGTTACATGCTGAGAACATAGCAGGGGATTGAGACTCAGAGATCACCGTACATCACACCTATCAGGATAGATAAAAGTGAACAAGATCAGGCAGACTTTCTATTGTTAATTGATTCAGTCAACTGATATAAGACATGCGAAGAGATTTAGGGTTCCCAAAAATCTACATTTTAATTTTAATATATTTATTTGATATTTGGTATTTATTATGCCCTCCTTTTTTAATGGCATCATGCACTAAAAACTGGCTTCGACTCTACAAGCTTGTTCAAAACCTCATGATCCATGTTATCCCAGCATGATTTGAAAAAGTTCCACAGAGCATCTTGTTTGCTTCAATGGAAGCAAGGAAATGTTACACATTTTCTAACATTTGATTAGTGACCTAAATGCAAAATCTATTATTATAATATTTCTTCATTTTATGTCATAACATGTCTTTTTTTTTTTTTTTTACTTTTCCATAAAACGTTAATATTTTAATGAAAAAAAGTTTTTTTTTCTGATGTGGTTTCAGACATTTAGACCCTACTGTTGGTTTTTGGATCAACTGTAGTTATAGGCAGCAGAAAGTCATGGAAGTAAGTGGCACTAGTAGCCTAATAAAGTCAACTAAAGCCCAAATTGGGTGCTATTTGTAGAAAGGACAGGATTGTTTTAGCATCAGCTTCCATGTCTTGCTGTGTGTTAAAAATGAACCATGAGACTTGTCTGTTTTCACCATCATTATCTGGACTCCTAGGGATACAGATGTGTTACAAAAGGACTGCTGGCGCTGATGTTCTTTCATTATCCATTGCTGTTGTGCCCTAGATTAAGCCACTTAATCCTTGGCTTCTCAAATGGTGCTGAAACATAGTATCAGTGCTTCTCTTGACCCCTCACCCCTGGCCAAGGCACAGTGTTCTTACAAATGAGACTGAAGTTGTGTGTTGTAGTGGTAGACTGATAAAAGTTTAAAATGTACAATGCCAGTGTTCATACAATATACTATATACTTTATAAGATATCTAAAAAAAAATCCCAAGTGTATCTCCATTATTTACTACTGAAATAATTAACAGGATACTGAACAATTAAGTCACATTATCTTATTTTAAAATGTTTGTTTCCAATTTGCATGCCCACAATTATTATGAATAAATTTTAATGGGCTTCACAGAATATGTGACATTTAATTCTACCAAAAAATATAATATATATATATATATATATATATATATATATATATATATATATATATATATAATGCTTTCACTGTCAATGTAGTTTATTCTAAAATGTAGAATATGCTTTTATCTCTCAGTTTCTGTTCAACTCTGCTATGCTTTTATACTTATATTTAAGGGAGTGAAAGCATAAAAGTCTTTCTGTCCACTTGGTTCAAACAGAAGTAAGTTTTTCACAGTGTTTACCAGTATTACATTATGGCTACACTTATATTGACCTTGTCAAGGTACAAGTCAGAGTAATCTGTTTATTTATTTATTTAAGAAATTATTTTCTTGGAACAAAGTAAAAAAATATTGACTGTGAATAATGTGGTGTAGTGCAATGAATAATAAAATATGTTCCAGTTATTTGCCAGTCTTTTGAGTTTTGAAAGAGAAATGTCCTGGAAATAATAACTTTCATATAAATAAATATAAAATACTTATATAAATGTGTTTTGTGTAATATCTCACAGCTTCGTTAGTGAATATGCTGGGTTGTGGCCTGCATTTAGCTAATTAGTTTGAGAATTAGAGGATGGAGATCTCTACCAAATATGAATTGAATAAGCCTTTGGTCTGGGAAGGGGAGGTAAGAAATATTTCTTGTCATGAATCCTCCATTAAGAGCCATACACAAACTGGTGTAGCTCCACTGAGAATAACTCACAATGAATGTTTCATCACAACATTTCCATTTTCCAAATTAGAGGGTATACAGCACACCACATTAAATAGTACGCAACACTATTCCACACTGCATTGTACCATATCATGCATGGATGTATTATTTGAAGCCAGTATACAATTCAGTATGCAAATATATTTAAGTAATAAAATTTTTTTTTATCCAATTTTATTCGTTATTCTAAATCATCTACTTCTCAGCTAGATCCTCTCCCCACATATTTGGTTAAAGCTTGTTTACCTTCCCTGCTACCCATTATAACAAACATTATTCACTCATCTCGTATTTCTGGGTGTGTCCCATCATCTTTTAAAACTGCTGTGATCTATACTGAAGAAAACTGGTTCAGACCCACAAATACTTGAAAATTACCGAGCTATCTCATCTTCTTACTAATAACCTTTATGAACAGTTCCAGTCAGGTTTCCACTCACATCACAGCACTGAAACTGCTCTGGTCAAAATCACTAATGATCTGTTAATCTCAGCTGATGCAGGACTTCTGTCAATACTCATTCTTCTTGATTTAAGTGCAGCCTTTGACACTATCTCACACAAGAGCATCCATTGGTATTAGCAGCACGTCTCTTGCTTGGTTTAAATCTTATCTCTCTGGTCGCACTCTGTTCGTTAAATTGAAAAAGATTCGTTCACAGTGCTCTCCAGTTACTACTGGTGTTCCACAGGGATCTGTCTTGGGCCCTTTATTATTTATATTATATTGTCTACCTCTTGGCTATATTTTTAGGAAATTTGGAATCCAGTTTCACTGCTATGCTGATGACACCCAGCTCTATCTTTCCACCAAGCCAAATTCTTCTCTCCCACTATTTTGCATTCATAACTGTTTACTTGAAATACAATCATGGTTTTCTTGTAACTCTCTCAAATTCAATAGTAATAAAACTGAGGTTCTTCTTGTAGGTACTAAGTCGAATCTTGCCAAATCAAAAAGTTTTGCTCTGACCATTGACAATTCCACTGTATTTCCCGGTTTGAAAATTAAGAGTCTGGGTGTCATTCTGGATAGTACTCTTACTTTTGAAGCACATGTAAATAATATTACCCGGTCTGCTTATTTCCACTTGCGCAACATAAATCGTCTTCGCCCCTCCCTCTCAATTCACAGCACTGCCACTCTCGTATATGCTCTGGTCACGTCCCGCTTGGATTATTGTAATTCCTTTTTATTTGGACTACCACAAAAACTTCAGTATAAATTACAGCTGGTACAAAACTTGGCTGCACAGATTATTTCACAAACTTCTAACTCTGCCCATATAACTCCTATTCTTCAACAACTTCATTGGCTCCCTGTTAAACTTCATATTGATTACAAGATTCTGTTATTGACCTTCAAGGCTCTTCATAGCCTAGCACCTTCCTATCTTCTAGATCTTATTCATATATATTCTCCTACCCGCACTCTTAGATCCTGTTCCTCTCTCTCTCTTGTGATACCTTCTGTTTGTCTGACTTCTATGGGGTACAGATCCTTTAGCAGTGCTGCTCCACAACTGTGGAACTCTTTACTGCCAGATATCCGTAATTGTGATCGTCTTTCCACTTTCAAGTCCCTCCTCAAAACCCACCTTTTTAAATTAGGTTACTACAAATAACTCTTATTTATGACAGTATATATTCCAATGATAATGCAAATTTTTATATGTAATTTTAGTTTTTTTTATCTTTTATGTTTTCTTATTTTAAACTTGATTATGTCTGTAAGGTGTCCTTGAGAGTCTTGAAAGGCACCTATAAATAAAATGTATTATTATTATTATTATTATTAATAATAATAATAAGATAAAGATTGTCATAATGCAAATCTTCGTTATCATTGACAAAATCAAAAAAACATTTAGTTAATAAACATTTTCATCAGTTATTTATTTCAGGATCTTAACACTGTCTGTATGTTCATTGCTTCTGCCTAAAATAATTGCAGATATTTTTGGAGAAGAATACAAAAAAGAAAGGCATTTTTGATATAGTGCGCGCCTTTCAAGCACTATAAATATACACTCAATGAGGACTTTATTAGGAACACTGTACACCTACTTATACATGTGAGTATCTAATCAGTCAAATATGTGGCAAGAGTGCAATGCATAAAATCATGCAGATACGGGTCAGGAGCTTCAGTAATGTTCACATTAACCATCAGAATTGGGAAAAAATTTGATCTCTGTGAACATCTGATTTTGATAAACACTCTGTACAATTGTAGTGAGCAGAATAGCATCTCAGAATGCACAACACGTCAAACCCTGAGGTGGTTGGGCTACAACAGCAGAAAACCATGTCTGGCCCTTTATTAGTACCTAATTATGTGCTCATTGAGTGTATCAGACTTGACTGTGTTTGATTCCAGGTACAGATATCTCCTACATTCTGTTCAGTGGTCAGTGGCAAGAATTGGCTGGTTAAAATGCTTGTCACAAGAATCTGACATCATCAGTCCATTTATCCTGACAGTCTATTTCAACAACTGGGTCAGAGCTGCCCCACTTAAGCACAGCCCCTGTCAAGACCCCTGGAGCAGACGACAGTCAAAGTCTGGGTTGCCTGACTTGCCCATGTGCCTTTAAATGCATGAGAAACTGTTGCTCAGACAGAGTGGTGTTCAGAAAATGGCGGTCACAACCTAAACAGGAGGAGCACAACATAACAAAGAGCTGGCTAAAATCAGATGCCTGGTAGACGTGGTGCTGCAAGCTGTGGCTTTTGGCAGGCTAATCAGCTCTGCTAGGATTCAATAAGGCCACTGCTTGCCAAAATATAGTTTGCAGTTAGAGTGAAAAACAAAGGACTAATGCAGGATGAAAATGCAGAGCCCCATCTCATGCTTCAACTTGCCAAATCCTACTCAGCTGAACTCATTCATAGGAAAGAGTTGATAAATAGAGGAGTAGATAAATAAAAGAAAAAGTAATCAATAAGTAGTGGAGTAGATGAACAAAGGAGAAGTGGATGGGTACATGAGTGGAGGAATAGTAGTATAAAGAAAAAATCCAAAGAAGGTGTGGAAGAGACTAGTTTCGGTTAGGCAGGTTAGGTAAATTTGTATTTCACATATGTACTTTGTGATTTTAGTCCAGTCAGAATCAAAAACCTCTGTTAAAATTACCAACTATTTTCTAGCTAACTCAGGGGTCCCGTCTGAATGGAAAGATCTGTGAATATTTCTAATTTATTCTTACCTTCACCAAATACCATAACTAAAGCAAACTTTCTTTGTAAGCTACAGTACCTGGCATACCTTCATGATATTTTTAGACCTTTTTGGCAATTTTCTATGCAATATATCTAGAGCTGTCAAAATTACCACTTTAAATAATTTTTCTTAATCGCAACTAACGCATTTTGCATTACTACAGCATAAACGCTGGTTGGAAGGCTGGAACCTTTGCCATGTGTCTGCCCGGAAACATCACACTGATGCACACACCACAAAGAAAGGAGCTCTTAACAATATTTGATGTACAAAACAAGCCTAAATGGAACTTGTGACAGAAATCAAGTATATTTCAGCTTAGGTAAGATGCATTTTAATTACCACAGAAGCACGGAAAGTCTTAAATATCACCAAAACGCAGAATGAGTAGTTTTTGTGTGTAAACACTTTTCATGTGGAGTTCAAAATGACGATCGATGCTGACGCCCTGACGTGAATCATGAACGAGGCTTCACGACTGTTGTAACAAAGCAGATAGCCACAGTCTGCCTGCTAATTAATATTGTGGAGTATGAAAGTTTAAGATTTAGATTCAATGCCCATTGCAATGAATATACAACCTATGGAGAGTAGTTCTTTTAATTAGTCCAACTCCCACTTAGACTTTGAAAACGTTTAATGTTACTTGAATTTACGCTATTTTAGTGCATTTCTATCTTTATACTGTGGAAGGCTTTGTTTGGAAAATGTTAATAAAGCATTATATTGTTACATATTGTTTTGTTTTCTTTCCTAAGATAGAAATAAATGCATTTTCATAGGAAAAGCAGTATTTTTAGAGTCAAATTTCAGCAATTTCAAAATCTGTGATTAATCAAGATTAACTAAGAAAGAAATATGCAATTAATTGCGAAATTTGAATCAACTGACACCACAAAAAATAGCATTTGGTGGTTCAATTACTGCTGAAATTGCATGTTATTTAAAAAGATAAATAAATCAATGAGGAGAGTCTAATTAGACTACTCAGAAAGTCCACTGTTGTTTCAGCATTAGGTTTGATCCACACCTTAATTTAATCCTTCCCTTAATTATAAACTATGTAATGTTATTATATCACATATATCACATAGATGTTTGTTTCAATAGATTTTGTTCTGCCACAAATACATTTCACTAATGCCTACATTAAGGCAATAGATACTCCCACTTAGGAATAACTACAGAGAAGTCAATCCTGTCCAAAACAGTACATGAAATCACAGATGACCTGTTTATAATTATAACTAAAGTGTCACATAGAAAACATATTCCTTAAGTACACAAGCTCTAATAATGCTTAAGTTCTTAGTCCCATTATATCATTGCTAAGAAGGTACAATAATGCTGCATCTGGATTTGCATACTTTCAGAGTATGTACTGCATTTGATAGATTACCCTATTAATGGTGGAGAAGTTAAGTACTTTCTTTAGGTATAAATACATAAATTTACATACACCATCCAGCAATTTGGGCATTGTCTTATGACCAGAACTTGACATACACCATCCAGCAACATTTGAATTGTCCTGTGACCAGTGGATGCAGTCAATATCTCTCTGCTCCTGACGGTCATAGATGCTGCCTCGTGTGTCTGGGCTGTGATCACACTGAGGCGGCGTTTGTGGATGGTTCTTGTTCTCACTGCGAGAACTTAACCAAGGCAATGTCCTAAAACGGAACGCCACTCCAGCCTCCCTCCGCGTCGCTCCTTCTTCCCATGGGATTGAGGAAGACCCGGCTGGCGATGGAGGTGATTTGGGGATGGCAGCGGGCTCAGTTTCGCTGGGTAGATCCCCACGAACAGCCGGCTCCCCGGCACGCTCGTTGATTTCTGTCCAGGCTCGAAGTGAGAGCATCTCGCCACACGGCCAGTCTGACAGACCCGCTGAGCTGGATTACGAATTCGCTGCTGCATCGGAGAGCATCCCAGTGTCTGACACGGACGACTCGACTTGACTGCTGCCTATGGGTCGGCACGCCCAGTCTGAGGCTGACGCCCAGATATCTGACATGCTTGCCCGGGCCACCGTAAGCGTGGGGTTGGACTGGAACCCTCAGCCCTCATGGCTAGATGATTGTTTTCTCGAGTCCTGGCCACCAGGTCATCTGGCCCGCAAATACCATTCTCATGGTAACCCGGTGCCACACTCCGGCAATCCCGGCATCCCGGACATGGACCCCTCGCCTCTGGACCCACGACTGCCGTCCCCCGATCAACAGGTTCTGACGAGGGAGGCATCCTCTCATCCTATCCTCCATGGCAGTCGTGCTGCTGGGGTTGATGCATATGAGACCGCTTCAGCACTGGCTTCAGACTCGAGTCCCAAGATGGGCATGGAGCTGCAGCACATACTGTGTGTTCATCACCCCCACTTGCTGGCAGACTTTCAACCCCTGGACAGCAAGTGTCCCAATGCATTCTTGTCACCACAGATGCCTCCAAACAGGGTTGGGGCACCGTGTGCAATGGGCACGCAGCCGCCAGCTACTGGACGGGGCCCTGGCTGGGTTGGCACATCAACTACTTAGAGTTGCTGGCTGTAATTCTTGCCCTGCGGAGTTTTCTCCCACTACTTCGGGGCAAGCACATCTTGATTCGCTCAGACAGCACCACCACAATAGCGTACATAAATCACCATGGCGGCATGCGCTCTAGTCACATGTCACAACTCACCCGCCATCATCTCCTTTGGAGACAGCAGCGACTCGCATAAATAAATCAACAGCGTTGTGCGCCACTCAAATCCCGGGCAACCTCAACAGGGCACTGGATGTGCGGTTCGGCAAAGCACAGGTAGACCTGTGTGCAAGTACACATTTCCCCCAGTGAGCTGACTTGCAAGGGTGCTGTGCAAGGTCAGGGAGGACGAGGCCCCCTATTGGCCCACACGGACTTGGTTCTAGGATCTCACGCTCGTCACGACAGCCCATTCCTGAGGAAGGACCTTCTTTCTCAGGGACGGGGCTCCCTCTGGCATCTGCGCCAAAGCAGACAAAGTTTCTGACATTTTCTATGGGGCGGTGGGGAAGGGTACATGCAATCTGTTGCTTTGGCACGCAACTGCCTACTCGCACCTGCGTCAGCAGCTCACATATACAGTTCAGCATATGGCATGATTGAATAGGGACCCCTAGTGTCGCTTCATTCAACACAACGTCGAGTGAGTGACAGACGGGGAACGTCTGTGTTACTGTTGTAACCTCCGTTCCCTGATTGAGGGAATGAGACGTTGTGTCCCCCCGGCCACGACGTTGAACCGAGTCACTGTAACGTCCAAAACGTATTCTTGGCTCCTCAGTGCAAAACCTGAATGAACAGCTGCACGATTCCCTGCTTTTATACATGTATGTCCAGAGGAGGGACATGCAAATTCTGTCTGCCAATTTCTTATTTAACTTTTCTCAAGTTCAGAGGTAACCGAGGCATTCGAGAAAGTCCCCTAGTGTCACCTAATTTGACACAACGTCTCGTTCCCTCCATCAGGGAATGGAGGTTACAATAGTAACCTAGATGATTTGAAGAGCTTCAGCGGTAAAATTTGGATTTCAATGGATGCAAAGAAATTTATTTAAGTCCCATCTTGAATTGTTTTGTATGAGGTCCTTTCTCTACCACTTTATCAATGTCACAAAATCTCTGTTGTGTGTTTGCGGTGTGTACATCCGCACTGTATGCCCCCACCTGTTGGTTGCGCCCTATTCCAGTGTTTAGAACTCACGGAGCTGAATAAATGTCAGAGTCTTATATGAAAATTGGTATTTAAGAAAAATGAAAGAGTTAAATATTTTAAATTAATCGCATATGCATAAACACATAAATTTTGACAGCTCTCATTTTAATGCTTGCATTACATAACCAACTACCTATACAAGGTTATTGTAGCCTGACTAATATTGAATTTAGAACATGGAAGGCTGAGACCAGAAAAGCAAGTGAGTCGACGCGTGAGCCACAAAATTACGTGACTGCTTAAGCTATTGCGTTATTCATCTCACATTAAATCTTACTAAAAGATTATCAGTTAGGTTTATGGTAGAGATGTCTAACTTGTTCACCTCACATCTGATTTTATTACACTATCAGTTAGGTATAGGTGTTGGATTTAGTGTAGGGAGGTAAATTTTGTTTATTTAAAAATAAATAAAAAAAAGTCAAATATCCTTTTAATTACACTATTGATTAGGTTTTGGTTACAGGTTTCGGTTAAGGAGGGAATTTAATTTTTTTGAAAAATCCAAAGAGCATTAACCTTAAAAACCTCATATTTTTGGGAGAACATTAAATGTGCTTTTAGCACCCTTCAGTTGACATTTCACATAAAAACTGCAGCAATATGTGTAATAATGAACCACATTATTTCATTTTGCAAAAATGTCACCTGTTACATAATTCTCATTAAATCACGCTGCCTAATATCACCTGCAATCAATTAGTAAGTGGGTTATTGGCTTTATATGTTGCTCAAACATCTGGTTTCAATAAGATTTTTTTTAAATACAGGACAGAAAACTGACGTTTAAGAGGTTTAATGGGATATTTAATGCTTTAAAACTTCAATTTGTTGGTGGTTAAATGTGCATGATGAAATTGGTGAATCTGTCTGTCATAAGCTTTTGTTTAGCCAAGAGGGAACTGCTCTTTTGACGGATAAGCCAAACAATTTAAGAAACGTGTTATTTTAAAGATTAATGTTAATTCCACACCCTGATGTGGTAGGGGCAATTTAAGTAAATCACAGTTATTTGGTCCTTTGGGTTCTCTCATTTAGACAGCATACAGTTAGAGCAGGCCAGAACATTCCCACCATGACCACACTGTCACTTCCAAACGTCAGGGGTGAAATCTTCGGAGAAGACTTGTACCCAAGAGGCAATGCTGCCTATCACTGTCTAACACCTGTGCACTGTTATAGCTTATCTCTCTCCACCTCTACAGCCTCCCTTTCTGGGACTCCTTCAATTTTTATCTTATCAAGTCACTGCTCATCAAGTCTGCCTCGCTGCAACGCAGCAAGCAGTTGCCACAGATCCAGACAGGAGACAGCGCATCAGGTAGAGGGGAATTACGCAACCGCATCGGTATGGGGATGTCAAGGGCAGACTGTAATTCCCAGTCTAGTCTTATAATACCTTCACCATTACAGCAGCCTCAATAACAAACACAACATATCAGTTTGCTGATGGTAAATTTGCATTTATATTTTATGGATGGGCGTTTTAGGAATGGTTATTTGTGAAAGAAATAATTCACTCAAATGAAAATTCTGTCATCATTTACTCACCTTCAAGTTCTCTAAACTGTATGACTTCCCTAACAAAATCAAGAGTTTTAAAATTATTGCCAAAGGTTTGAAGGTTCACCACTACTGGTGAAGAGATGCAAACTTGTGGCAAGCATTTTCAGCGAATCACATGTTCATTTGCATGTGAAAATGTATTTTTGGCAAATTTATTGCACATTTGTGGCAAGATTTCAGCTAGTAACACATGTATTTTTGTAAAGGTTACTCTTTTCCATGGAACTCAAAAGGAGATATACATAAAAATGGAAAATAACCAATTGATGTCAAGCTCTAAAAATGACAAAAGAGAAACATGAATGTATGATAAAATGTAGT
The DNA here is from genome assembly GCA_032164185.1 of Moxostoma hubbsi. Taxonomy (NCBI): domain Eukaryota; kingdom Metazoa; phylum Chordata; class Actinopteri; order Cypriniformes; family Catostomidae; genus Moxostoma; species Moxostoma hubbsi. Next base: position 7,423,390 of record JAVLUX010000186.1, read on the forward strand.
CAATATGATGTGTGTGCCATATTCCAAGTCACACAATGGATCTTGAGGTGGCAAGTTTGAATATACATAATTTATAACAAACATAAATAAAATATACAAATAAGATAAAAGAGCTATGTCAGAGGGAGGCCTTTCCTTTCCTAACCAGAGACAAATAGCTCTTAACACAGACCTTCCTGGGGAGGATGTATAATAATCTGTGAAATGTATGGGAGCAGACAGGTACAAGTGGAGAAGGCACATCACTTATCCTATCATATCCATTCAACAAGCTAACCTTCCACAGAATTCCAGTGCCATGTATCATGTGTATGGCTTTTAGGCAATGGCTAAGACTTGAAGTGCTTCTGTGGTAATTTAATTCCAACCAGTGTCAGAAAATGTCAGAATCGAATTTAAAAAATCATAAATGCATTAATTAAAACATAAATTAATGTGTTATGCACTATTAATTATTTGCATGCATTAACAAGTTCATTTTGACAGCTCAAAAAAAAAAAGATTTCTCAGTCAGATGTCCCCCTCCTGTCTAACTAGGCAGTTATCGTTCAGAATAAAATACAAAGTTGACCAGACTTTTTTTGTCAATAGTCAAACGAATGGCTATGCGAGACTAGAAGGTAGATGATCGATAAACAGAGGATCATGCATCACTTCCATCTAGTTAACATTATTGAAATACCTGAAAGACTGTACTGGTCCATGTTGAGATACAGGCAAGGTTTTGTCACTTTACACTGAGTGTTAAGGTCATGAAGGGAGTGTATACATCCCATTAACAACAAGTAACGGAGCACGCTTTCTTTAACACGCCATGTCATCCTGTCAGTGGCTCTCAGAATTTTGATTAAATTCCTATCGATTTTTGCTCTATGCTGATCTGTGTGTCATTAATTACATTTATTGCAACACATATTGAAATTTGGGGAGTCAATTGAGAGAGAGGCTGAAGATTATTCAATTATAACTGAAAATAAGGTTAAAGCATTCAAGTTTGGTGATGTGTTGTTAGAAAGCAGCTCTCACTTGAACGATTTTAGCACTATGTAAAATGTCACATAAAAAATATTTAAATATTTAACTGAAAAGTTAAATGCTTGTGAGAAAAGAGAAACTTTTAATAAATCATGCCACAAGTGATATCTAAAAGTGTGGCATCCACTTGTGTCATATTACCTAATTAGTCCACTTAAGATTCTAAAGTAAAGTCATCTCCTACCTAGTTTTAGCCCCAGAGCCAACGCCCCCAGACCGTTCAATGCTCTAATCTGATTGGTTTACTTTAAGTAAAGGCACACATATTTTTAATCCTTGAGCTTGGAAATTGTCATTTTTACAAGGTAGGATGATACAATGAGTGCTTTTGAGGATGAAATAAGATAATTTGATTTGATTTAGTGGAGCACAGTGGAGTTTTGTTTGACAAACTTTTGTAGCAAGAGCTGAACGGTCTCTTCTGCTTTATTTTCTTAGATATGACTGAAATAGTCTACTTATTACTTATAAATTATCAGAAAATTTGAAACAGTTTGAAACATTTTCTCTATTTTTCTATTTTTATGTACAATTGTTCATAGAGAGTGATGCTGCATTATTTTAAATATTTATTTTTCAGCAACAACTTATCAAATTTTCGTGAGTGCTAACACTTAAGCACAAATTTCATGCAAGGCATGGGTGGGAGTGTTTGCGATACTGTGGATACAGGTGCAGAAACTGTGGGTGTATTGTATGTAAATGAAGTGGCACATAGCGCAGTTAGATATTTTCCTAAGAATTTGGTCATTGTGCTAAGACGTTTCAATACCACCTCTTAACTCAGCGCAAAGACAAAATTCAGTTCCTGCATTTGCAGTTTGGAGATTTCACAAGCAAGTGGTAATAATGTTCATGTACAAACTCTTAAAATATAGTTGAACATTAAATGAAGTCCCTGACAATCATTGTCAAAGACGTTTTGGAAGATGTTCGACAGAACCAAATGTTTGGATTTAGTATGATTTTTTTGACCACTTCATTATTTTGATAATATTTTTGTTTTGTTTTAAGTGCAATTTGAATTTAGAAATATTTTTAGTTTAAATTGTTCATGTTTTAATATTTAAATTTTTTTTTCAAAATCATAATTGACTGGTAGAAGTGAAGAGCGTTCTGATGCAATAACTGTTAATCCTATCCATGATTTGTGTGTCAGCAGATGAAAATGATTAATAATACTTACATTCTCTATAATTTAAAGGATCATACATCCAAATTCTGATGAGAATCGCATTTTCCATGCATATAAAAGGAGTGTGTCACTGTCATAGATATATGACTGGCATTCATCAAGTATGTAGTTAATGCTCAAAATGCTCTTTTAATTCATTGCATGTAATCCATTTACAATACTTATGAATGTGCTGTCTTTGTTTAAATTGTTGGTGCTTCAGGAAATGGACTAAATAATAGGAAACAGATGCTGGAATAACCAGAGAAGAACCTTCATTTACATTTCTCTTCTCACAACATCACTCATTCAAGCACATTGTTTCTCTTACCATTGCTACGACAATGACAAACAATTCTACTTGTCTTTCCAGACCAACAACACCACGGTGCCTGTTCGAAACTCTGCCTGTTTGGCAAACATCTCAGCCTGGATGAAGGAATATCACCTGCAACTTAAACCAGCGAAGACTGAGCTCCTTGTCTTTTCAGCCAACTCAGCTTTTGAACACATCATTAGCGTTCAGCTGGGTGCAACTACAATTCCGCTTTCCAAAACAGTCAGACATCTAGGGGTAAATATCGATAACCAACTAAATTTTATAGACTACATCTCAAAGACTGCCTGATCATGTAGATTTACACACTGCAGTATCAGGAAAATAAGACCCTTCCTGTCTGAACATGACATACATCTTCTTGTTCAGTTACTTGTCATAACTAGACTGGATTACTGTAATGCTCTCATTGCTGGCCTCCTTGCATGCACAATGATACAGAATGCAGCTTCAACGAACTTAAGAAAGCGTATGTTATATCACTCCTTGTCCCTCTTCACTGGCTGCTGGTTTATGCACTTATCAAATTCAAGGCTCTGATGCTGGCATAATGAGCAGTCACTGGATCTGCTCCAGCACACCTAAAATCACTTCTGCAGATATGTTCCCACCAGAAGCCTGCGGTCGGCTATTGAGCACCTTGCACCTTTTCTCTGAAAGTTTTTTTTTTCGGTTTCATTGTACCTCGTTGGTGGAATGACCTTCCCAACTCCATCAGTGAAGCAGACAAAAAAAAAAAATATATATATATATATATATATATAATTTTCTTGTTGCACTCTAATCTGTCTTGGATACTACTATTCTAATGCAAGTGAAACTTTGTAATGCAGCACTTTACGTACAGCTGTCTCCTTTAGATGAATCGCTAATAATGTATTATTCCTCTTTTGTATGTCGCTTTGGATAAAAGTATCTGCCAAATGAATAAATGTAGATGTGCACATGTTAACAGGGGAGACTTGAGTGGATTTATTTAATATGTGCCATGATTAGAATAAATGTTTTTTTTTTTTTGTTTTTTTTTTGACTGTAGAGAACAAATAAGGTTTTAAAAGAGACATTATTCATTTACAAATGGGTGTGTGGATCTTGTCTTAGGACACACATTACATGGAACAACTTTTCTTCTCAACATGCAGAGAAAGTATCTCGCTGCTGAATACTCCACCACAATTACTGGTGAGTGAAATTTAAACATTTACCAGCCAGTTGACAAATATATAAATTTAAGTAGTGTGAAATAGTGAGAAATTTGGTTATTAATGGGAGTGATTTCCTCTCATTTTAGTAAAGGGTTGTGCCAGGACTTTAATTGTGCATAGAGTAAAAGATTAGTCTTGGGATTTAAGAATCAATATCTAGATCGTTCATATGAAGATCATGATGCATCGTAAAATCAATATTATTACTCACCCATAATACATACAGTCGCTCCTAAATGACACGTAAAAATAAAAACAAACTGTGGTTGGTCGGTGTAAATGTAAGTCAGACAGTCTCTTGCTGTCTAAATAATTGCTTCTTGGCCAGAATAAGCTACAGTAAGGACCATACGTGATGTAGTCCAGTCAACGGTGTGGCTATATGAGACTATCTTCCACCAAAAGCAACAGATTCTTGAGAACAACTTCACTCATTATCGTGGCACCATGATAAACAGCAGTATCTAAAAAGCGCAAGAGTGTAGCAATCGCAGGGACAGTCACTCAGGACCAGTATGAGGTTAAATACCTATTACAAGGTCACCATGATGGCAGAGCAAGATTGTGATCTCATTAATTACAGTAGTTTGGTAGTTCATGAGATTCACCTCTGCCTGGAACCGAACATGCAACTATTGTTTTAGCCCAGATCTGAATCCATTTAATTACCAAACAATGCATGGAAGATATTTATTTGAACAGGGAAGGTTGAGGAAAAGCAGTGGATAGGACAAAACAATATAGTCAGTGTCTGACACAGCTTGAATGTTAACTGTTGAACAGTAGTTACATTTATGGATCTTTTCACATGAAACAATTGCAGACTTTTTCAACAAGATGTGAGAACAGCAGCAAAGTGCATCTTCAAGCTCAAAGACAAGAAACCATTGTTTGCTTTGTGAGATAATAAGTAGCCTATTGGCCGCTTAAATGTTTACCTTGCAATGTTATGGCAACAAAATCTAATTAATTAAGATAAACTACAACTGGGCTATATAAATTGCTGAACTCTGAGTGTTTAGCTAACAATCAGCAAAACTCAAAGCACAAAGGTTGTGCTTACTGGCCCTTCATGACTTTAAAAGAGGCTTTCTCTTGGTGATTCTTAATTTGGTTTCTTTATATAAATAAATATAATAAGACGAAATACAGTGTGGTCCAAAAGTCTGATACCCCATTTAACATGTGGGATTAAAAACCAGGACATAAACAAAACATTTAACAATATTGACAATTTTTAATCAAAAAGACATAGAATCATGTAAAATGAATAAGAAATAACAAAGATTCTTCACTATTTAGAGGTCACTAATCAAATAAGCATATTTGTAACATTAACCAACTTAACTCATTTAACTTAACTCATGCAAATGTCAGATTTTTCTTCTTTGGAACATTATCAAATCATGCTGGGATTACATTGAATGTCTAGGTTACGTATGTAACCTCCGTTCCCTGATGGAGGGAACGAGACGGTGTGTCGAAGAAGCGACACTAGGGGTCGACACTTTAGGGGTCGTCACTAGGGGACGACGTGGCCGGGAGGACACAACGTCTCGTTCCCTCCATCAGGGAATGGAGGTTACATACGTAACCTAGACGTTCCCCGTCTGTCGCTCACTTCGACGTTGTGTCGAAGAAGCGACACTAGGGGTCAAATTTAAATCACGCCACGCACTGAGTCGTGTACGTGTACTGCTGACACAGGAGCGGGCAGGTATTTCACATGCAGAGGCGACCAGCTGTGTCAGACTGCACGTACCCTTCCCCAATGCCCCAAAAAAGTCAGCGGAATCCTTCTGGTTACCCTAGGCAGGGGAACAAGGTGACGCTTGCCAACCTGGGAACGAGCCAAGCCTGGCTGGGCCTCTTTTCTCTCTATGTTTCTCGCATAGAGCAAGAACGGCCGGGGCCCTTACACGCATCGTGGGAAAGGGGGTCTTACCCAGTTTCCAATTCTTTCAGGGGGAAAATACCCTGCGGAGACCACCCCTGCCCTGAAGGGGAGGTAAGAGTGGTGAATACATCACATGGGTTTTTCAGGTGGCATGGGAATGGCGCAGTGGTAGATCCAACCTCATTAGAGGGGGGAGTTACTACAACACAGCGACCGGAGGGCAGCTGGAACTGCCTAAGGGTGACGCGTGTCCACTCGTAAGGGGACCGTACCACAGATAATACAGACAGGGGGAGTCCACATAGGAGTCCTGCCCTGTGGAGCACCTAATCCAGTACAGGGTAGATTAAGTACCCGCAGTGGATTGGGTCGGCGAGTTCCTCCGCTGAACTGCGGACCCACAGGGTTAGGGAGGAATCATCCAGGGATCCGAATGAGTGGGATCTCCTGGGAGAGAAAGCGCACAGTTTTACCTCGTCCGAGGGAAAGGGCGCCTGGTGCAAGCGATCCACCCAGCCAGACAGTCAACGTGTTACCGAGTTCTACTGGCTCGGACCTGAGCAAACACAGGACGATACTGACTCAACCTGGAGATTGTAAAATCTTGCAAAGGCATTAGGCCCTGCTCTACATATGTCTGCCAGGGAGGTGCCCCTGGCTAGTGCCCACGAGGACACAACACTCCTTGTTGAGTGTGCTCGTACCCACGGGGGGGGTCCTGGGTGTGATAGGCCAATTAAATGGTGTCCACGACCCAGTGACAAAGCCTCTGTTTGGAGAAAGCATTCCCTTTCAGCTGTCCACCAAAGCAGACAAAGAGCTGCTCAGAACATCTAAAGCTCTGCGTGCGGTCCAAGTAGGTACGCAAAGCATGTACCGGACACAGCAACAAAGGGGCTGGGTCTGCCTCCTCCCGGGGCAGCGCTTGCAGGTTCACTACCTGGTCTCTCAGCAAGGATGTTGTCCTACAGGCCTTGGAGGGGAGCACAGGGCGACCCTGCCAGGTGGTAGGGTTTCCACGACACAGGTGGAGCGCAACAGCCCTATCCACCTGGGGAATCACCATGTATGAGCGAGTGGATGAGCGAGTGGCTTTGTGACGGGTGCAGAGGGGTGATCTCCACAATGATGTCAGCTCATCATGCACCTCTGGGAAAAATGGGGAGCGAGACAGTGAGCGGCGCCCAGACCCTAGGAACCAGTCATCTAACAGCGATGGCTGTGGGGAGGACGGAGGGTTCCAGTCCAAGCCCACGCTGGTGGCGGCCCAGGAAAGCATGTCAGCCATCTGGGCGTCAACCTCAGCCTGGGCGTGCCGGCCCGAAGGCGGCAGCCCAGGGGAGTCATCCACGTCAGACGCTGCGCTCTCCGATGCAGTGGTGAGCTCATCCACTTTGAGCTCTAGAGGATAAGCAGACTGGCTGTGAGGCGAGCCGCTGTTGCCTCGAGCACGGACGGGAGTCAACGAGCATGCTGGGGGGCAGGTGGTCCGAGGGGGCATATCCGGCAGAGCTGCACATGCTGCCATCCCCATATCGCCTCCATCGCCAGCATTATTGTCCTCAATCCCGTGGGAAGAAGGAGCAATGCAGGGGGTGGCTGGAGTGGCGTGCTTTCTATTGAAAGCAAGCCGCGACCGCAACGTTGTCATGGTCATGCCCTCGCAGTGAGAGCATGAACCATCCACAAACGCTGCCTCGGTGTGATTGCTGCCCAGACACACGAGACAACGCCTGTGGTCGTCTGAAGCGAAGAGCACTCTACCGCATCCTGGAACTACACAGGGGCGGAATAGCATCTTTACAAATACGCGTCCTGAAAAGGACATTCAACGCCACTGTGTATTGCTCTAATAGAGAAAAATAATCTTTTACAAGAAATATCACTCTTTTATTTGCTCTTATACTGTCGAAGCACCCAGGGGAAAGCTGCACTGCCATGCAGGGAAGGAGAAAGCCGCTGTAATGCGCCGTAGATCCAACAGCAGAGAGCGTCAGAGGAACAGGAACAGGTGTGTGACTCGCAGCTCGCTGCAGTACAACCATCGTCTCCTCAGAAAATTTCTGAATGAACTTGACCTATTTCCCTGCTTTTATCCCGTGTGTCCGGGGGCAGGGTAAGCAAAGACTGTCTGCCAACTTCTCATTGGCCTTTTTTCATAGATCAGAGGCATATTCGGTGCTCAAGAGAGACCCCTAGTGTCGCTTCTTCGACACAACGTCGAAGTGAGCGACAGACAGGGAACATAATTTTTTTGGATCCCATTTAATAAATATAAAAAATTATAGCAGTCTTTTGCCATTTCTGGTTCAGTTTTGTTTATATGTGATTTTACACTATTTTTTATTTAATGACCCTTTAACTTCCTGCAGTTCATTTAAAAGGTCCTGTGATGTGACAAATTATTTGTTATGAAGTACAATTATTTCATATAGTATCTCAATTCGTATGAGGCCATAAAAACAGCATGTGTAATAATTACACAAAATTGATAACACTTTACAATAAGTTTCCATTTGTTAACATTAGTTAACAACATTAATTAACATTAACTAACATTAAACAATTCTTATTAATAATTTATTAATCTTAGTTAATGTTACTTTCAACATATACTAATACATTTTTTAAATCAAATTTTGTATCAGTTAACATTAGTTAATGCACTATTTACTATCATGTACTGACAATGAATAATTGTATTTTTATTAACTAATATTAACAAAGATTAATACATAATGTATACAAATGTATTGTTAATTGTTTGTTGGAATCCACGATTCCATGGAACCTTATTGGGGCCTGGGTAGCTCAGCAAGTAAAGAAGCTGAATATGACAAATGGAGTTGCGAGTTCCAATCCAGGATATGCTGAGTGACTCCAGTCTGGCTTTCTAAGCAACCAATTGGCCTGGTTGCTAAGGTGTGCAGTGTCACATTGGGTTAACCTCCTCATGGTCACTATAATGTGGTTCTCGCACTCGGTGGGCAGCGTGGTGAGTTGTGTGTGGATGCTGCAGTGTATAGTGTGAGCCTCAACAAGTGCTACGTCTCCGCAGTAACGTGCTCAACAAGCCACGTGATAAGATGCGCGTCAGATGTGGAGGTAACTGAGATTCATCCTCCGCCACCACGAGGACATAGAGCACATTTGGAATTGGGCATACCAAATTTGAGAGAAAAGGGGATAAGAAAAGAAAAAGGAAACTTATTGTAAAATGTTACCCAAATACAGTATATATATATTTTTTTAATGTTGTTAAATAGTTTTAGATAAAGTATAACACATCACACTGCTGGACACTGTTGTCACAGCTTGACATTTAAAGTAAACTACTGCAAACAGTAGTCCTCAGTGCATCAGTGTTGCCCATAGGTGACCTTTAAAATCCCACATATTTTATGTTTAGCAAACTATGAGATCTTTCACAACACAGTGAGGAACAAAGTAAACTATTTAAAAAGTTTTGGTTTGATGCAAAGCTGTTTTCTAATCAAACTTCAATATTACACTGAAAAATCTTTTAATTGGTGATTAGTTAAAAAAAACCTGGGAAACAAATTCCACTCAGAAATTGCTTGTACATTTAACAGATCACACTTTCAAGTAAAGGGTACACACAATTCTTGGTGGCTTTAACTATAAATTATCAAGTAAAGTTTACTCTATTTCAAGTACTTTTTGTTCGTCACACTTAAGCAATGTAGCACTGAATAAAGCCATGCTTTTAAAAGTGCACTAAAAATTACTTGCTTTTTTAACACTCTTAGTAATGTACCATGACACACAGATACCTTACACAGGGAAGCTTAATGCATTACATTTATTAGACAACATCATTTTGCTTTATTGGTGATAAAATCCAGAGGTGTCAAGTAATGAAGTACAAATACTTCGTTACCTTACTTAAGTAGAAATTTTGGGTATCTATACTTTACTGGAGTAATTATTTTTCAGCCTACTTTTTACTTCTACTTCTTACATTTTCACGCAATTATCTGTACTTTCTACTCCTTACATTTTAAAAATAGCCTCGTTACTCCTATTTCATTTCGGCTGGTTTTCATTCCGGCTTGTCATCATTCAAAAAAAACAAAACAAACAAAAACCTAGATAAATCGCGCCATCTGGATAGACTGAATTTGATTGTGGTTGGATGAGAAGTATAAACATATACCATTCAGGCACCCTATTGGTTTGTACGCGATCCATCGCACCTGCACATGACACACACAAATCACTTTATGAACACATAGCAGACGTATGTAGCCAAGTACGAAGATTTCCGTGGCAAAGAATCAAGAAGAGAACTCGAGCGAAATGTCCCAACCAAGCACCAGCAAGGAGGTTGGTAGCCAGGAAGACCAGCCAACCCTTATACATCCCTGGCCGTACATGGAAGAATTTTTCGAAATGGTTGGATGCAAAAACAATTCCTTTCGAATGCGCTGCAAGCTCTGCGCACCCAAATACCACGAGCTAATGGCTTTCAAAAACTCGCCGTCTAATTTGAAAAAGCATATTGAGGTAAGCTGAAAGTTTTTTATCAGTCGATTATTGACAAAATAATGTAGTAACCTAGTAATGTACTAATGGTAAATTTGCAATGTTTACTATGGCTAGGTAACGTTACATGCCAAGACATACCATGGTTTGCTTGCTAGCTTTTGCGGCTAAACCAAGCCTATTGGTAACTCTTTGTTGCATGTATTGTACTTAATTGATGTAGATTACCCTGTTGTTGTACATGCAGGATTGAGTCCACAGTGTTTGTTAAATCTAGTTATTAATAATTTTTAGATTTTTTTGATTAAGCATTAATTTTGACAGCATTGTTTATTGTATATATACAACCATACAAGGGCAATTGTTACTAAGCCTGCCTGTACACCTGTACACCAGTTTTCTTCTCTGTTGCCCACACAGATTCCTGCAGCTAAGCTTGGATGTACATTTACATTCCAATAAAGGTTATTAATAACATGCCTCTGAAGTTTGACTTTTTTCACCATTACAATACTTATTGGCAACTAGTCATCATATCTCCATGAAACACATGTTAATGCTCAGTAGTATACATATGGTTCTTTAATGTATTTGCATTGTACTAAAATGCGTTCATTTTCAATGGGCATATGGATATATGTGGCTGAAACAGGTAGCCTAGTTCATCCCAAATTTTTTTTAATATAACATTGTAGTCATTATGGCCTTTAGAAACATGTTTTTTTGAGGAGGTGGTAGTGCACTATAGGCCCCTGTGGCGCGGCCTAAGCTTTTGTCATTAATGGAATTTTTTTCCCTTACATTACTTTTACTTTTATACTTAAAGTAGTTTTGAAAGCAGTACTTTTATACTTTTACTTGAGTAAAAAGCTTGAGTTGATACTTCAACTTCTACAAAAGTCTTTTTAAACCCTAGTATCTATACTTCTACTTGAGTAATGAATGTGAATACTTTTGTCACCTCTGATAAAATCACAATATAAATGTGCAAACGAAGACCCGAACACTTTGTTAATCAAAATCTAATTTTTTTATCATGAACTGGCAATTCTGAGTAGAAAATTAACTTCAGACTTTTCAAAACAAGACGTTATCAAACGTAACAACAAAATCAACTGTAAAAATGGTGTAAACAAACTTGCAAACAGTGAAACCATACAAACACATTAATTATTTAGGCCGGTGCAAGCTGAGAACACCAGCTTTGAAAAGTTAAGAAAAATTTACTTATTTAATTTAACATTAAATTTACACAAATCAGTAAATAAATATGACAAGAATTTCTACTTTAGGTTTGATACACGATTATGCAATGTAAAGATAGCAATAATAAATAATGATTTACTAATAAGCTAGAGCATGTTTGAATTGAGTACAAATGTAGAATGTACTTATTATTTTCAACTTCACGCTTAATCATATTCAATGTGGAATGTACTTAATCTTTTCTGCTACATTAAATTCACAACAAAATAATTTTTTTCAGTATACTGTCCTAAGCACATAGTTTAGCCAGTTTAAGAATTCTCCTAAAGGATTGCCATCAATGTTATGGTATTTTGATAAACCGTGATAAAATAAAGCAAAACTTTTATTAGTTCTGTTTTAATTCAGGATAATACAAGAGTTTCAAATGTGGGTTGCTTGTCTCAGGATTTTTCAGCAGCGTGAAGGCACAACAAGCCCTTATTTATTATGTAAATCATAGTTCTAAAGCATGACATTATTACAGCTCAACACATTCTACTGTACATAATAAAGAGTTTTGTGTTTCGGGTCCATGTACTGGGTTTCCCTGTAATTTTATGGCACTCCCTCCGTTCATTCTTTTAAATTTGACTGCAAATTAGAGATTGAGAAGAAAATGTCTTGTTTTAATTAAGTTCATACAAGCATAGCTTGAACGTAACATTTTCCTTTTGATTGAAACCTTTGAAGCCAAAACCTTCTGAATGCAATGCTGCATTTTGCTTAAATTGTCCTGACATCTCCACAAAGCAAACTGTGAGAATAACACACAATGAGAGAGAGAAAAAAACAAAACAAAACTGGGAGCCTTGTGTACATCTCCACATGGAGCCCTGCAACTCAAACAACTGATAAACAGAGCACAAGGGAAAAGGCAGAATGCTGAAGAATACATATTTCTTCAACAGCAATATTATCAGATCAAGAGAAGCAGGATCCAAGCGTCTCAGAGCTCCATAGCATCCCATAAGCACTACAGCAGCAACCAGTTCCCAAAGCCCTTATTATAACCCAACCTTTCTTTTTGCTTGAGCGATGTCACAAGCTAGAGCAGAGCACCCTGAGCTTTTAACCTGATTGGCAGATTGCAGGAAGACATAGAAAAAGGTTTACAGCTTACACTGTGATATGATATTTGTCAATGTCTGATCTCCTGACTGTTGTTTTATGTCAGCATCATGACTCAAACATGTTTGAAAGCCTGTCTGTAATCACTCAACCAGCAGTGGTCTATACCATTTTCTTAAGCTGTTACTTTAAAGCCAAACAATGGCCTTGGTGTGCTTGAAACCAGAGATAAAAGCTTTTCAATTTAAGAGGAATAATTAGAAAAGGATTACAAAAATTACATGCAGCTAGATTTTTTGCAGACCACTGAAGTGACTTTAATAGATGGACATTAAACACAAATGTATATATTTCCCCAGCTGGCTGTAAGATTTACAGTATTTTCCTCTCTTTTAATTTCTTTAAGTACCTTTTCTGCTAGTGGCGCATGCTAAACCTTTCAACACATGAAGACAACCTCTACAGACAAAATATCTACTCAAGATTAACTTTAAATACATCATTCTGTGTTAAACTACATGTTAAATATGTCAATGAATGTAGTCAACAATTCAGATTCAAACATGCCAATAAACAAAAAGGATAAATGCAATTATTTCAAACAATTGTTTATACAGCTGCTGTCAAAACAAGCTTAAATGCCATTTTAACCACCTAATGTGTTCAGCACCATATCATAAACTCCAGAATTTTACCAGAACATATAATTTGACAATCATGAACAGAAGAGCTCATGTCTTTGAAACCATGTCAGTGTATGACATACCTGACAGAGCTAATGCAATGTAAAATATTTCAACCCGAGAGAACACATCTGTCAGAGAAACATTCTCGCTTATGGACCAGGTGCACTACCAAAGAGTCCAAGCACACAAGCTGAGGAGATCTATTGTGACCTGAAGGAAAGATCAGCTTGTCACATTAATCTGCCTTCTCAGAGTAAAGTCAAAACTCGATAAAAAAAAGGGAAAATAATCTCCACTGACATCAAAAAGAGCCTGTGTGTGTCATTTTGTCATTTTGACTTAAAACTAAGTCAATTTGGGTTGCCTGTAAATTGAGGGCATGGTGGTTAATTAGTTGGTCTTATGTAAAATGTTATACAAGCACCTTGATTTGATGATTAACCCCAAATAAGCATTACATATTTAGGGATTTGTCTTGTGTCCACTGAATCTCATAGCTCTGCGGATATCTGCCTCGTAAAATAATTGGTTCTTTAATCTTATTATTTTGTATGATTTCTGACCAGTCTGAAGAATCCAGAACACTGCTGTGGCCAAATTTTGTTTGGTCAAGGACAAACAATCCATGTGAAAACATACGTCCTTAATCAGCAATCAGAAAAGAAGGCTGTATTGTTAGCTATCGGCTTGCATAATATGGAATTGTACTTTTATCTTAACATAAGCGTTATGTTTGCTCCAAAAGATCACAGAATCGTGGATGCAAGAAAAAGCGCACCTGTCAACAATGCGTAATGGCTCGGATTTAATCTATGTTTTATATATAAAAAAAAATGTTTTATATAAAATCGACATTTATAAAACTAAAAAGATATATAATTCTAGTGTCTTTGGATCTAATGAACATGTATGCAAGTCATGTAGCTTAGGTTTGCGCATTAAAGGCGTCACAGGTGCATGCGTAATTGCGCATTGAAAAACTAAACTAGTAATCAGCACGTACATTAAAAGTTAGAGTCGAATAGGCTCAAATTAAACGTTTTACCTGAGTTCTGAGAGGTTCTCCGTGCTCAATGATGCTTATAAAAGGAATTTCCAAAAATGAGGACATAAATTCCATTTGTACTATTTCCTCCTGGGTCTGCGGGAAGGCGAGCACAGCCGAGACCCCCTGGACCACTATATCCTGACACACACACCTGAAGAGCGACTCTGGGTCTCCGCTCGTGGATTCCCGAACCACCACTTCCATGCTCAAGTTGTACGGAAGAAAGTTGTTCCCGCTTTCGGCGAGACCGCTGAGGGCGCGGTTGAGAGCCGCCCGCACCCGGACCGGCTGGCGGGAAGGCAGGAGGGCACCCAGGCGCACGGTGTGTCCTATCTGCGCAAGGATGTGGCAGGGCTGCGGGTGAGAGCGAACGGGCTGGATGAACAGGGTATGGAGAAGGAATATTTGCGATCCCAAATAAAAGTATGCCAAGAATCTGTAGAAGATGAAATTCATCCTGCTTCACTCTCAGAGGTGGTGATGAGGCATTGTCAAAAGATAGCATTGCTCGCCTTGTTTTCTGGTCTTTTCTTTAATGTCCTTTATTGTTTTTTGTGCAGGATGGTTTATGAGGAGTGATCTATGGAGTTACTGTGTGAATGTGATACTCTGCTCAGGAGAGGAGGGGGGAAAGGCGGGGATGTCATTGCGTTCACACCCAAAGAAGCGCGGGAGAGGCGGTAATGGTATCATTAGGAGAACAGCACGAGAGAGAATGAATAAACTAGACTATAAATACATGGGCCATGTAATTAAAACATCTAAACTTTTATTAAATCCCAACGGGTTTTACAGTTCAATCCTGTGTTTCGCTTGAGGTCTAGCTCAAAAACACACTTAACATTGAAATATCAGTTTAATGACTGTAATTTCTACTTGATACATTTCAGAAGACTATTGTGAAGATTGCTACATGTGGGGTTTCAGAGACCCAGGTATCAGGGGCCATTATAACAGGACCATTACACACACATTTATAAAATTCTGTCCCTTAATGTGTCCTCATATTTTTCAAATGATTCATGTGCCGCTGGCAGGTATAAAAATGAATATATGCAGTACATTTTCACATGCTAAGATTCTCTAATTGGTGCACACACTAGTAGACTACTCTTGCCCATTGTCTATTGGACTGCCTGTTGGATTTTTTTGGAATACAATCCATTAAATTATATAATTTCACTCAAACATTACAGGATTTAGTGCCACATATAAAATAATCAAGTTTGTGGGGGAAAAAATGGAGGGATGTAAATACTGCAATAAAAAGGGGGGAAAGTGATGTAGGAGAGAAATGTTGCAATTGCATTGATAATAGAAGGCTGTGACTTCAGATGGGCTACTGTTTTGGACAAGAGTATCAGGGAATCAATTTGAGCCAGTCATGCAGGAAAAGGGAATCTGATGAAGGTGAGCTGAAGCTTTAGCCAATCACTTACTTTTTTGAATGAAATATAGAATTACAGTAGTGTGGAATGTGAGGATAACATAGAAATAACATTATCAACTCTTAAATGCTTGGGAATTTCACCGAACACTCTTACATATTTCCACATATGTCTGTCACAAATGGATTGGCAAAATGCCCACATAGTGTAACATTTTAAAAATATTTTCAAGACAATTAGACATATATCAAAGAGATCAGGACAAATCTAGAATAGGGTTAATTAATTTCACACTGAAATTTCATGGAACGCAACTGGCTGTCAAACACATATTGATCTACAAATAATGCATAAGATACACATAAGCTACACATTTTCTAAATTCTAAATAGAATGGTTCAAAACACAAAAAAACAACCAGTGAACAGCAGTTCTGTGGATGAAAATGCTTTGTTGATGAGAGAGGTCAATGGAGAATGGCCAGACAGATTTGAGCAGACAAAAAGGCTACGGTAACTAAGATAACCCCTCTGTACAATTGTGGTGAGCAGAATAACATTGCACATGTCGAACCTTGAGGTGGATGGGCTACAACAGCAGCAGACCACATTGGGTTCCACTTCTGTCAGCCAAGAACAGAAAACTGAGGCTGCAGTAGGCCTACCATTTGTGTACCTCAGCAGAAATCCAGAATTGTCAGACCAGGTGATGTTTTTTGAATTGTCTACTGTCCTGTTTTGGTGAGCCTGTGCCCACCTTCCTGTTCTAAGCTGAGAGAAGTGGTACCCGGAGGGGTCTTCTGCTGCTGTAGCCCATCTGCCTCAATGTTCGACAAGTTGTACGTTCTGAGATTCTATTCTGCATAGCACTGTTTTATTTGGGATACTGTCACTTTCCAGTCAGCTTGGACCAGTCTGACCATTCTGACCTGTGTCATTAACAAGACATTTTCGCCCACAGAACTGTCATTGTTGTGGTTGTTTTTTTGTTTTTCACACCATTCTCTTTACACTCTAGAGAATATTGTGCATGAAAATCCCAGGAGATCAGCAGTTACAGAAATACTCAAACCAGCCTGCCTGGCACCAACAATCATTCCATGGTCCACATTTCCCCCCCTTTCTGATGGTTGATGTGAACATTAAATGAAGCTCCTGACCCTTATCTGCATGATTTTATGCATTGCACTGCTGCCAGAAGATTGGCTGATTAGATCACTGCATGAAGAAGTAGATGTACAGGTGTACCTAATAATGTGGTTGGTGAGAGTATATAGGATACTGATAATTCCACAATGTTGCACAGAAAAATCAATGTGATATCATATTTATTTGTATCCACAAAGATCTAATTTCTCTTTTAATGAACAGATTAATAAATATATTGTGATAATAGATTTATATTGATATGAAATAATCATAAACATATAATTTATGGAGGTACAAAAAAGATAAAAAATAAATACAAAAATTACACTATTACAAACCTAGGGTCTCTAATGAGCCTATACACTTTTTTTTACTTAATTAAAAATATATATATTATATATGTGTATGTATATATGTCACGATTTCCCCATTGTCTTTCTTTTGTTTTTCCCTCACCTTCACTCCAAACTCCAATTTCCATAATTCCCGGCCTCATTACATCCCTCATTGTTTGCACCTGTTTGTCGTTATCCCTGTCTTTATAAGCCCTGTTGTTTTTCAGTCCTTTGTCGATCGTTGAATGTTGTCACCCGAGTTCCAGCCCGAGTTCCAGCCCGAGTTCCTGTTTTGTTCCTGTCGTGGTTTCCCCTGTTTTGCTTTCATTTTCCCATCGTGGACATTTTGTTTGTTCCAGTGTTTTTGTTGTTGGTTTTTTATTATTTAATAAAAGCTGCATTTAGATCCCCACTCCGCGTCTGCTCCATTCGTAACAGAACGATCGACCAATAATGGATCTAGCAGCCCTGACAGCCCAGCAGGTGAATTTCCAGCTTCTCGGCCTCAGACAAGAGGACCGCCCAATATAGGCCCACGTCTGTGAGTTTCTGGAGCTGGCAAATTCATCTGACTTCCCGGAGTTTCTCTTGGTCGGTTTCTTCCGGGCAAATCTTAACAGTTCGCTAAAGGAGCGGTTGCCACCAGCGACCCCTTGCTGGACGCTCCTTGACTTCCTGGAAGAGACCCTGAGGATCTGTGGCTCTCCTTTCACTGTGGGTGTTGTGGAGGAGGACGCTACCTCTACTCTCACAGCGGTCACCCCCCAGCCTTCCATAACTCGTTCCTCCACGCCTGCCACGGCCAACGAGCCAACGCCCACGCCTGCCACGGCCAACGAGCCAACGCCCACGCCTGCCACGGCCAACGCGTTGCCAGCCTCGTCCGTCCCAGAGCCAGTGTTGCCAGCCTCGTCCGTCCCAGAGCCAGCGTGGTCAGCCTCGTCCGCCAGGTGGAGGAGGAGGAGAAGAGGAAAGGCTTCCGCTCTCCAGTCTCCGCCTTCCACGGCTCCGTCCTCAGAGCCAGCGCCTGTAGCCTCGACCGTCCCAGAGCCAGAGCCAGCGCCTGTAGCCTCGACCGTCCCAGAGCCAGAGCCAGCGCCTGTAGCCTCGTCCGTCCCAGAGCCAGAGCCAGCGCCTGTAGCCTCGTCCGTGCCAGAGCCAGAGCCAGCGCCTGTAGCCTCGTCTGTCCCAGAGCCAGAGCCAGCGCCTGTAGCCTCGACCGTCCCAGAGCCAGAGCCAGCGCCTGTAGCCTCGACCGTCCCAGAGCCAGAGCCAGCGCCTGTAGCCTCGACCGTCCCAGAGCCAGCGCCTGTAGCCTCGACCGTCCCAGAGCCAGCGCCTGTAGCCTCGACCGTCCCAGAGCCAGCGCCTGTAGCCTCGACCGTCCCAGAGCCAGAGCCAGCGCCTGTAGCCTCGACCGTCCCAGAGCCAGAGCCAGCGCCTGTAGCCTCGACCGTCCCAGAGCCAGAGCCAGCGCCTGTAGCCTCGTCCGTCCCAGAGCCAGAGCCAGCGCCTGTAGCCTCGTCCGTCCCAGAGCCAGAGCCAGCGCCTGTAGCCTCGTCCGTCCCAGAGCCAGAGCCAGCGCCTGTAGCCTCGTCCGTCCCAGAGCCAGCGCCTGTAGCCTCGACCGTCCCAGAGCCAGCGCCTGTAGCCTCGACCGTCCCAGAGCCAGCGCCTGTAGCCTCGACCGTCCCAGAGCCAGCGCCTGTAGCCTCGACCGTCCCAGAGCCAGCGCCTGTAGCCTCGACCGTCCCAGAGCCAGCGCCTGTAGCCTCGACCGTCCCAGAGCCACCGCCCCTCGAGCCTCCCAGTGCTCCGCCCCTCGAGCCTCCCAGTGCTCCGCCTCTCGAGCCTCCCAGGGCTCCGCCTCTCGATCCACCCAGTGCTCGGCCTCTCGGGCCTTCCAGACCTCGGCCTCTCGAGCTTCCCAGGTCTCCGCCCCTCGAGCCAACCACGGCTCCGCCTCTCGGGCCCTCCAGATCTCAGCCTCTTGAGCTTCCCAGAGCTCCGCCTCCTGGGCCTTCCTCTCCTCCGGAGCCTTCCTCGCCTCCAGTGCCCTCTGCGGCTCCACCCCTGGAGCCATCCACGGCTCCAACTCTGAAGTCGGCTCCGCCTCCTGAACCCTCTATGACTCCGCCCACTATGGCTCTGCCTCCCAGGGCTCCGCCCCTCGATCCTTCAACGGCTCCGCCTCCCATGGCTCCGCCTTCCGGGCCTTCCACGTCACCAGAGCCTACCACGTCACCAGAGCCTTCCACGATTCTGCCCCTGAAGTCCCCCATGGCTCTGCCTCCCTCGGCTCTGCCCCTTGAGCCTTCCACGGCTCTGCCCCAGAAGTCCTCCACGGCTCCACCCCAGAAGTACTCCATGGCTCCGCCTCCGATGGCTCCGCCTCCGATGGCTCCGCCTCCCAGGGCTCCGCCTCTCGAGCCTTCCACGGCTCCGCCTCCTATGGCTCCTCCTTCCCTGGCTCCGCCTCCTGAGCCTCTCCCTGTTCTGTGGCCTCCTTCCAGGCCCCCTGAACCTGTCCTTGTCCTGTGGCCTTCTCCCAGGCCTCCTGACCCTGTCCCTGTCCTTTGGCCCTCCCCTAGGCCTTCTGACCATGTCCCTGTCCCGTGGCCTCCTCCCAGGCCTCCTGACCCTGTCTCTGTCCTGTGGCCTCCTCCTGAGCCTTTCCTTGTCCTGTGGTTTCCTCCCAGGCCTCCTGAGCCTTTCCCTGTCCTGTGGCCACCTCCCAGATCCCCTGACCCTGTCCCTCCTGACCCATCCCCTGTCCTGCGGCCATCTCCCAGGCCCCCTGTCCCTGTCCTGTGGCCTTCTCCCAGGCCTCCTGACCCTGTCCCTGTCCTGTGGCCTTCTCCCAGACCTCCTGACCCGTCACCTGTCCTGTGGCCACCCCTCAGATCCCCTGACCCCGTCCCTCCTGACCCATTCCCTATCCTATGGCCTCCACCCCGGTCTTCTGACCCACTCTACCTGCCCGATATCCGCCCCCGACCTCCTGACCCAGCCCCCACCTCGAGATCATCCCCTTAGTCTCCCTGGTCCCCGTGGTCTGTCCATTTGCCCCTTGTGCCCCCCTGTTCTGTCCGTTGGCCCCCCACCCCTAGCCTCCCCTTCACTCCTGGGATATTTAGTTTTTTGCTTTCCCCCTTTTTTGCTTTGGGCGTCTGGAATCCGCCCTTTTGAGGGGGGATTCTGTCACGATTTCCCCATTGTCTTTCTTTTGTTTTTCCCTCACCTTCACTCCAAACTCCAATTCCCAGAATTCCCGGCCTCATTACATCCCTCATTGTTTGCACCTGTTTGTCGTTATCCCTGTCTTTATAAGCCCTGTTGTTTTTCAGTCCTTTGTCAATCGTTGAATGTTGTCACCCGAGTTCCATCCCGAGTTCCTGTTTTGTTCCTGTCGTGTTTTGCTTTCATTTCCCCATCGTGGACATTTTGTTTGTTCCAGTGTTTTTGTTGTCGGTTTTTTATCATTTAATAAAAGCTGCATTTAGATCCCCACTCCGCGTCTGCTCCATTCGTAACAAAAAAAAAAAATATATATATATATATACACACACACACACACAACAGTTAGTTCCGTTCCTCAAATCTGATTGGACGAGAGACGTTCCATGAGCACTGATGGTCTGACAGGATCAGCACTAAGACGCTTCACTGTGTGTATCACTCCGCTTGTGTTCGTCCCATTCTAGACAAAGGTGCAAGAGCAGTATATATCTGTTGGGAGTTACTGTCTTTTTTTTTAAATTACATATGTTAGCCAGCAGGTGGTGGCAAAAGATAATTTTTGTGTGTAATATGAGCCAGTTGATGACGTAAAGTGAATCCGTAAGTCATTGTTTACATAGAACAGCGCTCCATGATCGTTCGTATTACCACTACATTACTTAAGCTAGGACGTTGTTTTAAACGGCTTTAAATGAACAATTTGAGGTTTAAGGCTCATTGCAGCTGAGAGACACAAAGGACGGTTTGATTACAGAACTTGAGGTGCTTACTGAGTTTCCACATTGTATACACACTGTTTAAAAATAACGGAGGACATCGCTGTTTCTATAGTGATCGACTCTTGCACGGCTACCACGAAATAGAGAGAAATACTTGGATGCTATTTTTATTTTTCCACTGAGAAAGCTTACCTTCAGAACGCTGACAACATATCTGCTTGGGAGTGGCAACAGGTGATCATACACGCCCCGTCTCTCCCTCTCTCGCAATTGTGCTATATGGCCCTACATCAGCTGATGTAGGGCCATATAGCACCCTTGCTCGTGTGATATTACTTTATATATATATATATATATATATATATATATATATATATATATATATATATATATATATATGTTATGAGAATTGACTTAGTAAATCCACAGGTTTGAAATAATAAGCTAAGAGTTAATTAGTATTAATGTTATATAAAAATCAGAAACATTAAATAATTGTACATTAACCATAAGTTAACACTATAACCATTAGTAAGAATAATAAACAAGTAAAAAATGAAGTAAAATAAATCAAAACAAATGACCATGAAGGTATTTTGGATACAACACATTAAAAATGTTTTACCTCACTTCAGTCATTTCCATGCCATCAGTTTGTTGTTGACTTTCTGCACTGAGGGGTCTGGACCAGTGGCGTAGTAGTGTTTGAAGAGATAAAAGGCATACTGTGAATTTATGAAATGTATATCAGGGTAAGTTTCTTGCTGCCATGGTGTAGAGTACACTACTAAGAACCATGGTTTAGTAACTTGATGTTAAATTTGTATTTCAATTAATAGGTGTCATTAATGTTGCTTTCATTAGGCTACTATGGAAATTATGAATACTTTATAATTACTCTAATTAACAAATACATACTTAATAGGCAATAAACTGTTACACATATTCATTCTGACTTTTTGTGAACAAAAAGACACAAATTTACCCCTTTCTCATTGGAAATAGGTAAAATTGTAAAAATATCACTAACCTGGAAACACAAAGTTTGTGGGGAATAATAGCCATTTTAGAGATTTTAGTTATTCAAGTTTGAAATTATTTACCTCCTGGCCGAGAGAATCGCAGGCTTGAACAAAACAGTTTTGTCAACATTTATTCTTTTTGCTTGCTGAAATAAACGTGTAAGTCCAAGAGCGTAAGTTGTGTATTGTGTAAGTCCCCCATAATAATCAAAACAAGCAAGTACAACCCCCCTGTGCAAAAAAGGTTATTTTTTTTTTGTAAATCTCTGTAAATAGAACCTTTTTGGCATAAAGGGTTCTTTGAAGCTGAGTAAAGAACCCTAGGGTCCCCAAAGAACCTTATTTTCTAAGAGTGCAAGAAGACAAAATAAACAAAACAGTACTGAATGCACCTTTAATATTTAGCAATAAAAATGTTGAATGAATGTATAAAAGAAATACTGAAAAACTTAGTTGCTGGTTATTTAAATTTCTTAGCTATTGTGAATGAAAGGTCAGCATAGAGTAAAGAGAGGGTTTAAAGGGACCAAAAATAGGAGAGTCAGCAAATATGCTCAATTGTTTGAAGCTAGCACAATAGTAGCTACCTGCATTTTTACATTTATCTCACCTCTTGTCAAGAAGGTGTGATTGTGTTAATCAAACAACACAAGCAAACAGACAAAAAGGACAGCATATCCTAACGTTCCACATCTTAAAAATTCTTATTTGCACAATACCTGATACAGCCACTAACATGGAAAAAGTCTGGAAAGTAATAATGCACAAACTAATAGCCTGTAGAACTTGTTTTTTTGTTTTCAATAAGGCCTCCCTGGAGTATATAATTGAGTTGGTCTGCGACATCACCCAGCTTGTACGAACACTGAGCTTCATTAGAAGCCCCTCTGTCACAGCTGTCAGCCAAACCTTCTTCTGTGTAGCACAACCTTAGCCAATTTACTACAGACAGTATTGATCAGCATGTATTATCAAATGATCTGAGCTTCCCTTCAGTTCTTGGGGGAACTCTGCTCATGGTTAATACAGACCAGAGATCCATGTCTCTAAAGGTGTGCTAATTACAGGTGAGCACCAAGGTGAGATTAACAGGGAAGTCATTCTGTTATTCAAAGGCCACTAGGACAACACCAATTACATTAAGGACTTTATCTCTCCAGGGGAAAAAAAAAAATAAAGATAGCCAGCGCAAATATGAAGACGTTTGTCGTTGTTTCATTCACGTCTGCAACTAACAGATAACTCCCTGGCTGTGGAACACTCTTTAGTTCAGTGTAATTTTCACAAACATGTGATACCCAGCAGAGAACACAAGCAGTATCAAGAGGCTTTGGAGGGTGCAGTGCCTACAAGAAATGAGTCTCATGAATGACCTGTAAGAAATGAATTTGCAGAAGGTGACACAAACGTGCAACTGAACCTGTAACTATAAAGCCTACATTGTATTTTCTAGTGCGTTCAAGTCCTCCTAGAAAGTATGTACGTACGAGGTCGGAAATCATAAATACGATGTGATGTGCATTCAAGTAATTTTAGATTGAAAGAATGGACCCGTTTTGCAATTTCAAATTTCTTCCATCTCTTATACTAGCAAAGGTAGGATGGTTTATCTATCTATTTTATCATTCTAGTGTGGACACATATAATGATAGGAAGTGTAGTTTTGCATACAAACTAAACTGTACAGTCAAAATCCATATGTAAAACTGAATTATAAGCAATAACAATTTGCTTCTGCCATAATTCTTAAATCGACACGCCCCCAACTCGAAAGTTGGGGCTCAAAGAAAATCCAGAGTTTCCCCAATAGCAATTAAGATTTTGTGGTGCCATTCATGTGCGCTTAATTCGTAAATATGATTCCGACATGACTTGAATGCACCAATAAAGCAGCTGTGATACAATTGTAATGACGTGCTAGATTTTTAACTCTACAGTGGTGTTTGGCTAGAGTCCTCACCACCATCCTAAAGTGTTGTGGATTGTTGCCAGGGTGTTGGTAAGAGGTTATTAAGATGTCCTTGGTGGTTGCTAGGGTCTAGGACAAAAGAGTAGATATTCTTTAGATTATCTAAAAAAATCTGTCATAATAAACTATTTTTACAAATTTGTATTTCAGGCTTGCTATAAAACCTTGGTTATTCCATCAACTGCAGATGACAGAGATAAATACCACCTGTTATCTAAAGGATGGATTATCACCTTTGAGAAAAGATCACATTTCACAATAGATTTTATTTTTAAGATGGAGCAGAATAATTTCTTACACTGTACTTTTTACAAAATTTTACCATAAAACTACATGTATTGTTTTTTTAAAATATATTACAATTTGTTACGTATATTTAACGGTAACTACTCATTAACCAATTCATTTTTTTTTTATTATTGTATCATTTTTACAGCCTTTAACTGTTAAATTAACAGACATTTTTAACAGTGTACCCTTCTGTTTTTGTTCAGAGAATCGTGACAATGCAATAAGGTGGTCAGTTTTTAAATGTCATGGTGCCATTTCAACATTCCTGAAATGTCCACAATTCCACATGAGAGTGAAAAGAAACAGGGCATAAAGGGGGTGGGGGTAGTTTGGGTGTTTTGTACACTCTTCAAACTGGGTATCTGAAGCAAGGAGAAACAAAAAGCTTCAAAGCTCTCGGAAAGAAAGGGGATTTTCCTGAAAATGTCACTGTGTTTAAATAACCTGAGCTGTTTCCTGGGGGCGAAAGATGTAGATGATGTTTTTTAATAATTTGACTGAGAGATGTTCTTTTTTATCACTTACATAGTGGTGAGTTACATCACTGGTATCAAACTGTGAAAGAGAAGAGTTGATTTATCATTTATAATGTATGAATGATTTCAAATACAGTAAGGGATGTCACCTTTGTCATAGAACTGTAAGAAATAAACATCACTGAATCAACTACAGTATGCCAGGCGAAAGATTGGAGTCTATTTATTATTCTTTCAGATGACAGTGAATGATGTTTCTCTCTCTTACTCTCTCTCTCTGTTTGAAAACTTTCATTCATTGTGCATCTGTCAGATTGTTCCATCCTTTATTAACAATCTGACAGATTAAACCACCTCAAATATTAAAGAGTGAGAATTACGGCAAGAAAGTCATGAATATTCTAAAATGTGTGTGCTGAGATATTAGGTATCATCAACCTTGCCCCAATCCTAACCCTAAAACCTAACCCTAACCCAAACCAACTGTGGCAGCGGGGGCATGGTCAAGCGCCCGTCCGAAGGGAGAAAGCGGTAAGGGCGCTTGCACCTGAGCTAAATCATGTCTAACACCTGTCTCTAATTTCAGTGAGCATGGGTAGAGTGGCATAAAAGAGCCACAGCACCGCCAGTAGAGTCAGAGAGAGACACGCCAGTCCAGTGTTGGCAACCATAGAGAGACTACTCAACATTTATGTTTAATGAAGTTCCGCTCTATCCAGAGTATTTTATGTTCAAGTTTATTTATCACTGGAAAATGAAAGAAACCCTTACCTGAGCACAGAAGCCTGTTCCCGTGTCCTCTTTCCTGTCCTGACAACGGACCCCTTTTACACTGGTGCCGAAACCCTGGAAAAACAAAAGAATGGAGGGTCGTCCCGTAGAGTCCTCCCAGCTGGCCAAAGTTCTCCAATCCCTCGCTACGCATCAGAGCCACCAACAGTCCCTGGTTGAGCTCAGACAGGACCAAGATCGGCGGTTCTTCGAGATCATGCGGGCTCAAGCAGAGGACCGACATGCCATCCGGAGCCTTCTCAGCCAGGAGGCCACTCCCGCCACAGCCGCGACCCCATACAATCGTGCCCGTTGCCCCTGCCCACGTTACAGAAGATGGAGGCGGCAGACGATCCAGAAGCTTTCTTGGATTTGTTTGAGTGCACCACTGAAATTTGGGGCTGGCCGTGCGATCAATGGGTAGCCCGCCTTGTTCCTCTTTTGTCCGGGGAAGCCCAACTCGCGGCTCAACAACTGCCTGCAACAAACCTCCTGGCCTACGCTGACTTGAGGAGAGCCATCATGCAACGGGTTGGTCGGAGTCCCGAGGAAAATCGGCAAATCGTCCGGGCCATGAAGCTGGAAAAAACCGACCGCCCGTTCGCGTTTGCCCAGCAGCTCCGTGATGCCTGCCGGAGGTGGCTGCTAGTGGGGGACCGCGACGTCGAGGGACTCATCGACCAGGTGGTGCTGGAGCAGTTCATCCAACGATTGCCTAGGAGAACGGCGGAGTGGGTCCAGTGCCACCGCCCGGCATCGCTGGAGGCAGCCGTCCAGCTAGCGGAGGACCACATGGCGGCGATCCCAAGGGCGGATGAGCCCTCTCTCTCTCTCTCTCTCTCTCTCCCCTCCCCCTGTGTTTTCTTCTGCTCTCTCCCATCCCCTCCGTCTTCTCTCCAGGGCCCGTTCCTTCCCCACGCAGGCGAGGAGCCTGGCTGAGACCAGCATCCCAGGCTTCGGTATCAACTCACACCCCCTCCACAACCTTCAGCCGCTCTCCCCCTCAGGTGGGGGCGTCCGCCGACGCAGGTACGGGTGTGGCTCCTGGGCCGGCCTGTTGGAGGTGCGGGGACCCGGGCCACTTCCACGATCAGTGTCCGATGATGGAGGTGGGGATGGTGGTTCGGGTCTCCGATCCCCCGCATGCTGCCCCCAATCAGGCCGGAGCATACCGGATTGCGGTAAGAATCAAGCGGGGTACACACCAAGCATTGCTGGATACCGGTTGTAACCAGACCACCATCCACCAACGCTTGGTTCAACCCAGGGCTTTGGGCACGGCTAAGTTGGTAAGAGTGAGGTGTGTGCATGGGGATTTTCACAAGTATCCGATGGTGACCTTGTTAGTCAAATTCTGGGGTAAAAAACATAGAGTGGGGGCAGCGGTTAGTTCCCGCCTACCCATCCTCTGATTTTGGGGACCGATTGGCCGGCATTTAGAGATGTGTTAGGGGGAATTTGTATGGATGGGTCCTGCTCTAGAATAGGGAGATGTGTGATGTGCGATGCTTTGGCAGGGGAGGCGGAGGCCGGGCCGTCCTCGACTGTTCCAAATCACGATGACGAGGGAAGGGGCGAGGCTTTCCCCCCTCCTCTTCGCAGGGAATTCCCTGATGAGGATTTCCCTTTGGAGCAGTCGCGGGACGAAACACTTATGCATGCCTTCGATCAGGTAAAAACGATCGATGGACAGCGTCTTCAGCCAGACATCGCTCTCACATACCCCTATTTTGCGATTATAAACGATCGGCTGTATAGAGTGATGCAGGACACTCAAACGAAAGAGAATATAACCCAGTTGTTATTTCCACGGGCCCGCCGGGAAATGCTATTCCAGGCGGCTCATTATAATCCCATGGCGGGTCACCTAGGTGAAAGGAAAACACTGCTCCGTCTAATCGCTCGTTTTTATTGGCCGGGCATTAGCGGTGACGTCCGCAGGTGGTCTGCGGCATGCCGCGAATGTCAGCTGGTAAATCCGCCGGCCACCCCAAAAGCGCCATTGCGCCCCCTTCCATTAATCGAGGTTCCCTTCGAAAGAATTGGAATGGACCTCGTCGGGCCATTAGGTCGGACAGCACACAGACATCGTTTTGTGTTAGTCCTGGTGGATTACGCAACACGATATCCGGAAGCAGTGCCTCTAAGCAATATCTCCACACGTAGTGTTGCAGGGGCACTCTTCAAAATAATCTCCCGGGTGGGGATTCCGAAAGAAATCTTCACCGATCAAGGCACGACTTTTATGTCACGAACACTCCGCAAACTTTACGAACTATTGGGCATTAAGTCGATTCGCACTAGCATGTACCATCCGCAGACAGATGGCGTAGTGGAACGATTTAATAAAACGCTCAAGAGTATGATTCGTAAGTTCGTACACGAAGACGCTAGAAATTGGGAGAAATGGCTTGACCCCCTGTTATTCGCAGTACGAGAGGTCCCGCAAGCCTCTACAGGATTTTCCCCGTTTGAGCTGCTGTATGGGCGGCGTCCGCGCAGAGTGCTGGACGTCATCCGCGAAACCTGGGAGGAGGGATCTTCGAGTAGTAAAAATGAAATTCAGTACGTTCTTGATCTTCAAGCAAAACTCCACACACTGGGGAAACTAACACAGGAGAATTTGCTCCAGGCTCAAGAACGCCAATGCTGGCTGTATGACAGGGGTACTCAGCTAAGGGAGTTTGCACCGGGAGACAAAGTTCTTGTATTGCTCCCCACATCGAGCTCCAAATTACTCGCCAAGTGGCAAGGGCCCTTTGAGGTCACACGACGAGTGGGGGACGATAGGGGGGACGTACGTCAAATATACCACCTCAATCTCCTCAAATTATGGAGGGAGGCGGTCCCTGTGTCAATGGCCACGGTGGTTCCAGAGAGGGTGGAGCTCGGACCGGAGATAAATCCAAAGCCCGATCACAATGCCCCGGTCATTTGTGGAGACCACCTCTCTCCGTGCCAGCGATCAGAGGTTGCCAGGTTGCAAAAAGAGTTTGCGGACTTGTTTTCTCCTCTACCGGGTCGTATGAACGTCATCCAACACCACATCGAGACCGAGCCGGGGGTTGTCATTCGTAGCCACCCTTATCGCCTCCCCAAGCATAAAAAGAAAATTGTTCGGAACGAATTGGATGCGATGCTGGATATGGGAGTAATAGAAGAGTCCCACAGCGACTGGTCCAGCCCGGTTGTTCTTGTTCCCAAGAGCGACGGGTCTGTGCGGTTCTGTGTGGACTATAGAAAAGTCAACGCGGTGTCTAAATTTGACGCGTACCCAATGCCACGGGTTGATGAACTGCTCGATCGGTTAGGTACTGCTCGCTTTTATTCGACCTTGGACTTAACAAAGGGTTATTGGCAGATCCCCTTGACACCAATTTCCCGTGAAAAAACAGCCTTCACCACACCGTTCGGATTACACCAGTCTGTGACACTTCCGTTCGGTTTGTTCGGGGCCCCAGCCACGTTCCAGCGTTTGATGGACCGTATCCTCCGTCCGCACTCCGCTTATGCCGCTGCCTATTTAGATGATATCATTATCTATAGTAATGACTGGCAGCGGCATATACAACACCTGAGGGCAGTCCTGAAGTCGTTGAGGCGGGCGGGGTTCACAGCAAACCCCAAGAAGTGCGCGATTGGGCATGTGGCGGTACGGTATCTGGGGTTCCACTTGGGTCATGGCCAGGTGCGTCCCCAAATTGATAAGACTGCGGCGATTGCGACTTGCCCTAGACCTAAGACCAAAAAGGGGGTAAGGCAGTTCCTGGGGCTGGCGGGCTATTATAGAAGGTTTGTGCCTAATTATTCGGATGTCACCAGCCCGCTGACTGACCTCACTAAAAAGGGGGCTCCAGATCCGGTCCAATGGTCGGAGCAGCGCCAACAGGCGTTTACACGGGTTAAAGCCGTACTCTGTGGGGGGCCGCTCTTATACACACCTAACTTCTCTCTCCCTTTCTTATTACAGACGGACGCTTCAGACAGAGGGCTGGGGGCCGTACTCTCGCAGGTGGTGGAGGAGTGCCCGGTGTTGTACATCAGCCGGAAACTCTCTTTGAGGGAAACCAAGTAGAGCACTGTGGAGAAAGAATGTCTGGCTATCAAATGGACGGTCCTTACACTCCGCTACTACCTGCTGGGGCGGGCCTTCACTCTCTGCTCGGATCACGCCCCACTGCAGTGGCTCCACCGCATGAAGGATACTAACGCCCGGATCACCCGTTGGTATCTGGCTCTCCAGCCTTTTAAGTTCGAGGTGGTCCACAGACCGGGGGTGCAGATGGCTGTCACTGACTTCCTCTCCAGGAATGGGGGGGGAGTGGTAGGCAGGCCGGATGACGCCCCGGCCTGAGTCGGGCGGTGGGGGTATGTGGCAGCGGGGGCGTGGTCAAGCGCCCGTCCGAAGGGAGAAAGCGGTAAGGGCGCTTGCACCTGAGCTAAAAAAGTGTTTGCTAGAAAATTAACATAAAATAAAGGGATATTTGGGTGAGTAAAAGGCATCTAATATAATTTAGACAACAGATGGTTTTTGCTTTCACCACATAATGAACAAATTTCAAAATCTTCAAAATCCTTCTCTCTAGTAAATTCTAAAAAGTAATCTTTACTGTAGTGATGCAGTCCCACATTTATAAATGCACTGTGCTTGTTCCCTCAGGCCTTACAGTATATTTAAAAGCCACAGTGAGGCTCTATATTTCTTCTCTTTTGAGCTTATACATTTTATTCAGGAACAGAAACCTTTTACCCCTAACAAATACAACTCTTCTCTCTCAGTCTGCTGTTTTCAGCCAATCTCTTCAAAATTGAAGTTCAGTTCTCAGTAAATCTGGATTAATGCCAGTGGAGCTCTAGGCAAGTCTCTGTAATGTGGACTTGTTGCCAAGTATTTTCTTTCTAATTCTCTGCCTCATTACAAAGGAGCCTAACAAGACACGAACCAGTAGACCAAAAAGGTCTAGACACCTGAACAGCTGTGACTGCAGCTAAAGAGTAAAGGGCGAACCCAAAATAATGAGCCACACGGGAAACAAAGTTACCACGAATGTATGACCAAACCACTGAAATATCAATGCTGTTCTTGCTGTTTGAAAAACATGCTAGAAAGTGCTTTGCACAATCCACATCACAGATAATCAAAAAAGAAATGCTCAGCACAAAACATAAGAAAACCCATAAAAAAACAAATCAATATGCCAAATACAAATGGTTTTAACAAAGCAAAAGCTAAGTAATTAAACATTTTACATAACCCTTTAAGCTCTGAGGGAGTTTTTATAGATTTCCTGTTTCAGTGCCATCCTAATAAGGAATAAGGAATTTAGATGGGCAAGGAGGAGGCGAGAACCGGTTTGACAATAAATAATAGTTTAATAAAGAACTAAAACAAAATACACAAACACACACATGACGGACATGTCCGTAAACGATCTCTCTCTCTCCCGCACCATCCTCTGCGATCGCCCTTTATCCCTCTCAGAGGGTTGATTAGCCTAATACGGGACCGGGTGTGTAGGATCATGACCCGGCCCCACCCTCCATCCTTCCACATTCCTTTACTGTTTTTGCTTTTATGTTTTTATGCGTAATGCATCACTATTGACACATACAGTGCCAACTATTGATAACAAAACAACAACACTAATTAAATTAAGACTTCAATTATGTCTCAATAAATAATTTTGTACATGTTTTTTTTTTTTTTTTGTTGCTATTTTTGTAGACCCAATCCATTGCCAAAGCATACATACTGATTCAAGCACAAAGGCTTATGAGTATTTCTCTTAGGGGTGTTATTTTACTGTGTACAGGTTGTTGTTTTCATAAAAAAATACACTGTTCAATTCTGGCAACATTGTTCATTTAATATGTGCATTGCTTCAAAGGTAGATTTTTTTATTTTTATTTGACTTCTCATTAGACAGACAAGTGAAGGCTGATGTGAGATAATAAAGAGCAGAGGTGTTGGTCAGAAACATCATGAACACTAACCATATTCCACAATCTAAAATGTTCATGGGGGGGTTTAAAACATACATTTCAAAATCTCACTAGAGCTTTCGCCAAGATGATATCATGATTATAAATTTTAATCTCCCCCAAATACCTTGCATACAACAGCTTTTTTACCGTAAAACTAGTTAGTTAACAATGAGCCTGCTCTTGATCTCCCAGAATGTAATTTTTTTAATAGCAACTGCATTTAAGAATCACAGTAGATTGCTGTAAGAATTTGGCCATAAATTTACAGCAATTTTTTACAGTGCAGGGTGTAAATAAGGTAGCTTTGTTTTGTTCCCAATCATGTCACTGTATGAGCACAATTTTGTGTTGATTCAACAAAGCAATCAAAAGTTATAACATTACAAAAAAAATATCCTAATGTACAAAAGCCTCTCTAAACAAATAAAACAATAATTGTACATACAAACTAATTAAACATGCAAACACATTAATGACTAAAGGACATTATTTTAGTAATTCGACTTCACAGAATGAGTGCCATTTGAGTCGTCGTTGAGTCTGTGTCATGTACTTGGCACCATCTCCTGCTGACCATAGGTAACAGTCACCAATCACATGTCTCTCTGCCCAAATATGGAGGACTTTTTGCACTGATCTGAACCCAAACCAATTGGTTTAGCGTCCCATGACGCTACATCATTTCCGATGATGTCATCTGATCCAGGAAAGCTAATGTGTTTTCAGCCAGATTGTAAGATTGCCAGATGCTGTGTGCACTGTGCACACTGTGCTTTTTGTCAAGTTATTTTTATTTGTATAGCGGCTTTCATAACACACATCAATTCAAAGCAGCTTTACAGAAATTTGTGCATTAACAGAAAATTTAACTGTAATATCTATAATGTCTTAGAGTCATCATTGTGAAATTTGATAAAATACAATTGTGAATTGTGTTTAAAAATAAGTAATTAAATAGTGATTATATTTATACACCCAGTGAGCAAGCTGAAGGCAAGGAATAAGATATTGGTTAATGGTGAAAAATAGCCTTGGGAGAAACCAGGCTCACTGTGGAGCCAGTTCCCCTCTGGCTAACTTCATGAATATAATGCCAATGTTACTTAATTATGTGTAGTGCAAGTTATGGTTTAAAATGATTAAACTAAGTAAGTGTTAAGGGTCAGTGTTTAAAGAAAAAAATAGTTAGAACTCTAAGATTAATGACTAATGTCTCTGAAGTTCATCCTGGATTAACTGCAGAAATTCACATAGAATAACCTTTGTTAGTTGGCTGATGAAGGGTTTTGTTGGCAATTAATTGATAGTCTGTGTATTCCATTAGAAGAGTGTAGTCCATCATTAGACTGACATGATGTAGGCAGAGATCAGAGAGGTGCATCATAGTTCAACTGGCGAAGGTCTATCCTAAATCCAAGGTTCAGGCAATGGCATATGATGTATCCCATGTCTTATGGTTGGAGTTGGCATCAGTTCATCCTCTGAAGTCCATCGTAATAGACTGAAGTGAGGTTTGGCTGGCACCGACTGCATTTAGTCTTCATCACTCAGTGACACGTAGCAGTGGTGTCCAACATGGATGGAGCTGGATCCAGTCGGTTCTGGTGACCTCAGGATAGGAGTCCCGAGGTTGAGACAGGGAAACAAATACAATAATATTAGCATAGATGCCTGTGGCAGGGCGGAGGGCGTGGCCGGGTCGTGATCCTATACACATGCCGGGCATGTCCGTAAACGATCTCTCTCTCCCGCACCATCCTCTGCGATCAGCCTTTATCCCTCTCGGAGGCTTGATTAGCCTAATACGGGACTGGGTGTGAAGGATCACGACCCGGCCCCGCCCTCCGCTTTGCCACAATGCCATTCAATTTATTGCAGAGTTATAGATCATGATCAATGTTTCTGGTTCCGGCAGACCTACTGTAATTAAAGCTGCTTAATTGTGAGTTGAAGGATAAATTAGGTGTATGCCTGGCTAAATAGTTAACTCTTTAGTCTAGACTTAAACTGAGTGAGTGTGTCTGCATCTCGAGCAGTGTTAGGGAGACTATTCCATAGTTTAGGAGCCAAATATGAAAAGGATCTACCTGCTTTTGTGGATTTTGATATTCTAGGAACTATGCCAGAATTTTGCAATCGTAATGAACGTGATCGAATGTAGCATAGAAGGTCACTGAAGTACTGCAGAGCTAGTCCATTAAAAGCTTTGCAAGTAGTTAACAGAAACTTTTAATTAATCCGAAATTGAACAGGTAGCCAATATAACGACGATATAATGGGGCTAATATGATCATACAGTATTTCTTGGGTTGTGTCAATTAATGTTATCAAAATAATGATGTACTGTATGCATCCAATTACCTTGTCTCTGGGCACGTTTGAAAGATAATCACCTCTATGTAATGGTTTGTGAAATTAAATTTGTCGTTTATTTTTCGTGAAGTTATAAGTGAAAACATGGCATAGGCCTATAAGCCACACCTTTTCACATGAAACATAAATGTCAGAGACATATATTTAGTTATTATTCGCTATATTTTTGTCTGTGAGTAAAACAAATAGGCTGGTTGTATTCTACTTTTTGAGTGCTTTCCAACAACACATGGCTATTTGATGAGTTTTATGTTTTTACTGATTACAATAATATGTGAAGTACAATTTTTCTTAAATTATCAACACAGAACACTTCTGATTTTTCTGCCATTTTCAAAGCACTTGTTAAGTTTTGGTCATAATGACAACATGTATTGTAAAGTAGAGCTTCTAAGTTTCCAAAACGATACCTATTTTATGTTGAGCAAGACTGTAGTTATTAATATATTGATAATTATTATTTTTCTTTCGGTCCGGCCTGCGGGGTTCCAAAATCTAAACAAACAAAAACTGACTGGGTTTCCAGATAACATTGCATCTTAAGTTTTTACTATCATCTTAACTAAAGTTGCTTCTTATTTTACAATAAATATGAACTTAAGTGCTTTGTTACGGGAGCTGTACAGTGCAAATTGGTGCTGATCACTTTAGCTAGTATGTCCAGGAGATTGTCTTCTCAACAAACATGGAAGTTGTTTGTAACCTTGTCGTGGCGACAAAATTGATTAACTATTATAGAATTGAATTAAAGAAATAATGATGGCTTTAGCAAGATGTTTTTTAGTTTAAAAAGTGTTTATGCTAATATTCAAATTGTTTACTCATCATATCATCATTGGACGTCCTTCGATCTCTTAATTGGTGGCTGAATGCAGACGACTGATTTAGAGAATTTGAAAATACATGTATTTAAAGTGATTTAAATATTTTAAACACTTTAAGAACTTAAGCGGATATGTTATACAATATAATATGATAAGTAATGTAACAAGTATACATTCAATGTAAGTAAGGTCAAATTTGTCCCACCCTGATGTAAATGTCATGGATTATGAACATTTTAATCTGATTCTAATCTGAAGATCACCTCTGATGATGTGCTTGGCAGTTCGCATCACCCTTTTCAGACCTTTGCGGTTGAGGGCGGTGCTCTTGCCATACTAGGCCATGATGCAGCCAGTCAGGATGCTCTCTACAGTGCTGGTGTAGAACCATGTGAGGATGTGGTGGTTCATTCCAAACTTACTCAGCCATCTCAGGAAGAAGAGCTGAGGCTTCAAAACAGCCTCAGTGTGGACGGTCCATGTGAGTTCCTCAGTGATGTGGACAACGAGGAACTTGAATCTGCTGACTCTCTCCACCAGTGCGCCATTGATGGTGATAGGGCTGTGTGTTCTGTATTTTCTACTGAAGTCCACGACAAGATCCTTGGCCTGATGTTGAGGAAGAGGTTGTGCTCCTGACACCAGCGTGTTAGAGTGTGCACCTCCACTCTATAGGCTGTTTCATCATTGTCAGTGATCAGACCTACCGCTGTCATATCATCAGAAAACTTGATGGCACTGGAGCTATGTGTTGCCACACAGTCATGTGTGTACAGGGAATACAGGAGTGGGGTGAGAACACAGCCCTGCGGGGCTCCAGTGTTGAGGGTCAGTGATGAGATGTTACTGCCCATTCTAACATATGGGCAGCAACATATTCCAAGTCCTAAAATTAAAACTTAACTCCTAGTGGCACGAATATGATTTCATAATTTTCTACCACCACTCTACAACTACTTGTTTGCATTTTTCAGAACTGTGGTGAACTGACCTGTATTTAGATTTGGGGTTTCATGACATTTTAAAGGCCATTTAAAATTACACATTATTTATTAATTGCCTTTATCTGCACATTGCTTTTTATCTAGTTCAGGTGTACTGATATGGCTGCTCTCAAAACAATCTTACTTAGCCTTATGTTTAGACTCCCTCTTTGTATCTCCAAATGCAAAGTAAATCTGTGATACTCAATCATAATTTTACAGTGGGTGTCTCATTTCCTTTATCGCCATCCACCCCCACTCTATTTCCACTCAGTGTTCCCCTTTATATAACACTACAGCACTCTTATTTTTCATTTCTCTAATCCATTCTGTTAATCTTCCATTTGAAGAAAAGGCTTCTGTTCAGAAACAATGTTCAAATATATGGATTTTATTGTTTGGAAAGACAGGTACCCAGAATTTCCTCCATTGCAATCAGATGAGTGCACTCATGCATGAGTGCACATTCCCTGTAACAAAACAATAAATAAAAATAAGGGAAAGACAAGAAAAGAAAGACATCACAGTCTGATGAATGAAGTTTCATTGTTTAGAAATGGTTTCTAATCAGGTTTCACATGATGCATAATCCATGGCAGTGGTTCTCAACTAGTCAAAAATGGGTTGCTGGTCTGTTCTGATAGGGTCAACATTGTAAAACAATGCTAAATGCGAATATTAAAATGCAACTTATAATATAACTGTGCATATGCATAGCAAACGTAAAAGCTTATCAACTCGGTCTATTAAGTTTTATACATTTCAGTGTTTGATTTTATGGACTTTTTTTGGTTGTTTTTGGATAAATAACCTGCCATGTCGAAGTTTAAAAGCATTAAATTTTAACAGCAGCTGTCATAGAGGTATCATGAGACCATTATTTAAGCCTCGTGGGTAGAACTTTGCTCCTAACACCAGTTATAATCCACTTTATTTTTTATTCAATATTAAAAGGCTGAAATAAAACATGGACATCTGAACTTGAGTGATAAAATATTCCCCTAAAATCCCCCTTATAAAAGCCAGACTAAATCCAGAAAAGAGCAGAGTCTGCAGCAAACAGAAGCATTGTTGAATTGAGGGGTGTTTGGATCCAACCTTCATGTGGTGCTGTCAATTTTTCAGATCTTTATGTTTAAAAAAAATATTTTATAAGAGTTTAATGTCTAAAGGGATATCCCCCATAATTGATAAACACTTAGAAATTCTGTTACTTACTTCCACAATTGAGGAGAACTCTGCAAGAGAAATTTCCAATATCTACATATTTAGACATTATTTTGTACAGAACAATCTATTACTTTTAGATACTCACTGAGGTGCATTTGCAATGTTGTAGAAGGATATTCATAAATTCATCTAAAAGTCGAGGTGCACATTACACATTAGACTTTGATTTGTGTGGATGACTATTACGGAACAGGGGGCGGGCTATGTGCCCAAGGATACTACGACCCCATTCAGGGACAAGGTAATTAATCTACAAGCCCTGCCCCAGGAGGAGGCAGACCCAGCCTTATCGTTGCTGTGTCCGGTACATGCTTTGCGTACCTATTTGGACTGCACACAGAGCTATCGATACTCTGAGTAGCTTTTTGTTTGCTTTGGTGGACAGTGGAAAGGGAACGTTGTCACCAAACAGAGGCTCGCCCACTGGGTAGTCGACGCCGTCGTATTGGCCTATCGACCCAGGCCGTGCCCGCCCCCTTGCGGGTTCTAGCACACTCTACAAGGAGTGTGGCATCCTCGTGGGCACTGGCCAACGGCACCTCCTTAGAAGACATCCGCAGAGCAGCGGGCTGGGCAGCACCCAATACCTTGCAAGATTCTACAATCTCCAGGTTGAGTTGGTTTGGTCCCGTGTTTTGTCAGGTCCAAGCATGTTGAACTCGGTAACATGGGACAACTGACCGGGTATACCGCTTGCACTAGTGCCTTTCCCCTCCCCTTAGGTGAACATATACGCTTTTACTCCCAGATGAGCCCACAAACTCGTGCTCCCTGGATGTTCTTCCTCCACAGCCCTCTGGATCACGAGTTCAGCGGAGGAATTCCCCGACCAGACCCATTCCGGGTACTAATTACTCTGTACTGGAGTAGATGCTCCATAGGTGCCGGTTATCACGTTAACCCCCTGTGATGTATTTTCCGCGGTACGGTCCCCGCTGCCCCGGTCACCATGTTTGTAGAGATCCTCCCTCATTAGGCAGGACCTACCACCGTGCCACTTCCATGTGTGGCGTAACAGGCCCATGTGACTTATTTGTCACATATTCACCTCCTCAGCCTGGGCAGGATGTGGTCTCCGCAGGGTCTTTTACGACTGAAAGAATGTGATATGGCCCTAGCCATATCTAACAATCTATGAAGAGAAACATAGAGAGAGAAGAGGCTGCAGCTTGCGTGGCCTGCTCTCATGCTTGTCACGTCCCTTGTTTCCACCCCTCAAGGGAAAACCTTGGTGGGATGCCGGGAACCTAGTAAAAACAATATGACGTTTTAGTGGGCCATTGAGGGAGGTTACGTGCAGTCTGATGCACGTGCTCCTTTGGCACGCAACAGCTTGCTTGCACCAGCATCAGCAGATCACATAACACGGTTCAGTGTAAGTGCCGTTATTTAATGGGAACCCTTGTGTCACTACAAACGTTGAGTGAGTAACAGAAGGGGAACGTCTAGTTTACTAGTGTAACCCCCCTTCCCTGATAGAGGGCATGAGACGTTGTGTCCCCCTTGCCACAACACTGTACCAAGCCACTGTAATGGCCGAACTTTATTCTAAGCTCCTTAGTACAGAATCTGACTGAACAGATGCACGATTCCTGCCTTTTATGTAAGCTATTGATTACAAATTGTTCATTGTGACGTGATTTGATGCCAAACTATATTTATTTACAACATGAGCACCAAAAGTAACACAAGACCTGATAATATTAATTTATTAGCCCTTGGGAATTTACATTTGAAGGGTAAGAGTTCTTTTTTTTTCTAGCTTCAGTGATTAATTTTCATCATGTTGGTTCACTTATTTTCCAGAAAACAGGGATATGTGGATTTGTGGACTACATCACATTTAGTGTTTCAAAGAAAGAGCACAAGACAGAATTCCACCGTACATGTGGGAGCAAATCTGCTACAACTCTTGACATTAAATAGGCAAAGTCTGTAAATAAGGACACAAGCTGGCAATGAAACGAGCACTGTGCGTGATTGGGAAACAGCTCTCAGTGATAAACACAAGAGCCGTCTGTTTTCTCCTCACATAGTCTTCAGCCTTCATATGCTACCATGACAAATGAAGACTTGCACATTTCCCAGCAGCACATATGGGTCATCTCACTACACCATTAGCAATTTAACAGAGACGCTTTCAATTATTCACATCCTTCTTGAGTGTCTAAAATTTGAGGGCTATATTTGCATAGGACTTTCAAAAAATGTTTTGATGTGATGATCAGCCAGCAGAATCCATTCACCAAAGTGAATTTAAGTATTCAGCAGTGTTGACAACAAATATTTCAAATGACAGCTGGATGGGGTATGACAATCAACACCAATTTAAGTTCTTTAAGGTTTGTGTGCTATTGTAATCAAGACTTGAATTTATCACATACTGCTCTTTTAATTTTAGGCACGCTCCAATAATCTCTGGCTCATGTAAAAAAGCCACACACACACACACATACACACACAAAAAAACTGCAGAACAAAAGGCATGCTAAATACAATTATGAGGTTTGATTTATAGATGCCTGCAGGCCATGTTTTATTGACTGACTCGATTTGAAGTTTTCTAGAGAAAATTTGAGTGATGCTTGCTGCCATGATGCTAGGGTGTTGTGGTTTGTTGCCAAGGCATTGCTATGTGGTTGCTGTGGTTTTCTGCATGTTGCAATGTGGTTGCTGGG
Source organism: Moxostoma hubbsi (assembly GCA_032164185.1). Classification (NCBI taxonomy): domain Eukaryota; kingdom Metazoa; phylum Chordata; class Actinopteri; order Cypriniformes; family Catostomidae; genus Moxostoma; species Moxostoma hubbsi. The sequence goes on from JAVLUX010000186.1 coordinate 7,463,026, forward strand.
GCATTCCTTTCTGGCCTAGGTCAAAAAGCACACCTCTCTGCCCGCCTGTAGGACTTTTTGCCTGTTCATCTACCAGCAGTGTTGGGTTGTAACAAATTTCATGTAATCTGGTAATCAGATCACTTTTTAAAACATGCATAATCAGATTACAGTTACTTTTTATAAATTTCATGATTAATTTCCAGGCAATAACTGGTGTGTAATTTACTGATTATGGTCCTAAATTTAAAAAAGCATCCCAGCCAGACAAAATAACAAAGCAATGCAATCTTTGCCTTTCAAAAATGATATCCATTGAAAAAGACTCCATATCCAATCTTAAAAGAATATTCAGGGTTCAAAACAAGTTAAACTCAATCGACAGAATTTGTGGAATAATGTTGATTACCACAAAAAAAATTTTTGACTGGTCCTCCCTTTTCTTGTTATTAAAATGTTTTATTGATTCCATCCACATAAACAGATAAAACAACATAAAATATGGAATCAGTTATATAAATTAACCACCCCCCCCACCCCCCCAAACATCCCCCCACCTGACACAAACACGCACTACAGTGGTCACTTACAAATCACTTACAATGCCATTTTCCCAACCCTCTATAAATCGCCTCCTCAAATGCCGCCACCCCACCCATCTCCCCGCACCACTCCCGAAACGAGGGTGCCCCAGCCATCTTCCATTCCCTAAGAATGATTTGCCTGGCAACCATAACTCCGGCCATGTCACAACCTTTCAAGTGGCTATCCTCAAAATGAATGACTGTCCCATCACCCAAAATGCAGAGTCTAGGACAAAATGAAAATTGTGTGTCCAAAACGTCACACATAAATCTCTGAATTGTCAACCAAAATTGTTGTATCTTAACACATCCCCAAAAAACATGGGTTGTGTCCCCGTCTTCTGATTGGCTTTGTCAGCAATTGGGTGTGTCTTTAAGCCCAATCTATACAATTTAGGTTCCTGGAGGGCCACAGTCCAGCAGAGTTTAGCTCTAAACCTAATTAAACACACCTGAAGCAGCTAATCAAGGTCTTCGGGATTGCTTGAAGATTACAAGGAGGCATTTTGGAGCAGTGCTGGAACTAAACTCTGCAGGGATGTGGCCCTCCAGGAACTGAGTTTGACACCCCTGATCTAGAGGGTGTTTAATATAATCTGTGCAAAATATTGAATTGCATCAGATGCACCCTTGAATCTCTAGATGTAGACTTGATGTTTTTTAGAATCCTAGCCCACACTCTCCAATACCAAGTTTAAATCTCTCACCCATAATCTCTTGGAAGTTGAAGCTCTCTCCCCCAGACTCTGAATTAGCAAGGAGTAATATACTGATGCCTCATGACCTTTTCCAAAAGCAGTAATCACCACTTCTAGAGTATCTTCCCCTTTTGTTTGGGAGGAATCCTGAAATGTTGGACCAAATTTTCAAACGATCTCAACACTCCACTCTCATATAGGTCATCAAGCATATTAACCTCCCTCACAATCCACTCTGACTAGCAGAAAGGGAATTTATTAATATGTAATTTTGGGTAGCCATAAGCTCGAGGCAACATTTAAATAAATGTCCGAATTGAACACTCCATAGCACGTCCATAGCACGTGCAAATATGAGATAACGGGGTGCAACTTAACTTTTCTGGTTATTTAAATAGAAAGACTTTGCAATGGCAAAATAGGGTCAAGTAATTCCTGTTCAATACCAAACCAGGGAGGGGCTCTCTCATGTGGATGCGATCAATGAGCCAAATGTCTGAGACCGAATGCATAATAATAAAACAAAATCTTGGTTAGGCCTAGCCCACCTTTGTCAATTGGCCTATGTAATTTATTAAAATTTAATCTGGGACGTTTTCCATTCCAAATGAAGAACTTCACTATGCTATCAAATTGCTTGAAATAAGAGAGGGGAAAATCTATAGCTAGAGACTGTACCAGGTAGTTGAATTTTGGAATTAAATTAATTTGAATAACATTAACCTTCCTAATCATAGATAAATGTAAAGCCCACCTGCCCGCATTGCTCGAAAACCTTTTTATAAAGGGGTCAAAATTAAATAAATCACACAAATTTGCAAGGAATAAAATGCCCAAATATTTAATGCCCTGTTTGGACCACTGGAAAACAGCCTGCTGAAAAGCCGTTACAGGGCAGTATGCTGTCAGAGCCAAATCTTTGGATTTAGACCAATTGACTATGTATCCTGAGAACGTAGAAAAGGAATTAATAATTCTGTGGAGGCAAGGCAAGGAGATGAATAATAAAATATTATCTGCGTAAATCAAAGCTTATGTGCCATACCTCCCGCCACCACCCTTGAAAAATAATTTCCTCCTTTTTTATCGTGGCTGCTAATGGTTCCAGGGCAAGATAGAACAATAATGGGGAAAGAGGGCAACCCTGCCGGGTGTCCAAGAGTAAAATAATCTGAAATTAATCAGTTTGTTGCTACCGTGTGTCTATGAAGTAAATTAATCCATCCAAAAAAGTATTCCCGAACCCATATATTTCCAAAATCTTAAAAAGACAATCCCATTCTACCATATCAAATTTTCGGCATCAAGTGAGATGGCAGCGAACAGAATCTGATCATTCACCAATGACCACATAATATTGATGAAACGCCTAATGTTATCAGAAGAGCTGTGGCCCCAAATATACCCCACCTGATCTATATGTATAAGAGTCATAATGTCATAACTTTACTTAGTCGGTTAGCCAAAATCTTTGACAAAATGTTAATGTCTAGCTGGATTAGGGAAATTGGACAGTAACTCTTACACTCGCTTGGATATATGTCCTTTTTAAGAATCAGACTTATCCGGGCTTGTGTCTTGGTTGGTGGAAGATTCCCATTTATAATGATTCCGTATAAACTTCTAACAAAAGTAGAGCAGGTTCTGTAGCATAAGATCTAAAAAAAAATCCCTGGAGCCTTGCCTGTAGGCAAGGCATCAATTACCTCATCAAGCTTCTCCAAGGTTATCTCAGAATCAAGAGACTTTTTTTGCTCTGTGTCTAGTTTAGGGATTTCTAATGGTTCCACAAAGTTTCTTATATCTTCATCGGTGGACAGATCAAGATAGAAATCTTTAAAAGCATTAATATCAATGGCTGAGGTAAATATTTCACCACCAGCAGATTTCACTGAGGGAATTATAGAAAAAAACACTCTATGCTTTATATTTCTAGCCAAAAGTTCCCCTGCTTTGTCCCCCTACTCAAAGTATAACTGTATTTCCCTGAATAGCCAAAACTTCACCTTCCATGACAAAATAGTATTATATCTGTTTTTCAGTCGGGTCAATTGTCTGAGGCCATCAGACAACATTTGGTGCTTCAGCTCAGCCTCAGCATTTTTTAATATTCCCTTCCAACTCCATAAGTTCTCTCGCTATGGATTTGTTGATGAATGAGGCATACTGTATGAGCCGAACCCTAAGAACCACCTTAAGTGCTTCCCAAGCCATGCCTACAGAGGATACTGAGAACCAGTTGGTCTCCATATACACATTGATTTCTGCCTTTATCATTTCAAGGAATTAAGGATTTTTCAAAAAGGATACATTAAAGTGCCAATTATATGATTTATTTTTTCTCCGTATGTGGTAAAACCTCCAGGGTGTGATCTGCGATGTTTCCAATTGAGCAATCTACAGCAGATGAAATGGGGGACTTGGGAATCAAGAAAAAATCTATTCTATGATGGAACAGATGAAAAAATGTATAGTCCCTCCCAGATGGGTTTAAATGTCTCCAAATATCCGTAAAACCAAGATATTTACACATCCCGTGAAGGACTGTGATGTGTACACTATGATCAAGGACTGAGTCCATCAAAAGATTAAAGTCTCCTCCCAATATTATATCATGAGGGGTGCTAGGGGCTTACAACATCCCTTCAAGATCAATAAAAAAGCCCTGATCATCAGCGTTAGGTGCGTAAATATTAGCCAAAATAAACATTTGCTACTGAATTTCTGCTAAAACAATAATGGTGCTTCCTAATTTATCTTTAATCTGTTTGATAGATTTGAATTGTAGATTTTTACTTATCAATGTAATAACTACCCTGCTCTTACTTGAGCCAGCACTAAAGAAAACATGTCCACCCCACAGCTTTCCAAATTTTTCAGCTTCCTGTGGGAAAAAATGTGTTTCTTGAAGAAACACGGTCAAATTTCTTACGTTTATGAAAATAAATAACCTTCCTTCTTTTTATGGGGTGCCCCAACCCATTTACATCCCATGTGGAGAGAGATAATCCACTTATATTAACATTTGACATTTTGACAAATTTAAAAAATAGAATGAATGTCAAAAATAAACTTATAAAGACCACATTCCCCATTAGTGCTACAAACATACCCTGAACTTCCCCCAGAATCAAACAAACAGAAAAAAGACAAATGTGTGCATTAACCCCACGCAAGACAGCACCAATCGGTGTCCATCCCTCTAAACTTAAAAAGTCCATGTACACCTGCAAGAGCCCACGTGACATCTTTGTCATCAGATTACTCAAGTCAGATGTTTCTGTACAAATTTTGTAAGACAGAATTACATAACAGAAAATAATATTAAAACAAACTCCAGCCAATAGGCAGAATAAACATAAAGAGCGTGAAGATTCAATCACAAAACTGTATCAAAGGTGTGTTCCTCCACAAAACAAATTCCAGCCACTGGAAGCAGCACAAAAAAAGTCCATTCAGTTTCCTAGGGCAGTCCAACGAATGTTCAGTGAGCCAGCTGTTCATGAGTGAAGCAGATGCCCTAATCCTCCCATTGTCCTACAAAAAGTACTCCAGCCAAAAGGAGGCATAAACACAAGGAACATGCAGATTCATCAACAACTGTCCCAAAGGAGTGTTAGTCCACATAACAAATTCAAGCCACTAGATGGAACCAGCACAAAAAGAAACAAAACATGTGTCCAGTTTCCTCGGACAGTCGAGTGTATTCAACGAGACAAGCTACTTGTGGCCAATGTGAGAAACACACCATGACTTCCTCAGTCCATCGATTTTATGAAAAACATTGCTTGTTGAGGGCATGTAAATATTTCATGGCCAACTTTAGGATCTATTCTCAATTTGGCTGGAAACATCAGTGCAGAAACGATCCTCGGTCAATGCAAGAGAGTCCGCTAGGCAGGACCAACACAATAAGAAACAAAATGGCACCCAGCTTCCTCAGACAGTCAAGTGTATCTTCAGTGAGTCAATCTACTCTGTATGTTCAGTGAGTCAAGAGTTTCTTGCATTCCTTGAATCTATCACGTTTCTCTCTTGTCAAATTCACAAAGTCTAACAACAAGAAAAAGCTGTGATTCTGCCAAGAAAGCTTTCCTTTGGTCCTCGCCTTGCGTAAAAAGAGATCTTTATTGGGTGATCTCAGAAATTTGCCAAATCAAAATTGATTTGAATTGGGGTCTGTCTCCCTTCGTGGATCTCGGAGCCGGGACTCTGTGAGCTTGCTCGATTTCCAGCTTATGGCCTGGTATGTTGAGCAGACTCAGGAAGAGCTTGTCTAGGAATTTCACTGTAAACGGTTTGGGTTCACAGGACGGGAAGGAGGACACGGGAACGGGGTTCGACTCACAGGTAAGGGTTTTTAATTCCAAATTATTCACACACAGAGGGGTAGAAGATAAACGTAGACTCCACTAAACATACAGACTTTTACACATAACAAATTAATGTCTCTCTCTATGTTGCCAACACTGGACTGGCATAATTCTCTCTCTCTTGGAGGTAGTGAAGCTCTCTTTTTATGCCGATCTCCCCGTGCTCACTGAAATTAGAGACAGGTGTTAGACATAATTTAGCTCAGGTGCAAGCGCCCTTACCGCTTTCCCTCTCTCTGGACGGGCGCTTGACCACGCCCCCGCTGCCACATTCACCATAAGAACAATTCAAATCAAAAATAATATCTGACAGTACTGGTATCATAAATTGTGATTCTTTACTTCATATTAAGCAAAAAACAAAATTTTCCATGCTACTATATCTAATGTTCATGTGCGTTCTAGAGTTGAAAGGTAATGTCTGTATCTAAAAGATGATCTGCTCTTTTAACTGTAAGGTGGTAATTCCTTTCTACATCTGTTGACCACAGGGCACTCAGCTCCTTGGTTGAGCGTTACAATTTCTCCCATTCATTTTAATAGAAATTGCCTATCTCTGCTAAATAATCTCTGCCTCTACTCACAATTTGAAGTATCATACACTTTCACTCTCTGTAGGACAAATGTGTAGGGTGAGTTATGCACAGAAGTTTAATACTAAGGGTAATGGATTTGTTCCCTAACCTTAAATATGAGCATTAGTAATAATGATGCTTGCCTTCAATGTGCAATCCCATGCACACTCAATGTTCACATTCTTTTCGGGTCAGTAAAACAAAATAAGAAACGTCTTCCCTCTTGATTACCATGCTTACACTGGTCCACGCAGCTGAGAGGAGAGGAATGACTCTGTCAAGGTGAGCGAATGAGTTTCCAGAGAATAATTTAAGTGTGTAAGGAATCGTTTCTCCCTCTTTTGAGGAGGAACAGCTGAAGTTGAACAATCTTTAAAGGGGAAGTGCTCAGATGTAGTTGTGGTGTGCTTCCTTTTCCCATACCCTCATCTCTCCATCTCTCCATCTCTCTCTCTCTCTCTCTCTCTCTCTTACTCCAAAAGATGATGACACTTAGATGGGTCTCATCTACATCACATGGTAAATAAATGTTTCCCAAACTCCCAAAGTGTTCCTATTAACTCATTTTAAATATAATTTAGCATATTAAATTAAAAAAAAATCACTAATCTTATTAGTAAATAAAAAGAAAAGACCTTATGGGTGAAAAACTCACCAAGAAGCATAAAATTTTCTGCTATGAGGGTCATCCACTAGGGATGGGCAATACCACTTATTCCCCGTCTACCGCTCACTTCGACGTTGTGTCGAAGAAGCGACACTAGGGGTCTCTCTTGAGAGCATTCTGCATCTCTGAACTTTGAGAAAAGGCCAATGAGAAATTGGCAGACAGAATTTGCATGTCCCACCCCCGGACATACGGGTATAAAGGGAGGAAAATGCGTCTGTTCATTCAGAAATTTTCTTCGGAGCCGACCGGTTGTGTGAGCTGCGAGTCACTGTCTGTTTCCTCTCATCTCTAAGAGTGTATGCTGTTAGATCTACGGCGCATATCAGTGGCTTTCTCCTTCTCTGCACGGCAGTGCGGCTTTGCCCCTGGGCGCTTCGACAGCACTTCTAAATAGAAATTTTCCCTAAAAGAGTATTTTTCTCTAAAAGAGCAATACACAGCGACGTTGAACGTCCTTTTCAGGACGCGTCTTTATAAAGATCGAGTTCTCTCTGCTCCTGACAGGCGATAGAGCCTGTCACAGGCGCTGCCTCGTGTGTGTGGGCTGCAATCACACCGAGACAGCGTTTGTGGATGGTTCGTGTTCTCACTGCGAGAACCTTACCAGACCCGGCTGGCGATGGAGGCGATTTGGGGATGGCAGCGGGCTCGGTTTCGCCGGGTACGCCGATGATAAGCTCACCACTACATCGGAGAGTGTTCCGACATCTGAAGCGGAAGACTCTATTGGTCACCTTGCCACCTTCGGTTCAGCACACCCAGTCAGAGGCTGACGCCCCCAGATGGCCGACATGCTTGCCTGGGCCGCCGTCAGCGTGGGGTTGGACTGGAATACTCCATCCTCCCCACAGCCTTCACAGCTGGATGATTGGTTCCTCACGTCTGCGCGACACTCACAGCCACAGAATGATGGATGATCGCCCGGTGCTCCCCTCCAGGGCCTGTAAAATGACGTCTTCACTGACCTCCAAAACCTACAGTGCCACCAGACAGGCCGCTTCCGCCTTGCATGCCATGACCCTCCTGCAAGTCCACCAGGCCAAGGCACTTAAAGATCTGCACTTCGGTAGTCCTGACCCTGACGTGCTGCAGGATCTGCGCTCAGCAACCGGCCTCGCCCTCAGGGCCGCAAAGGTCACAGTGCAGTCACTTGGGTAGGCGATGGCCAACCTTGTGGTTCGTGAACGTCATCTGTGGTTGAACCTGGTCGAGATGCACGAAGTGGACAAAGCATGCTTTCTCAACACGCCTGTCTCCCAGTTCGGCCTTTTCGGTGACACTGTCGAGGACTTCGCCCAGCAGATCTCAGCGATGAAGAAGCAGACGGAGGCCATCTCTCACATCATGCCCTATCGCACTTCCAACACGGGCCGTGCCCCATTTGCCCGTCTAGGGCGTCCTCATGCAGCTTCCAAGAAATGTGCAGCTCCACCTCAGCCTGGGCCCAGCTCCCAGCCCCAGCGTCAAGTGCCCTGCAGGATGTGCACGCCCCCCGTCTCACGAACCCCCTCTAGGACTCAGAAGGCTCCCAAGCATTCCTGAGATGGATGACCCAGAGACCGAGACGTTTGCTTTGTCCCCTTAGTGCCCCTAGCACGGAGCTTGGACGCATGGCTTTCACTTCCCAAATGCAATTCAGTTTGTCAGGCCTCCTCCACACTTCGGGGTGTCCGCTTTACCGCAGTGCATGACAAAGACAGCAAATCATGTCTCTCTTACTCAAAGACATGATAGAGCCTGTCCCTCCAGCCGAGATGAAGAAGGGTTTCTAAAGCCCTTACTTCACTGTACCCAAATAAGATGGCGGCTTATGACCGATCTTGGGGGAGGCTTCACCCCCAGTTGGTCCAGCTGATTTGGGAACAGTTCGGCAAGGCTCAGGTAGACCTATTTGCCTCCGAGAGACCTCCCACTGCCCGCTCTGGTACTCCCGAACGGAGGCTCCCCTAAGGACAGACGTGCTGGCACACAGCTGGCCCATGGGGTTGCGCAAGTACGCATTTCCCACAGTGAGCCTTCTTGCACAGGTGCTATGCAAGGTCAGTGAGGACAAGGAACAACCTGGTGGCCCTCTCATACTTGGATCTTGGATCTCGTGCTCCTCGTGACAGCCCATCCCTGGCGAATTCCCCTGAGAAAGGACCTTCTTTCTCAGGGACGTGGCACTCTCTGCATCTGTGCCCAGACCTCTGGAAACTCCACGTCTGGCCCCTGGACGGGATGCGGAAGATCTAGCTAGCTTACCACCTGCTGTCGTAGAAACGATCAACCAAGCCAGAGCTCCCTCTACCAGGCACCTTTACTCCCTGAAGTGGCGCTTGTTCGTGAATTGGTGTTCTTCCCAGACTGAAGACCCACAGAGGTGCCCAGTCAGGTCAGCGCTCTCATTCCTGCAGGAGAGGTTGGAGAGGAGGCTGTCCCCCTCCACCTTGAAGGTGTATGTTGCCGCTATCGCGGCCCACCACGTCGCAGTAGACGGCAAGTCTTTGGGTAAGCACGGCTTAGTTATCAGGTTCCTAAGAGGCACCCGGAGATTGAATCCCTCCCGACCAAGCCTGTTCCCCTCCTGGGATCTCTCAGTGGTCCTCTCTGGCCTTCAGAGACCCCCCTTCGAATCTCTCCCTGAAGACGGCACTCCTGATCGCGCTCACCTCCATCAAGAGGGTGCGGGTTCGAGCACACTCGACGAGAAGTGTGGCATCCTCGTGGGCACTGGCCAAAGGCACTTCCCTAGCAGACATATGCAGAGCAGCAGGTTGGGCAACAACCAATACCTTTACGAGATTTTACAATCTCAGGGTTGAGTCGGTTTCATCCCGTGTTTTCTCAGGTCCGAGCCGGAAGAACTCGGTAACGCGGTAACATCTGACTGGGTGTACCGCTTGCACCCCTTCCCTCCGTTGAGGCAATACCGTGCACTCTCCCTGGATGACTCCTCCCTAGCCCTCTGGTCCGCGAATTCAGCGGAGGAATTCACCGACCAAACCCAATGCAGGTACTCAATTTACCCTGTACTGGAATAGCTGCTCCACAGGTCAGGCCCCCATGTGGACTTATTCCCCTGTGTGCATTTTCCATGGTATGGTCCCCTTGCGAGCGGACCCACGTCTCCCTTGGGCAGTCCCTCCCAATGAGGTAGGATCTACAACTGCGCCATTTTCCACATGTGACCTAAAAGCCCATGTGATGTATTTCACCACACTTTACCTCCCCCAGTCTGGGCATGTGTGGTTCCGCAGGGTCTTTCCCCCCTGAAAGAATAGGAACTGGGAAAGAACGCCTTCCCCGATGCGTGTGATAGCGTTAAGATGGCCCCAGCCGCTTTAACTCTATGTGAGAAACATGGAGAGAGAAAAGGCACGGCTGGCACGGCTTGCTCCCATGCTTGGCACGTCGCCTTGTTCCCCCCATATCTGGGTGTAAGGAATAAAAAGGTTTCACACAAACCTGTTATAATAAATGTTCCATTTAGAGTTGTTGTTATTTGGTGTGAATTAACTCCAGATCAGAAGCAACGTTACTTTAGAATTAATAATACAAGTTCATTAATAATACAATTTAAACACATTGTTTTCTTTCCTTAAAGAGGAACTGATCAAATCAAAAAGTACCCCTAGAACCTACTTGGGAACCTAGAGTAGTTGGGAATCACTGGTCTAAATTAGTGAACTAGAAAAAAATCAAGCATTCCCTAAATTCATACCAGCTTGCCAATGGAATGCTGATGACTTTTTCTTCACTATTTTCTTAATTTATTGATTTATTTATATAGGTTTTAAAGGCTAGAATGTTTTTGATTTAAGATTCTGATGATGTTCCCTGAATTTAAATCTTGGGAGATGACTATAAGGGTAACAGGGAGGGCAGCTACTCTCATTTAACAATTCAATTGAATTGAATTGCGAGTGGGATGGACAATGGGGCCCCTTAGCTCCGCCACTGCTGTTAAAGAGCCTGGACGTTTGTTCAAAGGTCACACAGATGAAAGTCTCAGTTTTTTATTCTTTTTTTAATTAAATGTACAAGTCAAAAACATACTGAATTTGCCACAGGTGGACTCCAATCAACTTGTAGAAACATCTCAAGGATGATCAGTGTAAACAGGATGCACCTGAGCTCAATATTGAATGTCATGGCAAAGGCTGTAAATACTTATGTACATGTGATTTTTTTGTTTTTTTATTTGTAATAAATTTGCAAAGATTTCAAACAAACTTCATTCACATTGTCATTATGGGGTATTGTTTGTAGAATTTTGAGGAAAATAATGAATTTAATAAATTTTGGAATAAGGCTGTAACATAAAAAATGTGGAAAAAGTGAAGCGCTCTGAATACTTTCCAGATGCACTGTATATTCCTCCTCATGCGTTCGTGAACGCAGCGCTGCAACAGCAGGCTGATCAAATTACAGACACGGAACAAAAATACCCGGACTCAGTTATTATTATTCTTGGGGATTTTAACAAAGAAAGCCCCACACGTGAACTGCCCAAGTACAAGCAGCACATTACATGCCCAACCAAAGACAGAAATATACTGGATCATTGCTACACAACAATAAATGATGCATATTGCTCTGTCCCAAGAGCAGCTTGGGGACTCTCTTATCATTATCTGTTTCATCCTCTTCCAACCTACAGGCAGAAACTAAAATCATGTAAACCTGTAGTAAAGACTGTAACTATGATACACACAGCTAGTTAGACAGGGGAAATTCACTTCCAGCACATGTACAATCAGCACTGGTGCCCCCCAGGGATGTGAGTTCTTCCAACTAATCTTCTTCCTGAATACAAATGACTGCACCGCCAAGGACCCCTCTATCAAGCTCTTGAAGTTTGCAGATGACATTACTGTCATGAGCCTCATCCAAGATGATGATGACTCTGCATAAAGAAGGGAGGTTGAATGGCTGGCTCACTGGTGTAGTCAAAACAACCTGGAGCTGAACATGCTCAAAACGATGGAGATGATTTTGGAATTTAGGAAGAACACGCCAACACTGACACCCCCTCACCATTCTAAACAGCACTGTGGCAGCAGTGGAGTCATTCAGGTTCCTGGGCACTACCATTTCACAGGACCTGAAGTGGGAGACCCACATTGACTCCATTGTGAAAGAGGTCCAGCAGAGGTTGTACTTCCTTCGCCAGTTGAGTCTTTCCTCTGCACTTCAGTAACTGTCATTTGAGTCTGTCCTCTGCACTTCAGTAACTGTCTGGTTTGGTGCAGCTCCGAAATCGGATATCAGAAGACTACAAAGGACAGTTCGGACTGCTGGGAGGATTATTGGTTGCCCCCTGCCCTCCTTTCAAGAACTGTACACTTCCAGAATGAGGAAAAAGTCTGGAAAAATCACACTGGACCCCACTCACCCAGCCCACTACCTTTTTGAACTGTTGCTTTCTGGAAGGCGGTACAGAGCACTGAGCAAGAGTACCATCAGGCACAGGAACAGTTTTTTCCCTAAGGCTATACATCACATTAACAGTTAAAACTGTCCCATTGAACAATAATTAATGTGCAATACATAGCTTAGTCTATTTTTATTTAACCAACATACCACACCTCTTCTGCCATTACATTCCCTTGCTTCTGTATATAACAGATTTGTAATTGTATATTGTACATCCGTGTGTGTGTGTGTATATATATAGTCCTATAGTGTATTTCTATATACATTTTATTTTCTATTGACTTTTTATTTTTATTCTATGTTTTTTACAATTATCTATGTCTTGTTGCTGTATTGTTTGTGCAATGGAAGCTTCTGTCACCAAGACAAATTCCTTGTATGTGTAAGCATACTTGGCAATAAATCTGTTTTCCAAATTTTGATCCAGAGTGATTTTTTTGGATTTCTTGGTTCAAGTCAGATTAACTTGCAGTGCAAAATAAAAATAAAAAAATCAGGCTAATAACCATCTTTCATTCAGATTCAGTGTTGTAGCTTCATAAGAACTGACTCAAGAGTATTTTGTTTCATTAATTGGCTACACTGGTCATACTGTTTTAGCGTTGTAGATTCAAATGAACCGTCTCATAAAAGTAATTTGTTTCAGCAACCAAACTAGTGGTCGTACTGTATGTTACGCGCTGCTGAGTGAGTAGCGGTGTTGCAGTGCCACTGAGTGGTAACAGGACAAATTTTCAGAGTATTTTACCACAGTGTTGAATTTGCATGAGCAGAAGAATGCACGTTTGAGAACCATTAATGAAATGGAAAGTCATGAAAATCATTTGATTCTGGTATTTATTTTTTTAAATGTTTCCCAACCCTAGTCAAATGCCACAAAAATGTATTTACACTCATCCCTCAGTTTTTTAAAAGAAAAAAAAAATCATGGGGCAAGGCATTTAGTTGGGTTTAAAGCAGAAAGGTGAACCTTGTATTTTTGTTAAAGTGCTTATTTAATTCATCTGTACAAAATATTACTTGTGCTGTTAAATTGTTCTTTTAGCTGTGGAACTACTGGCGGATTAACTTCTTGTAAAATGTTACCAATGTATTTCCTGTGGCTGAATATTTGAACATATTATGTGAAAGTTATTGGGTTTGCAGCACATTAAATAGTCATAACAGAAGTTGGAAATGTTGTCTTTATTTTGTTTGGACAAGGTAAGTAACTGGTTTAATCATTTTAGCTTCATATTAACACACATAATGACTTTTGGCTACTTTTAAAACAGTGTGTACTTAATGTTTATTCTGGAGCAATGCCATGCCCCATAGACTTCCATTGTAAGAGCATTACTGTACAAAATATTAGCTTTTTCTTAAAAACTGTGGGACAAGTCAAAATTATTTTCTGTGGTAATCAACAGTGTGTTACAAACGCTGTTGATAGCGCTTAACTTGTATTGAATTGTAGCATTCCTTTAATCTTAAAAAGCTAAATCGTTGGCATAATCCTGCTCAAATTCTTGGAGCCAGAAGATGGACCGTGAAAATAAGGAGTTAATTTTATTTGGGGGGAAAAGGCACCTGGTTCCATCACCAATTTTCGCTGAGGTCATCGAATCCCACTTTAGAACATCCCTAATCTGGCAGACAAAATATTGACATTCCCTTTGTGCTGAATTCCCCCACGCAGGCAAATGGTGGGTGACAACGATGCACATTTTCCCCAGATTAAGACATGGGAAGAAGGGGGTAAAAACTCTCTTGCTCTCCAGTTATATATTTATTTACACATCTTCTGAATATACACAGTGGGCTCTGAGTTTGCCAGCAGGATCCAGCTCCATTCTGAGTGAGTGAAACTAATACACTTATTGGTCCTGTTAGAGCCAGACTCAGTCTAAAATCGCCAGGAGCTCAAATGAGGAAGAGGGAACAATCTCTATGGTGACCTGAATGTATACAGAGGCGAATAACTCTAACAAACCCCAAAACACCACTCAGTTTCTCCAGATGGACATGATTGAGGGGACCATCTGGCCTCACTGTACTCAGACATTTTAAAAGAGGTTAAAATAATGTTTTTGGAAACGTCATGAGGTACAAAGCCTCTGAATTGGTCCACTAGCTAGACCAGTACTACCCATCATAAGCCTGGTTAGTGAAATTATGAAAATGATGCTGTTATAAGACAGTCTTTGCAGCAGGATATATATATATATATATTTCTCTAAACAAATAGTGGTGTAATTCACAATTAATGAATTGCACCCAGGTAGTGAACAGCTTGGCTATACAGGTCCACCAGTAAGGCTGGGTATTGTTACAGATTTCCAGATTCAATTCCGATTCACAAGCTCTCAATTCGATTGGATTGGATTAGATTCCGAATGGATTCAATATCTAATCATATAGAGTATATTTCAGTTATAATTGGGTATTTCCCTTTTGCTTCTATATGAAAGAAATTCTCCACCAGGTAATGCTTTTAATTATACAGGGGACCTTCTAACAAGGTACATTCCGAAAATATTAATTTGACTAATCACATTTTATTAGCTTATCATACTTTTGATCACATTTTGACTTTTTAAAAATGAACAATACATGTATTCAATCAATAAATAAGATATTATATTTTATATATAATTTTTTGTTATACATTTGTTTATTGTTTAATTGCATAATTTGTACACATGTTGAACGTGCTAAAATCGGTACAGTCTCTTAAAAAAAAATAAATGGCATGGTAACAAGAGAGGATTTGAATGGAATTATCTCATCTGCGCCATGCATGATTATAATCAAATGTTTATGTTTTTTGTTGTTTTTGTTCAACAACTAGAGAACAGAAAGGATAGAAAAAAATTTGGTTGCAAATGCGAGTGATTTCCTCTCATTGTAGTGGAGGGTTGTTGATCATTTTGTGATTTAAGAATCAATATTGAGATCATGGCCGTAGCCAGCTATGAGGTCACAGATGTCTGGACCTTGGTAATTTTTTTCATATTCAAAAATACATTTGGATGCTATGTACAACTGAATACAAAGAATTAGCGGTTGATAACTCCTTTGAGTGTCTGCATGCATGTATAATGTATAGATGTCTGCAAATACTACAAGAGTGTGATGAAAATGCGATACATGAAGCTGCACAGCGCATTTGCCGAGCAGAGCAGAGTAAAAGCGGGACCGCTCTCACTAATCTGAAGAACCTGCTCTGCGCATGTGGCGTGCTGTCCCGAGGTTAACACAGTTCGTGTCGCGTGTGACCCATTTGAATTTGACACAGAATTCAAATGTTATAAACCCATCTGATGCGAGACATTTAAAGGCTCTTTGCTGAAGTTAGTTTTAACAAGATTAAACAGCCCACTATATTAAACTACAGCGATGAGGTAAACAGGAAAACATTGTTCCATTGACAATGGTAATTACAGGCTTTTCATTCCACAAATCAGCACCCTTATAGAAATATACCAGACAGTAACTGTAGTAACATTAACTGTGTAGTATCTATGGTATTTTGCTAGAAATAGTGTATATATATATATATATATATATATATATATATATATATATATATATATATATATATATATATATATATATATATATATATTGTTAGCCTACAAAAATATGAAATATTGTATATTAGGGCAATAAAAGTTACTTTTATGGAGGTTGTTCAATCATTATTTCTACATGTGTTTAGGATATTGTTTTTTTTTTATTACAAATTCCATTGATTATTATTTTTTTTCTACAAATTAATTACATACAATAATTACATCTAACCATGGTGATCTTTTCTTTTTTTTTCTTTTTCTTTTTTTAACCTGTGATTAACATGATCTTACTAACACCACAGTTAAACACTGGAAAATATGTACGGACAATGGTAAATTGTCATAGAGGCAAATACAAAGCAGAATTTAACAAAAAAAAAATTAAGTATGAAGTTCTGACTTTTTCTCCTTTGAAAATATGTTTAGTTCTAATGAACTTTAATTGAAAAAGGTGAATTAAAGGTACTCAATAACTCTTTGTTCAAGTCATCTTGGACTTACTGTGACACCTAGTGGTGTGGATGCAGCATCATTCAAAATCAGCAGTTTGCAGTTACAGAGGCCATTGTAGAAATTCACTATTCACAATCAACCATGATTAATTTAATCCAGGAGTAAAAGTGTCCAATAACAAGACAGTTACTGAGATTAAGCGAGTAGTATTCAGATGGTCATGTGATTTTAAAATGGCAGCCCCCAAGAGGGCGTCCCTGCCCCATGTAGAATAAAACAGTAAGGTTTTGAAGGTTACGGATATGACAAGAGTCCTCAACTCATGTGAGTGGTCATACATATGTTTCTTCAGGAGTAAAACTTTTTTATAGGGGAAACAATTACTAGTGTACCTTTAAATAATTAAGAGTCTGGCAAAAGGAAAACAATTGATTATTTTGGATAATATTAATATGTAATGGAGTTAACATAGTCCTAGATAAATTAGTTGTTAATTAACTTTTGCTGTTTTTCTGTAGTTACTATGAGTACATTTTGCTGCCCAACTCAAAATCAATGCTTTATTTTCAAATGTGCATTTCTATGTGACAAAAAAAAAAAATCTGTATTAATATTGTTAACTGCATTTGCGATCAAAAAAAATATTTCAGTATTATTACTGGTTTCTGTCCTTTAATTTCTATTTTTAATTTTGATGTATAGAATATGTTGCATTTGTAGGCGTAATTGTGGTAAAAGTCTTGACGCCTCACCATGGACCAAAAACACTGGCTACAGCCCTGAATGAGATCGTTCAAAGTAAGATTGCGATGCATCTAAAAATCTATATTTTTACCAACCCCTATTCACTAGCTAGACCAGCATAAATAAACCTACACCAGCATGGAAATCAATGCGTATCTAAGCTGGTTTTTGCAATAGGGTATATTTCTGATTCCCTAAGCAATGAACATTGACATTCAATAGACATTGAGCTCAGAATGTGAAAACCCAAAACATGGATGGATTGGAAACTACACTGATATCCTCAATCTTCGTTTGACTAATCTATAACTTTTCTTTGTTGAACTGTGGTAGTGCAGTCATGACAGCTGAGCTTCCTCTTCAACTTCCTCTACAGTTTGGAACATTACCCGAAGATCTTAGATCCTGGTTTAATTTCTGTCTGTCCTGATTTTTATTATTGTTGAGCTCCAATAAAATAAACTCTTTGACTTGGTGTTAATCAGTTCAGCTTCAAGCCCATTTTCCACATCTCAGGGTTTGCTTTCAAGAGAGTCATCATAGTCTTGTGAAAGCAAAGTCAGATTGAATAAGAACGGACCAGTAGAGCTGCTCTATCAGCAATATAAATCAGCAGAGACTCTGACAGAGTGTGCCTGGCTGATTTCCAGTAAGATGAAGTGAGTGAGATGGTCTAGATAAAAGGTTGTAGTATCATTTTGACAAAATCAGATCACCACCCACATTACAAGTTGCTATTGTCGTCTCCTTGAGATTTTACTGGTATAAAATCTTTATCACACAGTAACATTTTTTTAAACGATACAAAGCTATTTATTTTTTATTATTATCAAAGAACATTGCTCATCAAGCGATTTGACAGAGATTGTTATGAAATGTGCTGTTTAAGGTGGGGAATTTGTTTCAAAAGCAAGATTTAAATGTAATGAATTTAGAGACAGAAAATATTGGAGAGTGTTTAACCATGCTCAGATGCAGAGATTTAATTATGTTAATTGGAAAGGTAGGTATGATTATTGGCCAATTAGGATAATCTCAAAATTTCAATTACAGTATAACCCGAATAGTTGCCTGTTTTATATATTGTCTTCCACCAGTCCACACTACGTGAGATGAGTGCTTAATCTCAGCTCTCTACTCACTGATTATCAGAGGAATCAAAGCCAACAGGATACAAACCACCCCCGCCTTGAGAGCCTTGCTAAAATTCAGCTCACAGTAATGATCCCGACAGCAGTGGCGTGCTTCCCTGCTTACCTTGTCTGTGACAGCACACATCAGAGAGTGGAGCTCATCTGCTTTCTCCAAATACGTCCCTTGCAGATCCTGAGAGGTGCATATAAAAAAGACTAAGCACGACACTTTAAACATCAGTATAATAATAATGTATTAATCTGCAACAATTATTGACTATGCCAATATGGTGTAGGTGTGTGCATTTCCCATGATGCAAGTGTCATTAAGAGGCTGTGGCAACCATAAGCGGGTCAATTTTGTTGTTGGTCATTTTTCCAAGGGTTCAACATGATCATTAAGGTTAACAATGAAAATCCCAGTAAGGTCAATCTCTTTTTAACAGCCCTTCCCAGATCCTGCCATTTAACTAAACTGATTTACGGACCATCAGTGCCCGTCAGCGAGAATTTACTGTTCCTCCCTTGATGGCTACAATAAGGTTGCTGATTTTACAGGAAGAGGAGCAAAGCCGGTGCTGCTGCCAAGCAAAGAATTTTGATGTAGCTCATTAAAATGCCCACATAAGATCACACCCAAAAAGGGCCATATTTACAAACAAAATGTGGACTAGGATTGAATAATTTAGCTGTGATTTATTTTTTAAATAGTTTTTACTTTTGTGTTATTTATGCTGTGTTCCATTCAAAGTTGGATGTGGGATAATCCAACTTGATATCTCCGATCTCCGATAATGAAGGCATTCCATTGCCAGATGCTCGGAAGATGACGTGTAAGGAAACAAATCTGCAATACTCCTGTTAGCGTTGCAGGTGTTTCACAGTCACAAGAAATGTCTCCTAGCAACCCAATTGATAAACAATGCTGCAATGCGAGCATTTGAAATTTGGCATCAAACCTGGCACATCATATCTTGATGCTCCATGTTTGAACTGAATCCATGCACAAATTATATTTGAGAGCCACGGTGAAAGGATTCAGTGGAAATTAGAAATATTTTGGTCTTGTTCTAACACAAATATATTGTATGACTTCAAAAGACTTTGAATATAAAGCCCAAGATTGGACAACTTTTATGGTGTTTCTTTTTTTTTTTTTTGCTTTTAGAGCTTGTCAGTCTCAAGCGGCTGTCACACTAGGCTTTGAACATGCGAAAAAATTTCGGACAATGCAACGGACCAGGAGATGATGTATTCTGGATTTAGTAAATAACATTTCCCAAATAACAACTAATATAATATTCAAAATGTAAGACACTACCGTCTGCTCACTTTACAGCAACAATAAAAACATGCAGCTTTTAAATATTTGCCTTTTGAATTGAACCAAGAGGTCAGAGTATGATGTTTCTATCTTCCATTGGACACGCATCCACTCGTCATCTAGATTTGCAGTTCAGAGTTAACCAAGCTTGAACTTTGGTAAGAAGTGTCATAAAAAATTTCTTCGAATGAGCTCGCCTTTCCGGTCTCCCACGTTCGGATGTGTATGAATGGGATTGAATGAAGTGCGAAGTGTATTGTGACCGCCCCTTCAGTCCCCATTTATTTTTTGTTTTTGGAAAATTGCAGTGCAAATTTCGTGCAAAATATCTTCTTTTGTGTTCCACAGAGGAAAATCATACAGGCTTTGAACTTGGGTGAAGTACTACATTAAATATTGATAATGCAATGAAAAGAAGTTCAAACAAAGCTTTGGTCTTGACTACCAAAGTGGGCCTGTCAACCAGTGCAGCTCACCTTTAGCCTTTAGCCGACCATACTAAGCTGCCTAGTTCAGGGCTACATAATAGCTTTCCTATCTTAATGCAAAGTTATATCCTATGGGCCATATCCCATCCATCCTCATGCGCCACTCAATTAGCTAAGTATGAAGAAGATCTGAGCTCCTCCGAGAAAGTAGCAGGTCAAATGGAAACTCTTTTTTCTTTTCTCTGACCTCCATTTGGATTGAGTCAGCCAAGCTGTTAATAGACTTTTCCCGTAGTCGTGATTATTAAGGAGGTCACGCAGTCTCTTTTGAGGCAAGTGCCGAGGTGCACCCCTCCCATCAGGGTTGTTCATTCCATTTCAACCGAATAACAGAAATAATTCTGAAAGAGAAATTAATTTTCTCAGAGCAGCTTTAATTTAAACGCTGTGTGGTACCCCAATCGCACAGAATTGTGTGATGTTGGGCACAGCCTTTGGGTCACATTTGGAATGTGTAATTTTGGTTTCCTGGTTTAAGCATTAATGCTCTTATCAAATCATTTGTTTTAGGTTCTCTCTCGCCAAGCAGAGGTAAAAAAAAAAAAAAAAAAACATGTTTTCCTGATAGGATGTGCTGTCCAAGGGGCTGGAAGATTAGCCACTCAGTAAATAAGCTACTGGGAAGGGGGGAGAAGGAAAGCAACAGATAAGCAGAAAAAAGGAAAGGATAAAAAAATGCAAAGGTTGGGCTCACTGAGCAGGTGGTGGGCAATGTTAAGACTGTATAAGCATTTCATTTACAGTAAATGTCTATAATTGATTTGGATGTGGGAGGAATTACAGCCAGGCCACAAACAGCTGTTGCTTAGCACCTCTGTAAACATTCATCATCTTCACACGCTGGTGGTGGAGAGGAGATATCAATAGTAGAAGCCAAAAATATTGGCACCCTCGGTAAATCGGAGCAAAGTATGCTGTGAAAAAAAGAAATTCACAAAAATCTAACCATTAATTGAAGTAAACAATTGAAAGAGGGGAAATATCTAATTATTAAATAAATATTTTTCTCAAAAACACGTTGGCCATAATTATTGTCACCCATAGAAATTCTTATGAGCAAAATATATCTGAAGTATATTCCCATTCATATTTAAAAAATTTTAGTGCACCTGGGTGACTGCTGACTAGGAACATGAAATTGTTCAGCTATAACTTCCTGTTCCCCATCTGTCCCTCACTACGACGTCGTGTCGAAGAGGCGACACTAGGGGTCTCTCTTAAGAACTGAATATGCCTCTGATCTATGAAAAAAGGCCAATGAGAGTTGGTGAACAGTATTTGCATACCCCGCCCCCGGATACAGATATAAAGGCGAGGGAAATACGCTCGTTCATTCCGTAATTTTCTTTGGAGCCGATGGTCGTGTATGCAGCCAGTGATACACCAGTTTCCTGCTTCTATCCTCTGACGCTCTGCTTTGCTGTTGGATCTACGGTGCACTTCAGCGGCTTTTCTCTTCTCTGCATGGCATGCAGTTTGCCCCTGGGTGCTTCGACAGCGCAGAGTTAAAAGAGTTTCCTATAAAGAGTAATTTTCTCTGTAAAAGAGTTTATTTCTCTGAAAGAGCAATACACAGCGGCATTGAACGTCCTTTTCAGGACGTGTCTTTATAAAGATGACATTCAACCCCTGTGTAGTTCCTGGATGCAGTAGAGTGCTCTCCGCCTCAGACGGCCACAGGCACTGTCTCGTGTGTCTGGGCGCCGATTACACCGAGGCAGCGTTTGTGGATGGTTCATGCTGTCACTGCGAGTGCGGTCGCGGTCGCTTTTATATTGAAAACGCACCACTCCAGCCACCCCCTGTGTCGCTCCTTCTTCCCACGGGATTGAGGACGATGCGGCTGGCGATGGAGGCGATTTGGGGAGGGCAGCACGTGCAGTTCTGCCGGGTACGCCCCCTCGGACCACCCGCCCCCCGACACGCTCGTTGACCCCGTCCGTGCTCGAGGCAACAGCGACTCACCTCCGGGCCGGTCTGCCTATCCTCTGGAGCTCGAGGTGGATGAGCTCACCGCTCCATCGGAGAGCGCGGCGTCTGACGCTGACGCCTCCCCTGGGCCGCAGCCTTCGGGCCAGCACGCCCAGGCTGAGGCTTATGCGCAGATGTCCGACATGCATGCCCGGGCCTCCGTCAGTGTGGGGTTGGATTGGAAACCTCCATCCTCCCCACACCTGTCACAGCTGGATGACTGGTTCCTGGGGTCTGGGCACCACTCACAGCCACGCCCCCCATACCCCCCCCACCCCGGTCCCGTTTTTCCTGGAAGTGCATGACGAACTGAGGTCGTCATGGAGAGCCCCACTTTCCCTTCGTCAAAAGCCCTATATGGCGATTCCCCAGGTGGATAGGGCCGTTGCGCTCCATCTATGTCCCGGCAACCCTACCACCTGGCGCGGGCGCCCTATACTCCCTTCCAAGGCCTGTAGGATGACATCCTCGTTAAACACCAAAGCCTACAGTGCCGTGGGACAGGCCTGTGGAAGTTTCTCCTGTTAGTTCGAGACAAACATATCCTGCTCATGTCGGACAGCACCACTGCGGTGGCGTACATAAATCGCCATGGCGGCGTACGCTCCCTCCACATGTCACAACTCGCCCGTCGTCTCCTCCTTTGGAGCCAAGTCGCTGCACGCCACTCACATCCCCGGCAACCTCAATGTGATAGCGGATGCGCTGTCACGACAACGCTTACCTGGCGGAGAGTGGAGGCTTCACCTCCACTCGGTTCAGCTGATCTGGGGATGGTTCAGCAAGGCCCATGTAGACCTGTTTGCCTCCCGAGAGACCTTCCACTGCCTGCTCTGGTACGCCCACTCAGAGGCTCCCCTCAGGCCAGATGCACTGGCACACAGCTGGCCAGTGTAGCTGCGCTAGTACACATTCCCCCCAGTGAGCCTTCTTGCACAGGTGCTGTGCAAGGTCAGGGAGGACGAGGAAAAACTCACTCTTTTGGCTCCTGCCTGGTTCTCGGACCTTGTACACCTCGCGACTCCCTGGCAAATTCCCCTAAGGACAGACCTTCTTTCTCAGGGACGGGGCACGCTCTGGCATCCGCATCCAGACCTTTGGAACATCTACGTCTGGTCCCTGGACAGGACGCGGAAGATCTGGTCTACCACCCACGGTCGTAGCCACGATCAACCAAGCCAGAGCCCCTTCTACCAGGCAACTCTACGCCCTGAAATGGCATCTGGTCGTGAATTGGTGTTCTTCCCGGACAGAAGACCCACAGAGGTGTGTAGTTAGGTCAGTGCTCCTGTTCCTACAGGAGAGGCTGGAGGGGAGGCTGTCCCCTTCCACCTTGAAGGTGTATGTTGCCGCTATCACAGCTCACCATGACCCAGTAGACGGCAAGTCCCTGGGTAAGCACGACTTAATCGTCAGGTTCCTAAGAGGTGCCCGGAGGCTAAATCCCTCCCGGCCAAACCTATTCCCCTCCTGGGATCTCTCGGTGGTCCTCGTCGGTCTTCAGAGATCCCCCTTCGAGCCACTAGAATCAGCTGGACTCAGGGAATGCACCCAGAGCTTCAGATGCTCTGAGCAGCTCTTTGTCTTCTTTCGGGGACATCAGAAAGGGAACGCTGTCTCCAAACAGAGGCTGTCCCACTGGGTGGTGGATGCCATTCTGTTGGCCTATCACACCCAGGCCGTGCCCCCCCTACGGGCTCGAGCACTCTACCAGGAGTGTGGCATCCTCATGGGCACTGGCTAGGGGCACCTCCCTAGCAGACATTTGCAGAGCTGCAGGCTTCAGTCTCATCCCATGTTTTCTCAGGCCCGAGCCCGTAGAACTCGGTACACATCAACGGTCAGCACCACCAGTGTGGTACCCCAGGCTACCCCTACTGGAATAGGTACCCCACAGATCAGGCCTCCTATGTGGACACCTCCTGTGTGTACTTCCGCGGTACGGTCACCTTACGAGCTGACCCGCGTCTCTCTTAGGCAGTCCTTCGCTGCCCTGTGGTCACAATGTTGTAGCAACTTCCCTATCCTCGAGGCTGGATCTACCACTGCGCCATTCTTCCCACATGGGACCGAAGAGGCCATGTGATGTATTTTGCCACCTCTACCTCCCCTTTTGGGTGGGTGTGGCCTCCGCAGGGTCTTTTGCCCCTGAAAGAATAGGAATTCGGGTAAGACTCCCTTCCAACGATGCAGTAAGGGCCCCGGCTGCTCTTGCTCTATGCCGAGAAAACAGAGAGAAAAGAGGCCCGGCCAGGCTTGGCCCGTTTCCTAGATGGAAGCGTCGCCTTGTTCCCCTCTAGGGTAACCAAAAGGATTCCGACAGGGCATTGGGGAAGAGTATGTGCAGTCTGAACACAGTTGGTCGCTTGTGCACATGAAATACCTGCCCACTTCTGTGTCAGCAGCACACGTACACGGCTCAGCGCATGACGTGATTTGAAGTGGACCCCTAGTGTCGCTTCTTGGACACGATGTCGAAGTGAGCGACAGACGGGTCATGTCTTGCCGGCCACGTCGCTGAGCCGAGCCGAGCCACTGAGGTGGCCTGAATAAAAGTGAGCCAATAATTATGGCCAATACGTTTTGCAGAAAAATATTTATTTAATAATGAGATATTTCCCCTGTTTCAATTGTTTTACTTCAATTAAATGTTAGATTTTTGTGAATTTTTTGTGAAGAAAGAATGAAAGATCAAAAGGCTAAACAATGCTTTTTTTTTTTTTGACAGCCTTTTTTGCGCATATTTACCAAGGGTGCCAATATTTTTGGCCACTACTGTACATGTGCAACCAGCATTAAATACCTTTGACCAAATCATATCACTGACATGCAGTTGTTAAATTACAATTAAGTCAAACAATATTTAAAAATGTAGATTTTCCCCCATTCATTTTAAACTTATGAGTGAAAAACATAACCTAAACAAAAAGATGACAACCCACTTACTAGTCATTGTACATTTGAAGTCAGAAGTTTACATACACCTTAGCCAAAATCATAGAAAACATTCCCCATCTTAGGTCAGTTAAGATCACTATATTTTAAGGATGTGAAATGTCAGAATAATAGTATATAGTATTATTTATTTATTAAGTATTATAATACTTGTATTTAATTAATCACATTCCCAGTGGGTCAGAAGTTTACATACACTTACATACTGTTAGTATTAGTTAGCATTGCCTTTAAATTGTTTTAAATGGGTCAAACATTTTGGGTAGGCTTCCACATGCTTTTCACAATAAGAGAATAATAAGACAGAACTGGCATAACTGTGTCAGGTTTGTAGGCCTCCTTACCTGCACACGCTTTTTTACTTCTGCTCATACATTTTTTTATCGGATTGAGGTCAGGGATTTGTGATGTCCACTCCAATACCTTGACTTTGTCACACTTGACCATTTTGCTACAAATTTGGAGGTATGCTTGGGGTCATTGTCCATTTGGCATATATATATTAGGGCTGTCAATCGATTACAATTTTTAATCAAATTCATTACACGGTGTCCCGATTAATTAATCGTGATTAATCGCATATACATGTGAGCGCAGCGTAGTTCTAGCGGGAAGACTAGCAGCTGTACATCATCACACTATTAGCTGGGTAATTCCTAGCCAATCGCAGGTAAGCCATTGCTTTATAAATCTGCTCACAATCTATCACATTGCTGTTTCAGTGCGCTATGGAAAAAAAAAAAACGTCGTTGGAAATGGAAACGCCTTCCATTTCCAACGACGTCATCACTTCACCTCAATTTCTGCCAACATCAAACCCATGGGGAGTAAACAATCAACAACCCTCGGAGATCTCTCTCAATCGAATTGCACGACCCGGCGCGGAAGGAGCGCGCTCCACGCCAAGTCCGTCAAAATCATCGGCTCAGGCAGCAGCTGGTTTCCATCAGAAATAAGCTCAGTCATTTTCATATCCATCAAATGCAATCAGATTTAGTCATGGGTCTAGGCCTTCCGTTGCCATGCTGCCTGTTCATTATAAAGTTGCAACGCTGTCTGTTCATCATAACGCATCAATATCAAAGCCAGTATTTCATATCAACAGCGCATTCACTCTCATAGTATCGGCAGGGAGTCGCGCTTTCGCATGAGGGCAACTTGATCAAATTTAATTCAACTGTCATTCACCCAGCACACATGCCCGAGATCATTTCAGGCATATCATCACGCACAGTCAGCGCGTCGTACGGGGTCCCATTACTCCATTCAGTAAGATATCCCCGTTCTGCTGGTCGCCTTCGCCCAAATCACGTAATGGGTGCTTTCTATACCATTTATCATCCCTATGCCCTACTCACTAGGAAAAGACCGAGCCCATCATGCGGGCATTCCTAGGGAGCTTGGCATCACAGTTTAACCCGGTGATGTGCGCCCCCCTTTTTCGAGCACAAACCATGAAAATGACACACCTGAACTTAAATGGTCGTATTTACTGGACCCTTTGGAGTATGGACACCGTTGTAGTGTCTCTTGAAAGAAGACACTTTGGGCTTTATTTCCCAAGTTTCAGAATTAATACATGCTATTTTTAAAAGTTAGAAAACCACGCCCCAATTTAAGGGAAGAAAGAAAATAAATAAATAAATAAATTAAAAAAATTAAAAAAAATAAATAAATAATAATAATAATAATTGCAACTATGATTGCATAGTTTGCTGAAGTAATTCTTATCAGGCGAGATCTCATGTAAACATGGAGAACATATCAAGACGTATGATTTTATGGACTAAAGGGCGATTGGACATAGAACGGACCCCCGTCATGGACAATTGACCCAAACGCGGCGAACTGGATTCATCTTGCGATCACGATTACATAATAAATGTATGAAGTCCCGTTTTGACATTTAATGTTTTCATTCATACTCCCGGCACAAATAAACAAAGTGCCATTTCTGGAGGATCGTTATCATGCAGCAGAGATCGGATATCAAGGTTGAATCTTTAGACTTCCCGGAAAGATGTATAATCTGTAAACATTAATTACATATAGACGGTAAATTAAATATTAAATGTAAACCGAGCGACTGCACTCCCACGTGCGAACAAATGCGTATCAACGGGTTAGTATAGCCTTCACCAAAGCCTCGTGAAAGGGTCCTTGGCGAAAACAGATAACTTATTTCGTTCGGTACAACATTTTGTGAGATGTTCCCCGTGCGCCTCCAAGGGAAAAAATGCCGATCCATAAAATGCAGCGTTTTCCTAAACTAATGCGTACTTCCATGTTCTCAGCGCAAGCACGACCATTGCTATCATGGCATATTTGCATTTTATTTCAGGCATCATTAAAGTTCAGAAATTCGTATGGCACGTCTTCATTAATCATTCACTCATCGTTGCTCAGACCACGTTTGAATCCGCGGGGATCTTCAGCACTCGGGGCTTATCCATGTTTCAAACTTCAAGCTCAGTCTAACAGTCTTATCAGCCCAACTACATCACTTTCATGAGCCGTTCCCTTTCAATGTGCATGGTCAGGGACGTTATAGTAGCAGGTTAGTAGTACATTGGTCAATGACTGGATAAAACCTGCGCCAAGTCAAGCTCATTAATATAATCTTGTTACCGTTAAAGGATACAATTATGCCCATTTTATTCTTATTTATTTCTTCCCAAGGTGTAATATGTCCCAGGCATCGCCAGCATGCGTCTGTGAAGTTTCAGCTCAAAATACCACACTGATCATTTACTATACCATGTTATGTCTCTTTTGGGCGGAATCAAAAACACGCTGATTATGCGCATACTTCTCTAAATACAATGAGCTACCGCTCCCACCCCCTTTCCGGAAGAGGGCTGTGTTGTTTCAGCTCCCGCTCCAGACACTACAGCAACAACAAATCAGAACCAATATGATTGACAGCGCAAATACCGGAGTCCAGCCATATTTTATTAATATTCATGTATATCCGGTCCCCATGAATGCAGTCAGAGACAATGTTAAATTTCGCGCATTAGCTGCGGAATCAACTTCAAGCACATTCGGAAAGGAGACTTGCAAACATTCACAAATGTAAAGTGCGATACATCTTCAGGACGTAAAGCTTGGACATGAACAGCTGGTACCGATCCATGCAGGAGAATCACATTTTGAAGATCCTGATTTATATTGACACATGCACAAAGCAGTCCGGTGTAAAATGATTGCACAAACATACACACGTTATTGCATGTTTTGGGGCACATTCCCTTCTAAAACAAACTGTCCACCGCATCTTCAGCAGCTCTATGCCGGGAGCACAGGAAGATTCATGTTCACTTTTACAGCCAAGAACAAAACCCGTATGAAGCTGCAACACTATCTTCTCACCGCATTGGCTCCAGCTCGAGGAAGGAAAGAGAGGAGGGAAGAAGGAAAGAAGAGAGGAAGGGAAGGGAAAGGGAGAGAGGGAATCATGCTCTATTCTCTAAACACGCCGTTCTCTGGCCAGTTTGGGGTCTCCTAACGCAATCTCCAGTACCAATCAGGCCACCTCAACTTCGCCATGCTTATCATTCCTCAAGCCCAATCCTTCGTTCCCGCCTCCTCACACTAGCTCATTCTTCAGACAAACTCTCCTACCTAGCAATTGACCATGGCTGCCACGAATCGCCGGACGACAGGTCCCCATTCTCGGACCCGGCTCCCTCCATAGGATTCAGGGGTTCTGTCTAGGAACAAGGCCCACAGGGAAATGGCCAGAAATAAATATATCTTTTTTTTTCAATATAGCTTCCTATGCTCCATCCGCTCTGTTAGATATTTCGTCATTTAATAAAGGTTCCTCAATCTGCAATCCCCGTCTTGACGTGGCCCAGTGAGGGAAGAAGGAATTACACCGAGACCCAAGCATCATATCCTTCCATGCTGGTCGCGCAGCACTTAATTATATGGTCCAGTAAAACTGAATTCCCCTTTACCCTCCAAGAAATAGCTCTTTACCCCATATGGGGTAAAATATATGGTGAGTACAGAAATAAAGAAATGCATTCCCAGAACCACCACAGCCGTGTTTCGTGATTGCACAGCAAACTACATCAACAAGAGATGTTTAAAAAGAGGCCGTATTCATTCCACACCCATCACAGCCAGCGTCACGTGGGTCCTCTTCAGACACGCAAACGCATCGTAGCTATGCGACAATTCTGCAGTCGTCACCATAATCATAAAGGCTGGTCCTCCTCGAGCCGACACATCCCTTACGAGACGTCCTACATGGCAGAGCATTTCCTCTAACTTCATTATCCCAGCCAGACCCATTCCTTCCACAGACCAGCTTCTACCAACAACCTTCGAGGTATAATGGGATCCACAATGAAGATGCTCGGCCGCTGGTCTCCACAGCCGAACCTGAAATGGTCAACCTAACCCAAATCATCAAACAAGCTCAACTCCCCATCAGCCATAAGTTCTCATGCATATCTGGTGGTGGTTGGTGGCTCTCCCCCAGCACATCCTTCCCTACACAACGATTCAATTCAAGCACACCCCTTGCCAGGGCTTCCATAATCTCAAGCACGGTCCCTCTGCATAGGTATTGCACAAGCCAGCCGCCCTCGATGGAAAGCTCGCACCACAACGGGATATCTGTCAACAAGGTATTGCACAACAACATCGCCATTATCACATGGCGTTATGCATGCTGCTCACCTTGGCAAAGATGTCCATTAAACAACAGCCGCCATCGCTCGAGGGCTGGAGCCCCATGGAATATCTTTCTACGAAACGTATTGCACGTAACATCGCCATTTTCGTATGGCTTTACGCACGTCGCTCACCTTTCGGCAATGATACCCAAACAACTTTTCCCTCGTCGGAGGGTTTTCATATCAAATGTTTGCTTTCAACAAAGGGATTGCACGTAACGTCGCCATTATCGTATGGCTTTACGCACGTTGCTCACCTTTCGGCAAAGATACCCAAACAATTTTTCCCTCGTCGGAGGGTTTTCATATCAATGTTTTCTTTCAACAAATGGATTGCACGCAACGTTGCCATTATCGTATAGCTTTACGCACGTTGCTCACCTTTTGGCAAAGATACCCAAACAACTTTTCCCTCGTCGGAGGGTTTTCATATCAAAAGTTGTCTTCCAGCAAAGGGATTGCACGCAACGTCGCCATTATCGTATGGCTTTACGCACGTTGCTCCCCTTTTGGCAAAGATACCCAAACAACTTTTCCCTCGTCGGAGGGTTTTCATATCAAAAGTTGTCTTCCAGCAAAGGGATTGCACGCAATGTCGCCATTATCGTATGGCTTTACGCACGTTGCTCACCTTTTGGCAAAGATACCCAAACAACTCTTCCCTCGTCGGAGGGTTTTCTAATCAAATGGTGTTTACCTTTCAACAAAGATACTGCACAGCAACGCCGGCCTAATGTAGGGGCATAACATGCCGCTCGCCCTATAAAGATTATGCATCACCAGGGGCCTCGACGGAGGCCCAAAATCACACTCAAAAAAGGCTTCCTATTGCAAAGGCTTCCCACAACCATGCCAGAGATACCACAAATTTCATACCAAATTCAGATGCTCACA
The DNA here is from genome assembly GCA_032164185.1 of Moxostoma hubbsi. NCBI lineage: Eukaryota > Metazoa > Chordata > Actinopteri > Cypriniformes > Catostomidae > Moxostoma > Moxostoma hubbsi. The sequence goes on from JAVLUX010000186.1 coordinate 7,493,527, forward strand.
TCTTTAACTTTCTCCTCCTCCAGAATGAATGCCTAACACAAGACCCGGTTCGCACCAAACTGGATCATCTCTTTTGGGGGTAGTATTCTACTCTCTCTTTTGGGGGTAGGCTCCTCGCCCCTGCCTCCTATCTCCGGCAGGATATGATGGTTCCGAGTACAACTCCCTCGGACCGCCGGACGGGGCCTACGCCAAAGAGAGACATTACTTTTCTGTTCTACATTCATCAAATAAATGGCATCTTAAACCTCACTCAAGCCTGCGTGTCTTCCCGATAGAAATGTGAGCGCAGCGTAGTTCTAGCGGGAAGAATAGCAGCTGTACATCATCACACTATTAGCTGGGTAATTCCTAGCTAATCGCAGGTAAGCCATTGCTTTATACGTCTGCTCACAATCTATCAAATTGCTGTTTCAGTGCGCTAAGATGGCAACCTCCACCACCCCACCATCACCAGTTGAGCCCCGTCCCACACGGGGGTAGGCTCCTCGCCCCTGCCTCCTATCTCCGGCAGGATATGATGGTTCCGAGTACAACTCCCTCGGACCACCGGACGGGGCCTACACCAAAGAGAGACATTACTTTTCTGTTCTACATTCATCAAATAAATGGCATCTTAAACCTCACTCAAGCCTGCGTGTCTTCCCCATAGAAAAATATTTACTGAGAAAGCCCCTTATATAACAATAATTCAATATATAATGATTATACATATTTATATCCATATATAATTATACATAGTTATCTTTAAATATTTAAAAATTATATATATATTCAGATAATTAAAATGCATTACATTCTTAATCATTGATAAGACAATACAAAAAGCGGCAAAAATACAAAAATACAATGTATTGTTTACTACCATATTATTGAACATAAGCCAACCATTGGCACACAGTTCACAGCAATCCATTTCAAAAGTGAATTGAAAAATCAGTTGGAGATTTATTACGAGGGCTTATTTAAGGACCCGTCAATTTTCACCTGCATCAGACATTTTTTTTATTTTATTTTTTTTTATTAATGCTTACAAAACTTTTACATCTAGAGCCAAGAGATATATTAAAACAACAACAACAAAAAGGAAAATAAATAAATAAACAGTTTAATAAAAATATCAAATTGTTTACATATTTCAATACACTTTACAGCTTTCTTGTTACTCAAATTGGAAATTGTTCTTAGGTATTCCTGAACCTCTGAATTAAAAATGAAAACTAATGGTTTATAACCACCATGCTTACATTTATTAATACTAAACTTTGCCAACAAAAGCAGAATGTGGCAGGGCGGAGGGCGGGGCTGGGTCGTGAGTCTACACACTCTGTCCCGTATTAGGCTAATCAAGCCTCAGAGAGTGATAAGGGCTGACTGCGGAGGATGGACAGAGAGAGAGAGATAATTTACGGACATGTCCGTCATGTGTGTGTTTTGTTATTTGCTTTAAGTTTATCATTAAAATATTATTTACATTGTCAAGCCAGTTCTCGCCCTTGAAATGCTTTACACAGAACATTAATCAAATAATATTCCTTATGAAGAGACATGTCATAGCTAAAAAAAAAAAAAGAAAAAAATATTTTCAAAACAAAGTTGAAAGCTGGGAATGATATGATCTCTAACAATCTTGCAGAAATCAGACCGAGTAGGGACAACTCCAAAATAAATGAGAAAATGTTTCCTCCTGCAGACCACAAAATGTACAGAATATATCGACATAACAATAAAATTTATCTACAAGAAAACAATTAGTGAGGTAGTACTTATAAATAAGTTTGAAGGAAATTTCTTTGTTTTTATTTGTGATTAAATATTTATGGGTCATTTCCAGATTTCTAAATCTCAATCCAGCGTCAGACATGCTTGTCTAGTGTCTCGGGCGCATTGCATCATAAACATAAAATGTTTAGGTCACTGTGTCAAGTTAAATATAGTTTAATACTCAATCTTTAAACACATCTTGAGATCCCTTAGATCGCATTTGCGCTCCTTCGAGTGTTTTGAATGCAAGAACGTAACACATGTTTGTGTTGTTCTGCCTAATGAAGTGTTTTCTTCACTGTATAAACTGCATGTTGCTCATACAGCTGAAATTTCACTTACTGCCCTCTGGCGTATACAGGTGGTACTACATGCTTGCATTTCTCCTTATTATGGTCCGGGGGAAGTGCGATTAATTGCGTAAATTTTTTAACACGTTATTTTTTGTAAAATGAATCGCACTGAATTAACACGTTAAAATTGACAGCCCTAATATATATATATATATATATATACACACACACACTACCGGTCAAAAATTTTGAAGCACTTGACTGAAATGTTCCCCTTCTGTCACTCACTCGACGTTGTGTCAGTGAGTGACAGACAGAATTAGCATGCCCTCCCCCGGACATACGGGTATAAAGGAAAGTGGGCAGCGAGTGCCAGGCAGAATTTTTCTTCGGAGCCGAACGGTTGTGCAACAGCAAGCTGAAGTTCACCACTGTTTCACTCACCTCTGTCAGCGAGAAGCATTGCTGTTGGATCTACGGCACGTTTCCAGCTGGCAATCTCTCTCTCTGCATGCTGTGCAGTCTACGCCCCTGGGTGCTTCAACAGCGTTTTCACTGCTAAAAGAGAGTTCTCCTCCTAGAGAGTTTAATTTCTCTAAAAGAATTTGAGTTTTCCTTTTCAGGACGCGTCTTTTTCAAGAAGTTTTTCTCTGTGTTGTTCCTGGATTCGGTCGATTTCACTCCAAGACCGTTGCCACAGACGCTGCCTCATGTGCCTGGGCAGTGATCACACTGAGGCGGTGTTCGTGGATGGCTCATGTACTCATTGCGAGAACATGACCATGGCAGCGTTGCGGTCGTGGCTCTCCTTCCTCAAGGTGAATGCCACTTCAGCCACCCCCCTGTCATTCCTTCTTCCCACGGGATTGAGGACGACCCGGCTGGCAATGAATGTGATATGGGGATAACGACGGGATCGGTTTTGCCAGGTAAATCCCCATGATCCTCCCAGCCCCTGACACGCTCGTTTGCTTCGTCCGAGCTCGGTATGAGTGCGGCTCACCTCACAGCCTTGATTCTCCCTTGAGCCCCTGGACTTCGATGATGACATTTCCGCTGCATCGGAGAGCATCCAGGCGTCTGACGCGGAAGACTCGACTGGGCTGCCGCCTTCGGGCCAGCCCGGCCAGTCTAAGGAGGACGCACAGATGGCCGACATGCTTGCCCGGGCTGCTGTGAGCGTGGGCTTGGACTGGAACCCTCCGTCCTCCCCACAGCCTTCGCGGCTTGATGACTGGTACCTCAGGCCAGCGCTGATGAGTTTCAAAAACGCCTTTCTAGGACCTCTTCATCAGTCACTAACCCGCCCCCTGCCGGGTGCGTGGAGCAAGGTAAGTGCTTTGAGTCTTTTCTCAGCACTCAAGCCTCGGGACACTCTTCTGCCTCCCAACATGCTATTACCTGCTCCCCCCCGCAGTGAAGCCCTGCCCGGTGCATCAAAAGCGATAGTCCTGTTAGTGTCCCTTGGAAGCATGGCTTTCACTTCCCAATCCATCACACTGGCTGGTCAGGACCATCCGACTCGGCTACGTGATTCAGTTAGCCCAGTTCCCACCTCGTTTCAGCTGTGTTTGCTCCAATTCCGTGCATGGCGAGAAAGCCGGCGCCTTACATGTAAAGATCACGACCCTGCTCCTCAAGGATGCGATACAGCCCGTCCCTGCAGCTGAGATGGAGAAGGGTTTCTACAACCCTTACTTCATCGTACCCCAAAAAAAGTGGCGGGCTACAACCAATCTTGGACCTGCCAGTTCTCGACCGGGCATTACACAGACTCCCGTTCAAAATACTCCTGCAGAAACAGATTCATACCTGCTATGGCAGGGCGAAGGGTAGGTCCGGGTCGTGATTCGACACACCCGGTCCCTAATCAGGCTAATCAAGCCTCCGAGAGGGTTAAAGGCCTAATGCGGAGGATGGTGTGGGAGAGAGAGATCGTTTACAGACATATCCATCATGTGTGTGTTTGTCTTTTCTTTAAGTTTTTCATTAAAATATTATTTACATTGCCAAGCCGGTTCTCGCCTCCATTGAACTGCGTTACACCTGCGTTCGATAGCTAGATTGGTTCGCGACGGTAGACCTGAAGGACGAGTACTTCCACGTCTCCATTCTTCCTCAACACCGACCCTTCTTACGGTTTGTGTTCAATGGCCAGGCGTATCAGTACAAGGTCCTCCCCTTCGGCCTGTCCCTGTCCCCTCGCGTCTTCATGAAGATCGCAGAGGCAGCTCATGCCCCGCTAATGGAAGTGGGCATCCGCATACTCAACAACCTCGATGACTAGCTCATCCTGGCTCACTCTCAAGAGTTACAATGCGCTCACAGGGACCCAGGTGCTCAGGCACCTAAGCCGTCTAGGGCTTCAGGTCAACTGGGAAAAGAGCAAGTTCGTCCCGGTTCAAAGCATCTCTTTTCTCGGCATGGAGTTAGACTCAGTCTCAATGACAGCGCGTATCACCAACGAGCACATTCAGTCAGTGCTCAGGTGCCTCGCTATCTTCGAGCCCAGCACAGCGGTTCTTCTAAAACTATTCCAGAGGCTCCTGGGGCATATGGCATCCTCAGCCGCGGCCGCGCTGCTCGGGTTGATGCATATGAGACCGCTTCAGCACTGGCTACAGACTCGAGTCCCGAGATAGGCATGGCGTCATATGTCACAACTTGCCTGCCATCTCCTCTTTTGGAGTCAGCCACGACTCAGGTCGCTGCATGCCACTCACATCCCTAGCAACCGCAACATGACGGCGGATGCGCTGTCGCTGCAGGTTTCGCCCAGCGGAGAGTGGAGGCTCCACCCCCAGGTGGTCCAGCTGATTTGGGACTAATTCGGCAAGGCACAGATAGCTCTCTTTGCCTCCCAAGATAACTCCCGCTGCCCACTTTGGTACTCCCTGACAGGAGCTCATCTAGAGACAGACGTGCTGGCACACAGTTTTCCATGGGGGCTGCTCAAGTACGCATTTCCCACAGTGATCCTTCTTGCACCGGTGTTGTACATGATCAGAGAGGACAAGGAACAGGTCATCCTGGTGGCCCCTTATTGGCCTACCTGGGCCTGGTTCTCGGATCTCATGCTCCTCGTGACAGCAACTCCCTGGAAAATTCCCCTGAGGAAGGACCTTCTTTCTCAGGGACGGGGTACCCTCTGGCACCCGTGCCCAGACCTCTGGAACCTCGACATCTGGCCCCTGGACGGTATGCAGAAGATCTAGTGGATCTACCACCTGCAGTCATAGACATGATCAACCAAGCCATAGCTCCCTCCACCAGGCAACTTTACATCCTAAAGTGGCCCTTGTTCACGAATTGGCGTTCTTCCCGAGCCGAATACCCGCAGAGGTGTGCAGTTTGGTCAGTGCTTTCATTCCTGCAGGAGAGGCTGGAGGGGAGGCTGTCCCCCTCCACCTTGAAGGTGTATGTAGCTGCTATCGCAGCCCACCACGACGCAGTAGAAGGCAAGTCCCTAGGTAAGCACGACTTGATTATCAGGTTCCTGAAGGGCGCCCGGAGACTGAATCCTCCCCGGCCTAGCCTGTTCCCCTCCTGGGATCTCTCAGTGGTCCTCTTGAGCCTTCAGAGACCCCCCCTTCGAGCCACTTGATTCAGTTGAGCTCAAGGCCCTCTCCTTGAAGATGGCACTCCTGATTGCGTTGGCCTCCATCAAGAGGGTCGGGGACTTGCAAGCGCTCTCAGCGACACCTGCCTGGAGTTCGGTCTGGCACATTCTCAAGTTATCCTGAAGCCGCGACCGGGCTATATGCCCAGGGTTCCTATGACCCCCTTCAGGGACCAGGTCATGAACCTGCAAGCGCTGCCCCAGGAGGAGGCAGACCCAGCCCTTTCGTTGTTGTGTCCGGTACATGCTTTGCGTATCTATTTGGACCGCACGTAGAGCTTTAGATGTTCTGAGCAGCACTTTATCTGCTTCGGCGGATGGCAGAAAGGGAACCCCATCTCCAAACAGAGGTTAGCTCACTGGGTCGTTGATGCTATTTCCTTAGCTTATCACACCCAGGCCATGCCTGCCCCCTTGCGGGTTCGAGCACAATCTATGAGAAGTGTGGCATCCTCATGGGCACTGGCCCATGGCACCTCCTTAGCAGACATCTGCAGCACAGTGGGCTGGGCAACACCGAAAACCTTTGCCAGATTTTACAATCTCAGGGTTGAGTCGGTCTTGTCCCATGTTTTGTCAAGTCCGAGACGGTAGAACTTGGTAATGCGGCACAACCGACCAGGTGTACCACTTGCACACAGAGCCCATCACCAAGTTGATCCAGGTTGCCACTAAGCGTCGCTCCCTGGATGTTCTCCTCCCTAGCCTTCTGGCCAGCGGATTCAGCGAAGCAATTCGCAGCCAGACCCACTATGAGTCACAGGTGCTCTTTACTGGGGTTGGGCTCCATGGGCTTAGTTCCCTTCTCAGGCAAACTCCCCGTGATGTATTTCCCGCGGTACAGTCCCCAGTTGGCGGACCTGTGTTTCCCTTGGGCAGCCCCGCTGCCCCGGTCGCTGTGGTGTGGAGTCCTCCCTCATTAGGCGGGACCTACCACCATGCCATTTCCCATGTATGGCTTCACAACCTTCACGGCTTCGTGGTGTATTTGCCACATGTTACCTACCCCTAGACTGGGCAGGATTTGGCCTCCGCAGTGTCTTTTCCCCCTGAAAGAATAGGTCCGGAAAAGACCCCAGACACATTTCATAGCGTTAAGATAGCCCCAGCCGCTTCACGTCCTATGTGAGAGACATAGTGAGAGGAAAGGCGCGGCTGCCGGGCTTGCTCCCATGCTAGTCATGTAGCACCTTTCCCCCCCTCAGGGGTGCGGGGAACCTAAGGTCTGTATGTGACATCTCTTTGGGGATGTTGGGGATGGCTATGTAGCCTCCTTGCACCTGTCTCGACAGTTCACATAACATGGTAGGTGCATGCCGTTTTTAGATGGGACCCCTTCATTCGGCACAACGTCGAGGGAGTGACAGAAGGGGAACATCATGGTTACAGTTCTAACCTCCATTCCCCGAAGGAAGGAACGAGACGTTGTGTCCCTCCTGCCACAGCACAAGACCTACCACTGTAAATGGCCGTACATTTTCAGCTCTTCAGTGCAAAATCCTGACTGGCACTCGCTGCCCCACTTCCCTTTATACCTGTATGTCCGGGGCGGGGCATGCAAATTCTGTCTGGCAACTTGACATTGGTCTTTACTCAGGTTCAGAGGTATGTATGGCATCCCAGGAAGACCCCTTGTGTCACTTCATTCGACACAACGTCTCATTCCTTCCCTCTTGGAACGGAGGTTACAACAGTAACCATGACGTTTCTAATGACCTTAAAAATCTTTTGATCTGAAGGCGTATACTTAAATGTTTGAAATTAGTTTTGTAGACAAAAATATATTTGTGCCACCATATTAATTAACAAAAAAAATACAAAACTACAATTTTATTATTATAAAAAAGTTTTGGAAATTGATGAATTGGATAAATAATAAAGAAATGCAGCCAATAGGTGCCCACCATAAATGGAAAATCCCTCAATAATGTTTAAAAACCATCCCAGAGTGATACCTCAAGAAGTTGGTTGAGAAAATTTTCAAGAGTACATGTCTGCAAATTCTAAGGAAAGGGTGACAACAAAGTTTTGATTTATTTTGGATTTTGTTTAGACATAACATAATTCCCATAGTTCCATTTATGTTATTCCATAGTTTTGATGACTTTATTATTATGATAAAATATGAAGAAAGACAATTATAATAAAGAACGAGTAAGTGTTTCTGAACTTTTGACCGATAGTGTATATATACACTGATCGGCCAAAACATTAAAACCGCCTGCCTAATATTGTGTAGGTCCCCCTCGTGCCACCACAACAGCGACAAACTGCATCTCAGAATAGCATTCTGAGATTATATTCTTCTCACCACAATTGTACAGAGCAGTTATCAGAGTTACAGTAGACTTTATCAGTTCAAACCAGTCTGGGCATTCTCCTTTGACCTCTCTCATCAACAAGGTGTTTCCATCTGCAGAACTGCCACCTCACTGGATGTTTTTTGTTTTTGGCACCATTCAGAATAAATTCTAGAGACTGTCGTGAGATCAGCAGTTACAGATATACACAACCAGCCCATCTGGCACCAAGAATCCTCCATGTGATTATCTATTCAGCCAATCGTGTGGCAGCAGTACAGTGCATAAAATCATGCAGATACAGGTCAGGAGCTTCAGTTAATGTTCACATCAACCATCAGGATGGAGAAAAAAATATGATTTCAGTGATTTGTATGTGGCATGATTGTTGGTGCAAGACAGGCTGGTTTGAGTATTTCTGTAACTGCTGATCTCCTGGGATTTTCATGCACAACAGTCTCAAGAATTTACTCCGAATGGGGTCAAAAACAAAAATCATCCAGTGAGTGGCAGTTCTGCGGACGGAAATGTCTTGTTGATGAGAGAGGTTACAGAGAATGTGCAGACTGGTTCGAAATGACAAAGTCTATGGTAACTCAGGTGGCAGGTGGTTTTAATTTTGTGGCTGATCGGTGTGTATATATATACTGTATAGATATATAGACTGTTGAAAATATTCAATGCATATCTTAATAATTGTTTATTTGCTCAGAAATAACATAAAAATGCTTTTAATTCATAATATTTAATTCACCATGCAGCCATTGTAGTCAATTGCATTCAACATGTTTAATGAAATAAAAATCTAGTTAAAGATAATGAAGGCATATTTTCCAAATTGTTCTATTAGACGAACTCAATAAATAATGGGATTTAATTTATGATATAATAAATATAAATATAATTTATATGCACCAATACAACAATACAGTAATAACATCATCTTGATGGTAATAGCAATAATTATTGCATATATTTTTACAAAAACATAATTGTGAATGAACAGAGTGTGCAAAAACATCCCTCTCTTATATTTTGAAACACAGTTGGATATTATTTATTACTGTTCAATCAAGTCTAATTTTATAATATGATATTGTGGCATGGTGGAGGGCGGGACCGGCGCGTGATTACGCACGCCCGGTCCCGTATCAGGCTAACTGAGCCGTCAAGAGGGATAAAGGCCACTCGCAGACGGCGATCGAGAGAGAGAGCTTAATCAGCAGACATGTCTGTTGTCCTATGTGTTTGTTTTAAGTTCTTCATTAAATTATTATTTATGTTGACAAGCCGGTTTCTCGCCTCTTCCTTGCCCATGAATTGATCTGTGTTACATTGGTGCCGAAAGCCCGGGAAGGAAGAGGGATACGCCGTAGCGGAGTTCTCGCCACTTCTCAATGGAGCAGCCGCGGCCATCTGCCGGGGGACGGAGGAGCCCAGCCGCCTGGACGCGGAGGAACGGCCGCCGACCGCGAGGGGAGGAGGGGCTCCTGGCCGACCGCCTGGAGCGGTTAGGGCCGCTGCCAGGGGCGGGGGAGTTCCCTACTGGCCGCTGGAACGCGGCGGGGTTGGAGACTGCCGACCGCGTGCGGGGAGGGGCTCGCCGCCGACCGCCTGGAGCGGGAGAACCGCTGGCGGGGGGAGGCCCCTTCGATACCCCGGGAACGCGGCGGAGCGTTCCGTCCGCCAGGGGCTGAGGACTGCCTCCGATCTGCCCGGAGAGGCGCGGCTGCTGTCCTGAAGAGGGTGGAGAAGTGGCTGAGGAACGAGCTACGGCGTATCAGAGAACCGGCGAGTACGTTTTTTTTTTCTTTCGTTTCTTTAATCTCTCTCTCCTCTCTCTCTCGATACCGCTCTGCGGTGGCCTTTTCCCTCTTTTTTTTAAATTATGGTGTTTATGGGAGGGGAGGTACTGCCCAGTGCAGGAACCCTCCCCCCCCCCCTTATTTTTAATGGTTGTTTCCCTCCCCTTGCCCCTCCCTCGTCCAGGTTGATGGGGATGACCCGCCGGCAGACCGTGCGGGAGGCGCCCCCCCCCAGGGGATGTACGTCAGGCCGGGGGTCCCCAGCCTGAGAGAACGGGGGAGGAGTGTGGCACGGTGGAGGGCGGGACCGGCGCGTGATTGCGCACGCCCGGTCCCGTATCGGGCTGATTGAGCCGGCAAGAGGGTTAAAAGGCCACTCGCAGACGGCGATCGGGAGAGAGAGCTTAATCAGCAGACGTCTGCTGTCCTAAATGTTTGTTTTAAGTTCTTCATTAAATTATTATTTATGTTGACAAGCCGGTTTCTCGCCTCTTCCTTGCCCATGAATTGATCTGTGTTACATTGGTGCCGAAACCCGGGAAGGAAGAGGGATACGCCGTAGCGGAGTTCTCGCCACTTCTCAATGGAGCAGCCGCGGCCATCTGCCGGGGGACGGAGGAGCCCAGCCGCCTGGACGCGGAGGAACGGCCGCCGACCGCGAGGGGAGGAGGGGCTCCTGACCGACCGCCTGGAGCGGTTAGGGCCGCTGCCAGGGGCGGGGGAGTTCCCTACTGGCCGCTGGAACGCGGCGGGGTTGGAGACTGCCGACCGCGTGCGGGGAGGGGCTCGCCGCCGACCGCCTGGAGCGGGAGAACCGCTGCCAGGGGCGGGGGGAGGCCCCTTCGATACCCTGGGAACGCGGCGGGCGTTCCGTCCGCCAGGGGCTGAGGACTGCCTCCGATCTGCCCGGAGAGGCGCGGCTGCTGTCCTGAAGAGGGTGGAGAAGTGGCTGAGGAACGAGCTACGGCGTATCAGAGAACCGGCGAGTACGTTTTTTTTTTCAACATAAATAATAATTTAATGAAGAACTTAAAACAAACACATAGGACAACAGACATGTCTGCTGATTAAGCTCTCTCTCTCGATCGCCGTCTGCGAGTGGCCTTTATCCCTCTTGACGGCTCAGTTAGCCTGATACGGGACCGGGTGTGCGTAATCACGCGCCGGTCCCGCCCTCCACCATGCCACAGATATATTTTACATTTTATCATGTTCCTTATTACAAAATTTGGCGAAACGCTGCCACCTCCTACATTTATATGATTGTGTGTCATGTTTTTATGACTATAAATGTTTGGAATTGGGCAAATTGCAGAACTCCAATTCAGTTCATAATACACACAAACTGCTCAGAGACTGATGAAAATACCGTATCATGAGCCCCAGGCGTGAATGCAGAACTGCACCTCACCAATTCACTCTCAGGCACAAAGCCTTTTGCGGTTTAGTTGTCACATATAACCTTAATCATGTTTTTGATATTATTTGATTTATTGTGCAGTAGAGGTAGACTGATATATCGGTTTTACAGATAATCATTGCTGATAGTTGCTTTGTGTAACTATCAGTTATCACAAAAATCTATGCCAATAGTTTTTTATTCCTAATTTCTTTATTCCACATAAGCATCTTCTGGTGAAATTATAGGGCTATAAAAATCTTAATTTGTTTAATATTTACATATAAAAAATTGTAACAAAGCCAAGTCTTTGTCATTTTTACAATAAAAGTCCTCATTGTATTTCAGGCTTGTTTACTGTTTAAGGTCCTCCGTTATGCAGTAAATCTTAATTTTCAGTTTATTACTGGAATTTTGGTTGCACAATAAACAGCTTTCGATTCATTTTGGTTCTGTGATTGATACATCAGCCTGTGGACCATCATAGGAGCGGAAGACTAAACTCTTTGATAATTCTATATTTTGATTAAAAAAAACAATTCTGCAGATTTAGCAGTTTTCTCCACCAACTTAGTTATTGGTATTGGTAAAATCCACTATTGGTCGACCTCTATTGTGCAGCCTTGAACGATAATTAACTTAGTGTAATGACATGCTGTTAAAGCAACATACTGTAGAGGCCAAATGAAAATAAATCCCCCTTGAGCGCTTTGCCATCATGTCCTGGGCCCAAACAATTGGTTAACACTGCTATTGCAGATACAGTCACCTGTGTGCTGGCTCCCATTCTCAGACACACGCCTTCAGTAACTGTCCCATCTCCCTGCTTGGAGAGGTTCAGGTGGTGACTAAATCTTGGCAGTGGGATGGCTGGAAGGCTGTCAGGAAGGAACATATTGGCAGATGCTGGTATGATGGCAGCATAGGTAACAGGACCTGTTAAAAACTGAAGACTGGGGTTCAGTTTCAAATTATCCTTAAATATTATCATGCATCTTATACACTTGTCCCAACTGTAATACGGCAGACCTCTCTGAAAATCATAGAAAAAAGTTTTAAGAGAATAACTGCTTACCATACATTTTGCCTTCACAAAATCTTCTGATACCATCTCAACATTCAAGAACCAGCTGAAAACACATCTGTTCCATGAACACTTAACCAATACACACTAATTGAACTTACTACTTAACTTGCACTTTCTGTACAAATAAATCCTTCTCTCGCTCTCTGTTTCTTCTGCGCTAGTGCCTATAATACTTCAGCCTCCTTGAGAGCTTGGCAATACAACACTGAGATGTTGTTGAACTTTGTATGACAAATTGCTTGCTATGTCCCTCATTTTTAATTTGCTGTAGGATTATCCATGAACAAAGCCATCAAATGAACACAACATCACATTCCACAGATCAGAGACATATCTATGGCACCTAAATTGCTGAAGGAGACTGTCTCTCCCATGCCTGCTTAATTTCAAACTAGGGTTTTTAATTAGAGAGCTGACCAATAAAGAAGATCCTTCTTTGTTCCACAAATTTAAACCCTCAGCAGGTTTTATTTGAAAGGTTTTCTTGTGAGATCCTCATCCCAGTACTTGTGATTTAACTCTAAAAAATATACACCATACCTTGACCTGCTAGATAATTCTGAAAATGTCTCTATGACCTCTTGATCACTTGTATAACTGACAAATCAATGATTATAGCCGATGTACCTTTTAAAATGTGTTTAGTGATTGGAAATCACTTGTAACTGACAAAAATATGATCATAATCTTTAATCTGGTATGATTCACCTCATTCTACTAAGAATGGTAACTATTCAACTGGATATTATACACCGACAATCAGGGTTCTCATAAAATGTAATGTTTTCTCCATGTTGTGAAACTAACGAATTAACCAGTATGATTTGTAATCAGGGATTTTCATGTTTTGTTACTTACATGTGTAATGTTCATGAAAGAATGTCATATTTAGTATGTGAATGATTGCTTTTTTACGTAGACAATGTTGATGGCAACGAATGTCATGTCTCTTGTACTGTTGTCAAGATATAAAAGTTAATGATTAAACATACACTATTTTTGACCGGGAGTTTGTAAGAATCCTCCACAAAGGATCGTAAATCAACTTTGGGAAATGGACAGACCAGTCAACAATGTGACACTGAAAAGCCACTTCTGATTGACTCAGAACACCATTGGGGTGTGGCCAATTTCAGTTCAAAACTTTCCTACCCAAGGAAGAACGGCTCTCTTTTCTGAACTCCTCTCTTGCAATGTTCTTGTTTGAACCATTGCTTGGTCTCTCCTCTTTGGCTACTGGCTGCTTCCAGATCCTCTGTGCCATGCAGAGTCCAAGGAAAACTCGGGACACACAAAGTAAATGGATAAATGGTTCTTAAAGCATTGTCAACAGACTCCATAAAGTTCATTTTCACTGTATTGATCTTTCTGTCACTTTACTCACCAATCTGTTTCATGTTGTATGTGAGAACAGAAATAAAATAGAAATAAAGTTTGTCTGTATTCAAAGATAATTTGACTGTGGTGTATTTTGATAAATAATCTCATCTCTGATTTCACTTCAAAGCTGTACCTAAATATGTTTAATATTATTTTCAAAAAGCCATGAGAATAATATAACTCCAATAAGTGAATTAATCATAATTCCCTTACTAAAGCCTATTCCTTACAATAGAAAATGTGAGCGGATACAACGAGTCGTTGTATTACGATGTTAATGGTGGAGAATTTTATTCAGACAAATAATCAATTTTTTTGTCATATATCTAATTTATATTGGTTGTTGAACGTGACCATTCCATTCTAAATTTCGTTACATAATAATAAAGTAAAAGTACAGTTTTATTTAATTCCTAGAGCACACATACATATAATGGTGGAGAATTGCAGCACTTTAATCCGTACCGTGTACATTTATACTACAAAATTCCCTACATCACTTTGGACAAAAGCATTTGCTAAATGGCTTAATGTAAAATTAGGTATTTTACAAACCCTAAGCAATCTCAAATTTCTAAAAGTTTCCAGAGATGTGGAGAGATGATGCCAGACCAGTGTACAACACTGAATAAAGTCAAGAGGACAGATTATTGAACTGAATTTAAGATTTTCCCTCTTTAGTCCTTTCCCAAACGGAAACTGAGACAATAAAACCACTCAAAAACTTTATGACTCATGCACTCAGAAGTGCACAATCCAGAACATTTTTATTTTCCTATTACTGTCAGTCTTGAACATACTAACACCAAATTACTGATACATCCATCTGACCATCTGAAAAACCTATCTTGCATACAACCTGATCTAAACTGGTTTGTCAGACAAGCAGGAGAAGGTTTGTTTGTTTGTTTGAAATGACACTGTCTGCAGCACTCGCAGGAATAAAGCATTGTTCCTGCAGTTCATCTGAGATTAATTAACAACATCCAGATCCAACTGAGCTTCTGGCAACTGCTGTCTACTGTCCACCTAAAAGAAATAAACACAAATCATCTGTTCGTTGCTACTGTACCACTGGGAACTGTGGCTGACTCATTTGATCTGCATTAGGTTATGAACAAAACATCAACTAAGATAGATCGAATGAGTCAACTGTATAAAAACAAAACTATTCAAAGCCTTTTTATTATTTATTAATTATTTATTATAGCAGTGGTTTAGTTTTTAACAATATAAAAAGCAGTGTGGTCCTTGAATGATATAATGCTGATATCCACTGGTCCCAAAAAGGACACTTAAGTCACAAAAAATATATGAATTTAATTTAATTATATGACAAAATATCAAACTAAGTGGCATTTGCAAACAAATACTGCTTGAACTTTTATCAGAACTACTTTTTTCTATTACTTTTTAGCAACTGGGGTCAAGGTGATTTTGAATGTATGTTTGAAGTTCATCACTTCATCACAGCTCCCACACCTTTGACCAATGAAGTTCCATGATTTTCCAGTCTTTCCTGATTACTCCATAAGGATTTAGGCTATATATAAAGATTGCTTCTATTAAGAGCAATTTCTAACAAATTAAATATTATAGAGTGGAGCATTACTAGAAAAATGCACAGTACTGTGCAAAAGTCTTAGGCACATAAGATGTTTCACAAAAGCATTTGTCTTAAGATGGTTATTTATATGTTCAGCTTTAGTGTGTCATTAAGAAACAAAAATGTTAGACTCCCATACATTACTTTTGCAAATACAAAAGGATAGAACATAAGAACAGGGAGCCCTGCAACAGATGGCATGGCCCCCACCGAACATCAAGTCAGTGTGGGATAACATGAAGAGACAGAAGCAATTAAGAGAGCCTAAATAGATAGAGGAACTGTGGCAAATTCCGGAAAAAGCTTGGAACATTGTATCTGCCAACATCCAAGAAAAACTGTCCAGGTGTACCTAGGAGAATTGGTGCTGTTTTGAAGGCAAAGGTGGTCACACCAAATATTAAATTAGCATTTTATATGTTTACTGGACTTTGTTTGATGATAACTGATAAATTAAATCTATTAATGGCATTATTTTTTAAGAAATCCTCACTATGCAACATTTTTCACAAGTGCCTAAAACTTTTGCACAGTACTATATATATTTCATTTGAACATTTCCTGATATTTCCCATGACCATAGGAACCCTGACCGCATTAACTTTTGACTACGTTCGTGTTCGACTACTAGAAAGTGTCCAAATAATTTCAGTCTTCATTTATGAACACATATATATTGTTTTATAATTTCAAATTGAACAATCTCGCTTGAAAAGTGTGCTCGTGCTATATTTCTTTAAAATAAACACCACTTGTTTTTCCATTTTTTATATATATGATGCAATGACACTTTAAAGAGTGCCCAAATACTTTTTGGGGACACTGTATACAATACCTTGTAATGATAGGATGTACACAGAACTGTTCTTATTTATGGCACTTATTGTACACAATATTTATTAAAATTTACACAAAATAAATAATTGAAAACAGAAAATGTTTGTTACTGTCAGTACATTTTGGATCTGACACTAGGCAAAATTACCACTTCTGTTAATCAGCCAAACAAACATCTTGGCAGATGCCAATAATCTCAAAATGGAAAAATATTGCCTGGCTATAACATTTTCTAACACTTTTAACATTGCAAATTATAATTTTTTTTATTGTAATAGAAAGATTTCACAGCATCTGCATTAGTTTAGTCACACCACAAGTGAAAGCAGGCATGGACCAGCAGGAACCCAGAGTTTCCATTACGGCACTAAAATGCCAGTGATTTTCCATCAAAAACAGATGGAACCTAATAAACAAACAAAAACAATTAAGGTAAGTATTCATACTGCAAAGACGTAGCAGAGTATTGGTTTTCTATGACACAATTTTGTCCTGTCGCCCTGACATTCACTAAAGATTAATCATTGGATAATTTCACTGAGAATGTGAGAGAAGAGATATATCACACAGAATAGGCTGTTGGCAGATTAGATTAGATTTATAAACTGTTGGCGTTTGATATAAAAATTAAAAAATGAGTTCCATCGTTCACATGGGCAAAGTCATTCCAGCGCTGATGACATCAAATGTTAAAACAGATCACATGGGAAGCATCCTGCCAATGCTGGAATGGTTTGTTATGGGTATTCTGGTCCCTTTTTAAATGCTGCAGGACATCTGTAGATTGAATAATAATAATATAATAAAAAAGATAATTAAAAAAATAAGATGTGTGCTGGTGTGATCCAATCAAAATAGTGCAACTCTGCTGTAAACTTGAAAACAGATATGGAGATGGATTTCGGATGGCTAAAACTAAAGGATAGGTTTGGCAAAATATTCAACCTGCTCATTTCCATACAATGCAAATGTATGGGGATATTACATTTACCTAAAGCAGTCCATAAAACGTGTGCAATAAAAAGTGTATTGTATGACTTTTTGAAGTCATACAATACACTTGTAGGTGGAACAGATAGAAATGCAAGTTTTTATTTACTGAAAATCTTCTACTCTGCCATTCATGTTCATTTACATTGAAATATGATGCTATAAGACTTGGAATACAGTGCACAAGTCATATGGACTACTGGTATAGTGCTTGTTTTGTCATTTCTGAAGCTCCAGAAATGTAACTTAGTTTTCATTTTTGGTTGAACTATTCCTGTAAAAAATATATACTGTATATGTCACAGGCCTCTGACTTTGTAATTTGAAGTCTTTAGATTCAGAATCATTGATTTATTGAAGCCAATCAGCATAACACAAAAGGGCACTCTTACAGTATAAGCTTCCGGGTTGCACCATGCTTTATAAAAGAAAAGAGAAAAATAAGACAATAATTAATAGCTTTTGCAGAGCATCGGCTCAATGAACAGAGTGTATATTAATCACTGTTTTTGAATGATGCCAAAGCAGTTATGATAAAACAGGTAAGCAGTGATTCAGCAACAGTTGCCTGGAGAACGCAGTTGTCTCTCAGCTGTGCGGATTTGGCTTGAGAAACATGCTGCTCTTGTCCAAATGCATTAAATTATGAGTCTTTTGATCAATTCAACCTGGAATCACAATTTCCCAGAAATGATGCAGACTTTCAACTGAGACCTCTTTCAGACTTACAATGCCATCATCTTGATGGTAGATTTAATATATCTACTTGACTATTGAAGTCAAATTGAAGTCAATTGTTGGTTGAACTATTCCTGTAAAAAAAATATATATACTGTATATGTCACAGGCCTCTGACTTTGTAATTTGAAGTCTTCAGATTCAGAATCATTGATTTATTGAAGCCAATCAGCATAACACAAAAGCTTCCAGGTAGGATCATGCTTTACAAAAGAAAAGAAAAAAAGACTTTGATAAATAGCTTTTTACAGAGCAACGGCTCAGTGAACAGTGTGTATATTAATCCCCGTTTTTGAACAATGCCAATGCAGTTATGATAAAACAGGTAAGCAGTGATGCAGCACAGCTGCCTGGAGAATGCAGTTGTCTCTCAGCTGTGTGGATTTGGCTTGAGAAACATGCTACTCTTGTCCAAATGCATTAAATTATGAGTCTTTTGATCAATTCAACCTGGATCACAATTTCCCAGAAATGATGCAGACTTTCATCTGAGACCTCTTTCAGGCTTACAATGCCATCATCTTGATGGTAGAATTAATACATTTATGTGACTAATAAACATGCCCAGATGGTATCTGCAGACCTCTTTCACATTTCCTGCACCGAGAATGGATTTAGATATGGTTAAATGAAGCTGAGAGTACTATACTCGCATTGGTTAATAAAACATTATGAACTTAAAGTATTTAACAAACAACAGGGTTCCCACATTGAATTTCCATGAATATTTTGGTAGTTTTTGCTTACAGGATATGGATTTCTTTAAAACATTTTGATTCAGACCTATTTGATGGTGACGAGACGGGCAGACGAGGAGTGCGGATCCAAAAGCAGCTTTATTGAAAATAACTTAGGTCAAGAGAACGGTGATAACAGGGACAAATAAAACATCCACGAGGGGAAAAGAAAGGTACAAACAAAAGATATAAACACGAGGAATCATCCAAGGAGGGCACGGGCAGGAACACGGTGGAAGACAAGATCAACGAGGAACATCATCAAACATTGACCAAATATCAAACAACAACCAACAAAGGACAAGGTGAACAAGAGGGCTTAAATACAAAACCAAAGGGGAAACAAAAGCCAATGGGAAAACAGAACTCAAAACAAGATAATAAGGCAATTAACTAAAACTAATGACAAAACTAGAACTGATAATAAAGTAATCAAACAATGAACCAATGAAAACCAGACACATAGACATGGAGGGAAAACAGGACATGACAAGACTGGAAACAGGAACATGAGTGATTTCAAAATAAGAGTGCAGAAAGCAAAAGACAATATGGAAGGTAAAAGGTGCCAAAAACTTAAAAATGAAAGGTACACAAACAAAAGACAGTGTGGATCGTTACATTGACAATGAATCTTTCATACAATTTGTTATTCGTTTCAACCAATTCTTTCAGAGGAACCAACTCATGAGATTTGCTCATTCACTCACAGATTTTACTCCACACATGCATTCCCAAAGAGCAAACCAACTAACTCTGAGTAACTTTTATTCAATGATTTCCATGACTTTTTCGGCCAGGAAAACTATTTAATTTTTTTAAAAAACAATCATGCCACTGTCGAAATCACTGAGATCACATTTTCCCCAATTCTGATGGTTGATAAGAAATGAAGCTCCTGACCCATATCTGCATGACATGATGCATTGCACTGTTGCCACACAATTGGCTGATAACATAATCACATGAATAAATCGGTGCACATGTGTTCCAATTAAAGTGCTCTGTGAGTGTATAGACTGTGAAGAAATTGCCTAAATGTAATAAAATTAAGTAAACAAATGAAGTAAATCCCCTGTGTAAACATCTGCATATTAGGAGAATGGAATTGGAACACAGTGAAGTTCAAAGATCTTCAAACAGAAATCAAACAAAGCGTTTGATTTTTCAGACTTTGAGAAACACAAAAAATGAACTTACTCATCAGCAGGGATTTGAGAAACGATGAATTTCCTTTAAGTTTTAATAATTACTTTGCTTGAGACTTAATCATTTATACTTTTTTCTGCCTACAGTTTGTGTTTCTTTAGATTGAGTAATTGGTATGTCCTGCTAAACCTGAGGACACAATGATGACCTCCAAAAGCTTTTCTGAATGATGGTAAATTAATACAAAAATATGATTATTTACAGGACACAAAATCATAGATACTGATAACAAGCAAATTACTCAAGCTTAACTATGTATTGTGAATGTGCGTGTGCGTGTGTGTGTGTGTGTGTGTGTGGCATGTCTGTATATATAAGAGTTATGATCTAAAAAACTCAGTCATGAGTTAAATTCTGCCTTGTTCAATTAACACTGCAATTAAATTAAATTAATTAATTAATCAATTAAAATGCTTGAGGTGGGGCATCCCATATCTTATCCCATATCTAAATAATGTTCAATGTCAATAAAGACTAAATAATATACATGCAGAAGATCTTTCAAACTCAAACTTCACACATAGGAGTGAGCCTGGCTGAGAGCAGCAACGTTTATTTAAATTTTTTTGTGGAGTATGTTGGGGGCCTAACATGAATGTTAATGAAGGATTTAAGGCCTCATGTTGTAAAATTAAAGGTGCCTGCGGGTGTATTTACAGCACTCAAACATGAAAAAGTGAGGGAACACCTCATCATAAATTCCCTTGGCATAATCACAGTTTGCTCAGTGGAATTCTGCAGGACCTTTATATTTGACCCGCACATAGAGAACAGCCCTGAAGCTGAACCGTGATGAACGGCAACCAGGCATTAACACAATGAGCGCCATCACGTCAGGGGTCTGAACAGGCGACTCACGCCCATATAGGAAGCAATTTGCACATTATACACACCACTGAAGTTGGGATGGCAAAGTCTGCTGATGGCCTTGTAATATTGTGCTACATTATGTTAGCTGTCATTCAGTCGTGCATTTTGTTGTAGCTAAAGGCTGCTCTACTCTAATGCGGTCTGAAATGGCTTTTAAGAAAAACACCTGGAAGCAGGTTGGCGAAGCAAACCGTGAAAAGGCAAATCAGCATAAATGCCCATCTCAGGAAAGAGAGATTCTTTGAAGGATGTCTTAAAAAAACAAGTGAGAGAAAATGATCAGTGCATCAAAAGTGTGAATGTTTTTATGGCATTTTTAACACAAGTCAAATGCTGGCCATATTTAAACTGACTTAAATTTGAATCCTGGCAGAACAGTTCTTTCAAACTGTGCTTACAGTCTAGATTTGAAGAATCAAGATAAATGTCCCAATTTCTGTTTGGTTTTCTGTTGACAAGAGAGTTGAATAATGCATCCACATCAGGAGGCATCTTAACTAGAACAAGTGGATTTCTGTTTTGAGAGAGGGGAAAAGAGAGTGTGTAAGAGAGAGATAGAAAAAATGAAAGAGAAGCACAGATATGCTTATCTGTGTGATTTGAGAGTCGATAAGTCCAATGCAAAGGTTGTTTTTGTTTTGCTAATGCAATCTGAAAAGTGAATAACTCTGCGAGAGAAAATGACAGAGAGAGAGAGAGAGAGAGAAAGTTGCAGCCTTCATTCTTATTTTACTTCACCTAACTAGAAAGTAAATGTTGGCTCAAGCCTTTTTCTCTGTTGAAATACATTACAGCACAAACCCAGGGGCTTGTTCTTTAGCTAGTTTTCTTAACGCAATAACCGCTGGAAATCACTTCAATTAAGAGCAAAGTATTTTCAATGCTGCCAAAATGCAATTTATTAGAGTATTTAATGCACTGAAAGCACGTACATTAAGAGGAAAACAAGCACTGAAACACACATAGGCTCTATTCCAAAACCAGGCAAGCTGCCTATAGCAGGAGTGGGGGACGTCAGGCCTCAGGGCTGCATAAGGCCCGCAAGACCATTTTACCTGGCCCGTGAGACCATTTGATAAATAATTTGATAAGCAAAAAATGGCCTTGATTCAGTTAACCTGAGAAAAAAAATTCCTTTCAAATAATGTTTTATGAATAATTTTAAATGATAACAACACAAAATATTGTATAATAGACAGACCTACCGTGTTGTTTTGGGCGTGTAAGCACGTAACGGAATGTGCACATTCATTTCAACCCACAATCAGAAATTGCAAGCAATTGTTTGGCCCACGAATAATTTAGTAAATACTCAAATGGCCCTTAATGGAAAAAAGGTTCCCCACCCCTGTTATATAGGAAGCATTAAGGCATAAGTATGCTTCCGATGCAAAGACAGTTTTAAAAGTTTCTTAGATTCTTTCTTTTGGCCAAATTTTTAAGACAGCATCACATATATCCTTTGCAGAGAAGACAGATTCATAGTGAAAAAAAAATCATCCAAAATGGTGATCAAAGCAATATCAAATGTGGCGATAATAAAAAATGTTTTACGGGCTAATCAGCCAAGGAGAGCGATAAGTGAATGTGGTAGTTCGAGAGAGAGTCACAC
This sequence comes from Moxostoma hubbsi, assembly GCA_032164185.1. Taxonomy (NCBI): domain Eukaryota; kingdom Metazoa; phylum Chordata; class Actinopteri; order Cypriniformes; family Catostomidae; genus Moxostoma; species Moxostoma hubbsi. The sequence continues at coordinate 7,515,773 of JAVLUX010000186.1, forward strand.
GCAGCTGCCGTGTGTGCATTTGTGTTGTGTCTTTTTGTTTCATTAAATATTATTTTGACCATTCAGCCGGTTCCCGCCACCTCCTTTCCCATTTTAAACTTTTTAAAGAATGCTTATTAGAGTATAGCATTATTAGCTAAGCAACATGCTAACACCAAACTCACTGTTGTTGACCCAACATAGCCTGCCTATACTTTTCAGTCATCTTGGTTCCTGAAGTATTTTTTACTTGTCCATATGGATTCATAAAAGAGGTCTAAGCCATGAATCAAATCAACCTGCTCAGAAGTTAATTATAACACTACAAACTTTGATTTTAAGTCAAACAAAAAGACAAAGGTACAAGACTGCGTAATTATAGTCTTTAAGGAGGGAATGAACTACAATCTCATGATGCACTGTGAATGACATACTAGAAAAACTTTGGTTTAAAGTTGTTAACTATAATTCTAGAATTAATTAGGGCTGCACGATTTGGACAAAAAGTCATATTGAGAATATTTTGATAAACGTTGCGATTTGAAATGTGATTTATGATGAAAATTTGTGAAAAGTTTTTCACATGTTCAACTGCCAAAAGTCTACTGGGTTTTTCACATTTGAGTCCTCTTAAAAAGAACCAAACTGAGACCTTTTTTTCAATTCACCCACAAACAATTAAATATTCTGTATAAACAGTGAAACAAAGAAATTCAAATTGCACCCATCTACCGTGTACCTGTTTTTGTCCATTTTGTAAAAGAAGATAAACATCAAAGTCAAAACAATCTCTTTAAAACTGGACAAGAATTAGGACATTGGAGCTCAAGAGACAAAGACAAAATAGTGGGGTTTGGGGTATCTTCTACCAAAAGATTAAAATATTTCAATGAGCTCATCAATTCGAGAGCTTGTTGTTATAAATATTAAAAAATAAAATCAACTATTCATTTTGAAGCTGAATGACAACAATCCAGTATTTTTTAGATACGAATTGGGCATAGGAGGCCTTGTGACTATTAAGGAAATATATTGTTTGGGGTTAAGGTGTATCCCCTGAGAGAAATTTTTTAAAATGTAAAAGTCTGAATGGAGTATTTCTATACTTTTCTTAAAATGAAAATCTAGCCTGGAAAAGGGTATAAATAAAGGGTGTTCTGTAAAAGAAAAAGTATTGGAGGATACGACACTGAAAGATCAGCGCTATCTGCACCCGAGAACTTACGCTGTACACAGATCCATTGTTTTGTCGCATTGATCACTTGAAGTATAGAAATGTGAGATCAGGCAGCAAATATCAAGATGTCTCGCGGTCCGGATGGAACCAAGCCAAGGTCCGGACTGCACTAGGCCTAAAAACAAGTAGGCTTATACAAACTATTCTCTACTGTATATGAAATGGTTCTAAGAACAAGGCTAAATGTCGAACTGAAACTGAACTGATAACCCTTTGGTGTAATTAAAATTGAAGTGAAAATGTTGGTTAGTGTATCACCATTTCATTTAATTGTTTTTATTCATTATTTTATAATATTTCATTTAACAATGCATTATATTTTAGTATCTAAATATTTCATATAGATTTATTACATGTAAGTTCCTTCATTGTTGGATGTTGGTAATATTAGTTCTGCTTTCACTTGTTGCCAATGGGAGTGTAACAAGGGCGACATGCTCTCTCATGAGGTAGAGAAATTAAAGGATCGTGGAGGATGAGTGGATGTTTCTGGACTCAACAGGTGCTACTGTTAATGCTGTGTGCTCAGCAATCATTTAATAAAGATGTTTGAATTATACCCCATCTTGTATTCTGCATTATTATTATGATACCTGTAGCATGCTGCTACTGCAGATGATAATAAAAACCACTTCATGCAGGGCATAACGGTTTAGTGTAAATAAAGTGCTTAGTGCATGTAAGCTAACAGAACCAAACTCTGAGCACTTCTGTTACTCTCAGAATGAGATGGAGTTGTGGAGCACAGAACCACTCTAAAAACATCGTAATAAAGATCTAACTTAATACAGAATGTACAGAGGAGCCCAAATAATCTTTGAAGCCAGCAGGCTATTTATCTATTTAATTAAATTGCAGCCCTTTACTAGTTTTAATAATTGCACAAGGTCATATCGCGATTTCGAATTGTATTAATTGTGCAGCTCTAGAATCAATTTTATGTTTATTGCAAAATATAAAGTAGTTTGAGAGTGTAAAAAGATCAACTTGATTACGTCATTCACAGTGTGTCATTGAAATGTGCAGTTGTTGATAGACTGTTTTGGCACAGTTTGTTTGCCACATTCTGTGATAGGTGGATTTCCCCCTTAGGATCATGGGTAGTGTAGTTCTTGAGCAGGAATTACTAATTAAATATGACTTTTTTTAAATGAAGTTAAAATTACACTGACTGATGTCTTCAGCAGAAGCATTTAACATCGATTAACAACGTCTGAGCTCACGGTAGGTCTTTCTTTTAAGTTATTGTTAATAGTCAATTCCCATATGGAAAACATTAATGGGATTTTTACTTCCAGGACTAGAATGACGCACTCTAATAATTTAAGAATAGATTTAACTTTGTGATTCGCACCACGAGTGCTATGTGTATGATAGTGCATGTTCGTACTACCTATGAAAGTGTTCCAAATCGGTCACTTATGAGGTTCCATTTGCGTTAGGATGCTGCCTTAGAAGGTAGCTTACTAGGTTTTGGAACAAAGACATATTCCCTCCCAAAATAAACTCTACAGCATCCTAAAATGTATTTTGTATGCTGTGTACATGGGAGAATTTATTATTCTTTGATGTTGGCATTCAGGGCTTGCTAATTATCTCCCACTCTATCATGGCAATTGATTCAAGGGAAACTGGCTCCACTCCTGGAATTACACTAATGCTACAGGCTACTCCGACACATGCTCATAAATTGTGTGCACTGTCATCCCAGGTCATATAACATGGTGGTTTGGAGTGACAGAGAGCCGTGAGGAGGTGAGTAACATGCACGCTCTGCCAGCTCACTGCAGATTCTCTAGGCACGATGACACTCCTGAGGAAAAGGGGCGGAATGGATATACAATTTGTACCATAATTCTGTCAAACAATACAAGAGAACTTCCCAAAGGCTTTGAGCTTTCTCTTTTGCTTCGGACCCAACCTGATTTGAGTGGTACTTTTCAAACTGCATTTCCATTCAGTCCTACAGTATAATGCTGTTGCTCTGTACAGCATACACACACTACATGGACAAAAAAAATTTAACATCCACACACCACACCCATGTGGCTTGTTGAACATTTAATTTCAAAACAATGGGCATTAATAGAGAGTTGGTCCTCTGTTTGCTTCTATAACAGCTTATACTCTTCAGAGAAGGCTTTCTACTAGATCTTAGAACAAGGCTGTATGGATTTGCTCCCATTCAGATGCAAGAGCATCAGTGAGGTCAGGCACTGATGTTGCTATGGGGTCAGACTAGGATCAGCATTCCAATTCATCCAAAAGGTGTACAAAGGTTTAGGTCTTGGCTTGTGAAGGCCAGTCAAATTCTTCCACACCAGACTCAGTAAACCATTTCTTTAGGGACCTCTATTCGGCATTGGCATGGCAAATATTTTTTGTCTACATAATGAGTGTGGCTGAAATAACCAACCCTGTTTATTTGAAAGGGGTGTCCACATAGTTTGGCCATTTAGTGCAATGAAAACAGCATACAGGTGAATCATAAAATGTATATCTCCATTAATTTATTTACAACTTTATCAGAATGGCAGGTCCTTACATAATTCTTGATGCAATAATCTGGTCTTTTACAGACTATATTGTTCAAAATACATTTAAGATATGGCCATAACACCCAGCCAAGAATTATAAACTCAATTCCATTAGGGAGTGTATAATAAGATCCGAAAAGTACATACCATCAGAAAATCCAGCCCCAATCAGTGGGCTAGAGAGCAGGAGATGGGATTTGTGACATCTCCATTTTGTTTTTGGCAGTGTTCTCTAAACCCTGTCTGCTTTCAGACAGCTCTTGTCTTTAGGTCAACTGGGATTAAGGATTAGATGAGGGGTAGTTAATTGCTAATGCTTTGCAAATAACACAGGGGTCAACAAACCTGACTTCTTCCACTTGAGTCAACCATTTCTATAGTTCTTAAGGGTTGCAACAACTGATCGATAAAATCCATAGTAATCGATATTTACATTCATTGTCAACTATTTGTATTATCGGTTAGTTGGGTCTGTGGCATGGAAAACTTATACCAGCAAGGTCATTTTACACTAGTTTTAATCAGGAGCATCTGCTTAAAGTAATCATGTTAAATAATTTTTCATATTCTGTTTACGTTTCATGTTTGTGTGTTTGTCAATTATGTGTTGGTGTTTTGTTGTGCAGTGTGTTTGAACTGCTGACATCAATTGCATTACATAAATCACTTTGGACTATAAGTCGCAAGAGCTTTATAAATGACAACAATCATTTGATGATGACTAAATGCAGCCGATGACAGCCAAACATCACTTCAGTCTATTATGATGGACTTCAGAGGATGAACTGATGCCTACTCCAACTATAAGACATGGGATATTGTATATGCCATTGTCTTAACCTTGGACTTAAGGTGGAACACACCGAACCTCACCAAAATTACCGGCCAGGTTGAATTGCAATGCAATGCACTTATCTCGGCCTGCATCCCCTTGGTCAATTGATGGACCACACTCTTGAAATGGAATACATAGACTATCAATTGCCTTCATCAGCCAATTAACAAGTACAATTGCATCTATGTGAACTTCTGCAGTTAATACAGGATGGACTTCAAAGACATTAGTCATTAATTTTACAGTTCATACAAAATCTATGTTTAAACACTGTCACTTAACACTTACTTAGTTGATTCATTTTAAACCATGACTTGCACTATACATAAGTATTATTGGCATTATATTCATGATGCTAGCCAGAGGGGAACTAGCCCCCACAGTGAGTCTGGTTTCTCCCAATATTATTTTTCTCCCATTAACCAACATCTTATGGAGTTTTGTGTTCCTTGCCATAGTCAACTTCGACTTGCTCACTGGGTTTCTAAATACAATTATTATTTAATTACTTATTTTTAAACACAATTCACAATTGTATTTTATCTAATTACACAATGATGACTCATCGACATTACAGATATTACAGTTTTATTTTTTAACAATGCCTGATCTTCTGTAAAGCTGCTTTGAAACGATGTGTGTTGTGAAATGCACTATACAAATAAAAAATAAAAAAATGACTTGACAAAAACCCAACAAATTAAACAGTGATTTATAGTCCACAAAATACAGTATTTAAAATTACTAAATAAATCCCCATGGAAAACACATTTAAAAAAATGACCCAGTTTAAACTAGGCTGGACATAAAGTTAACTGAATAATTGCCCCCTCAAAATATTTGCAAATGACACTTCAGTTCTGCTGGCTTTGGCTGTGGCATTTGTTTGGGTTACTCTCTTTTCACTCTATCATTTGACAACCCAGCTGCTGGTTTTAATGAAGACAGATAAAAGCAGTGGAGGGGGATCAGATGCGTCTGGGGATGAGTAGTGAAACTGAGTTTAATTGGCTCCATGATCAAGATTTTTGAAGAAAGAGCCTGTTTCCCCACGTCCAGTTACTGTGAGTACACAAGACCCACTTCACTCTGAGACTCATCTCCTTTTGAAGTTTCAGTAACCATACTTGCACCCTGTTCTGGTCCCTAACAGACCCAGTACAGCAGGCTTTTGCCACAAACCAATAAAAAGAGAGGCATAATGGGGACGACTAGTAGAAATATCTATTCTGGCAGTAGGCAACAAAAGCAGCCCTTGCATAAGCAATATAACACAAGCTATATACTGTATTGTACTATTGAGAGAAAACCCAGTCTGAGCATTACTGGAGTAAAAGAAAACACTAAAGCCACATCCACACTAATACTTTTGTTTGAAAACGCATCTTTTTTGCCTTCCATCCACACTAAGATGGCATTTTGACAATGAAAACAGAGAATTAAATAAATGCTCTCCCAATTGGATACTGTAACAAGGAGTTAGACAGGCAAGGAGGAGGCGAGAACCGGCTTGACAATATAAATAATATTTTAATGAAAATTTAAAAAACAAAACACACACATGACGGACATGTCCGTAAACGATCTCTCTCTCCCGCACCATCCTCTGCGATTGGCCTTTATCCCTCTCGGAGGCTTGATTAGCCTAATACGGGACCGGGTGTGTAGGATCACGACCCGACCCCGCCCTCCGCCCTGCCACAGATACATTTGAAAATGGCATCTTCAAGTTGTAGTGTGGACAGTAAAACTGAGATCTCTGAAAACAAGGAAGCATTTCGAAAATGAAAATGCTGATTTCAAATGTGTCTGGATTAATGTGGACATAGCCTGACACTTTTGCTGCCTGTTCCGCACTGCTCATATACTCTGGTCTAAAATATAACACAAACACAAACAAGTAGAGTGATACAAACAGTGAAATGCCCCAGTGATCTATACAAAATATCGAAATAACTATTTAGATACTATTCATGTAGATACTAAATATTTAATTAATAAACCCTGAAACCGGCATTTTTCAGTGCGTTCACAGCTTCAATGAAACACAATACTGAAAAAATTCAAGTGAACCAAACAGGAGAGATTTATACAGATCCTGCTCTTCCGCGTTTGTCACAGTTTCAATCGTGATCCAATTTTCTTTAATAATCTTGATGCAGAATGACGTATTGAATCTGCAGACTTCATGGTGTTGCCGGTTGCGTCGAACCTCTCCCATTCGTTATTGTTTTACAATGTGCATTTGTTATGCTTAATCTGTTGATGCTTAATGTTGTAAGAATTTGATTGTACTGGTACATTGTCCTTTGTAAATATGACAATAAATGTTTTGACTTTGACTTTGAATGTTTAATTTGTGTTTAATTTCTGTAAAGTGTCCTGAAAAGATGCAATACAAAATAAAATTGTTGTTGTTATTATTATTATTATTAATAGTTACATATGTTTTGCAGTGTGTTTCATACTGTGAAGTTGTTGGCAAAACCCTAAATCACCAACAGACTGTTCTAACAACACAATATTTTCAGAATCTGTTAGTTGAGCTGACACACAGTGCATAAATTAATAACTGTTAAAACCTTTATACCACTCAGCAGTGTAATTACAGCAGGTACAGTTGAAGACAGAAGTTTACATACACATTTACAAGCCAAATACATTTAATGATTTTCACAGTGTTTCATCGTAGAAAACATTCCCTGTCTTAGGTCAGTTAGGATCACTAATTTATTTTAAGAATGTGAAATAATAGTAGAGAGAATTATTTATTTCAGCTTTTATTTCTTTCATCAAATTTCCAGTAGGTCAGAAGGTGCATATATTTCATTAGTATTTGGTAGCATTGCCTTTAAATTGTTTAACTTCGATCAAACATTTTGGGTAGCCTTCCACAAGCTTCTCACAATAAGTTGCTGAAATTTTGTCCCATTCATCCAGATAGAACTGGTGTAACAGAGTCAGGTTTGCAGGCATCCCAGCTCACATGCGCATTTTCAGTTCTGCTTATTCCGGATTGAGGCCAGGGCTATGTGATGGCCACTCCAATACCTTGACTTTGTTGTCTAAGCCATTTTGCCACAACTTTGGAGGTATGCTTGTGGCCATTGTCCATTTAGAAGACCGATTTGTGTCCAAGATTTAGCTTCCTGGCTGATGTCTTGAGATGTTGCTTCAATATATCCACATAATTTTCATTCCTCATGATGCCATCTATTTTGTGATGTGCACCACTCCCTACTGCAGCAAAGCACCCCACAACCTGATTCTGCCACCCCATGCTTCACATTTGGGATGTTGTTTTTCTGCTTGCGAGCATCAGCCTTTTTCCTCCCAACATACTGATGGTCATTATGACCAAAGAGTTTCATCAGACCAGAGGACATTTCTCCAAAAAGTAAGATCTTTGTCCCCGTGTGCACTTGCAAAATGTAGTCAGGCTTTTTTTTTTGGCAGTTTTGGAGCAGTGGCTTCTTCCTTGGTGAGTAGCCTTTCAGGCTATATTGATATAGGACTCATTTTACTGTGGATATAGATCCTTGTCTACTTGTTTCCTCCATCATCTTCACAAGGTCCTTTGCTGTTGTTCTGGGATTGATTTGCACTTTTAGCACCAAATTACATTCATCTCTAGGAGACACAATTTGTCTCTTTCCTGAGTGGTATGATGGCTGTGTGTTCCCATGGTGTTTATATTTGCATACTATTGATTGTACAGATGAACATGGTACATTCAGCACTGCAAAAAATGATTTTGTAGACAAGTATTTTTCTCTTATTTTCCTGTCAAATTACCTAAACTTTCTTAAAACATGATTTATTTACTTGTCAAGCAAAATGTGATAAGATATTAAGTCTTGTTTTAAGATAAATCTGACAAAATTTTGTGAACTTTAGACTCAAATCAAGAAAAAAAAAATGTGCCAATGGGGTAAGCAAAATAAACTTAATTTAAAGAGAAAACAAGTTTATTTTGCTTACCCCATTGGCAGATTTTTTTTCTTGTGGTTTTAATGACTTCAGCAGTATTTGATCAAAGGTCCTCAAAGTCAACAGGGTAATTTAGCCTGCATTAATCAGTGATACATGAACAAAACTGCTTCAACCCCACACCTTCACGTTCTCACTCTCTTCCTCCCTTTTTCTCAAAGTAGCAACACTAAATTGATTGGACAGATAATGAACTACAGGCTAAGGGTTATCACAATAATTAGGTGCTAATTTCTTAAATTCAAGAGCCCTCAATGGCCTTTAGAAACACTCTAGACCATTTAAATTGCTCAAAGGGATCTGACATCTATTGTTATTTAGCCCTCATTGATCAGCAGGTCAAAAATGGCAAGGACGAAAACCAATTCATCAGCCACAATTTTCATGTAGTAACACCGCTTGCCCTTTGCCTCTGCATTTGACAAATTACCGCAGTGTTTTTTAGCCATAGATTTTTTTCCTCCTCAACCAACCGATATATCAAATAAAGAAAAAGTGTAGCACATTAAGTAATTGTGTTTAAAGACAGCTCAATAGCGAAACTGGAAATAACACAATGTGTTCAGTACTGGTGACAGTACAATTTAATCTGGCAAAGTGAGATACACGTCTGTGTCTGAGACTGGTTCTGAGTCTGCCGGAATGAAATTAATCGAAAAATTATTTCATTCTCCTGTTAGTAACCTAGGATGACCAAAGCTCATCTATATGTGAAAAGAGCTAATTAGTGATTTCACCTCATGGGATAAAAATGAGAGAGAATTCAGTAGTCTATCAAAGATGTCAAGGTCTTTATACAGGCTTGAAGCTTGAAGGATTTTAGGAATACTGAAGGTATGTTATGGATACAGTATCAGGAATACAGATTAATTGAGTTAAATTTAGAAAGTTAAAGTTATACAAAAACAGTCCTCAGCCCCTGGAAGATGAAACACCCGCAACATTTTGGTGGATGGTAGGGGTCTCCCCCGCCCCTGGCAGCGATTCTCCCACTCCAGGCGGTCGGCCAGGAGCCCCTCCCCACTCAAAGTCGGCCGCTCTCAGGCAGCTGGGCTCCTCCGTCCCCCCACGAATGGCCATGGCTGCTCCCTTGGGATGGGTGGTAGTGGCGAGGACTCTACTACGGCGCATCCCTCCTCCTTCCCGAGTTTTGGCATAAAACATTTGTGGCATAAAATGCATCCAAATACTTTTTTGGGCCACTGTAGGTAGTACTTCTCACCAATAGCCACTGTAGGAATTCTTCACCATATTCCTTTTTGCCTTGTTTTCATAATTGAAACAAAGAAAGAAGCCCAGAAAAGCTCATCCAAGGTAACCCACACAGGACAATTAGGTTGTTTGGTGTTCCATAGAGTGTGAACTTCTATGAAATCCGAGCGGTGCTGACAGAATGCGTTCACGGACCAGAACCACAACAGAGCTTGCAGTGTTAAGATCACTGCAGAATCTCATCACTCGTGCTCTACTGCCGGTTAATCACAGACAAAATATGAGAGATCAGACACCTAAACTGGAAAAGTCACAGGTGTGTCAGCAAGCCTGGCTCAGCTCTGATGGATGCTAAGATGGCAGAGGGGTGACTGTACGTTGGAGTAGATTTAGCTTGCAGACAAGAGAATCAAGCAGAGAGAAAGAGAGAGAGAGTGTGCTTGATGCACACCTTTGTGGTTGATGCAGCATATGCACTGCTTGCTTTGAATGTCCCACTTCCTGACACTCTTGTTATTGGAGCCAGACAGCAGAAGGGTGCCGTCCATAGACACAGAAAGTGTAAAGTGTAAATGGGTGGTGCTGTTGAGTGTGGACACAAGTTGATCAAATTTGTTGAGCAAACTGTTCTATCAGTACGTTTAGATGGACACCAAAAAAGCGGGTTATTGTGAGAATGTAGCTTATTGTGAGAAAGCTGGGTTCCTGTTTATATGTACTGGATAAGCGGTGTACACTTTACTCCCTTATATGTGCAGCTCGACAGAAAGCAGCATCCACATAGCAATGTAACCCACAAACAACAAACATGGCATCTGAGAAAGACTTTGCTAGCTGAGGTAAGGGACATTCCATCATTTAAACTGGTATGTATAAATGAGTATAGTTTACTGAGCATGTGGATATGCTTGTTTTTCACAACAAAAATATGAGATACAAAATAAACATGATAACTATTATATGTCAAGTGTTTATATTCATCCTGTACATTAACTGAATCAATCTACTTCATTAACGGTTTATTTTTCTTCAATTTGCATGAGCTTAAATGCTTTTTTTTTTATTCTATACTTTTTTTTTTAAGCATTGCTTGTTTAAATTAAAAAAAAAAAAAAAACAGGACATAATATAAGATAGTTTTAGATATAATTAAAAGCTTGTTTTTTTTTCCAATGGTGACAACCTTTATGACTAAAAAAATTATTTTACAATGTCTCGTTCTCATTAATTACTTTCATTTAAATAATAGAATATTCAAATAATAATTTTTTTATGAGCTTAAATATTCGAATACCAAATTAATGATGAAGGCCCATCCCTAGTTACCACTCGGTATTAATAAGTCATGCTTGAAGGTTATCTGCTCTTCATATCAACAAGTCCACCTTCATAATGAACTTATATGGTGTATTAAAATATTAAAATAGTCAGAGCCTTGGTCTAGTGTGGCCTAGAACACATATATTTGCTCCAGACATACCTTGGCAAGAAAAAGTATTTGAAACCTTTGGAAATACCTCCACATATGAATACATTTTTTTAAAATTTGGTTTGAGCTTCATCTAAGTTTAAATAAGGAACAAACACAATCTGTTTTAACTAATTACACACAAATTATTGTATATATTGAATACATCATTCAAACATTCACAGTGTAGGTTGGAAAAAGTATGTGAACCCCTAGGCTAATGATTTCAACAAAAGCTAATTAGAGTCAGGAGTTAGCAAACCTGGCATCCAATTAATGAAACGAGGTTGTGGGTTAGAGCTACTTTGACTTATAAAAGCACTCAAACATTTTGAGTTTGATATTCACAAGAAGCATCTGTTGACCATGAATCACTAAAAAGAGATCTTAGAAGACTTATGAATCAAGAATTGTTGCTTTGCATATGCAACGCACAATTCTTGTTATCTCGAAGAACTTAGATACATGTCCACAGTTAGACATACTGTCTATAAATGGAAAAGATTTAGTACTGTGTCTACTCTCCCTAGAAGTGGCTGTCCAGCAAAATGACTCAAAAGGCACACAGCAGAACCCTAGAGTGACAGCTAAAGAATTGAAGGAATCATTGGAACTGGTTAACATATCTGTTAATGAGTCTACTATACCAAAAACATTAAACAGTCTTGGTGTCCATGGCAGAACACCACAAAGGAAGCCGCTGCTTTCCAACAAAAAAAGGCCACATTGACACTCCACAGTGCTACTGGGATAATGTTTTGTGGACTGATAAAACAAAGGTTGCATACTGCATACCAACATGAAAATATCATTCTAACAGTAAAGTATGGTGGAGGGAGCATTATGATTTGGGGCTGCTTTGCTGCTCCTGGTCCTGGACTGCTTGCCCTCATCGGGTGGAAAATTAATTACCATGTTTATCAAGATATCCTATAGGATAATGTCAGGGTGGATGTGCGCCAGCTTCAGGTCAGTAAAATTTGATGATGCAGCAGGTCAGAGGCCCTAGACATCGAAGTAAATCCACTACAGAATGGCTTCAAAACTAAAAAAATCCACCTTTTGGAATTGCCTAGACAGAGTTTAGACCTTAACCCAATAGACATGCTGTGGAATGACCTCAAGAGAGCTTTTAACACCACACATCCTAAGAATATGGCTGAGCTATAGCAGTTCTGTAAAAAAGAATGGTCCAAAATTCCTCCTGAATGTTGTGTAGGTCTAATCCATAGGTTCCGGAAACGCCTGGTTGAGGTGCACGCCCAGGCTGAGGTGGACGCACAGATGTCCGATATGCTTGCCCGGGCCGCCGCTAGCGTGGGGCTGGACTGGAACCCTCCGTCCTCCCCACAGGATGATTGGTTCCTGGGAACACCACGGCGCTCACAGCTGCGCACACTCCCGGTCCCATTTTTCCAGGAAGTGCATGATGAGCTGACGTCTACATGGAGGGCGCCGCTCTCCACTCGTCATGCCAGCCGCTCATCCGCTCTTGCTACCCTCGATGGCGGAGTGGCCCACGGGTACACAGCGATTCCCCAGGTGGATAGGGCTGTTGTGCTCCACCTGTGCCCCGGATAAACGACCACCTGGCGGGGTCCCCCTGTGCTCCCCTCCAAGGCCTGTAGGACGACGTCTACACTGACTGCTAAAGCCTACAGCGCCGCCGGACACGCCGCTTCCACCCTGCATGCCATGGCCCTCCTGCAAGTCCACCAGGCCAAGGCGCTTAAAGATCTGCACGTGGGTAGCCCTGATCCCGATGTGCTGCATGAACTATGCTCAGCGACCGACCTCACCCTCAGGGCCATGAAGGTTACAGCGCAGTCACTCGGGCAGGCGATGGCCATGCTCGTGGTCCAGGAACGTCATCAATGGCTGAACTTGGTCGAGATGCGTGAAACCGACAAGACTCGTGGTAGCGGAAACACTGTTCGGCAAGGCCCAGGTAGATCTGTTTGCCTCCCGAGAGACCTCCCACTGCCCGTTCTGGTATGCCTGAACAGAGGCTCCCCTCAGGACAGACGCACTGGCACACAGCTGGCCCTCGGGGCTAAGCAAGTATGCATTTCCCCCAGTGAGCCTTCTTGCACAGGTGCTGTGCAAGGTCAGGGAAGACGAGGAACATGTCACCCTAGTGGCTACTTACTGGACCAACCTCGTACTCCTCGCGACAGCCCCTCCCTGGCGAATTCCCCTGAGGAAGGACCTTCTTTCTCAGGGACGGGGCATGCTCTGGCATCTGCGCCCAGACCTCTGGAACCTCCACGTCTGGTCCCTGGACAGGACGCGGAAGATCTAGCTGGTCTACCACCTACCGTCGTGGACACAATCAACCAAGCCAGGGCCCCTTCTACCAGGAAACTTCACACTCTAAAGTGGCGCCCTTCGTTGCTGTGCCAGTACATGCCTTATGCACCTACGTGGACTGCACGCACAACTTAAGGCGTTCTGAGCAGCTCTTTGTCTGATTTGGCAGACAGGGGAAAGGGAACGCTGTCTCCAAACAGAGGCTCTCCCACTGCGGATCCCAGCGCCCTTTCCCTCAGTGCGCTTTTCCTCCCTAGCCCTGTGGGTCCGCAATTCAGCGGAGGAATTCTCCGACCCAATCCACTGCGGGTATCTCAAATCTACCCTTTACTGGGAAAGGTGCTCCACAGATCAGGCCTCCTATGCGGACTCCTCCTGTGTGTAATTTCCAAGGTACAGTCCCCTTACGAGCGGATCCGCGTCTCCCTTAGGCAGTTCCCGCTGCCCTCCGGTCACCGTGTTGTAGAAACTCCCCCCTCCTCGAGGCTGGATCTACCACCGCACCATTCTTTCCCACATGTGACCGAAGAGGCCCATGTGATGTATTTTGCCACATTACCTCCCCCTTCCTGGGCAGGTGTGGTCTCCGCAGGGTCTTTTTCCCCCTGAAAGAATAGGAAAATTGGTAATACCCCCTTCCCACAATGCGGTAAGGGACCCAGTCGTTTGGCTCTATGAGAGAAACATAAAGAGAAAAGAGGCCCGGCTAGGCTCGGCCCGTCCCAGGTTGGCAAGCATCACCTTGTTCACCTGCTTGGGTAACTAGAAGGATTCTAGTCTTTTATGGGGCATTGGGGAAGGGTACGTGCAGTTTGACACAGCTGGTCATCCTGGCACGTGAAATACATGGCTCAGCGCATGGCGTGATTTGAAGTGTCACTTCTTCGACACGACGTCTCGTTCCCTCCATCAGGGAACGGAGGTTACATATATAACCTAGACGATTTCCTTGCTTCCACTGAAAAACACAAGATACTGTAACATTCTAAAATAATGATGATAACATGGATCTTCAGGTTTTGAACACACTTGTGGAGTCCATGTCAGCTTGAGTGCATGCTGACATAAAAGTCAATATCAAAAACATTTGCAAATACATTCTGAAAATGACTATGTTGGCAGCCTCCAACACCACAGCAAATGGAGGCAGTGATTACACCGCCTGCCCGCAGAGGCTAACAGGCAGTGTTTCAATGCAAAGAATAGAGTGAAGGAATTTAATCCAAATGAGACCGTTCCAAAGCAGAACTCAGAAGCTGTGGGGCTGAATCTTTCTCTCTTTCTTCCTTTAATCGACTGAATTTTGGGCTACAGTTCACAGATGCAAAACTTTTCCTTGGGTAATGACCGTGAACAAGCACATGGGGCAAATCAAAGCAACCTCACCGGTGTCCATTGAACACCTGTCTGACTGGAAAGCTTTATCCCGGCAAAAGCTCTGCCATGGAGGAAAGAAGGAGAGAAAGTGCAAAGGAAAGAAAGAGAAATATAAACAAAATGCAGATACAAAGTTAATCTAAGGACACTTAGTTGTTGCTATTTTATGTTTTTCAAACTGAAATGGATAGATGGACAGAAGCATCTGTATATTTAAGGATAAGAAGAAAAAAATCAGCAAAAGTTTGAAACGTTGGCCAGAAATTAAAAGGTGTACAAATTATACACCTTTATATCGCAGCCGCTCTTTCCACCTGGGGGACCTCCGTGTACCCATGGGCCGCCCCACCATCAAGGGTAGTAAAAGATGCCCTCCACAACCTCGTCAACTCGTCATGCACCTCCGAGAAGAAAGGAGGGTTCCAGTACAAGCCCACGCTCACGGAGGCCCGGGCAAGCATGTCGACCATTTGCACGTCGGTCTCAGACTGGGTGGGCTGACCCGAAAGTGGCAGCCCAGTCTAGTCCTCTGCATCAGACGTCTGAATGCTCTCCGATGCAGCGGCGATGTCATCATCCAATTCCTGGGGCATGAGGGAGAATACAGGCTGGCCGTGAGGCGAAAAAAAGATTGATCTTTTGTGAGTAACAATGAAACTATTTTAGAGAAATATATTATTTTAGGAAAGAACACTCTTTAAGACAGAAGTGCTGTCGAAGCACCCAGGGGCATAGACTGCACAGCGTGCAGAGAGGGAGAAAGCCGCTGGTAATGCATCGTAGATCCAACAGCAGTGCTTTGGCAACAGAGGTGAGTGGAACAGTAGTGAACTTCAGCTTGCTCCTGCACAACCACTCGGCTCCGAAGAAAAAATCTGACTGACAGACACAAACCCGCTTCCCTTTATACTCATATGTCCAGGGGCGGGACATGCAAATTCTGTCTGCCTTTTCTCAAGTTCAGAGGTATGCGAGGCTCTCAAGAAAAACCCCTTGTGTCACTACATTGTGACCCTTGTGTCACTACATTGTGATTCAACGTTGAGTGAGTGACAGAAGGGAAACCACTGCTAAACCCAAAAGACCATAAAGCCTTGCCTGAATTTTGCCAAAACACACCTTGATGATCCTCAAACCTTTTGGAGAATGTTCTGTGTACTGATGAGTCGAAAGTGGAACTGTTTGGAAGACAGGGGTCCTATTACATCTGGTGTAAATCAAACACAGAGTTCCACAAAAAGAACATCATACCTACGGTCAAGCATGGTGGTGGTAGTGTGATGGTGTGGGGATGCTTTGCTGCTTCAGGGCCAGGGTGACTTGCAATAATTGAGGGAAACATGAATTCTGCTCTCTAACAGAAAATCCTAAAAGAGAATGCCCGGTCATCAGTCTGTGAGTTCAAGCTCAAGCGCTACTGGATTATAAAGCAAGACAATGATCCAAAGCATAGGAGTAAGTCTACCTCTGAATGGCTAAAAATAAGCAAAATTAAAGTTTTGGAGTGGCATTGTCAAAGTCCTGACTTGAACCCGATTGAGATGCTGTGGCAGGACCTTAAACGGCTAGCTCATGCTCGAAAACCCTCCAGTGTTTTAATTAAAGACGGAACTAAAACAGTTCTGCAAAGAAGAGTGAGCCAAAATTCCACCGGTATTTTAACTTTTTTTCTTCAATAAAAAAATATATTTTAAAAATGTATGTTTACTCAGGTTGCCATTGTTTTATGTTATATCTTGTTTGAAGATCTAAAACCATTTAGTATAAAAAAATACAAAGAAATTAATGAAATCAGGAAGGAGCAAACACTTTTTCATAGCAATGTATTAACAAAAATGGCTCTTGAATAATTACCTTAAAATCTTGAAGCAAACACTTGAATGCAACACTGTTTTAATTAAATTTGTTAATATTTATATGAATAAATAATATATTCATATTTATATTAATATGAAACATATTCAGATTTAAACATTAATACAGGCAGACACTGCACAGATCCGGTAATGAATTATATATATTGAGGAAATATGTGAGGAAATTGTTTTGAAAGTAAAATTCAAATAATATTATGGAATATAAAATCGTACAGTGGCCCAAAAAAAATATTTGGAGACTTAAGCCACACATAAAAATACATGAATGTCATTGCATTAAAGAAAAAAAAAAGACAAAAAAAAAAAATCAAACTAGGTTGTGGATCAAATAATCCAACCTTGATAGGAAACACAAAACAAGTTTTAAAAAGATTTTAAAACATTCAGCAAAATAATCAGCATTGTCTTTTTTTTCCTTCTACAGTATATCACATCTTACTGCAGGCAGAAGCGGTTTTGCATTTGTCAGAGAGCCTTTTTTGTTTCTAAATATGACAAATTCCACCTTCATTCATCACTAAAAAACAAAGTGAAGGAAATTGGAGCAAACAGGAAACTCAATCAACCCTTGTTGTTGGCGGAACAGGTCAATAAAGCCATTGGACTGAAATGAGAAGGTTAATAGAATTATAGAAGGTCATAATTGAATAATAAATAGAATTGAAGAAAGGTCATTAATAGCTGTACAGGATTGGATAAGTTCAAAATTGCATAATAAAAAGAATTAGGACAGTAATAGCACAGAATTGTATAAGGTCAGTATTGTGTAATAAATACAACTATAAAGGTCAGCTAGATTTTTAAGAAAATGTGAGTAGTTACCAATGCAAAACTCGCCTCCGAAATTCTAGGGTTGTCACCACCGTGTTATGTGTTGCTAAGGTGTTCTGGGTGGTTGCTAATGGTAACTTACAGATCCAAGTCAAAAGAGTTCACCCAAAGCCTCTGATATTCTGGTCACCAGATATGGATCAAGTCTATGATTTATTCGTTTTTTTGCCCATTTTATTGTCCTCTAGACCTGTCGGGATTATTAAATAGTTGTCTGATCGTTTTTTTGTTGTTGTTGTTTGTTTGTTTTTTTAGCAAATTTGTTTATTCGATTATTATGCACTTTAAATTCCAATCACATTTTATGAAGCACTTCACATGCGCTCTGATTCTCATGCCAAACTTCCGCGAAAATATAAAGAAACAAATATAAACTTTGATAGTGAACGCAAAGAGCTCCGGCTTCACTTTAAACAATTGTGTAATGGCAAATAACACAAATGTAATAATATGTAAAAATGTAGATGTTTTTTTGTATTTTATAAAAAAAACTATAATATAAAATATGAGTTTCAAGAACAACAGTATAAATGTAAAATTGACCAAAACAATTTTTAGAAATATATTGATATTTAATTTATGATGATATAAGTATTTGATATAAGCCTTAAAAGGAAATCTTATATCCCTATTTTATTATTTGATTTAAATATTTGAAGTTAAATAAGAAAGAAAATTACTTCTTTAAGGTGCATGAAGCATACATGTACCTTAAAAAATATAACAGTTTACTGTATAAGACAATTAATCATAAAAGCACTAATAGAGATAATTAATTGTCTTAGTTCTGAAATAGACAATTCATTGTCAGAATCGTTTTTTGTTTGAAAATTAATAGTCAGCCAAATTTCATATTCATGACAGCCTTATCGTCATCCGCTAGGAAAAAACATGCAAGTCAGTTTGTTTAGAATTGCAATACCTCTCCTCAGCAAGCATCATTTCTGTAGCTGCATCACGAGTTATTCGGCAGAGGGTTTGAAAAACCCTAATGCTATGTGTGAACAATCATAATAGTGATGCTTGCCTTCATTTTTGATGTGAAATCTAATTACTGAATAATATAGAAACACATCAGGCAGTCCTGAGTTGAGGAATCTTGCTGTATTCCACCAATTTTGTTGGCAAGTGATTGTATCATGTTTTAAAGCAGGCGTCTAAACCAATCAGGGCTTGAAGATTGAGGACGATGTTTTGGATTAAAGTAAGAATGTTAAGTTTTAAATCCCTTAGCACTTTCCATATACAGTTTATGTCGGAAGTTTACATACACCTTAGCCAGGGATGTCGTTAGGCCTATTTTAGGGGGGCTGAAGCTACCCCAAAATGTTCCTAAGCCCCCCTAAATGATAATAAGAACAACAATAACAATTCGATTTATCAATAACCGTATCCTCATTCATATTTAGAATTAGATGCAACAAATGATATATATCCAGCTACAAAAAATAGCCGAAAAGTCGGAAGTTGGACAGAAGTACAAAGAGTTGTTGTGCTATCAAGATGATGCACCGCACTGTCTCGTTGCATTGGTGTGAACTGTGGCAGCTTTCAGAGCATTGCAGACCGGAGCGCTGCAAGTAACTGGAGGATTCATCTCGTCTCGTCGTTACTCTAGTTTGGTCTGAAGTTGAACTCGCTATGCACCCTCCTGCCCACACACAGATGTTCACAGAGATGGATATTTGAAGATATTTTAGCAGAGAGAAAAAGCAGCCGCAGGAGATTGGCAGGCCAGTTGATTCTGAGGGAGCCGGTGTGATTGAGGTCAGTAATGGTCTATAGGTCTAAGGATTGTTTTGTTTTCTTCTAACAATAAGCATTTGTTGGCAGGTATGGGCACTATGCATAGCCTAAACTAAATTATTTAATTATATTTATTATATATGCTAGCTATACCAATTTAACTTTCTGCATTCATTGGCTGTGATAAATTAAAGAAATATGTAGATGTTACCTAAATGTAGGCTAAAGATGAGCAAATGCCCACAGATACACATGTGAAACTAAAATGAAAGCAATCCTACATACAGTACATATATACAGTAATCATTTCTCCAAATCTTTTATTCCTTCCGCCATCAGGTTATTGTATTTAGACAGTAGCCACTTTAAATAGGATCCGTATCAATAGCTTACATGTTAAAGTATGCAGTGATGCCTATTTTATTCTTTTTCTTGTACTGCTATTTGTCATATTTGTTTAATCTACCAACTTTTTAGCTGTCTGGCCTCTATTTGTCTGTTTTTGGACATCATTTACTTTATCATACATTTACATGAGCAGACAGATAGCATTTAAGTCATTGCTTATAGAATAACTCATCAGGAGCAAAGTCTGGCCTAAGTAAATTCCCCCATGCAGCTTTGATGTGTCTAAAAGCTAACATTACAGTAACTTTTCTTTAACAGAGTAGAAATGGAAGAAGAGGATATGTCTGTCACGTTTTACTTGTTAACATCTTGGCTTCTTGACTGGTTGTTGACATAAGTGTAGCTCTAGATGTGAGTGCAAAGATTTTGCAAACGCAAGTTACAAATACCCAGGGGGCTAAGCCCCCCCTGTCTTCCAATCCCAGTGACGTCCCTGACTTAGCCAAAAACATTTCAATTCAGTTTTTCACAATTCCTGACATTTAATCATAGAAAAAAAATCCTTGTCTTAGGTCATTTAAGATCACTACTTTTTAAGAATGTGAAACGTCAGAATAATAGAAGAGAGAATTAATTATTTCAGCTTTTATTTATTTCATCATATTCCCAGTGGGTCAGAAGAATACATATACTTTGTTAGTATTTGTTAGCATTGCCTTTAAATTGTTTAACTTGGGTCAAATATTTTTGGGATCCTTCCACAATCTTCTGACAATAAGTTGCTGGAATATTGTCCCATTCCTCCAGACAGAACTGGTGTAACTGAGTCAGTGTTGAAGGCCTCTTTGCTCGTACAAGCTTTGTCAGTTCTGCCCACAAATTGTCTTTCAGATTGAGGCTTTGTGATGGCAACTCCAATACCTTGACTTTGTTGTCCTTAAGCCATTTTGCCACAACTTTGAAAGTATGCTTGGGGTTGTGTCGAGACTCATTTGCAATCAAGCTTTAACTTAATGGCTGATGTCTTGAGATGTTGCTTGAATATATCCATATAATTTTAATTCCTCATGATGCCATCTATTTCGTGAAGTGCACCAGTCCCTCCTGCAGCAAAGCACCCCCACAACATGACGCTGCCACCCCCATGTTTCACGGCTGGGATGGTGTTCTTCAGCTTACAAGACTCACCCTTTTTCCTCCAAACATAACGATGGTTATTATGCCAAGAACGCAGTTGATGTGCCAGCGCACGGCCCACGACTGTAAGCCTGTTTCACACGGCCCCCCAACCTAATTTGGAGGCATCGGTAGTGACCAGGATGTGTCAGGACACCTGCTGCAAGGGGACTCCTGTCCGCAGAAAGCAGAGGTCTGTCCAGGGTTTGAACAGTTGGCGGCAGGCGGGGGTGATGATCACACGGTGAGTGCCGCGGCGCCATGCTCGTCTCGGGACTCGAGACTGGAGCCAGTGCTGAAGCGGTCTCATGTGCATCAACCCCAGTGGCGCAACCCCAGTGCTCCAGGAGCCTCTGGAAATGTTTTAAAGGGACCGCTGTGCCCGGCCTGAAGGCAGCGAGGCATTTCAGCACTGACTGCGCACGCTCGTTGGTGAGGCGCGCTGACATTGAGACTGAGTCTAACTCCCTGCCGAGAAAAGAGATGCTCTGAACCGGACGCAAGTTAAAATGTGTTTTTGCATGAGCATTTTGAACGGGAGTTTGTGCAAGGCCCGGTTGAAAACTCGCAAGTCCAAGATTGCTCGTAGGCCGCCGCCTTTCTTGGGTGTGATGAAGTAAGGGCTGTAGAAACCCTTCTTCATCTCGGTTGGAGGGACAGGCTCTATCGTGTCTTTGAGTAAGAGAGTCGTTATTTTTGACGTACCTGGCGGGGCTTCGCAGCGGGGTGGAGCAGGTAATGTGGCGTCGGGAGGCAAGGGTGACCACATGAGCCCGAGGCTCTGGTGCTGAGAGAAGAATCGAAGCACTTACCTTACTCCGCACACCCAGCAGGGGGCAGGTTAGTGACTGAGGAGGAGGTCCCATGGAGGCGTCCTCTGGACTCTTTAGAACCGGCCAGCCGGGTAACAGTCATGGGGCTGAAGGCGAGAGGTCTGCGTCCAGCATGCTGGGACTGTTGAGGTGTGGCGGCAGAGTGCCGTGAGAACGGCATTGGCGGGCCAGGTGACTCAGAGACAAAGGAAATAGCTATTTTATTGAGAATGTGGGTACCGC
Source organism: Moxostoma hubbsi (assembly GCA_032164185.1). Taxonomy (NCBI): domain Eukaryota; kingdom Metazoa; phylum Chordata; class Actinopteri; order Cypriniformes; family Catostomidae; genus Moxostoma; species Moxostoma hubbsi. The sequence continues at coordinate 7,537,751 of JAVLUX010000186.1, forward strand.
AGCCCGAAGGGGGTAAGGCAAATTAAATAAATTAAACAAAGGATTCTCCTCCCAGCCTTCCACTGGGGGACAGAGCGGTCTTCTTACCAGCTCTGGAGTGGACGTCTTGGTCTCTGGGTCGGGCATTTTAGGAACGCTTGGGAGCCTTCCGGGTCCTTGAAGGGGTCCGCGAGACATGGGGCATGCGCTTCCTGTGGGGTGCTTGACGCAGGGGCTGAGAGCTGGGTTGAGGTGGAGCTGCATGTTTCTTAGCCGCAGGCGGACGCCCTCGGCGAGCAGACGGAGCGTGGCCTGTGGCGGCAGGTTTGCGGCAGGGCAGGATGTGTGATATGGCCTCCGTCTGCTTCTTCACTGTGGAGAACTGCTGGGCGAAGTCCTCAATGGTATTGCCAAAAAGACCGAACTGGGATACAGGTGCATCGAGGAAGCACATCGCACATCTCGACCAGGTTCAGCCACAGATATCATTCCAGAACCACGAGAATGGCCTTCACCTGCCCGAGTGACCGCGCTGTGACCTTCGTGGCCCTGAGGGTGAGGTCAGTTGCTGAGCGAAGTTCCTGCAGCACCTCGGGACAAAGGATTCTCCTCTCAGGATCAGGACTACCCAAGTGCAGATCTTTAAGTGCCTTGGCCTGATGGACTCACAGGCCTTGGAGGGGAGCACAGGGCGACCCCGCCAGGTGGCGGCATTCTTGGGGCACAGGTGGATCGCAACCTCTCTTTCCACCTGGGGGACTGCCGTATACCCATGGGCCGCTCTGCCGTTGAGAGTAGTGAGAGCAAATGAGCGAGAGGCTTTGTGACGGGTGGAGAAGGGTGTCCTCCACGAACTCGTCAGCTCATCATGCACTTCCGGGAAGAAAGGAACCAATCATACAGCCGCGAAGGCAGTGGGGAGGACAGAGGGTTTCAGTCCAGCCTCACGCTGACGGTGGCCCTGGGAAGCATGTCGGACATCTGGGCATCAGCCTCAGACTGGGTGGTGAGCTCATCCAGCTCGGGGGACTCAAGAGGATAGGCAGACTGGCTGTGAGGCGAGCCGCTGTTGCCTCAAGCCCGGACGGAAGTCAACAAGCGTGCCGGGGGAACAGAGCACGCTGCCATCCCCAGATTGCTTCCATCACCAGCCGGGTCGTCCTCAATCCCGTGGGAAGAAGGAGCGACGCTGGGGGCAGCTGGAGTGGCGTTCCTTCTGTTGAAGGAAAGCTGCGACCGCAACATTGCCATAATCATGTTCTCGCAATGAGAACATGAGCCATCCACAAACTATGTGTGATCGCAGCCCAGACACTCGAGACAGCGTATGTGGCCATCAGAAGCGGAGAGCACTCTACCGCATCCAGGAACTACACAGGGGTGGAAGGACATCTTTATAAAGACGCATCCTGAAAAGGCATTCAATGCCAGATGTGTATTGCTCTTTTAGAGAAAATAACTGTTTTAGAGAAAATAAACTCTTTTAATTGCGCTGTCGAAGCACCCAGGGGCAAGCTGCACTGCCGTGCAGAGAAGGGAGAGAGCCGCTGATATGCGCTGTAGATCCAACAGCAATCACACTCAGAGATGGGAGGAACAGTGTGTGACTCGCAGCTCGCTTCATACTTCTTAATTTCTCATTGGCCTTTTCTCATAGATCAGAGGTGCAAAAGGAGAGACACCTAGTGTCGCTTCTTCGACACAACGTCTCGTTCCCTCCATCAGGGAATGGAGGTTGCATCCGTAACCTAGACGTTTGCTAATATTGAATCTGTGGAGTGGTTAATTTTTTTTTTTTTAATGACTTCAACCTAAGTGTATGTAAACTTCTGACTTCAACGGTATCACCAATTAGTCTTACTGTGAAATCAACTTTTATAATAGTACCGCAAAATGAGGGGAGTGTAAAGACCAGCCTTAGAATTTAAATATTTGAGTCAATCATTGAGTAGCCTTTGAACATCTTAAAAGGTTTTAGAGACATGTAAAAATAAATAAATCAGGAAAACATGCAGACTAATAAGAGTGAAATTCCAGATGTGCGCAGTGGAATGTGAAAATGAAAGTCTAAAAATCCTTAAAACATCATTGCCAGTTCATTAATGCCCTGATTAATGTTTCAGAATGATGATGAATGTATCAGGAGAAAATGAGAATGAGGTGTAAATGGTTTCAAAAAAGAAATAATATTTTTTTTCTGCCTCAAACATCTCTGATTACACAGATTTGTGGTTTTTCAGAATGAGCTCCAGAATACTTTAATTATCATATAGATTAAACCTTAAGTGCCGACCAGAAAATATAGGTTCCCCCTGCCAAGTTTCTGTTCTTCCACATGTGTCTTCCTTCTTTCCACTTGTTATCTAAGGAAGTTTTTACATTGGTATTTTTTTTTTCTTGACCTTGGTTTATTTGCTAAGGCTACATTCTCAAATTATTAAGGAAAATGTGAGTGTTGCTTGCCTGTGCAAATGTTGTCACCACAATGTTAGGGTGCTAGGCGATTGCTAGTGTTTGGGTGGTTGCCAAGCCATTGCTGGGTCATTGCTATGCGGTTGCATGGGTGTTTTGCATGGGTGCTAGGCCATTGCTAGGTGGTTTATGGCCTAAGTCTAAAAAGCCCATCCCAAGTCCCTATTATATTATAGTACCTAGATCAGGTCCCTTCTTCCATGTTAGTCTAGGTAAGGTATTTCACTTCAAAAAGTAATAGCATTGTACCCGCACATCTCACTTCAACAAACTGCATGATTTGAGGTATCATTCATGCCTGCAGCACAAACGTTGTGGGACAAGTTACATGGCAAGTTTAATGATTAGGGTAAGGGGTTTGTTCATATTCCAAACCTAAGTGTGAGCAATAGTGATGCTTGCTTTAGTCTTCTTCATATTTTCTCTGCCTCAAGCATTTCTGATTAGATTTGTGATTCTTTAATATGAGCTCAGGAATACTTTCAATTATAATATGGCTAGCACTATAAGATACTGTAAATCTCTGTATTAAGTGCTGAACTGACAGGTTGCTACTGCCAAGTCCAAGTACCATTTCAGAGAGTTTTTCATGCTACTGTCACCTTTGGCTTGTTCACTGAGGCTTTTTAACTGTAAAGCTTCTTTGAGACAACATGTACTGACAAAGAATAATTTCTTTGGCTATTACAGTTCTGAAGCCAGAGAATTCCAATTACTGCAGTGCTCTGTTTATTCTTATTGGTTTTCAATGGATCTCCTCCAAACACAGATGTTTCTTCTTGTAAGCTCTCCCAGGTTCTCACACCCTCTCAAAGCCAAAAGCACCTGCTGGGGAATAACCTACTTTCTATGAGCCAGCATAGAATACACTGGCTTTTAGTGAAGCTGACAATGCCATGACATCTGGATGCATTTCATTTGAGATTCCCTTTGAGATGAGTTGAAGTAAGGTGGGAGTACAAAGAAAAAAAATTATTTCCACGTCTATTTTTGCCTTGTAATACGGAGGCTTTTCTCTAATGTGCCCTGACCTGGACTGGACTGAAATGGACAGCTCATACAAAAAACAAATACATATATGAAAATTATTCATTTATTAGCACTGCTGAGGAGACATATGAAGTATAATGCCAGTGGATCACAAAGATCAGCACATAAATGTTTCATAACAGAAACCAAAATTTACTATAAACAGTGGTCTGTGTGAAAAGATATGAAATTAAGATTTGATGAAAAGTACAGGTACTTCCATACCAAGATGATTCTAGTTACAAAAGTCTCAAAACCTTTCAATCACTTTCCAGTGATCGCATGTGTATATGAGCGTATGCTCTGTATAGAGCATGTGCACCTCGCAATAATGCTGTGATATTAGAGATATTATGTTGCAGCACAAGAATAATGACTTCATGAATTTCTTTACAGATAAAATTGAAATAATAAGAAATAAAATTGGAATTATGCAATCATCTGTGTCTAATAATTTTCCTCACGTGCAACTTCAATCCTTCGCTGTCATAGGTCATGAAAAGCTAACAAAACCTATCAAAACATCAAAAGCCACAACATGTTTGTTAGCTCCAATACCAACTAAGCTCTTAAAAATGGTATCTCCTGTAATTTCAGAACCTCTTCTTAATATTATTATCTCCTCGCTATCCTTAAGACATGTCCAAAGAATCTTTAAAATGGCAGTTATCAAACCGCTTATTAAGAAGCCACAACTTGATCCTAGAGAACTGGCTAATTATAGACCGATTTCAAATCTCCCATTTATGTATAAAATACTAGAAAAAGTATTATCCTCCCAAATGTGTTTATTTCTACAGAAAAATTATTTCATTCAGGAATTAGGCCTCATTACAGTACAGAGACTGCACTTATCAGAGTTAAAAATGACTGCTCTTATCATCTGATCGTGGCTGCATTTCACTTCTAGTGGTTTTAGATCTTAGTGCTGCATTCGACAAGATAGATCACAACATTCTCTTGAATATTCTAGAGAATTATGTTGGCATTTGTGGAGTTGCATTAGCATGGTTTAGGTCCTATTTAGCTTTCCTGTAAATTAGGAATTGTCAGATTAAACAAAAGTAAAGTATGGAGTGCCACCGGGATCAGATTTAGGGCCTCTGCTTTTCTCCTTGCATATGCTTCCACTGGGAGATATTATCAGGAATCGTGGAATACGTTTCCACTGTTATGCCGCCAACACCCAACTTTATATTTCTTCAAAACCTGATGAGATTTCACAATTCTCCAAATTAGCAGAGTGTATCAATGAAATAAAAGATTGTATGGACAGAAATTTCCTTCTACTAAATTTTGACCAAAAAAAGGTACTAATTATTGGAACAAAAAACTCTAAAAATAAGCTGCTAAAATATCATTTGACTCTCGATAGATGTACTGTTACATCATCTTCAACAGCGAAGAACTTAGGTGTTATATTTGAGACCAATCTGTCCTTTCAAAATCAAATTACCAATGTTTGTATAACAGCATTCTTCCACCTAAGAAATATTGCTAAATTACAGCACATGCTCTCTGCCGCTGATGCCGAAAAACTAATTAATGCATTCATGACCTCAAGACTAGATTATTGTAATGCATTACTTGGAGGATGTCCAGCAAGATCAATAAATAAACTTCAATTGATTCAAAATGCAGAAGCCAGAGTGCTAACGAGAAACAAGAAACATGATCATATTAGCCCCATTTTATCATCATTACATTGGCTACCTGTTAAATTTCGTATTAATTTTAAAATTATTTTAACTACATACAAAGCTTTGAATGGTCTAGCTCCGCAGTACTTCAGTGACCTTCTACCATGCTATATTCCATCATGATTAGAATGATCGCAAAATTCTGGCCTGTTAATAGTTCCTAGAATATCAAAATCCACAAAAAGGGGTAGATCCTTTTCATATTTTGCTCCTAAACTATGGAATAGTCTACTAATAGTCCACTGTTCGATATGGAGACACACTCCCTCAGTTTAATTCTAGAATAAAGACTCATCTATTTAGCCAGGTATATACATAATTTATCCTTCAACCCACAATTAGGCTGCTTTAGTTTAGTCTGCAGGAACCAGAAACAAGAAACATTGATCTATAACTGCAATAAATTTAATTGCATCTATACTTATATTATTTTATTTGTTTCCCTGTCTCAACCTCGGGACTCCTATCCTGAGGTCACCAGAACCGGCTGGATCCAGCTCCATTCCTGCTTCGTGTGGGGCTCCACTGCTACGTGTCGCTGTGTGATGATGACTAAATGCAGCCGGTGCCAGCCAAACATCACTTCAGTCTATTATGATGAACTTCAGAGGATTAACTGATGCCAACTCCAACCATAAGACATGGGATATTTCAAATGCCATTGTCTGAACCTTGGACAGGATGGACCACACCGAACCTCACCGTAATTACCGGTCAGGTTGAACTGCGATGCACCTCACTGATCTCTGCTGCATCAGCTTGGTCTATTAATGGACTACACTCTTGAAATGGAATACATAGTCTATCAATTGTCAACAAAAGCCTTCATCGGCCAATTAACAAGGACAATTGCATCTATGTGAACTTCTGCAGTTTACTTTGGTCATTAATCTTACAGATCATACAAAATTCATGTTTAAACACTGTCCCTTAACACTTACTTACTTTAATCATTTTAAACCATGACTTGCACTATACATAAGTAATATTGACATTATATTCATTATGTTAGCCAGAGGGGATCTGGCCCCCACAGTGAGTCTGGTTTCTCCCAAGGTTATTTTTCTCCCATTAACCAGCATCTTGTGTTCCTTGCCACAGTCGCCTTCGGCTTGCTCCCTGGGGTTACTAATACAATTTTTATTGAATTACTTATTTTTATACATGATTAACAATTGTTTTTTATCTAATTACACAATGATGACTCATCGACATTATAGACATTACAGTTTTATTTTCTGTTAATGCCTGATGTTCTGTAAAGCTGCTTTGAAACGATGTGTGTTGTGAAAGGCACTATACAAATAAAATTGACTTGACTTGACTATTGAAATTTTGGTAACTTGAAAATCCTACTTAAAACAATTTATATCTAATCGCTGCCAAGTAGAATCCAGTTAAAGTGGCTGTAATATTCTCTCTCAAATGCAACGACGATGTAAGACATGGTGCATTATTGCTTATTAAAACCAACAACCGGCTGCTCTTTTATGTGCTACAAGCCAATTAAATATCTCATAAACAGCTTTACAACTGTGGCAAAAACTCCATAAAAACAAATCTCATTGGGCAGGTTTCAGAATAAACCCCTATATCTGGAAGTTCCGACATTAAAAAATACTGCTTACCATGCTGCAAAGAGACACCTGAAAAATATTGCCATCACTCCCTCCACAGAACAGGAAATACTCGAAGGGGTCAAAGGTCAATAACATGGCCCCAGCATTCAAGAGGACAGACAGGAGCATCTCCCTAGAGGAGATTTCCCAAACCTATGACATAAGGAGAGAGACACATAATTGGTTAAAGTGTCAATAACATTAAGGCCCCATTTCCACATGGTGTGTTTCGGGTGATCTGATCACATGTGGTCAGGGGATAAACACAAATGGTAATTTAAACGTGTCTCCTGTGACCACTTGTGTTCAGATTTGGAGGGTCTCTGTTTTATGATGACATACATCAATCACGATGTCACGAGAGGAGGAGGGCAGGGCCGGGCTGGAAGGACACGTGCCTGGTCCCAATCAGCCTGATGGCGCGCGCAAGGGATAAAGGTGGCCAGAGACGACAGTTCAAGAGAGAGAGAGAGAATTCCAGGCAGCTGCCCTGTTTGTGTTTATGTTTGTGTGTTTTTGGTTTATCATTAAACATTATTTATATTGTCAAGCCGGTTCTCGCCTCCTCCTTTCCCTCTAACCCCCTTACACTGGTGCAGAAACCCAGGAAGGAGGAGGGATGCCTGTCGCTGAGTCCTCGATACTGCAGTCCACCCAGGGGAGCGCCACTGTCATTCGCTGGGGAACAGAGTAGCCCGACCATGGGGAATGGCCGCCGTCCATGAGGCGAGTGGGAACTGGACTCCCCAACCACCTGAAGCGATGGAGCCACTGTCAGGTGCGGAGGAGTGCCCTGCCATCCCCCAGATATGCGGAGGGGTTGAGAGAAGACCGCCGTCCACGAGGGGAGGAAGGAAGCGACTCACCGACCGTCTGGAGCGGTAGGGCCGCTGCCAGGAACGGAAGAGTTTCCCCATGGGTCCCCGGGAAAGCAGCAATGTGTCAATGTATTGACACTAGCGGCCACTCTTGAGAGCCTCGGTTACCTTGTATCTTTGAGAAAAGGCCAATGAGAATTGGTGAATAGAATTTGCATGCCCCTCCCCCGGACATACGGTATAAAGGGAGGGAAGCGTGCGTCTGTTCAGACAGATTTTTTCTTTGGAGCCGAGCGGTTGTGTTTCAACCAGCAGAGAAATCCCATTGCTGTTCCACTTACCTCTAGAGCATATGCTGTTGGAAATACGGCGCATTTTCAGCGACTTTTCTCTTCTTCTGTACGCCAGTGCAGACTACGCCCCTAGATGCTTTGACAGCCCTTCTAAAAGAGTATATACATCTGAAAGAGTATATTTCTCTAAAAGAATACACACATTGATGTTGAACGTCTTTTTAAAGATGCATCTATCTCAAGATGCCCTACTCTTTGTGTGCCATGGGCACTACCTCACATATCTGGGCAGCGATCACACTGAGGCAGCATTTGTGGATGGTTAATGTTCTCACCACGTAGAGTTGCATTTGCGGCTTTTCTTCTTCTGGGGGAAAGCCACTCTTGCCGCCCCCCATGTCGTGCCTTCTACTCACGGGTATAGGGCCGGCACAGCTGGCGCTAGAGGCAATTTTGGGAGATTAGCGGGCGCAGTTTTGCCGAGTAAATCCCCGCGGACCACCCGTTCGCCAGCACGCTCATCTGCTCCCGTCCGGTTCCGAGATGAGACCGGCTCACCTTACGGACTGTCTAATATACCTTTCGTAGTCCCCGAGCTGGATGAGAATTTCACCTCTGCATCGGAGAGTGTCTTGGTGGACTCCGACGCTGAGGACTTGACTGGGCTAGCACCTTCGGGTGTGCCGGCCCAGTCTAAGCCACAGCGGGTGTTGGGCTGGACTGGAACCCTCCGTCCTCCCCTCAGCCCTTGCGGCTAGAGGATTGGTTTCTGGGTTCATGGGGCCGCTCACAGCCCCCCCCTCCACTCCCCTGTTTCTTTCTTCCCGGAGATGCATGAATTGCTGACAAAGTCGTGGAGGGCACCTTTCACTAATTGAAACAGACTTCCTCGCTCGTCCGCTCTCACTAACCTTGATGGCGGAGCGTTCCATGGGTACATGGAGCTCCCCCATGTGGATAAGGCAGTTGCGACCAAGGCCTACGGTGCCGCTGGACAGTGTCGTTCTGCGCAAGCTGAGATTGAGAAGGAGTTCTACAGACCCTACTTCATCGTACCCAAGAAAGGTGATGGATTGTAGCCAATCTTGGACCTGCGAGTTCTGAATTGGGCCTTTTACAGACTCCCGTTCAAGATGCTGACGCAGAAATGTATTCTGACTTGCGTCTGGCATCAAGATTGGTTCGCGCTGGTAGACCTTAAGGATGCATAAATTAATGTCTCAATATTACCCTGTCACAGACCCATTCTACGGTTTGCTTTCGACAGCCAGGCATATCAGTACAAGGTCCTCCCCTTCGGTCTGTCCCTGTCCCTACGGGTCTTCCCGAAAGTCGCAGAGGCAGCTCTTGCCCCGTTAAGGGAAGTGGGCATCCGCATACTCAACTACCTTGACAACTGTCTGATTCTAGCACACTCTCGTGAGTTGCTGTGCACACACAGGGACCTTGCGCTCAGGTACCTCATCCATCTTGGGCTTCGGGTCAACTGGGAAAAGAGCAAGCTCTCCTCAGTTCAGTGCATCTCTTTTTTAGAGTTAGACTCTGTCTCAGTGAAAGCATGCCTCACAAGCGAGTGCACGCAGTCAGCAAATCTGCTCCTGGGGCAAATGGCATCCTCAACGGCAGTTACACCACTCGGGTTGATGCATATGACACTGCTTAAGCACTGGCCTCAGACTCGAATCCCAAGATTGCCATGGCGCCGTGGCACATACCGTGTGACCCTCACCCCTTCATGCTGTCACTTATTCACCCCCTGGTCAGACCTCAGGAGTCCTGCCGCTGATCCACGGCAAAGCACGTATTGATCCGCTCAGACAACACAGCGATAGTAGCATATATAAATCGCCAAGGTGGCGTTCGCTCTTGTCACATGTTGCAACTCGTCCACCATCTCCTCCTTTGGAGTTAGCAGTGGCTGATGTCGCTGTGTGCCACTCATGTCCCGGGCAAAGTCAATGACGAACGTGCTGTCACGGCATTTAATGCTCAGCAGAGAGTGGGACTCCACCCTTGGGTGATCCAGCTGATTTGGAGTCGATTCGGCAGAGCACAGGTAGATCTGTTTGCCTCCTAAGAATCCACCCACTGCCCGCTCTGGTACTCTCTGATGGAAGCCCCCCTTGGCACAGACACACACACAGCTGGCCCTGGTGGCTGTGCAAGTACGCATTTCCCACAGTGAGCCTACTTGCGCAAGTCCTGTGCAAGGTCTGGGAGGACGATGAACAAGTCACTCTCATGACACTGACCCACTCAAACTTGGCTCTCGGATCTCACGCTCCTCGCGACAGTACCTCTCTGGCGGATTCCCCTGAAGAAGGACCTTCATTCTCTGGGTCGGGACACCCTCTGGCACTGTGTCCAGACCTCTGGAACTTCCATGTCTGGCCCTTGGACGGGATGCGGAAGATCTAAGCGGTCTACCACCAGCCATCGTAGACATGATCACTCAAGCCAGAGCTTGATGCCCTAAAGTGGTGCTTATTTGCAAATTGGTGTTCTTCCCAATCTAAAGACACACAGAGGGGCGCAGTCTGGTCAGTGCTCTCATTCCTGCAGGAGATGAACCATCATTAAGGTTTATGTAGCGACCATAGTGGCTCACTATGACGCAGTGGACGGTAAGTCGTTAGGGAAGCACGACCTGATTTTCAGGTTCCTTAGAGGCACCAGGAGGCTGAACCCTCCTAGGCCATGCCTGTTCCCCTCATGGGATCTCTCCATGGACCTCTTGGGCCTTCGGAGAGCCCTGTTTGAGCCGCTAGAGTCAGTCGAACTAAAGGCCCTCTCCTTGAAGACGGCCCTGCTGATTGCGCTCACTTCCATCAAGAGGGTTGGGGACTTGCAAGCGTTTTCTGTCAGAGACACTTGCCTGGAGTTTGGTCCGGCAGATTTTCACGTCATCCTGAGACCCCGACCGGGCTACGTGCCCAAGGTTCCTACGACCCCTTTCAGGGATCAGGTAGTGAACCTGCAAGCGCTGCCCTGGGAAGTGGCAGACCCAGAATTAGCATCGCATGCTTTGCGCACCTATTTGGATCGCACGAAGAGCTTTAGACGCACTGAGCAGCTCTTTGTCTGCTGTGGAGGACAGCAGAAAGGGAACGCTTGCCCACTGGATCGTGAATGCCATTGAGTTGTCCTACCAGAACCAGTCCATGCTCTATAATACTCTACAAGGAGTGTGGCATCCTCGTGGGCACTGGCCAATGGCACCTCTCTAGCAGACATCTGCAGGAAGAGCTGGTCTTGTCCTGTGTTTTGTCAGGTCCGATCACGTAGAATTCAGTAATACGGAACAGCTGGCCGGGAGTATCACTTGCGCATAGCGCATATCCCCTCTCCTGAGGCGGAGAAGTGCGCTCTACTCCCCCAGTCAATTTCACAAGTCATGGAACCTGGATGTCCTTCCTCCCTAGCCCTCTGCTCCAAATTCAGCGGAGGAATTTGCAGCCAGACCCACTGCAGGCACTGGCTTGCCTGTAGTGGAACAGGTGTTCCACAGGTACTGATTACACTGGTAACCCCCTGTGATACGGTCCCTCTGCCCCCCGGCTGCTGTGTTTGTAGAGCTCCTCCCCGTCGAGTCAGGACCTACCAACGCGCCACATCCATATGTGTCTAGTAAGCCCATTTGACGTATTTGCCACATGTTAACCTCCCCTGCTGGGCAGGATGTGGTCTCCGCGTGGTCTTTTCCCCCCGAAAAAATAGGATAGTAAAAGAACACCTTCCCTGATGTGTGTTATAACATTAGATGGCCCAAGCCGCATCTAACACTCTATGTAGAGAAAACAGAGAGAGAAAATGCTCCCATACTAGTTCGTCGCTTCCCCCCTCAGGGATGCGGGGAACTATATGATGTCTTTTGGGGCGTTGGGGAAGGTTATGTGCAGTCTGATGCACCTGCTATTTTGCACGCAGCAGCTTGCTTGCGCCTGCATCAGCTGTCCACGTAACATGGTTCAGTGTTGTGGTGTTTTTAGATAGGGACCCCTAGTATCACTACATCGACATAATGTCGAGTGAGTTAGAGAAGGGGAACGTCTTGGTTAGGTCATAACCTCCATTCCCTGATGGAGGGAACGAGACGTTGTGTCCCTCTTGCCACTTGGGCTGCAACTAGCGATTATTTTGATAATCGATTAATCTAACGATTATTAGAACGATTATTCAACTATTCGGTGATTATTGCAAAGATTAATCATTAGCTCTTAACCAATTATTCTGCTTGTGCCCCGACTTAAAAGGCTGTATTAAACATGCTTACTAACAATAAAGAGGACAAAATCAACTTTTAAAAATACCTATAAATGACATTCACTGAATGAAAGGGGGAAAAATACTTTTTATAAAGTTTAATTCATTAAAGAAATTCACTGCAAAAAAAAAAACTATTGTTAAGTGTTTTTGTCTTGTTATGCATTTAAAATGTTCCAAAAATCTTTACAACAAGAAAAAATTACTTGAGAAGCAACATATAAGATATTTAGACTTGCTTTAAGAGTATGTATCTTAAATATAAGTGTATTTTGTATACAGGTGTATTTTTTATTTGTTTATACTTCTGCAAGTGGAGTAAAGACAAAATTTATTTATATTCAAGATCTATTCTCTAAAAGCAAGTCCGAATATATTATATGCTGCTTCTCAGGTGAATGCATCTTTTTTAAAGGATTTTAAGATATTTTAAAATATTTGTATTTTTAATATTATATTCAACATTCTCAGATAACAATTTTTTTTTCTGCAGTATAGTTCCTAAAGTAAATGTACATTGTTTTAAATGAGCTTTAGATATTTTTATTGGAAAACAAGCCAAAACAAATCATAAACGTATTTTGTTGCAGTGTATGATGGGGCGAAGACTTCCTCTCTCACCTTTTTGTTCACTTCAATCCATCTTTAACTCACAAAAAACACTATTATTAATAAAGCTGCATATTGTCAGTTTTCTTCACGATAAGAAATGCACATTGACATATATTATGATTCAATAAGTCACAAGCCATCGCATTACAATCTAGCTACATTAAGTGTGCGTGCTCACAGAGTGCACATCAGCCAGTGCAGTTGAAATCTCTCCCCCTTAGATCGGGATATTCGTGCAACTCATAGAAGATGCGCTGACTGCACAGAGAAATGCCAGTTTCGGAGTTTGTATTTAATTACATGAACTGCTTCCTTATTCTTTGCACTTTAATAAAGCTATAACGCATTAAATAAAACTTTAAAGGTGTCTCCTATAAAGAGCTCCAGCTCCACTTATTCCACAACGAGAGTGCTTCTGTATTTACTTATTTGTTATATTTGTATAATTCCCTTGTACTTTGTGATCTACATAAGATGAAGCTGTTTGGAAGGTTTAGAGTGCTTCTGGACTGTGATCTGTGTAATCCTCTCCTCAGTCAGGCGCGAGTTGCAGTGCTGCTCTCACGAGTCATCATTACAGTTTATCGTAATCTCATGTTACGTTAAATGAGATCAAACGACTATTCGAAAATGAAGATTTTTGTAGACAATTTTTTATTGTCGACGTTGTCGATAACGTCAACTAATCGTTTCAGCCCTACTTGCCACAACACTGTACTAGCCGCTGAAATGGCCGAGACCTTACTCTCAGCTCCTCAGCTCAAAACCTGTCTGAACATATGCACTCCAATCCTTTTTTACCCATATGTCCAGGGGAGGGGCATGCAAATTCTGTTCGCCAATTCTCATTGGCCTTTTCTCAAAGATAAGAGGTAACCGAGGCTCTCAAGAGAGACCCCTAGTGTCACTACATCGACACAATATCTCGTTGCCTCCATAAGGGAATGGAGGTTATGACAGTAACCAATACATTTTATCCATGTTGTAAAACCAATGAATTTGCCAGAATCATTTGTAATGTTTTATTACTTACATGTGTAATATTCATGAAAGAATGTCATATTTAGTTTGTAAATGCATGCTTAGCTATGTATAGAATGTTGATGAAAACGAATGTCATGTCTCTTGAACTGTTGTCAAGATACTGTATAAAAGTTCATGATTAAACATGAAATATTTTTGAGCAGGTGTTTGTAAGAGTCTTACACAAAGAGTTGTAAATCATGACCATGTGACTCTGAAAAGCCACATCTGATTGGCTCAGGGCACCTTTGGGATGCGTCCAATTTCAGTTCAAAACTTTCCTACCCAAGGTAGAACGCTCTCTTTTCTCTGCTGAACTCGTCGCTTGCTGCTTCCAGATCCTCCATGCCATGTGTAGTTCAAGGAAAACTCAGGACACACAAAGCCCAGAGGAAGCCTCTCACTCTCTGTTCTATGGTTCGCACACCCAACAGGAGTCATGAAGCCTCCTTGCAGAAGGTCTCGCTTCATCCATACAATAGCTATCCACGATCATCACAGATTCCCAAAACATCAACGGAACAAACTTTTGACAAAGAGCCAAAGAACCAAGCAACACAAAGGACGCAACGCAAGGAAACACAACGACACGCAAGTACTTCTCCACACTTTTGCTCAAAGTGCTGGTGTATTAGTGAAATATTGGGTAATCTGACTGCAAATCGATTTAGACTCATGGAAGAAGATGGTTCTTAAGGTATTGTCTACAGACTCCATAAAGTTCATTTTCACTGTATTGATAATTTACTTCACATTCTGTCACTTTACTCACCAACCTGTTTCATGTTGTATGTGTTAGATTAGTTTTTTTGTTTAGAAAATAGAAATAAAAGACAATAGAAATAGAAATAAAGTTTGTCTGTATTCAAAGATAATTTGACTGTGATATATTTTGATAAATAATCTCATCCCTGATTTCGCTTCAAAGCCATACCTAAATATGTGTAATATTATTTTCAATAAGCCATGAGAATAATATAACTCCAATAAGTGAATTAATCATAATTCCCTTACTAAAGCCTATTCCTTACAATAGAAAATGTGAGCGGATACAACGAGACGTTGTATTACGATGTTAATAGTGGAGAATTTTATTCAGACAAATAATCTTGTTATTAGTCATTTATCTAATTTATAATGGTTGTTGAACTTGACTAATTCCATTATAAATTTCCTTACATATAATGGTGGGAGTCCGCGGGCACTTTAATCCATCCCGATTTGCATCAACCAAATTCCCTACATATAATCATGTAGAATAAGGACAAGTTTAATTTAATTCCTAGCTCACACATACAGTTTTCCAACAAAAAAGTGCAACAAATTCAGAAAAGTCAAAGAAAGCCCGAGAACAAACGGCACACTGTTTCTCCCTGATGTGGTTAAATTTACTCTAAGTACAAACGTATCATGTCAAGCAGAATTGTCCATTATTTTAGAGGACTACCTGTATTAAAGGAGCTTGTTGTGTTAATATCAGACACAGATCCGTGAAGCTCTCATGTTTATGTATGCATCCACTTTAAATTTTCTGATCGGATGGTCGACTTTCCTTTTAAAGCCGTTCACAAACAGCAAAGTTTAAACTCTTGTTTAAGCGCAGCAGTTGATTAACAAGTGAGGGGCACTTCACTGAAATGCGATGTGGACATGCGTTTTTGACCACATTCGTATGTAGTTTCTGTGATCTGATCACAATACATTTTAGTCCCCTTTTAGACCTGTAATTAGAGCTGACCACATGTGATATGATCACCTGAAATGTATCTTAATACAAGGTGGAATCGGGGTCTAAGTATGTCCAAGGCGAATAAAAAAATATCAAACTTATTGTTCTGTAATCTTTGTCTTAATTTTTGTTTTTATACATTTTTGGAAGAAAAAAATTACTTTTATACCAAAGGTTTTGACTACAAAAATGTCAAGTGTTTTGACCATCAAGAAAAGGCATTAACGTATTTTCTTTACACCTAAATTACATGTTCACTTTCATTTTAAAAAATCTTGATTAAAAATACAAATACAAATATAGCTGCAATCACCAATACCAATTATCGGCAGAATGAGCAGCGAAAGAAGCATCGTGACATATTTTAAGTTAGATTTCTGATGAATTCTGTAGGAGTTAAAGATAAAAAACCAAACATCTATGTCCATATTTCTCAAGTTACACTACTGTTCTAACTGTGTGTACTAGTTGCACATTAAAATCTCTATCTTCTGCAGAAAAAAAGCTTGCTCTTTTACCTATTAGTACATCGATAAAGAGTGTTTACTTACGGTTGTGCAGAGGGTGTTAAGTGCAACATTGCACACTATACATTGTTTTGTGTATTCTCAAGCACTTTGTAGGATTTTTTTTTAAAAGTCAGTTTTTACACCCATAGAGTTATGTAATACATTTATAGACATCTAAGCAATATTTAGTTTAATCCAATTTAAGCTAAAAAAAAGTTTAGATTATTTCCATGACGACACTAACTTAATTGAAAACAATTTGTCTAATTGATTGAAACACATTTAGCCATTGTTTACTAAAGGGCATCCAGAATTCACAATGACCCCCCCAGGACAAGGTCCTAAAATATTTTCTATTTACTATGCAAATGCAACAGCATTAATTCCTCTTTGGTAATTTTTTTTTTTTTATAAATTTGGTACTTTCAAATTTGATTGTGAAATAATTCTAAACAACAAAATTGTATTTGCTAATATTTTCAGGCATGGTATGCTAATAATCAGCAGATTTTAATTTCATGTTAATTGGACAAATGTTATAGGAGTAATAGCAACAACAAAAATTTTACATAAAATCAAATCATGGCCAACCATGGTGTCATTGGTCTCTGCATGTCCCACACAATCTAACAAGACCAGTCTCAAACATACAGCCTCAAGTCCATTTTGTGCTCAATGTCAAATTTGTTGATGATGCCATGTTTCTCAATATATGCAACTGTCCTCATGATCAATGATCGCAACTCCCACAAAGACACTGAATGCAAATTCACTGCAAGTCAATTTTGAAATTAATCGGACCAATGTTTCTATATTTAGAGCCACTTTCATATTGTTCCCTGTTATAGCACAACCAAATGGCCAAACCCTGCAACTTTTTCTTTGTGCTCTCAGGTTGAGCCCTTATATAAGAATTATATCAATTTACTTAAAAGCAGAGACCACTTTTAAAATTCATCTGCCTATTTTTGGCATTTACGAGAAAAATTGTTCTCTTCAATTTAAGAAATTTACTAATGACGCTTCTTATTTTGGTGGTTTCGTTCCGATCGGACTTCGCAATTCGCTAAAGTAGTTCTACCAGAAAGACTCGGGAGAATAATACTGAACAATTAACCATTTATTTACAGCTCGGCAAACAATATAAAGATAAAAGTTCTTTGGCGTAGGCCCCATCCGTAGCTCGCAATCCGGGGATCCGGACTCTGCATTTCCTGCCTGGCGATGAAGGCAGGGGCGCAGCCGACCCCCAGTGAGGTATGGGAAGGGACCATCCTGGTGGTGGTGCGTAGGAAGGAAGGGATCATCTTGGTGGTGGGGAGGGTGGAGGAGAACGAAAGCGTCAGCATCTGTGAAATCAGACATGTGTAAGTACCCATCTTTTATACTGCAAGTGTTAGAACGCGATTGGATAGATGAGAAGGTAATGAGTGACTTAACAATTGATCTTCCTGGCAGAACTTATGCTAAAGCTTCCATTTCTACCAGAAAGACTCGGGAGAATAATACTGAACAATTAACCATTTATTTACAGCTCGGCAAACAATATAAAGATAAAAGTTCTTTGGCGTAGGCCCCATCCGTAGCTCGCAATCCAGGGATCCGGACTCTGCATTTCCTGCCTGGCAATGAAGGCAGGGGCGCAGCCGACCCCCAAAGAAGGTGGAAGAGAAATTCCACCGGGACAGGACCTACCCCCAAAGAACGGCAAAGAGGAGTATACCCACCGGTCGTGAATCCTGGAGAGCCTAAACATGGAGAGAGATGAGGGTTAATAATGAGCATGACAAAAAACACCTTTAAGGCCAATAGCTAATTAGTAAGAGGTGACCACATTATAAGAAGACAAGAATACAATCATGCAATTAAAATTCTGCTGCTGTGTAAACGTAAGCATAATAGAGCTGATGCTTTCGTGCAAGCGACTTTTGAGAAGTTTGGGACACACTACGACTGGTCACCAGTTTATCCCTGAGAATGAGTCGAAGGAATAGAGATATAACTGTGAAATGGGCTAATATAGTGTCAGTGGAAACAAGCCGTTGAAGATCACATGAAGACAAGGCCACACAGAGACGAGGCCGCGAAGGACCACACAGAACCGGGCCGCCTGGCTGCCAGGACGAGGCCACCTGGGGCCACACAGAACAAGGCCACCTTGGGCCACATAGAACCGGCCCTAATGACCACAAAGCGGAGCCACACTGGCCACATGGCCTTGCTAGACCACAGAGACAAGGCCGCACGGCCACACGGCCTTAGTAGACCACAGAGACGAGGCTGGCAAACAGCCACGACGGCATCTAGCGCCGCACATAAAAACAAGGTAGACTGGACAAGGCTGCGAGGCCACACAAAACCAACCATGAGGGCCACAAGGCCATCTTTTAGCGAGGCTACAGTGCCTCGAGGCCGCTTGGCCACACAGACAACGGCCACTTGGCCACATAGAACCGGTGCCACTAGGGCCACGAGGCCACTGGCCATTTTTTACATATAGGACAAGGCATTGATATGCCACGAGGCCACTATAGACCACACGGAACAAGTGACATAGACAGCGGCCGCTAGGCCACATAGAACCAATGCCGCTAAGGGCCACGAGACCACTGGCCATTTTTTACATATAGGACAAGGCAACATTGTGCCACAAGGCCTTTAGACCCACACAGAGACAAGGCCCGCTGGGCCACAAGGCTGCTAAAGCCACACAGAGACAGAATCACTCATGGACACGGCCTTAGGCCACAAATAACCAATGCCACAGGACCACGGGACAAGGCCACATTAGGCTACACGGTCACAGTAGACCACACTGAACATATATGCTTAGATTATTTTTATATATATATTTTTTTTTTTTTTATAATATTAGTTCTTGTGAGCTAGAACTATGACAGATATTGAAAGAGCATAACACCACCACCAGTAGTTGCATAGGTATATACCTGGACCGTTATAGGAGCTTGCTGAGCTTCGAGGATAGTTTTTGAGACTGGACTTATGAGACTCGAATGCGGAGGAATGCCATCTACCCGAGGAATGG
Source organism: Moxostoma hubbsi (assembly GCA_032164185.1). Taxonomy (NCBI): domain Eukaryota; kingdom Metazoa; phylum Chordata; class Actinopteri; order Cypriniformes; family Catostomidae; genus Moxostoma; species Moxostoma hubbsi. The sequence continues at coordinate 7,556,843 of JAVLUX010000186.1, forward strand.
TAGCTGGCGTAGAAATAAGGAGATTTATGACGAATTAAGAAATTTAGCCATAGATGAGAAGGGACAAAATTGTTATAAATTGAAATTGTTAGGGTGATGCCGGAGCCTTGGAATCATTCATAGAGTGCTTAAGGGAGAGAACACGAGCGGGATCAAAATAATTGGTAGCTGATGTAAATTCCCCTGGACGCATAAAACCGTAGAAAGCAGTTAGAAACCAAGCTTAGCAAAATATTGATGTATGTAGAAAAAAAAAAAAAAAAAACCTTGGCGAATAGAAGATTAGTCTTAGCAATAAGGCAAAGTAAATGGCAGCTGTTATGTGGAGAATGATAGAGGATTTGCTTATGCGTGAGCAATGAACGAATAGGAGAAGCGGTGAATAAACTTGGAAAGTCGGGGTTGGAATAATTTCGTAGAATTGAATGCCTGCTAGTAATGTACAGATGGAGGAAGGTATAGATTAGGTTTCTCGAGGTGAAGACGAGAGAGGAGCAAGCGGTCGTAATCAAAAATGGGAATTACGGAAATTTGAAAAAGCAAAACGTAAAGAATGAAGACCAAGCGGAAATGTAAGCTCTATAAGTGAAAGGAGCTGCTCCTTTAGCCATGAAATGACTGGCTGAGCTAAGCAAATCGACTAATTTACATAGTAGCTGATAGGGGTGGGCACGGAGTTGGATCCGTAAGGGCTGAAGGGCAAAAGCCGTCTGAAAACGAAACGGGAAAGCGCGTTGGCAATAGCATTGGAGTTGCCTACTATGAGAGCAGCTTTGATAATGAAATGAAGACGACAGATTGCCAGATTAAGCTTCTCGCAAAAGGCATCATAGTCTGGCAAGATAACCGATGCTGAGCCCCAGATGACGCTGGCTACAACTAGAGGATACAACTTCGAACCATTGCCTTTGAAAGAACCCCCCGCAGCCAATAGAGGGGGCGGCTTCGGAAAAGTAGTACAAATATAGATATGCGGTACTTATTAAATCACTCCATCAAGACAAAATGCTGCAATTACACCCCAAGGTGGAGATCACAAGGTGCTGGGCTGCAGGTGACTGCGCAACAGTCTCTAAACAGGAGGAGCAGGACGTTTCAAATGGCTGCCTCAAAAACAAGTGTGCTGCCCACATAAACGGCATATTTGGGCATTTCAGGTGCGATCATGTGTGCAAACACGTCTATAATGTCCATAAAAAATGCTTTCTGGGTTTTTAGACACAGCAAATATGTTCCAGCACATGTACAAAAGGAAAGACGTATATTTTTCCCACTTGAGCAACTACTCCTTCCAGCAGCGCGCAATGATGCAGCACTTTTAAAAAATGTCATTTGCACGAGACTAATAATAATCGTTAGTCTAATTCAAGTTTAGCTTTTTTTTTTTTTTTTTTCCCCTCACATACAGGAGAAGGGGACTGAAACAGTGTTCATTGGCATCGTTGTTGATTAGAAATGCACTTATTCATTATTTCAGGCATCGAAAAACATCAAACATAAAAGATGTGAACTTAAATTACTAAAACACAAATCCATTAAACTCCAAGCTCGGAGACTGTATAAGCAGAAATATATAATTGACTCCATATTTAAAACGAGAATAACAAGCAGGTAGGTTCGAGAACACAGACAGGGCGGATTGAGTTCCAGGGCTCTGGTGCATCCATTCGTCTCACAGTACTAAATGAAACCACACAAGTACACACGAGAGCACACTATTCTCGTTTGAAGACTTAAGAAACATGATTTAAAAAGCATGAAGTGACTGAAATCTAACTCATTAACATTTAAAATAACAGTCATTCAAAGAGATCAATCAGATCCGATTAGCGGCCGAGAAATGAAATCCCTACCTTGAGGAATTATGCTCGTGGAGAAAATTAAGGTGGCCGAGCAATGAAAGCACGTCATGTTCGAACGATACGGAGGGAGGGAAAAGTTTCCAGGAAGGATCTAGTCCTTAAAAGCTTTCGTGAGGGTGAGAAGCTTGCATTTAAACCGAGACTAGGAAAATGCCAAGGAATACGAGCGAAGTAGAAGGGCCCATTGATTTTTTTTTTTTTTTTTTTTTGAGGGGAACGGCGATGTCGCTAAATACCTGTTTGAGTATGTCGAGGATTTAAGATTGGGGAGACGGAATATAGGAGCAGACAGATGCATGGAATGAAACCACGCAGCGAGAGTCTTATGTTTTCAGCAACGTGGACAGCGGCCGGATCATGGCATGCGAACGCTGTGAGCACTGCAAATGGTACGGGCTAAAGTTTTTTTTTTTTTTTTTTTTGTAATGGTGAACGAGCAGTGGAGCAGATTCGTGAAACAACGTGCCTCCATGACTTGGCTAAAGACTGCAATGATGGTTAGATAGAGATCTAACTCTTCCCTTCTCTCAGGATAACTTTGGCACAAAAATGTTTCTGTAGATACTAAAAGCGATCACAAATTCGCCAAACGAGAGATTACGTTGAAGGTGTGGATCGGAGGTTTTAAGAGGGACTGCCACGTCACCACATTTGACCATTTTCCTGCCAGCCTCGGGTGACGGAAGCAGAAATGACACCAGGTTAATATCTTTACCTTGGATAATGATGGCTCTTGGTTGTGGGGACACTGATGCGGCAGCTGGTGAATCAAAAACGCCTACCAGAAGCTTGAGCTGGAGTTGCTGTGGATAAACTGAAATTTTAAGGAGCCGGTGAAGCGGAGACATCTTGAAATGGCGTCTGGATCATTGGTAGAGAAGCAGGCAGAGTAGAAGAAATAGAAGGCACGTTCGAAGGGTTGCTTAATCCGAAAGGAGGGGTTGGAAACTGAAGAATCGCTGAAGAGTTCGGGGCCAGATCTGAGCTGAAGTTAGGGTTGATGAAGAAATGTATGAAAAACCGACATTTTAGATTCCAGTCCGTTAACGGTTTGAGAAAGGCTTTGAACTGCGGAGAAAATCTGGTAATTCATGTCTGTAGGTTCAGTTGACAGCGGAGGAGATGACACAGAGCGGGCGGTGATGATCTTTTTTTGATAGACGAGGTGAGGATGATTTAGCCGATCTTTTCTTGCAGGTTGGTTTTAGCTGAGCTGACGAAGTTGGAGCTTTTGAAAACGAATAAGGTGAAACAGGCGGATTACACAGGGTGTTTTGGGCCAGAAGGAGAAGATTTCTCTAGAAGGGCCTTGGCTGACCGGTATGCCGGCGTCCTCAAGAGCGATGACTGTGCCTTTGAATGACCAGTGCGCCCATGGAGAAGTAGGCCTACGGCGCGGATGCGTGAGCAGCGGCGAGCAGGAGGAGACAGCGGGACGAAATCATCGTCAGAATCAGAGTAAACGCAAACGAATTGCGTGTCCTTAGACGTGTTTGATCGGCAGCTGACGCGACAATGAACGAAAGCGTCAGCATCTGTGAACTCAGACATGTGTAAGTACCCATCTTTTATACTGCAAATGTTAGAACGCGATTGGATAGATGAGAAGGTAATGAGTGACATAACAATTGAGTCTTCCTGGCAGAACTTATGCTAAAGCTTCCATTTTCAGAACTATTTTCGAAGTGGCAAAAAGCCATAAGGCGAACCATACAAAATATGGTATTGTTGCGCTCGGCTACTCCTCCCGAACTTAACGAGACCAGTTCTGTGAAAATAGACCAATGCCACTACTTCTCAGGCACCATTAGGGCATGGTCCTGATGATACCGATACGCCAATGCGTTAAAAAAATACAGCATTTTGCGTCAAAATTCGAATTGGCCGACGCCCAAAATGGGAAACTTGGGTATCGTTTGACTCCGAATGTTTCACTGAATCTAAAGAGACCATACATTTTTGCCAAAGTGTTCAAGAGTTATAAACCATAATAGCCATTTTTGCTATCTCCTGACCAGTAGGGGGCAGTGTGGCAAAACACTGCATGTAACCTCAAGGCATGTTGGTGATGACACATACCAAGTTTTGTCACAATCCTTCAAAGTGTTGTGGAAATACAGTATGAAGTCCAGTTTGGCGTGTTCACCATCAATTAAGTCATTTCTCGGGAATGATTTCAAACATCGAAAAAAAGTGATAACTTTTGTTTAGCTCTATCTCACAATTGCTTTAAAACAATTTTGTTGGAAATAGGACAAAAATATTATGAGGAGTAGCAAAAAAATGTGTTTCTTTAAAATTAAAAATGCCAGAAAATCTAGTGAGGCAGAAATCGAAACGACGGTATGCATTCAACTCGGCGTGAGCTCAGGAATCAGGGGGAAAATAATTTTGTCTCTAGGACTTACAGTTCAAAAGTTATTAGCGTAAACATGAGTGAAATTTTGCTTCAAAACTGTACATAAATATCCATCCATCCATCCATCGTCAACCGCTTATCCTGTACAGGGTCGAGGGGGGCTGGAGCCTATCCCAGCTAACATTGGGCGAAAGGCGGGGTACACCCTGGACAGGTCGCCAGTCCATCGCAGGGCCACACATATACAGACAACCACTCACACTCACATCCACACCTAGGGCAATTTTTTGGGAGACATCAATTAACGTAGCCTGCATGTCTTTGGATGGTGGGAGGAAGCCGGAGCACCCGGAGAGAACCCACGCAGACACAGGGAGAACATGCAAACTCCACACAGAAAGGCCAGGGCAACTGGGATTTGAACCCGCGACCTCCTTTTTCAATAAGCCATGAGAATCATATAACTCTCTTATAATATAATTAGAGAATAATATAATTCCCTTATTAAAGCTGATTCCTTACAATAGAAATTGTGAGTGGATACAACGAGACGTTGTATTACGATTTTAATGATGGAGAATTTTATTCAGACAGATTATCTAGTTATTTGTCATTTATCTAATTTATAATGGTTAATTTTTTTTACCTGTTGGTGGCGCTAAAGGGTTTGAGTTACAGACTCCAAATTTGCTGTGATATCAGCTCAGACTGTCCTCTAGCTGTGTGCAAAATGTCATTACATTACGGTTCTATGGGCTGCCATAGGCTCCCATGGCAGAAAAAAAAAAGAATAATAAGAACACTAACGATTACAATAAGGGTCTTCACCCTTTAGTGCTTGACCCCTAACAAATATAATGTATTTTTAAATCATGAATATCAGGAAATTTTCTTGAGGATTTACCATCTGACAACCTTGCCTTGTCATAAAAATGTCAAATCATCTGATATTTTTACAGGTATACAAGGGTATGTATCATGTATTTTTATTTAATTTTTTGTCACATGACATCAAAAGGTCACTCTTAACATAGTTTACACCAAACTGAATTTGATTTAGTGGATAAAAGTAATTCAAATATTAATAATATTTCAAACAAAATTCTTTCACAACTTTTTAAGAAGAAATAATGATAAAAGTTTATATCATACTGCCTTTTATTGAGACTTTATTTCATTACAAGCTCAGGACGGTTACATCACAATAACAAGAAATGTAAAATTAAAACAATAACAGAAAAGGTGTATTCTACTCTGTGTATGTATGAAATGCTTTCTGAATGTCTTTTTCTTTCATAATAAGTTAAAAGGTCCGGACAACAACAAAAAATGTGAGTGACTCTGTTATATTTTTTTTTCTATCTGATATTTAAATTAATCAATCTTGAAATGAATAATGACACAGAGAGAAGCAGACAGAAAAAAGAACAAAGACAGACACAGATAAAAGGAGACAATACAAAAGAAAGAGAAAGAATTTTGCATCTGTCAGGACTTCAGTGTCTTCTCTAAGAGTGATAAAATCCCAGAAGATCTGTCTCTCCAAAGTTTCTGTTCCAAGTCACAGCCTAATGATAACAATTTTGCCAAAAAGTTCAATAGTCACTCATTGGTTCAAGGTAATGCAGTGTTATCGCCTCTGAGAAAATGCTGAAGTGGGCATGGGAGAGCCCAGAAGCTGGGCTTTGGAAAGCTCAAGTTGTCTGCAGTGAGTCCACTGAGCCAACAGCTAAAACCTTTAGTCCCATTTGAAAGGTCTAATCTTTCAGACCCAGTAGACATAGAACAACCATATTCCCAAATTTACTGCCACTTTAAAAATGATTTTCTATCAAAAAATTTTTTTTAAATACATAGAAAGCAAGAACATATTGTGCATGTTCAATTAGAATTTAACTGAAGAGCACCATGGTCCTTCCATGCACAAGTCCAGCGTAATTGATGCCTCATCATAAAAAAGACAAATTGTCCAGAAGAACATTTTGGATCTGAGCCAACAGCTGAACAGGATCAACGCCTATGACCTTGTCATAAAATGTCAAGAGTGAAAGGAAACTTGTCATTATCTGATTTCATCTTTTACTAGCTCAGTAAATCTAAGCAGAAAAATCAATCTAATCAGTCAGTCATTTTTAGGCTATAATAAATTACACATGCATATATGTAGACTATATGAATGTATAACATAAAGTGTTTTTCAAAAATCTAATCTCTATTTTCATTACAAATGATATTATCAGCATAACAGTTTGAGTTAAAAGTTTAATTTATCAATGAACATGAATGCCTTCAGCATTTTCCTTCAGCATTTTCCTTGCCGAGTTTTCCTTCAGCATTAATGACAGCATGCACTCGAGCTCAATTAAGCTAGTATGAACAAAATCAAATGAATATAAGTTATTCAGCATGATTTGAGAAAATTCCTATGATCATCTCGTGTGCTTCTATGAAAGCAAGAAAATCTGATGTTTTCTTATTTAAATCATATGTTGAAAAAAAGAAAGAAAAGAAAATATAGGCTGTCATCCACTCACGTCATCCACTCACGACAGCAACTCTCTTAAGAAGTACTTAAAGCGTGTCCTCGTGACTTTATGTTAAGTGCAGTTTTGGGAAAAACACGTAAAAAAAAAAAAAAAATAACGTTTGTAAAATTGCTCGTAGAACACGCTCTTGACAACTAATATCAGTCATTGTTGGGAAATGGTTTATTGGTCCATCACTACTTTTAAAGGTAATTCCATGTCTTGATAGCTGTGTAAGTTCACAAAAGAAACCATATGCGTAAAAGCTTGCTTCTCAATAAGTAAGGCAAAGGTCATGTCATTCTCAATAAAACGAATGAACCATTTGATCAATCAGACTGTCCATTGCACTGGTCAAAGGTCAGTTCCTCGCTGGATTCTGTTCTGGTTTCTGTCTCTCAAATCCATGCAGACTTCAGACAGCTTTAACCACAATCACTACAAACAGTCTACGGCATAGGGACACCTTTCCATCTCTTTTGAGCTGCGTTACCACCCAGAATCCATACATGCCACCAACAGACAGATTAATTTATCTGCGATGACTAACAGGCTGTAATCCACTGTCGCCAATGCTATTGAGCTCAGATGACTAATGAACAACATCAGGAGGAATTAAATCTAACAATAACCAGCATGATTGATGGCAAACTGACTGTACCCACTTTGTCTAAGGGGGCAGCGGATAAACCATAGGGAGTGACCTGTGACAGGCCGGAGCGCAGTCAAAAAATGTGAGCACATGAGAAGAAGAGCAAAATATGTCAGATCTATTTGTCCACCATGTCTTATATATAATGGTGATGTGTGATTATTTTTCAGTTAAATTTTTTTTTGTCCTATCCCGTTTGAAAGTGGTAGTTTACCCCAAAAAAATAACACTTGCTGGCTAATGCTAAACGTAGACTTTCTAAAAATTTTATTCACTAAAATATTCTAAAATATTTTATTCACTAATGATGTCTGGCTTCACCAGTTGGAGATCACTAGAGATAATGTTAAAGAGGTGTGAACTTGCAAAAATGATGTCAGACACTGTAATATGCTCGGGCCCCATCCCTGCTCTTCATGGTGATGAGATTTATAGTAGATTAGTGTCACTGACTAGTTGGATGTCTGAGTGGTGTCCGGAGAATAGCATAGAATTTATAGACAATTGCCCACAACATTAAAACCACCTGCCTAATATTGTGTAGCCCCCACCCCACCACCCCCCTCTTGCCTCCAAAACAGCACCAACCTGCATCTTAGAATAGCATTCTGAGATGCTATTCTTCTCACCACAACTCGAACCAGTCTAGCCATTATCTGTTGACATCACTCATCAACAAGGCATTTCCATCCACAGAACTGCTGCTCACTGGATGTTTTTTGTTTTTGGCACCATTCTGAGTAAATTCTAGAGACTGTTGTATGTGCAAATCCCAGGAGATCAGCAGTTACAGAAATACTCAAATCAGCCTATCTGGCACCAACATTCATCCATGCGATTATCTAATCAGCCAATTGTGTGGCAACAGTAAAGTGCATAAAACCATGCAAATACGGGTCAGGAGCTTTAGTTAATGTTCACATCATCCATCAGAATGGGGAAAAATGTGATCTCAGTGATTTGGACTGTGGCACAATTGCTGTTATCTCCTGGGATTTTCATGCACAACAGTCTCTAGAATTTACTCTAAATGGTGCCAAAAACAGAGAGGTCAATGGAGAATGGCCAGACTGGTTCGAACTGACAAAGTTTACAGTAACTCAGATAACCGCTCTGTACAATTGTATTCTGAGATGCTGGTTGGTGCTGTTTTCGTGACACGAGTGGGAGCTACACAGTATTAAGCTCGTGGTTTTAATGTTTTTAAAGGATATTTTAATATGTATAATGCAATAAACTGCGAGAGAAACCCCAGAGTTCATTATAATGAACATGCACTACATTCAAGGCAAGCAGAGCTATAGCTTGCAGAGCTGAATGAAAGCAGTTCTAAGAACTCATATAAACCTATGTAAAATTCATAAACAGAGACGTTAAACATACCAGCAAGCTACACCTCATCTCTTTGTCTCAGTGGAAAAGCTTCTTGGCTTTGTCTCCAAGACCAATATACAGCTGTGCAAGCTCTGCAGAAACTGCTAGTAATAGTTAAGCATGCAATGACACTTAAATGACAGCCAAGTATGAAGCTTGACCAGTTCAAGTGAAAATAAAACTATCCCAAAATCAAATAAAGGACTGCTGCATTTGAAACACTGCCAGAGTGATTTTGGCTGCTTTTCAATCTAATTTAAAAGTGAGCTTAAACCCTTTGGTTCAACTAACAGAAAGGTTTGTTCACAGGCCAGAAAAGTGGCAGATGAGGTAGCACGGAGTCAGGACTGAATGCAGATTAAAACAAAGTTCAGGTCATAAGTCCTCTCAGCGCCTTGCCACCTTTGCAGTCTTAAATCAGTGCTCAGGGGCCTATAGTGCGAATGCACTCAGATAATCTCAGACAGACACTACTGTACAACATCGACTTTCATTTCAAGCACATTAATACATTTTTCATAAGAGTTAATGGTTAACACAGTTTGCAAAGTTTCACAACAACAGCAAATAGTTCAAACGGACAAATCAAAATACCGTTAAGCATAATTGTAAGATGGTGTGCAGGGATTTATTCTGTTTGTCACAAAAAAAAAGCAAGGAAAAACAGCTAAATAATCCCTTTATTAATAAGACTAGAATTTATTTTTCATAAAAACAATGCAAAATACAGTGTCATGACCTGCAGAAAATATGGATTGAAAATATGGAATGTTATGGATTTTCTATGGAAAAAAGCAGCATACAAGAACAGCCCCTTACTACTTCCATGGGAAAAGAAATCTCATAAATCTTAAAATGTTAGTCAATTTTACGATCAAATAACATTTTAAAAGGGTTATGAAATGGAGAATCAAATATTCCTTTATATTTAGACATATAAGATGTAACTAAATAAAAACATACTGTAAATTTCATATCGCAAAACTTTCTCCCCAGTCTATAAATATTGACGGACGATGATTGGCAATATAAATTATCTATGTTTCATTAGACTGAATACTGTTTGCAAGGATAATCTATGAGAATGCTGCAAATTATCTCTGATCCTGTGTTTTGACAGGTCCAAATATGTAGAATTCGGTAATACGGTGACAACATCTGGCTGGGTGTATCGCTTGAACATAGCACCTTTCCCCTCCCCTGAGGTGAAGATGTGCACTCTATTCTCTCAGTCGAGTCAACAAGTCATGGACCCTGGGTGTCCTTCCTCCCTAGCCCTCTGGCTCTAAACACAGCGGAGGAAGTTCGCAGCCAGACCCACAGCATGTACCGACTTGCATCCACTGGAATAGGTGCTCGTTCCCTCCAATGACAGTAACCGAGACGATTGAGTTTGCTTTATTTCCATGTGGTCAGCATGTATTATGAACACAACTCTGCAGGTTCAGTGATATATACAGTATATGCAATATATACTTTCGGACCTCTCGAGCTGGATGAGAGTTTCGCCACTGCATCGGAGAGCACCTGCGCACCTGTGCCCACAAAATGCCACCACCTGGCCGGATCGACCGTCACTCCCCTCCAAGGCCTGTAGGTTGACGTCGTCTCAGGTGACCAAAGCCTACAGGCCTCACCTCCAGGTACGTCACATGTTATCATCCCCTTAATGCCCCTCGCCCGGAGCTTGGACGCGTGGCTTACGCTTTCCAACCCGTCACAGTGGCAGGCCAGGACCATCTGACTCGGCTACATGATTCAGTTCACTAGTTCACTACAGTATCTTTGTATTAAAGAAACAAAAATGAAAGTGATTAAATCATAAAATAATACAAGACATGTTACCTCGAAACTAAAATTTTATTTTATTTTCTTAAAGCAACATTAACTATATTACCAAAATGCAATACAAACACAAATTTCATAAGAACACACATTTGGAAGCATTATTTTGTGAACACAAGTGAATTTATTAGGCTTATATGCAATGATTATTATTGATAATATGATTATTATTATTTATAATTGTCTTTAGTTCTTAATCTGTAGGCTATTATTAATTTTCCACCTGGTGTAATTGACTGATACTTCAAATTGGGCCATTGGAGATGGTAAATGTTTGGATTTGGGGAGGTGGCTAAATAAAAACATTTGATCAATTAATTATTTTATTGCTTTTTTCATTTAGTTTAAAGTGCAATTTTAATTTTAAAATGTCTTTTATGTTTTTCTTGTTTCAATAAATAAATACAAATTTTAAACACCAACATCAATAAAGCAAAAAAATTCTCTGACCCTCGGCAGGGGGGTTGACAATATGTGACAATATGTTGACAGTATGTGGCACGGTGGAGGGTGGGACCAGGGCGTGATTGCGCATCGTACATCGCGTTTTTTTAAAGGTGATTATCGCTAAAATTATTTTTACATATCGCCCAGCCCTAGCTGGAATGTCTCATTTTAAAATCTGTCTGTTTGTGATGTCATGAAACATTGCAACATGTGCATTGCACCCTTAGCCCCACCCACTGACACGCAGATCAAGTCAAGAGAGCAGGCCTTGGATAACTTTTCATAACGTAACTATTTTGAATAATTTTGTATATTAACATGAACTACAGACTCTTGGAACACTGCCATGTATCTCGCCACTTTTAAAAGACGCAATGTCAAGTTAAAACTCTGAAAGTGAGAAGCAATTCTCTGTCATTCAGCTGCTGTCTCATGTTTTGAGCATGGGCACAATCTTTTGCCCATCTGCACTATTTTTAATTGTTGATTTATGTAAACATAGGGCGTCTTTGACCGTTTGGTGTGTTTCTGGCTAGGTTCACCTCAGTGTGCCTACAGTTTGTGTGTGTGTGTGTGTCATTTCACTGTTCTTTTGACTACGATGTGTTCTTTTTTCCATCTTGTGTCAGCATGGATTGCTTGTGAACAGTCATAATGCAATTCAAGCTTTGCAAAGGAACTGTTTTTGAAGGATGGGGCAGTTAAAAACACTTAAAAAATGTAAGTAAACGGTTTCATTCATGAATATTACAAATGTCATGAATGTTTGATAGTTTATGGTGCCGAGTGTTAACAGTTGTGCTCGAGATGCACGAGATTAATATACTCAGATGCAACATGTTGAATGTGCCTTATGTGTAAACCCTGCAATTTTGTTTCCCCATGATGTTAGCATATCATAACAGTGATATAAACAGTGATTTATGTGGAAGTTTTAAAGAGGCGCTTAGTCCAAAACTGAGCATTTCAGTGACAGAGGGCAAAAAAGAGGGTGAAAATAATTATATTACTTAATTATGAATGTTTAGGTACAAAAAACTTTTATAACATTATCATTTGACCTCAGTGAAAAAAAAGCACTTCATGACCCCTTTAAATCAGCAGTAATATCTGACAATAGTATCAACCATTTTACCTCTTTAGTTCAGATCACCCAAAAAAGATCCAAGATTTTAAACAAATGTTTAAAAGTACTATTAATTTCTTTAGGGCAAATTTTTTTAATGAGGAAAACATTTCTGAATGTACCTTTAAGGCACCAAGTTGCTTGGCAAGCCTACGGTTAGGCTAATGAAATATGCTACTTGGCAGAGTTGTTTACTGTAATTTATTATTAATAAATTTTGGGATTAGTAGTAGTACACTGATTTTTGGGATTTGTACAACCCCCCACCTCCACCCCCACACCACACATATTTTGCAGGTGACTGGAGGCATGTGCCAGAACAATCTTTGTGTCATCTTAGTGTCGATAAGGATCTAACTCAAACCAGCCATGACGATATCTACGGGGGTAGTCCATGACACGATCATCATTCAAAACAGCTAAGAGCAGGATGAGTCACAGCCATAGCACAATTAAACAGGGCAACCAGGATTCCCACGGACACCACAAACAAATTATTTCACTGGATGCTTCTGTGTGGGCTGATCAATTCTGATATAGATCAGTTCTGTGTCCCTGACAGCAGCCACTGCGTTCAAATGGCTTTCAGCAGCATGAGCCGAGGCTGATTATACGAGACCCAAATGCACATCTTGTCTGGGCATTCATCCCCACAGCAAACTTGGAGCATTTCCGGAAACTCGCGCAATCTGCTACCATGTTGGTGTGGTGGCAGACTCATTATAAAGACAAGAGACTGTTGTATTAAAATAAATGGGAAAAGACATTACTCTCAATATGTTGGCTGTAGTCCCAATTTACAATTAAAAGAGACAATCACCCCGCCTGTTAGTTTACTTTAGAATGCACTAAAGCTATTCGAGCTATTGCACTAATCTGCAATAGCTTGTCCAGCCTTAAAAAGAACATTATGTGACTGGAGCATAATCTAGAAAAAAAATAAAAATAAAAATTAAATCTAAAATAAGAAATAAAAATCTACTTTAAGAAAACCGAAGATCTTTAAGGACTTTTTTTTAAAGAAAAAAGATTTTCCTCCTTTAAGTAAATAGGAGCTGTACTTATTAGATTGTATATACCTGCCTGGGGGTGTTACCAAGATGGCCACAGAGTGAACCGACTTTTAGGGAATTTGGTAGCAGTAGTGTCCCAGTTCATTTTTCACTGCCACGGCACATAGAAGACGACTGAGGGGTGACTTACCCAGTAGTAAAGTTAATGCCCCTTTTTTGTAATTGATTCAAATTGATTCAAAAATACACAACAGAGAAAAACACAACACATACACAAAAGTTAACGCCCCTTTAATATTTCTGCAGTCACTCACAGCTTGCTCTCACCGCCTCCTCTCATTTCTCCTCACCAAAGCACTGCCATGACAGCGACTGGTCCTGCAAAAGCCCCATGGGGGCTTCTAGGTAATGAGAGAGTGCACTCAGTGTGACATTGAATGCCTGTGTGCCTTCAGTGCCCCTGGCACATCTCCAGTTTAAACAAAGTCCAAGCAGCCAGTGGTTCATGACATATCCTCAGCGCATGTAGCCCCGAGATCAGTCATGCCCATGGCTTCTTTATAATGGACTTGATTATGTGCCGTAATCCTGTCAAAGCATTGCCAATAACAGCTAGCATAAAGTCTCAGCCTAGTGGTGTAATTTGTATGAGAATCACACCTTTTATACAAATAAGACATCGCAAGTAATGTACAGTAGATCAGTGCAAAGAGCTGAAGTGTTTCATACATGTAAACAATAAACATTCAATCTAAAACTCCTCAACTTCATCACAGTGTATCAACATAAAAGACTAGAAATTATTTATCACATTTATCACACAAGATTTAATAATCACAAAAGCATCTAAGAAAGGACTCTAATAGAGTCCAAACAGCAATTTCTGTGTAGCCTTGTAGGGATACTGCTGCCACGTTTTATATTTTCTGATGCTTGTGGATATTCTCATCTTGGAGTTTGATCTAAACAGTATTTGGTTTTAAAGTAAACCTACAAGCTGTGGGAATGTGCCGCCATTCATGTAGGCATACTTATTAAAAAGGAAAGAAATTGCAACTATGCAGTTATTTAAAAAAAAACATGCAATTATTAACTGGGCAGGCCAATAAATTGGCTGATTGGCATTTTGGTATTATCAGCATTAGCTGGTACGAGTGTCCGCTTGTCTGATTAACACACAGGCCTCAGCAGGTCTTCGCTATCCTTTGTGTTAGTTCAAAATATCATCCAAAAACATTTTTAATTGGTGTTCAAACGTTTTAATTGGAAACTTTCATATTAATTGGAAATTGTAATTATTTGGAAATTAAAATATGAGGGGAATTTTGAACAAATACTGTGCAAAATAAACATTAAATTTGCTATATGTAATTTCTTTACCACTAGCGGCAGCCAACAAAATAAACCTATGAATAGCTTACTTATATTTGGCTCTGCATTTAAAGCTTGTAAAGGTGAAAGTTTTTTAACTTAAAAAAAATAAAAGTAGTTCCCCATTTATTCTGACTGACCTTGATTTTTGCGTATGTGATTTTTTTATGTGTTCTGATAAAATGTGCATATAAATAAAATGTAACATGCTTAAGAAAAAACTTCTGACCTGACTCTCCACTGAATTTGGTCTAGAAATTACAAAGGATTAAACAACATACCAAGGATAGCTAGGATTGGAGATTGGGTGTCAATGATCACAGCTTTACACTTGGGATAAGGTTAGGATAGCTTACACTTTTCAGATGTGAACCACAAGACATGTCAAATAATGTATGAATCCCTGTACATAAAGCAAGTTGACTGATATCTTGATCAGGTGGAACAGTATGTTCTCATGATTACCGTCTATCACAGTGGGCCCCAGCTCTGCCACAAGGATATAATTCTCTCCAACATTGATCTTTACAGTCTTCTCAGTCAAATCAAGCATGTTGCCTGGATTCACCCTGGAGAAGCAACCCTGAGCTCTGAACAATAGCACAGACACTGCTACCTCATGGTTATTCAGCTTAGATCTCTGGGAGACACGCACTGACCCTAGGTCACATTCATTAGAGGGAAAATCTAATTTCACTGAAGTTTGGAAGTGGGGGAAATAGGAGCTTGCATTATAGTGAATTTAAAAAAAATTATCCTATTTAAGTGTTTGAGCTGAAAGACAGAACACTTGTAAAGGCCTAATAAGGTCTTACATCATCAAAAAACATGCCCAAATGGGATGAAAACTTCCTCTGAATGACAATCCAAGGTCTCATTGATGCAAACATTACTTTAAGAGCCTCTTCCCACACAAAAACAAGGGAAGTAGACACATGATCTCAAGTAAAGTACCCTCTCATGACCTGATTTCTTGATGCCATTATGAGAGTTTAGCGAGTTAAATAAGATTCAAACTGGATTACAAGTGAGACAGCTTTAGGTACGTAAATCAGAAAAATATGAATTCATAAATATTTATGCATTTCAAGAGATTTCTCAGAAAGTAAATAGAAGTGAAGACATCATGATATTAAATTAGTTTTCTACACAAGTTAAAATTATTTAATAAAAAACAACTGATGACAGCAGACAGCATGGAAGAAGTGTGTTAAAAGCTTAAAATAATTAGATTAAAACTAATTTGAGGAACAAAAGGATTCATGAACAACAAAAATGGAAAAGGTAACATATGTTTTAATAAAAAAAATTGTAAACATTTATGACATATAAAACACATGTGACAAACTACCAATAAAAATGTGTTACCATGCCCGACCTGATTTGAATGAAAAATACCTTTGTCTAAAAAACATATTTAAAACTTTCTGTAAATATATGCATTCATAATATAGTTAACCCTTGACTTAATATATGCCAGTGTAGTCTGATTATGGTCATTTGTTTCCTCAAGAGCTTTTACATTAATGATGATAGTGAAAATTCACATAAATTATAGAAATTTAAGAGGGGTTTTAACTAGGTGTTTGAAAACTTCCATTTGTGTAATTGGACTTTAGACTCCAAATCTGATCATAACTGAAATATAGCTCTTGTGATGACTTCCGTGTAAAAAGGATTATAATGTATGCAGGTGCTACTGGTTTTTTAGATAAATTTTACTATCAAAAATAATATCGGTGGGGGGGGTCTAGATATGTTAACAAAGAAAGCAAAATTGCGGACTAGATCCAAAATGGCAGAATAGATCCAAAATGGCAGACTAGATCCAAAATGGAGGATTAGATTCAAAGTGGAGAACTAGGTCCAAAATGGAGGACTAGATCCAACATGGCAGAGCCAAAGATCATTTGAAAGTGGAAGGAAAAGAAGAAAGAAAAGATGGCTGGATCAGTTCCAGAGCAGTGGAGCTGATGCCACGTGAGGTTGGAAATGAGCAGACACACAAAGGAACTGACAAAACAGGCAGGAGAATTTGAAACACCAGCCTGAGTCAGACATAAACCAAGGCGCCGCTCACTCATTGAATATCATTGAGAGAGAGAGTGAGAGAGAGCGAACAAATAGGTGCATGAAATCTAATTGAGGGTGACCCCTCGTAACAGCAGGACTGAATTACTTGTTCAGATCACTCAACAAAACAACATCTTACCCAAAAATTATGATATCCCAACTCAAAACAGCAAACAGCAATCAGAGTAAAATATACAAAATATACTCAATACAACAGCATTTAGAATCAGCATTTTTGTGCAAGCAAAATCACAGTTTCTAAACTAAATCTGCACCGATATCAAGCCTTACTTGGGAAATCCTGTGTGATTTCAGCAGGGTTGTCCGTTGTCCGTCTGTGGCATTGAGTGGTCAGGAGAAATGGTCTGGATTGGTCCTTTGTCTTTCGCTCTTCAGCGAAAAGACACCTCACTGCTTTATTCCTCGGGTCCAGTGATGGAGAGAAATGCTGGAGATAGTCAACGTTGACAGAAAACAAGTGAGAAGGGAAGCTGGTTGCTGTTTCTGTTTTTTAAAATAAATTCACTGTTGTCTTGTAGTGAAAAATGAACAAACCAGTTATCATAAGTATACTAGAAGATTGGAACAAAGATAAGTAAATGTTACTCTACCGTGGCCAATTGGTTATGTTAGAAAAAATGTGTGTCTTTGTTCTTAGTCTAAAAAGGAGGGAAAACTCCTTCAGTATGCACACAAATACAGGTGTCTGTTTAACAGCCAGCTGCTTTCGACCAATTGCATTTGATACTGGGTCCATGGGCGGGACTTCACATCCAGCTGTGAAACTGTGAAGGACCGTGGGAAACTGAGTTCAATGTCTCTCCTTTGATTATAGAACAAAGGAACATGCGGTTTCCGCTGCCATTTGGATTGGGCCAAGGCCCTACATGTGGAAAGAAAAACCCACCTTCACAGTCTGGTCCAGGGATGCCATGGTGACATGAGCTTGTGGTCCCATCAGGCCGCAGTGGATATCGGTGATGGGGAGTGAGTGGTGGGTCAGGATGTGATGAGGTTCTGGTGCGCGGGAGGAATCTGACTGAACAACACTGAAACAAAGCCGGGGGTCCAGCAGATCAGAATAAACAATCTATGTTCAACAACTATAAAGCCCGTACTGTAAAGACGTGGTTCTCTTCTGGTAGACTGCAATCCAAAAATGGGTCGCAGGTTTGTTCTGGTAGGCCGGTGGACAACAGGAAAAACAATGCTAAAGGCAAATAATAAAATACAACATACCATATAATCTTGCCTAGTTAGGATAGCAAAATAAATGGGCCTTACAAAATAAATGGGCTTTTCTGATGGACATTTGGTGCCATGTTGGAATGCCTTGGACTTGGTGTCCAATGTAAAATCTACCAGTTCAGAACCACTGTTATAAATTTCATGCTTTGCATCTTAATAATGTATTAGAAATGCCACTAATGCCATCACAAAATCTCTGCCTGATGAGTTAATTAAAAATAATAACTAGTAATAATAATAATTTCAGCAATTTATGCAGTCAATATTATGAAGTGTTACATGTGTGTGGCCAAAGAATCAGTTACAGAAAAGACAGAAATGTAATCAAAGACAGACAGAGCATGGAGAGATATCCAGATGGAAACACAGAGATGGATAAACCGAGATGAGCCAGAACCGAGCCTCATTCTGTCAGCTCCACTGCATGACGCAGTACCTCTGGGTGAGCTAAGGGGCAGACCTGTCTAAAACAACATCTGTGATACACAGCCACACTCTCTCTCTCTCTCTCTCTCTCTCTCTCTCTCTCTCTCTCTCTCTCTCTCTCTCTCTCTCTCACACACACACACACACACACACACACACACACACACACACACTCACAAATACAGCCTGTTCCTGATCTGTAATGATTATTATCTGTGAATGTATTAAGTTACATTCTTGGGTGAGCAACTACATTTCATTCACAGTTCATTAGACTAGAGGTGCTGCTGTTGGTGCAATCATGAATTCCTGAGTTATTGCAGAGGTCCAAGACACAGAGTGACCTCTAACCGATAAGAGAAAATTATATGGCATAACAGCCATAAAGCAACATGCAGGGGAAAACACCTCTTTTACTCTCTACTGTACTCTCAAAGAGAGAATTATTATTTTGTTTCACATTATATTAGTAACACAATAATTTGCTTTGTGGATAGACTGCCCAGTCTATCATCGATCGTATACTGCTTTCAAATCACAATTACACCAATCAACATTAGGGATGCACATATCCGATCTAATTTTTTTCTATTCAAATAGTAACGTCTAGGTTACTGTCATAACCACCCTTCCCTGATGGAGGGAACAAGACGTTGTGTCGGTGAAGTAACACTAGGGGTCTCTCTTGAGAGCCTCAGTTGCCTCTGAGCTTTGAAAAAATGACAATTGTAATTCACTGACAGAATATGTATGTCCCTCCCCCGGACACAACGGGTATAAAAGGAGGGAATCATGCATCTGTTTAGTCAGGTTTTGCACTGAGGAGCCGAGAATAGCCGCAGAGACCACATCCTGCCCAGGCCAAATGTGGCAAATACGTCACATGGGATTATGAGCCACACATGGAAGTGGAGCGGAGGTAGGTCCTACCTGGTGAGGGAGGAGCTCTACAAACACAGCGACCGAAGGCAGGGGGAGCTGCCCAAGGGTGACGCGGGTTCGCCAACTGGGTGAAATACAACACAGGGGGTAATCGTGATGACTGATACCTGTGGAGCTCCTATTCCAGTACAGAGTAATTAGTACCCATAGTAGGTTCTGTCGGGAATTCTAGAAGGCCAGTGCAAGGGCGTTGATGACCTCATGGACAATCCTCTGTTGGGGAAAGTGACCGATTCCACTGTCCACCACAGCAAACAAAGAGCTGCTCAGAATCATCTAGAGCTCTGAGTGCGGTCCAAAATATGTTCACAAGGGGGGGCACCCTAGGCGAGCACGCGAGTTGGAACGGTGCCGAGGCATGATATGCTAGATCGCCTCCATCTGCTTCTTTATCGGCAAGAACTGCTCGGCGAAGTCCTTGACGGTGTTGCTGAATAGGGCGAGCTGGGAGATGGCTGCGTTGAGAAAGCGTGCTTTGTCGGTGTCGCACATCTCAACCATGTTCAGCCACAGATGTCGTTCATGGACCATGAGTGTGGACATCATCTGTCTGAGTGCCCGTGCTGTGACCTTCGTGTCCCGGATGGCGAGGTCAGTTGCTGAGCGCAGCTCATGCAGCACATCGGGATCAGGACTCTCCAAGTGAAGATCTTTTAGCACCTTGGCCTGGTGAACTTGTAAGAGGGCAATGGCATGCAGGGTGGAGGCCACCTGTCTGGTGACACTGTAGGCTTTCACCGTCAGGGATGATGTTGTTCTGCAGGCCTTGGAGGGTAGTGTCGGACGATCCCGTTAGGTGGCCGCATTCTGTGGGCACAGGTGCATTGCAACTGCTTTGCCCACCTGGAGGACCTCTGTGCACCTGTGGGCCGCCCCGCCGTCAAGGGTAGTGAGAGTGGACGAGCGAGGAGATCGGATTTTAATAGTAAAAGGTGCCCTCCACGACTTTGTCAGCTCATCATGCACTTTCGGGAAGAAGGGGACTGGGGGAGCTTGGCTGTGAGCGGCACCCTGACCTGATGAACCAATCATCTAGCTGCGAGGCTTGAGTGGAGGACGGAGGGTTCCAGTCTAGCCCCACGCTCAAGACGGCCCAGTCAAGCATGTCGGCCATCTGCGCGTCGGCCTCAAACTGGGCAGGCCGACCCATAGGTGGCAGTCGAGTCCAGTCAAGTCCTCTGCGTCAGACGGCGCTATGCTCTCCTATGCATCGGCGATGTCATCATCCAGCCCTGGGGGTCCGAAGGAGACATCAGACTGGTCATGGGGCGAGCCGGTCTCATCTGGGACCTGGACAGAAGCAAACTAACGTGCTGGGGGGGCGGGTTGTTTGTGGGGTTTTACCCGGCAAAGCCATGCCCGCTGAACTCCCCAAATCGCCTTTATTGCCAGCCGGGTTGACCTCCATCCCGTGGGAGGAAGGTGCGATGCAGGTGATGGCTGGAGTGGCATTTCCTTTCACAAAGGAAAGCTACGACTGCAACATTCCCATGATCAAGTTCTCGCAGTGAGAACAAGAACAATCCACAAATGTCTATGAATGTCAGAGGCGGAGAGATATCTTTCGCATCCAGGAAGTACACACAGGCAGAAAGGCATCTTCAAAAAGACGAGTCTTTAAAAAGACTTTCAATGCCAAATGTGTTACTCTTTTAGAGAAATTATGCTATTTTAGAGGATTTATGCTCTTTTAGAAGTGCTGTCGAAGTGTCCAGGGGTGTAGATTGCACGGGCGTGCAGAGAAGAGAAAGCCGCTGGTAACGTGCCGTAAGGTCCAACAGCAAAAGTTCTGTAGAGGTGAGTGGAACAGTCGTGAATAACCAGCTTGCTGGACACACAACAGCTCGACTCTGAAGAAAAAATCTGACTAAGCAGATGCACGATTCTCTCCTTTTATACCCGTATGTCCGGGGGAGGGACATGCGAATTCTGTTCGCCAATTCTCATTGGCCTTTTCTCAAAGCCCAGAGGCAACTGAGGCTCTCAAGAGAGACCCCTAGTGTCACTTCACCGAAACAACATTGAGTGAGAGACAGAATGGGGACCCTATTTCTATACCAGATTTACAAAAGTACTTAAAAGGAATATTCCAGGTTCAATACAAGTTAAGCTTAGATGACAGCATTTGTAGAAGAATGTTGATTACTACAAATATTTATTTTGACTTGTCCCTCCTTTTCTTTTAAAAAATGGCATAAACCCTAAAATAACCGTTTTAAACAAGTTTTCAGCTCAAATAATAAAAAATTATAATAGAATATTTAATGTTAATGCTTTTTTTAAATTGTAAGCTTCACATTTCTGCTTTTTAAACCATCCAAAAATAGGCCCCCTTCACTTACATTTTAAGTTTCTCACTGTAACCTTGAATTTTTTCAAGATTAGAAGGGACGACTTGAAATAATTTTTAAAATTATGCACAAATGATGTCGACCAAGCTTAAATTGTATTGAACCCAGAATATTCCTTTAACTATAGGGCAGCACTATTATGAGAAAAATCGGAATTGCTGAGTATTTCCCTTGATAATTGTGATAATTTCGATTAATAGAATTTGTATTACAACACTTACCTGTATTTTGTGTGAAGCAACTGACAGAGCTCCTCATCTTTTCAGCCAACCCTGCTGTTGAGCACAACATCATCATTCAGCTGAGTCATCTACAATACACTATCCAAAACAGAAAACGAGGGGTAACTATCGACACCAAACAACCAGATCCTGTAGATTTGCACTCTACAACATTAGAGAGATAAGACTTCCTCTCTGAACATCCAACATAACTCAATTTTCGGTTTATTGTCATATCTAGACTTGATTATTGCAATTCTCTCTTAGCTGGCCTTCCTGCATGTGCAATTAAGCCTCTGCAAATGTACCAAAATGCAGCAGCACGTCTGGTCTTCAACAAACCCAAGAGAGTGCAAGTTACACACCTCCCTGTCTCTCTCTACACTGGGTGCCAGTTGCTGTACATACAAAGTTCAAGGCTCTGATGCTGGCATACAGAACAATCACTGGTTCTGCATCAGTTTACCTAAAAACATTAATGCAGAGCTACATCACCACCAGAAGGCTGTGGTCTGCAAATGAGTAGCGACTTGTGGTACCAATACAAAGAGGCACCAAATCACTTTCCCAGACTTTCGGCTTCACTGTACCACAATGCTGGAACAACCACCAGACTCCCACTCTGTATACAAAAAACGGCTGAAGACACATATTTTTCATGAGCACTTGGCCATACAGACATTTTATATATATATATATATATATATATATATATATATATATAGTTGAAGTCAGATGTATACCTACACCTTAGCCAAATACTTTTAAACTCACGTTTTTCACACTTCCTGACATTTTAGCATAGAAAATATTAGGTCAGTTAGGATCACTACTTTATTTTAAGAATGTGAAATGTCAGAATAATAGTTGAGATAATTATTTATTTTAACTTATAATTCTTTCATCACATTCCCAGTGGGTCACATGTTTGTATACACTTTGTTAGTATTTGTTAGCATTGCCTTTAAATTGTTTAACTTGGGTCAGTCATTTTGGGTAGCCTTCCACAAGCTTCTCACAATAAGTTGCTGGAATTTTGGGCCATTCCTGTAGACAGAACTGGTGTAACTGAGTCAGGTTTGTAGGCCTCCTTGCCCAGACATGCTTTTTCAGTTCTGCCCACAAATGCTCTATCAAATTTTCACTCCAATACCTTGACTTTATTGTCTTAAGCTATTTTGCCACAACTTTGGAGGTATGCTTGGGGTCATTGTCCATTTGGAAGTCCCATTTGCGACCCAAGCTTTAACTTCCTGGTTGATGTCTTGAGCTTTTGCTTCAATATTTCCACTCAATTTTATTTTCTAATGATGCCATTTATTTTGTGAAGTGCACCAGTCCCTCCTGCAACAAAGCACCTCTACAACATGATGCTGCCACCCCCATGCTTCACGGTTGGGATGGTGTTCTTTGGCTTGCAAGCCTCACCCTTTTTCCTCCAAACATAACAATGGTTATTATGGCCTAGCAGTTAAATTTTTGTTTCATCAGAGCAGAGACCATTTCTCCAAAATGACAGTTTCTCCAAAAAGTAAGATCTTTGTCCCCATGTGCACTTACAAACTGTAGTCTGGCTTTTTATGGTGGTTTTGGGGCAGTGGCTTCTTCCTCGTTGAACAGCCTTTCAGGTTATGTCGATATAGGACTAATTTTACAGTGGATATAGATACTTGTCTGCCTGTTTCCTCCAGCATAAAGGACCTTTGCTGAAGTTCTGGGATTGATTTGCACTTTTCACACCAAAATATATTCATTTCTAGGAGACATAATTTGTCCCCTTCCTAAGGCTGCATGGTCTCATGGTGTTTATACTTGTGTACTATTGTTTGTACAGATGAATTTGGTACCTTCAGGTGTTTGGAAATTGCTCCCAAGGATAAACCAGAATTGTGAAGGTCCACAAATTGGTTGAAAGAGGTCTTGGTTGATTACTTTTGATTTTCCATTGATGTCAAGCAAACAGTCAAATAGAAAAACAGACAAACAGTCCATAATTTCACATAATTTCCCAGGACATTGTGTATAAGTGTTTTTGTACTGTATACGGTTTTGTACATGCCTTATGACAGAACTACCAGATAATGAACAATTAGTTCTGCAATGTTTCCTATCAAATGAATCCTTGTGTGAATATAAAATTCTGATAGCATGCACTGTATGCTTGCTATATTAATCAGAGCATAAAGGGGCACACATTAACAACTTACCCCCCAATCATGCAAATGAGTCAGCTTCCAAACAAAGGAACATTTTCCGCTTGGGAATTGCACCTTTCTCATTGGTCAAGCCAAACTCTAGAGGAGAGACCTCCATCAGGAGTTAAAGGGACACGTCCAGCCTCTTACTGACTCTCTCTTTTCCCCTGGCTTTTTCCACTGGATCTGTCCCTTGACCCACTGCTGCATGGTCATGCTGACCATGAGGTTGCAGGCTGGCAGGCCTCAATACCTCAAGCCATGTGCAATTACCTGGACCATAGAGTCAATGAAATTCACCTAATTTCTTCATCCTAATTTCTTCATTCAACACGGAAGAAATTGGTTGCAATTGACCCAAGGAACCATCAAGATGTTCTCCTGCAACTGCATCCAGGCTCTCTCAACAGCCAATGCAATTGCAAATATCGTACAGGTAACTAACTGAACCTAGTTTTAGTATAACATGAAAACCCCTTTGTAACAAAGGTGCTTTTGAATTAAGAGCTTGATGGTCAAAATGATTCTTTTCATAACTGTATTTTGACTATTCTGTTCCGGTTGCATTTTATTAAAATCTTTCCCTTTCCCATATATGAATGATTTCGTGTGTATGTTTTTTGTTTAGATTAGTTGTGTTCATTTTTTAGTTAAATAAACTTTTGTGTATATTCTTGCAAGTTGATTCTGGTCTGCTTGTAAATCAATGTAAATTTAATGATTCGATCTCAGCTCCATGCTAAGAAAGAGTTATGTTTGTGTGGCCATGAAAAATATCCTTTCTGAGAATTGATAGACAATCAATACTGAGTGTTCGCTGGATGAACAGATAAATTGATTGTAATGTTAATTCAGCTACCTCAAGTTGATTCTGTTAACCGATCCAAATGTTCATAATTAATTATAATGATTTATGATTAATTATTCATGTTTGCCATTTAATGATATGTTGACTGTGGTATATTTTGATAAACGATTTCACTTCAGAGTTATACCTATATGAGTAATATTGTTGTCAATAAGACATGAGAATAATATTACTCCAATAAGAGAATTAATTATACTTCTCTTATTAAAGCTAATTCCCTACAGTAGAAATTGTGAGCTGATACAAGACGTTGTATTTCGATTTTAATAGTGGAGAATTTATTCAGACAAATAATCTAGTTATTGGTCATTTATCTAAATTATAACGGTTGTCAAAACAGGACTGAATCCATTATACATTTACTTACATCGTAATGTAGAAATAAGACCATTTAATTTACTTTCTAGCTCACACACACTGTTTCTATTACAAACAATGGTAACGTACACAACATTTTAACCCGTGCAGTGTATATTTATCATACTGAATTAACTACATATATTGGTGTGAGAATAAGGGCACTTTAACTGATTACTGTATATTTGTGCATTGTGGAATTGATTAAACTGTTTTCATTAGTGTTGACCCAGATAACAAATCACTGGGGTAGGTTGCTATGGCGATGAAAGTTCATGGGAAGTCCTAAAGAGACTCTTCCGTGGCAATCTACCGTGCATGCACAACCTGCCGACGCCATATTGTAAACACAGTACAGCTAAGCTAATAGCAAAACACAACACTGCCAAACTAACCAGTTAGCAAACTTTCATTGAAACCCCTAAATACGCTACAATGGTATCGCATAAATATAAAGAGATTTTTTTCAGAACTTTTCTAAAATCCAAATCAGTTTAATTAAGAGACATTTACACAGCATCATATAAAATTGCACCTTCCTCATGTTACATTCGAATGTCACTCTATGTAAAGGTGACATGCAGGTGTACATTTCAAAAGTACATCAGAAGTGTAGCACGAGCGTACCATAAGGACATGTACGAGCCCGAACCTTTAATTCCGCCGACAAAGCAGTTGAAGTCCGCTGTCTAGGATACTTTGGTATGTTAAAGACCCATGAGCACTATTGTAATACTTGATTTGTGGGTGTTCTCAGGGCTTTAATCCAAAGATGACTTAAGAAATGTATCAATAAAACCCTCGGACACGGACGAGTTCTTCTTTAGACTCCTTTTCTCTCTCTTTATTAACTTCCTCTCCCGCTCTCCTCTCTGTAACATCATCTCCCCCGTCATAATAAAAGTCCTCACAACAACATCCACTTTAACACAATATATACACTGCTGAATTATCATTGAAATATTAAAATATGACATCAGCATTAATCTTTTAATATAATGTGCTACACTTAACTCTTACACTGTCAATGTTGATGGTTACCAAGTCTGTTAATTTTGTCACAAAAACATATCAGCTCAAGCGGGAAACACTCCGTGAGCACCATCTGTGAAGAATACTGTATATGAGGTCTTAAATACATGACATGGGGGAGCATAAACCAGTGATCAGACAGAACTAATAACAAAGTAATCAAACAATGAACTAATGAAAACAAGACACACGAACATGGAGGGAAACATGAAATCACATGACAAGAACCAGGAATTAGACTTTTCAAAATAAAAGACATGAAAACATAAACCAACAGAATAAACATGAACACACATCTAAACATGACACTGTCTTTTCTACTGTAAATAAAAAATAAAAATTGGATAAAAATGAAAAACAAAAGAGTTATTCACATTTTTTACAAGTTATACACTGAATGTGAGCAACACAGCAATCGAAAGTTTTTACGATTATTTAACTTCACCAGATGTAATAATCTTGTTTATTTTTTCGAATAATGCTCCAGCCATTCTAAAATTCTAGATTGTAGCTTCATTGTCAACTCAGAATGTGACCAAATATATGGGGAGGGCCAAAAGGTGGATGATAATTGTTTAAAACAATATAAAAAAAAATATACAATTTATAAAATTGGTAATCATATCAGTTATCCATAAAAATAATTATCATTATTTCTATATTGGTGCATCTCTAATAAATATACAAATGAAAACATAAAAAAGCCAGATACCCAAATTTGAAAAAGCTGAATGTCCCGTAAGTTACTCCATTCCTTTGCTTTAACCTGCTGTATCTTTAAAACCTAAGTCTCTCTAGAGAGAGTCTTTGGGTCGACATAAAAACTTTGAGCAGTTCTTTGGCAGAGAGTGTGGCCACTGCAATCAGTTTAAGCCCTCCTGCATCTGCCAGCTAGAGAATGTCCCTCTCACACTTTAGATTCCCCTCATTCTCCTCAGCACTTCATTCTTCATGCTGTGCTGCGCTTAGCATCGTTCTCTCAGCAGCAAGGTCACAGCCAGCAACAGTGGAAACTATTCAACTTACAGCAGAAACCTGAGTGCCGAACAGGGGCGACTTTTATAGCTAAACATGATTAAGCCGTTACAAACAAGGGCTCAGGGAATCAATAACAGCTGGACCTGTGCTGCTAAAAATAAACGTGAATGCACTCAACAAACAACAAATCATGGTCCTAATGAGGACCTTGTCATCTGTCTGGAGTGGTTCACTGTGGCCTGTTAGAGAAAGGAAGGTGGGAAGTTAGGCTAATAAGGGTACTACTAAGACGTGACAGTAAATGTACCCCTATTCTCACATAGCAAGGATTATAATGCACCCCAAAACACAAAATCTAGTGAGCTGCCTACTACAAATACGGCATATTTATTAGGCTTGGGATCAAGGCCTTTTTCACACATCAATAATCAGAAGATTGATTATCAATATATTGGGGTTTTTTCAGCTTGGTCTGTGTGTGTGATCGCGACAGCAACTGGCTACATTAAGTGCTATATCAACCTCTTGTGGTCTCCCAATTCTATTATGCCACACTATTAAGCAGAAGGCCAAATGAGTGAATTGGAAAGCATGCAAATTATGCTTCTAATTTAAATGTTGGAAATTTTTTATATAGCGATGCCTCAAAAATATATAGATAAAATCATCGATAATCAATCAATAATCGATATACATTTAAATTTTATGACATCCCTACCATATACTACAGAGTGACATATATAAAAGAAAATTACAACCTAATACAAATTCTATTCATGTTTAAGTTATGTTTGCTTTCTTTGCTGTTTCATAAAAAGAAGAAACATTTATGTAAACAATGGGTATAATTACATGAGCAAGTTACATTCTATCTGTGAAAAACATTGATATTTGTAAAACTGTTAGGGTTAGGTTTGGGGGACCTAAACAATATTAGGCAGGTGGTTTTAATTCTCGAGACTTACAGAAATACTCAAACCAGCCTATCTAGCACCAACAATCATGCCACAGTCCAATTCACTGAGATCACATTTCTTCCCCATTCTGGTGGTTGATGTGAAATTAACGCTCATGACCCGTATCCGCGTGATTTTATGCACTGCTGCCACATTATTAGATAATCGCATGGATGATTAATGTTGGTGCCAGATGGGCTGGTTTGAGTATATCTGTAATTGCTGATCCCATGGTCTCTAGAATTTACTCAGAATGGTGCCAAAAACATCCAGTTACAGCAGTTCTTGTTGATAAGGGAGGTCAAAAGAGAATGTTCAAAAGTCTATGGTAACTCAGATAACCTCTCTGTACAAATGTGGTGAGAAGAATTTTTGGGGCATCAAAAGTGCATTCGAACAAACACATTTGATGCTCTAAAATGCTGGTAGGCAGCTCACTAGGTTTTGAAACACATCCACAGAAAACAGTATACTCACAGCTCAGTGTGAGTATCAGAGAACATTGATTATAGTGATGGCTGAGAGGTTATTCTGCCAAGTGATACAGATACAGAACAATAGATGCGTGTCATCTCCCTTCAAAACTATGAGAGACAGATGCTGAATTATTCATTTCAGTTTGATGGCTGCACAGGGCTCTCCTGCCTCCTTTCATATATTGTAGTACGTGGGCCTGGTTTACCTTAGCTAATGCCATCAAACAAACATGATGTGCATTCATTTAGGATTCCTGTGAGTCTCTCACTGCAAGGTGTCGCTGGTCTTCTTCTTCAACCTTCAGTTCACAACAAGTACCTATGTCAGTAAAACTCAGCAGGAAAGCTCAAATGGGAAGCCTGACATTATTCAGAAACATACCACAGTGACTTGTGTATAGGGCTACAACTAACAATTTTATATATATATATATATATATTTTTGTAACCTCCGTTCCCCGATGGAAGGAACAAGACGTTGTGTCAATTGTAGTGACATAAAGGGTCTCTTCTGAGAGCCTTGCATACTTCTGAACTTGAGAAAAGGCCTATGTCAAGTTGGGAGACCCAGACATACGGGTATAAAGGGGAGCGAGCGAGCGTCTGTCAGACAGGTTTCACTGAGGAGCCAAAAATAAGGTTATGGCGCATTACAGTGGTAGGGATAGTGACGTGGCAAGGGGAACACATCGTCTCATTCCTTCCCTTGGGAACGGAGGTTACAACAGTAACCATGATGTTCCCCTTCTGTCACTCGCTTGACGTTGTGTCGATTGTATTGGCACAAGGGGTCCAACTTCAAAATACCATGCACTAACCCATGTTACAGCTGAGCCAGGTGCAAGCAAGCTGTTGCGTTCTAGAGGCAGCTGGGTTGGCTGAACTTAACCCTACCCAACGGCCCCAATAAAAGGTGTCATATACCGCACTTAGGTTCCCAGTACCCATACGGGAACAGGCAACATGACTTGTATGGGAGCCAGCCGGCCAGCCGCGCCTTTTCTATCTCTATGTTTCTCCTCATAGAGTTAAAAGTGGCTGGGGCTATCTTAACGGTATGATGCGTCGGGGAAGGCGTCCTTTACCGTTCCTATTCTTTCAGGGGGAAAAGGCCCTGCGGAGACCACGACCTGCCCAGAATGGTATATATATAATACATACGGGGGTTGTAAAGCCACCCGTGGACATGGTGCTGTGGTAGATCCTGCCTGGCAAGGGAGGAGTTGCTACAGACACGGCGACCGGGGGCAGCGAGAACTGCACAAGGGAGACGTGGTTCCTGGTGCCCGGAGCCGAGGTACCAATCGCGATTTGGGGGGAGGACAGAGGGTTCCAGTCCAGCCCAATGCTCACAGCGGCCCAGGAAAGCATGTCAGACTCTTACTGGGCAGGCTGGCCCGAGGATGGGAGTCTGGTCAGGTCTTCAGCATCAGATGCCTGAATGCTCTCCGATGCAGCAGCGATATTGTCATCCAAACCTGACTCCAGGGATGAGGCAAACTTGCCATGAAAACGAGCGTGCAGGGGGGAGGATGTTTTGTGGGGCTGTGCCCAGTGAAACCGAGCCTGCTGCCATCCACAAATCGCTTCCATCACCAGCCGGGTCATCCTCAATCAAGTGGGAAGAAGGAGTGATGCGGGGGTGGCGGCTGGAGTGGCGTCCATTTTGAGAAATGACTGCCGCGACCGCAACGTTGCCATGGTCATGTCCTCGCAGTAAGAACATGAGCCATTCACAAATGCTACCTCGGTGTGATCGCTACCCAGGCACACAAGGCAGCGTCTATGACCGTCGGATCTGGAGAGATACCGGCCACATCCAGGAACTACACAGCGACGGAAGGGCATCTTTAAAAAGACGCGTCCTGAAAAGTTCAACGCTTGCTTGTGTATGTTGCTCTTTTACCAGAAAAAACTCTGAGAATAAACTCTTTTAGAGAAATCTATACTTTTAGGAGAGAAGTGCTGTCAAAGCGCCCAGGGGCAGTGTCTGCATAGAGTGCAGAGAGGAGAAAGCCGCTGGAATGCGCCATCAGTTCCAGCAGAAAGCTCTCTTGCAGAGGTGGGTGAAGCAGTCCATTTGGCTCTGAAGAAAAAATCTGTCTGACAGACGCTTGCCCGCTCCCCTTTATACCAGTATGTCCGGGGGTACAGCATGCAAATTCTGTCTGGGTGCAGTTTCAATCTCTCTCCCTATAGATCGGCACATAATATTCCCTCAACTTTGCGATCTATGTCACCTGAAGCTGTTTGGAAAGTTTAGAGTGCATCTGGACTGTGAGCTGTGTAATTCTTCCTTTCCTCAGTCAGGCGCAAACTGCAGTGCTGCTCTTGTGCATCATCATTAGAGTTTAATGTGATCTCATTACGTTAAATGAGATCAAACGACTATTCACACGAACGTTGTCATCGACAATTTTTAAATTTTAAACGTTGTCAATAACGTTGACTAATCGTTTCATCCCTATTGTGTATGTATCTGGAAGTTTGGGTATCTGTAATAATTGATAATGCTCTGGGAGCTGTGAGGTGAATGTCTTTATTCATCAGCCTTAACTCTAGAGCTTCAAAGCATGTTACTTTGGATCAATAACAATAACAGCACAGCACAAAAGAAACAGACTAACTGACTGAACCCAAGAGCAGCTTAGATGCTGAAATACCCCAACCTAACTGAGAGCAGTGAAAATAAAACGCCTGGGGTTACAGGAATGAGCGCTCCAGTTTTCAGGCGTTTGAAAGTCAGTTTTCACATGTTTTATATCTTAATTACTCTGGTTGAGGTGTTCTCAAAGACATCTTGAAACAAACTGGAGCTGTACGGTTGTTTAGCTGGATTAATTTCTGTATCTGCAGGCACACATAAAAAAAAAAAAAAAACTCATGGCGCCATCTACTGGGCTTGAAATGAAAACTGCCCTGTGACACTGAGGATGTTATCTGTTTAAATGAGCACATAACAAGAACATCTCATGGTCATATTCCTCACAAAATCAAAAGAGAAAAAAAAATATTCTACTCATAACAAAAATTATTGTTGGAAACAATGAAAGCTTGAAAGGTAAACAATTAGAGTGGTGTTTAGTAAACCTGGATAGATTCCATATAAGAGCCATATTGTCTTTCCCTCCGACACAAAATGACTTCTGTCATGCGTGAATCTGATAGTAACGACGTAAAAAGGCCAGCAAATATCCTGTTGACACCTATTGGGAAGTTATAACGTTGACATTGAGTACAAACATTAAGACTGATAACATCAACAATAGAGTGAGATTCATCCTCGCTGCAAAATGAGAGACTATGTTTAATGAGAAATATTTAATCTTTATAAGTAATAAAACTAACAGGGCAAAGCTAATTTGTGACCAAAACAAAATCTCTTCACCTCCCACAGGTATATAGCTTCAGCAATGCCTGCCAGTACATAAAGACCATTAAGAGAGGCACACAGACAGGTAACAACCCCAGGACACACAATCTTCTGCTGTAGTTGGTCCTGAAAGGTAAACGCAGAGCATTAACAAATAACTGAGAACCAAAACAGATTCAGCACACTACACAAGACTTTGTACATCTAATAACACTGTTTTTGTGATGAGATTTTTTGAGAGAAACATTGTTTTTAAGCAGTGATTGCCATGAACAAAAGTTTGACAATTAATTTTTAAAAGAAATAATATTCAATGTTTTTTGTATATATATCTATAGATAGATAGACAGACAGACATAACCGGTCAAAACATTTGAATCATTTAACTGAAATGTTTCTCGTGATCTTAAAAATCTTTTGATCTGAAGGCGTATGCTAAAATGTTTGGAATTAGTTTTGTAGGCAAAAATATAATTGTGCCACCATATTAATTGATTTAATTATAAAACTTAAATGTAATAAAAATAAATAAATATAAATAAATAAATAAATTTTATTTAAAAAGTAGCCACACTGTAAGACACTCCTGTCACTGCAAGACATTACAACCATTTAACACACAGTGCTCTTTTTAAAGCTAATACATGTTATACTGTTGATGAACATTCCAGCTATTAATGATTCATTTATTAGATGTAATTTCTATATTTTTGTTCAGTGAGTAAATGCATCAGGGTCCACCCACCTTTCTCTGGATCTCCCACGCGTTTATGAAGTTCTTGCCGAGTCGAGGTCCTAAAATGTATTCCCCATTCAGGACTATTAAAGCCCTGGAGTAGGTATTGCCCCCTTGATAGGACAAAAGATTTGTCCCCGAACGAGGGTCGAAAACCACACAGTTCCAAAGTTGTCCAGCTGAGTCTGCGGTCACCACCTCTATATGCGCCGACATGTTGGACACACAAAGCGTGTATGGTTTGGATGGTGACGCGAGGCGGGTCTTTACGTTTTGACAAATAAAATAGTGCAAAATTGTATTCCATACAATTAAGTGTTTATTATATTCTTTCACTAACATGTATTTATTGAATAAGCATGTCATTTTAACACTTTAAATTGTTTTGTTTTTTGATTTTTTGGTTTGTTTGTATGTCCCTTGACTTACTCTACACCTTGTTACTCTATGTCATGATACTCTGACCTTACTGATACTGAAAATCTACATTATGAAATTATGTCACACACTGGAGGTGACATCAGCAATTCAGCAAGATAATGTTATTTTATGTGTGTAACTCTTTTGTTTTCTACATGTTTTCCTTTATTTTGTGATGTTAGTCATATGTGGTCAAGCATACCATGTTCATTCTGTTATGGGAAGATATGGGGAAAATGCATCTAATTTCAATATTTCAATTCATTTATGTTAAACTGAAAATGCACCATACGCTTACTCACTTTACTCACTCGCTAATTTTACTCACTGAATATCCACCACGTTTTTTTGTCTAGTCTGTTATTTTCCACCCTGACCATGCCCATTTAACTGGATGGACTTCTGATTTTTTTTTTTTAAAGTAATTTAGCTTGAATCTTTAACGTGTCTTTAACTTTTAATAAAAGTAAGTTTCATTCTCAAAAGTTTCAAAGACAAAAAGGCACCAAATTGTATGTGTGTGTGTGTGAGAGAGAGAGAGAGCGCGGGAGAGAGAGAGAGAGAGCGAGAGAGAGAGAGAGAGAGAGAGAGAGAGTGAGTTAATTCCTTTGAACTTGCTACACTGGTGTTGAAACCCAGGAAAACGAGGAAGAGGATACACTGCCATGGAGTCGTCACCACTGGAGAGTGTCTTCAGGTCCCTGGCCAGCATCCACCAGGCCCTCTTGGACCTACGCACGGAGCAGAAGCAGCAGTATGTTCCATGGTGCTCCTGTGGGACCAGGAGGATGACCGGTGGGTGCTGCATTGGCTCGTACCCCAGGAGATAGTGGCTGCACCCTTTCCCTGGCAGCAGAGAGCCCTCACGTGATGCTCATAAAGATGGGCCCTCAAGATGATCCGCAAGCCTACCTCGAGATCTTTGAGCACACGGCCAAAGCCATGAGATGGCCGCAGGAGCGATGGATGGTACATCTTCTGCCGCTGCTTACCGTGGAAGCCCAGATTGTGGTACAACAGCTTCCGGTCACTGACCTTCTGGACTACGAGTTATTGAAGATGTCCATCCTGCAATGGGTCGGCCACAGCCCAGAAGAACACCACCAGTGCTTCAGCTCCTTGACATGAGTGAGGTCAGCCACCTGTTTGCCTTTGCTCAGCAGCTCCATGACACCTGCCCACGGTGAAAGATAAACTGCACCGCTGGACGAAGTGGTTCAGCTTGCGGAAGACTATCTTGCGGCGTATCTGGGGCCAGAGCTCACCATGCCAAGAATGTCAGTCCTAGATGTAAAACAGGGGAGCTGGTCTACGGGAGTTTGCACAGGGAGGAAAAGAACTTGTATTACTCACTAAGTGACAAGGGCCCTTTTGAGGTCACACCTCAGATAGTGTGTCTGGATAGGGGTGGGGCAATTCAGATTTACCACCATGACCTACTAAAACCATTAAACAAAAAGAGAGGCAGTCACCTTATCCTTGGCGATGGTAGTTACGGAGAGGGAGGAGCTCAGACCAGAGGTAAATCTAAAAGCCAATCAGTTCAGCCCAGTACCTTGTGTTGACTATGTCTCCCTGTCACAACGTATGGAGGTTGCCAGTTTGCAAAAGGATTTTTCAGACATATTGTCGCCTCTCGCTGGCCGCAATAATCTCATAGAACACCACATTGAGACAACCCCAGGTGTAGTGGTATGTAGTCGTCCCTACTGATTACCCGGACACAAGAAACTGGTAGTATGGGAAGAGCTAAAGGCCATGCTCAATATGGGGGTAATAGAAGAATCCCACAATGATTGGGCCAGCCCAGTGGTTCTGGTGCCAAGAGTGATGGCTCGTTCTGGTTCTGTGTGGATTATAGGAAAGTCAACAATGTGTCAAAAGTTGATGCATATCTAATGCCTCGTATTGACAAACTGCTTGATTTGTTGTGCATGGCTCGCTATTATTCAAAACTGTATTTAACAAAGGGTTATTGGCAGATACCCTTAACACCAATGTACCATGAAAAAATGGCTTTCTCCACACCGTTTGGTTAAGCCAGATGTGACCCTTCCGATCAGGTTGTTTGGTTATGGAGAGGGTCCTCAGACCACACACTGCGTATGCCACTGCCTATTTGGATGACATCATTATTTACAGTAATGATTTGCAGCGGCACATGCTGCATCTGGGGGCTGTACAGAGGTCACTAAGATGAGTGGGGCTCATGAAGAATCCAAAGAAGTGCGCAATTGGGCAGGTGGAGGTAAGGTATCTGGGGTTCAACTTGGGTTACAGGCAGGTGCAGCCCCAAATGGATAAAACCATGATGATTGTGACCTGTACGAGACCCAAGACCAAAAATGAGGCAAGACAGTTCCTGGGGCTGGCTGGCTATTATCAAAGGTTTGTGCCTAATTATTTGGATGTCACCAGCCCGCTGACTGATCTCACAAGAAAGGGAGCTCCAGACCCAGTCCAGTTGACAGAGCTGTGCCAATATGCATTCACGCAGATAAAAGCCGCACTTTGTGGTGGGCCACTTCTGTATTCCCCTGACTTCTCTCTCCCTTTTGTTTTACAGACAGACGCATCGGATAGGGGCCTGGGTTCTGTACTTTCCCAGGTGGTGGAGGGAGAGGAGCGCCCTGCGCTGTACATTAGTTGGAAGCTCTCTATGAGAGAGAGTTAGTACAACACCATAGAGAGTGCTTGGCCACTTCAATATATTATATTGAAATATATTTATGTTAAACTGAAAATGCATCACTATACACTTACTCACTTTACTCACTCGCTTATTTTACTCACTGAATATCCACAGCGTTTTTTTGTCTAGCCTGTTATTTTCCACCCTGACCATGCCCATTTAACTGGATGGACTTCTGATTGGACTGGATGGACTTCTGAAGGGTGGTGGTCTGAATGTTTCCCCAGCCTGAATCAGGCAGGGGGGGGGGGGGGGGGGGGGGGGGGGGGGGGGGGAATGTGGTGGTGGTGGCATGGTCGATCGTTCGTCTGGAGAGAGAGAAAGAGGTAAGGGTTCTCATCTGAGATAGCTGGTAGTTGCTTGTTTCTGTGTTCACAATAGGAGATGTGGGAAAAAAAGGGCCAGTCCTCAGAGAGTGTGAGAGAGAGAGCCCAGCTGACAAGCTGTTTGTGTGTGTTGGCAGATGGCGTTTTGAGAATTTAAATTTTAGAAGCTTTAAAGTTAAGCATAGAAGCGAACACATTATTTTGTAAATAATCTCACACTTCCTCATTTCTTTTAACTTGTTACAAACATTTTCTTCTGCGCAGATACTTTATATCATCATTAAGTGTTTAAAGCAACTTCTTTAACTGGCCTCATTTAAATTCTACTTATAGAATCAGGCATAAAGTCACTGATAACACATTTTAATGTCACATTATTTCAGGTTTTACCTGTAATGTCCTTATAATTATATGTACTTCTAAATGCCTCTCACAGTGGTGTGATGTGGTGGGTGTCTGAATGTTCACAAACAGTATACTATTGCGAATAAGAACTTCTCTGTAAGTATATCAGGGCCTTAACTGTCTGCACCATTTCGCTGAGAGGACTATCTTTCTTCTCCCTGTGTGCTCCGTTGGACAGCGTATCCTTTGAACACTTCCACGTTTGATATTCATTGCATTGTTTTGCTTTCTGTTTTTCATTCAGTGAAAAGAAACTAAAACAGTCTTTTGCTTAAAGACATCTTTTTTAAGACAGCGTTTTACAAATGTTTCCTCAAGCAAATGAAAACAAACGATATATCCCTCTGTCTGATGGACATGAGCACTGTATTAAAAGCGGTGCTCAGTAAGGTTGATTGCATTCATGGTGAACGCATGAAACTCAAGATGCTTTGCTCTCTGCTCAGTTTTGTTCTGAAAGCTGAAGCCACTTCCCTCTCCTCTCGCTATACCCCTTCTGCGCTCCCGAGGGACCCCACAAGGTAGGCACGTGAGGATGGCATATAGAGCCCAGAGTTTTTAGGAGGATTTGACTGTGGCCCAAGCTTTTTGACATGAAATCCTCCTGGTCTGGGACCTAGCTCCGGTATTAAACACGCTTACGGTTTTCTCTTCAAGCAGTTTTGTATTGACAGACTGGTTTTAACTATGTCATTCTTTCTCTTCTGCACTAAGTTGTCATGAGTGTTCTAGAAGAGTGTCAGTTAATGAGGCAGCATCGAAGTGACAGACTTGAAAAGAAACGTCTCTGTTAGGAATGTAACATTGGTTTAATGAAAGGAGGGAATGAGACCCTGTGTACCTTTGCCACACTAATGATTTTTCGCTGTTAAGGGACCGAGAGATGCGAAGCAACAAGCGGCACCTGCCGATATGTAATTGCCGTGATTTTATAGGGTTTCAGAGATTGGTACTGCTGAGAGGAGCTCCCATAGTGTCAGCTGCTGGTGTAGTGTCTCGTCCCGTTCTTTTAGTGAATGAAGGTTACAGTCATAATCAAGAATTCAGCATGTTTTTGTTTGTTTGTTTGTTTGTTTTTCATCATTGTAACTTTATTCAAAAACAGCTTTCAAAGGGTCTTTAATTTCTAAAACAGACAGTGGTAAAACAGTAAGATCAAATTACTCTATAGCTCTTAACATCTTGTTGGCATCAATCAAAAATAAATATCATTCCAAAATAATAAAGATGGAAGATTAATAGAATTTATAAAATTTAACACCAATGAAATACAGCATATATTTGTTAAATTAAGTGAAGATTAAAATTTCCCATGCATTCTAATATCAGTCAATACATCATTTTTAGACTTCAGCAAAAACCGCAATGAAAATATCTAATTGACTACACTGAATATACATTTTACATCAGTGCTCTTCAGTCGAAATGTAGATTTAAATGTGCTTTAAGTCCAGGGTTGCAAGTGCACCTTAGTGGTGACCTCAGAACAGTGTTGCATCAAAACATGTACCCAAATACTCCATCATGCAGCCTTCCTCCTGTCTCTGAGAAACAAAACAAAAGTAGTTTTAGCTCATAAGCACACAGTATACATTTTCGTTATAAACACAGATGCATTGTAGAGACTGCAGTGAATCAGAATGCTCTGAATGTGACTCAGTGAATATACAAAAAGAACTTACATTGTACCAAGAGCAGACTCAGGCAAAGGATTGAGATCAGTGCAACACTACTTGTAATGGTTCCTTGGGCTGAATTGTCATTGAGAGTAAGATGGTATTCAACAGTCCCATGTTCATGTTGGTCCATGTTTTTGCACTTTGTGCTATGATCAAATGATTATAGCTTAATCTCATGAGCAACCATAATTGTGTTGTATAAAAGATTTTTGTAAAGTATTTTCACATAGCATAATCTTGAAAGTACTTGTTTTTGGTTCTTTTCAAAGAGTTAGGTGTATGGCGAATGTTTGAATATAACAGCAACTTAAAGGAAACAAATGTAATTGAAATATGCAGATGAGATATGACTTACAGTTGTTTCTGTAAATATTGCTTGCTGGTCTCGCAGGTCTGTGTCTGCTTCTCTGCAACATTTTGGAGCTGTTTGGCAGCGATTTGTAAAGCCTCACATGACTCCAACTCCTGGGCCTTCAGTGTCAAATTATGTTCCAGGGCTTCAATCTGGTCTGAAATGATAATGAAAAACACTCCTTCGTCATAACAGCTCATAATGTTTTATGTTCATTTTACAATAAACATAACTCTATGCCCATAGTACCCTCACAGTGTTAGCACTCCTCTTAACAATATTCCAAACATTCTTTGAAAAAAGAAACAATCATAATTCCATTGACTTATAAGGTAATGTCTAGGCACAGTGTCACTTATCAGTTTATTTCTTGAAGGGGCCTCGGTGATGTCAGAGCACTATTTTGGGTTTTAGCT
This sequence comes from Moxostoma hubbsi, assembly GCA_032164185.1. Lineage (NCBI taxonomy): Eukaryota > Metazoa > Chordata > Actinopteri > Cypriniformes > Catostomidae > Moxostoma > Moxostoma hubbsi. The sequence goes on from JAVLUX010000186.1 coordinate 7,595,939, forward strand.
TGTAACTGGTTACATGGTGTTGTTCAATTGCTGCTTTGTCTTAGATTTGACACTGGTGTTAAAATATAGACTTTGTGTGAAACACTTTTCTAGACATCACACCTATCCTGTTTTTTGAAAAGGCTTTCCAAAGCTGCTTTTTTGAGCTGGTTAAAGGGTTTAACAGGATGATTTTTAATCTCTCTCACTCTTGTGTTTGCCACTATTTTCATACTGCATGCATTCAGGGGTCATTTCCTGCAGTTGTATAAGGAGTCAGGAAATCCCTTGCAAATCACAATATTTGAAACCTGTTGAATTTAAACAGAGTTGTTTTGCAGTTATTCCAAACATACCAACGGGAGCAGAGAAAATCATTCAAATAAAATCAGCTACACTTATTATTCACTCACATTGAACTTGCTTAAGTTTTCCATAAATGCACATCAATGCATCATTTTAAAGGGCTAGTTCTTTCAAAATTAAAATTCTTTCATCATTTTCTCACACTCATGTTGTTGCTCAGTCACCATTCATTGCAATTGCATTTTTTCCCCTCATACAATGAAAGTGAATGGTAATGGCAGTTCTGCCTAACATCTTCTTTTGAGTTCCACTGAAGAAAGAAAGTCAATCAAGATTGGAATGCCATTACGATAAGTAAATGACAACAACATTTACATTTTTGGAGTGAACTAACCCTTTTGTATGAGAAGAAAAAGAAGAAGAATCTAACAAAAAAGTTCAAAATGTTTGATAGGTATTATACAGTTTGTTAACTTGCTACATATTGTTATAAAAGCCAATGTGGAGAAATCCACGTTTCAAACAAGAACCGCCTATTTGTTGTGTCCACCATGTTTCTATGGTTACATGGGAAAATGCATCTAAGAATATCGTCAGAGAGAGAGAGAGAGAGAGAGAGAGAAAGCACTCCTCTCATGGCTGATCTGACGAGAGGAAAAACTCTGACGTGAATTTTCCTACCTTTCTGCAGGAGGATTTCAGCAGTGAGGTTCCCCTCCATGCTTTTGTAGTCTTCAATCTTGCTCTCCAATAAGGTTATGTTACTATTCAAAAAGGCCTGTGATTAAACAAAAAGTTAATTAAACAGAAGTTCATAACTAGGGTGAGGTTTGGCCATGGATGTTAACACTAAGATATTAGGGAGTGGCTGTGAGATCTCACAAGTGTGTGAGTGAACACCACCACCTCCAAAGGTCAAAAATGATAGAATATTACACATACTGTACATGACCACAAAATTCCCTCCAGAGTAAAATTGTATTGCTCAAAGGTTGCTATTTTATTGCTTAGAGGACATAATGAAGTTCTCAGTTATGCCTCATGTAAGAATTAACTTTGTCTCAGATGTTTATTTTTTTAATTAGACACAAATTTGTAAATTGTTGACATGAAAAAATAGATTTTTGTTTAGCTCAGATAATTTTGCTTTGGATCAATTTAATGATAAATGCATGTGCTCAAACTGAAATATCTACATTTTGATTGCAGAACATGCTATCTTGACAAATCCATGCACAGTTTGTAACATAGTTGAAATGTCTAGAGGAGACACATGTGAGATTACTGAAGTCTTTTTCTAAGAAGAAAAGCCTGAGAAGCAGAAGACTTCGCCAATAGACTCCATTTGCTATCCATTTTATTCTACTGATGTCTAGCAGAGAACAAATTATTTAAAAAATCATATTTGTGATTTCTATTAGAGGACTATTTTCTATGAGGGAACCTCTCTTTATACAATATAATGCCCTCAAGTAAAGATAGCCTAAATGTTGTGGAGGGAACATTAATAACTGCAGGAACAATATGAATGTTATCATTACAGTTTTTCCAGGAAGAGAGGTCATTGATATCCTGCCCTCTCAGTGGGAGAGAGCTGCTCTTAATGTTAGGACTATTTGATTTGACATTTGCATAACTATTCAGATTTAGCTTGAGATTACCTGTTTGTTGCTTCCCGTTGGACTTTTAAATTTATTTATGTAAAACAAAGTAATTTATGAAAATGAGTCAGTTTTACGGAAGCTTAAAAAGAGAAACAATAGTGGGAGTTGTTTGTGTGCGTATCTAAGAGGTCTATAAGCCAAACATGGTGAACAAGAGGCAGCACTCACATTTTCCTGCTGGCTGGACTCAAGAGACACGTTGAGTAATCGCAAATGCTCCTTGTACTGGTCGATTTGATTTTGTAGGATAGACTGATTCTTCCATCCCTGTCTCACCAGGCTCTCCAGGGCTCTTCGGTCTTTGATCCACACGATCTTTGCCTCATCGTGTGTTTCTGTGAGGGCTTGCATCTCTGTGCGACATTGGCTGGCTCCTTTCATCTCGGGCGAAGTGGCCCATACCACAATAATGATAAGGGAGATGACTGACCACAAGGCCAGGCAGGCAATCACAATGTTTCGCGTAGTCTGGGACGATTTCGAGCTTGCCATCCCGATTGGAAAGTAATTGAAAGAAAAACAGACCTCTGTTAGATGCAACAATGTTCTCAGGTAGGAGAAGAGTCCGGGCGGAGTAGGTGGATGGGTGTGTGTGTGTCCAGCTGCAGTATGTTTGCTCGTGAGATAGCGAGGTGGTGACAGGAGACTCCCTGAAAGAGAAATGAATCTTTTAAAGCCTGGGCTTCCCCTCAAACATCACGAAAGGGGAGTGGCTTATCTCCTGCTGATGGGACCTGCTCTGCCTCCGTCCTGTTCCACAGCACGCTAAACACACAGCTTGCTGCTATGTAACGCCTCAACTAGAGAGTATACTCAGTATTATTGGGAAAACCAAAATCTTACCTCCCTCCTGTTTTCACTACAAGAGTCTGCTTCAGATTCCATTCCTCAGCCTTGGGGAGTGTCTTGGCAGAGGTCCTGGCTGTTGGAAAAGTTTGGTGCCTCTGCTATGTCTTTTTTTTTTTTTTTAATGAAGAGCCTCGGTGCAGAGGCAACTCAGTGTTTCCTGAACTTTTGCCAGACACATGCCTCTCGCAGCTACCCACACTCACACAAAGACTCACAGTAGCTTTTAAAAGTTAAGGGAGTATTGACTCCAAAAGTATCAGCAGACCAACCTCTCAAAAAGAACATACATTTGGATTTTATTGCTTAGTCATTCGTCTCTATATACAGTAGGTTATATCTGTTGCTCACTTTTCCTTTGTACAACTAAGTAGATGGACAGATATGCAGTATAAACATAGATTCACATATACAGCTTTCCTGTAAAGCCTTCACGTATAGTTCAAGCATCCTCTACTGAGTTAAGATCAGCACTTCTGAGCAGTATACTGCTGGTTTGAGTTCAAGCAGCACTTCGAAATTCTTCTTCTCAGTGCTTCCTTCAAGTTATGAGTCATCAGTGGGGGGATGATTACATAATGCTGAAGGGTGGTGGCTGTTTCCATGGGAAGCAGCCCCCAAGTACTGGATTCCTGTGTTTGATTTACGTTTTGCAAGATTCTGGTGCATTTTGTACCAATTGGCAAGATTACTAGCATCTCAGATGATCTTGCAGAGTTCTGGTGGTGTTGTTCTACTTTTTATACATGTGGAAAACAAAATTAAAAACTTCTCAGGCACGTTTATGGGTTCTCCTTCAATTATTCAGTTTTTCCAAAATATTTTAAAATGTTTGACATCAGCAAATGTTTAATTTTTCTAATTAGCATAGTGCTTTTTAATAAAGTACAATGAAATGAAAAATTAAAGAAGAAAGTGTGAGTTGAGCTTACCCAAGCAGTTCCTTGGGTTTTCTATGTGGTATCCAGGGTGTTGCTGTGTGGTTGCTATGATGTTCTGGGTGGTTGCTAGGTGATTGCTTACTGGCCCATGTAAAAAGAGCCTGTCACTACATCAGAGTCAGAAATGGGGGGCACTGGGATGCCACTTAAAATGCCCCCAAAATATAAAATGTGTAAAATGTGTAAAAATGCCCATGTCATGAATACTTCTTATGTTTATACAGTATATCTGATATTGTTATTAATATTCTATTATTGTCCTAGTTATACGTGTTATGGCATAAAATATTATTTGATGTAGATTTAAGTGTTAGTATAAGAGGTAATAAATTCTTAGTCTTTAGAATTTGTACGACTTTATTAAATTAGCATATCTGACATAAATGGATGGGGCACAGTTTATGTTTTAAATGGTTAGACAAAAATATTCCCTCATAAAGGTAAAAAATGCCCTTGAATATCAAATCCAGGGGCAAATATTGCTGACAGTTTTATCGTCCACCTGGCGAAAATGTAGAGTACGAAAAGTATCAGCACATATCTCCTCAGGAAGGACATTTGTTTTTACACTTTACTGAAGTAAAAAAGTAATTATAAATATTTGCCCTCACAAACTACTCTCTAAAATCAAGATGAGATAAAGACACATCATATTTGTGAATCTCTGGGCAGGATCATAACGAAAGATTCCAGAAACCCAGAGTTAGTTTACATTCCTAGACATTGTAATATACAGTTCACAGTCATTTATCATGTTCTGTAAATAATTATAAACTCTATGTATGAGGTAATGAGAAATATGTAAAATAGTGTGCTTTATTTAAGTTCACAGTAGAAATACAGAGAAGGTAAAAAGAAGTACAGGGACATTTTAGGTTGAATGTGTTTGTGTTGTTGTTTTAAAACACTTACTTTTACCCCAATGTATAAATAATATAATCACTGGTACCATAAAACAGCCCAGACTCTTTATACTGAAATGTATAGTTGCAGGAAAAAGCAGGATTTATTCATAAATTGATCGTAAAATTGGAAGTATTTGAAATTTGATGTTTTGTAAAGAAGAACGGTGCAGAATTCTTCATAATCTTTGTGCAGGTCTGATCCACATATACAGGACAATTTGGTGAAGGTTATTGCTGCGAATGGAGTGTCAACCTGACATCAATTCCAAGGGTTTGCATTCTTTACACAAGGTTATTGTAGTTTGGGGGTTTCTAGTTAAGTTTTAATTAGTATTTCGTTTTCAATTTTGAATTATTATTTAGTTTCAGTTATTTTATCAACTTTGTTTGTTAGTTTTAGTTTAGTTTTAGCTTTTCAATTAATTGGGCCTGGGTAGCTCAGCTAGTAAAGACACTGACTACCACCCCTGGAGTCCCAAGTTCAAATCCAGAGTGTGCTGAGTGACTCCAGCCACTGAGTTATCTCCTAAGCAACCAAATTGGCCTGGTTGTTAGGGAGGGTAGAGTCACATGGGGTAACCTCGTCATGGTCCCTATAATGTGTTACTCGCTCTTGGTGAGTTGTGCATGGATGCTGCAGAGAATAGCGTAAAGCCTCCACATGCATTTATCAGACTTTGTGTTTGTAAATTAAAATGAGCAATTTCTAATCCTAATTTTGTGTTCAGTTTTAAATGGTGTATTAAGTTATCCAGAAAAGAGCAGTGAATTTTTTTCTTTTTCTTTTTTTCAGTGTTATTTCTTTATTAAAATCCCCTTAAATTTTATATGTAGGCCTACGAATCATATGCATCTGAAGGACTGTGGTTATTTATATAATAATTATTATATTAGTAAATACCATGTGCCCCCTATGTTTTTCCTTGATATTGTTAATGCATTATAAATTGAATCTGGACTTTATATTCATTAAAAAATCATCTTTATGTGTACAGCAAGTTTTAACCATGGATTTAACAAATAAAAAATATTTGTCCTGCATAAAGTGAGATTTTGTCCTATATAAATATTATATTAAATCATGTTAAATAAATCATGCTATATCGAAGATGTTATCTGCAAACGCTAATCTAGAGTCAGTTTTTTTTTTTTTTTATCGTTAAGGTGTGGATTTGGCATTGGGAAACTAATCAGTAGTTATGTGCCACTTTATCCCGAAGCAGAAATCAAGAGATAATTCCACTATGAAATCCTCTATTCGAGAGCGAAAATCTTTAACAATGAAATCCTCAATTGTACAATAAAGGCATGAAAGCAGAATGCTACGCCAGCAAATTAGGACACACGGATCTGCAAGATCATATTTATTGGTTTTGATGCAGGTATTTTTTTATGTGTGGTCACTGGGATTGAAGGAAAAATGCTTTACCAATATACATTATTATTAAGTTTACATATTCAACTGGTGGTGCTCTAACGTTCACAACCCTGTAGAACCGGGCCCGCATCTAAATGCACTGGCCATCGGGAGAACTGGGACTTTTCCCGAAGTGCCGGCCGTGAAACGGGGCTGAATGGGCCGCGATAAGCTGAAATGGGCCGCTGTATTATGTAGAACAGGCCATAAAACGGCACCGCGATGTGCCGAAGGGGGCAGCGATAGGCAGAAAAGGACAGTGACCCTACCCACATAACACTCCTGGTCTGTTGGTGTGAACAAGGTGAAATCAAGTCTTATGATTAATATCCAGCAAGCTAAATCTTTTTGTGTGCAACTACTAAAGAGTTTTTACAACTGTTTCCACAAGTTGTCCTTGGGGATGATATAAAAAAAGAAAATATACTGAAGGCAACATCCATTGAATGATGTAGCATTAGTCTACATCACTTTTAAAACATGACTAATTCAGCTGTCATATTCTAATCAGACTACTGTTGAGTTTGTGGATCTGTGGTAAAGTCTAGTCTGTGCACATACTGTATATTATAATAATGTCTAAGATCTTATGTTCATACAACACAAATAAACCTAGTAGAGGTAGAAAATTACATGTGGGCTGCACCCCCCTCCAGTGGTTTAATTTCTCATTAGAGATTCTTAGATCTATTGTTGTGTGACTGTTACTACTGACAAAACACAGTCGGAGAGAAAGTGGCATCATACAGACAGCCAAACTTCAACAGCTCTGTCCAATTTAACCTTAGATCATAAAAATGGCTCTTCAAACAAGCTGCAACATAAAACTGTTTTCATTTCTGAATCTTGCACTGCACTGTAAGTGTTTTTAACTCACTTTTTTCTTTTCTATTTTAAGTCTGTTATTTGAGGATTATTTCAATGTTTTGCTGCTTTAATTAGACTTTGATGTCATTAAATATAGGCCTATGTATATATATATAATGTATATTAATTTAACTGTTAAGAATTATAACACTGTATAATAACCAATTGAGAATTAATGAACTGAGACGAAGTTATGACATTTTTTAAAGAAAACAATTAAATTGTGATTATTTAACTTGAAATTTCCTCAATATTTCTACTTTGACTACATACTGTCCGTGTAATTTCAGGTGTTTTATGGGAGATCTCAATGAACCTCTCTGTACACCAGGGACAAAATGTCACACTGAGCTGCCCACTGAGGCCGAACAGCAGCGTGGGGGTTATGAGCTGGTACAAACAGGCCCCTGGGCAGGGACCACAGTTCATCCTGTCCTACAGTTTGAGCAACACTTCACGTATGCACTATGGAAATGGACTGAACCAGAGCAGATATGCCATTTTAACTAGGAATGGTTTAAAACATCATCACCACTTGCAAATCATCATGACTTCGGAAAATGACACTGGCATTTATTATTGTGGGTTTGCAGGCAAAAATCAGACACAAGACGTTCGCGGCAGGAACTAAAAAACAAACAAAAAAGTGCTTATTCTGCAAGAGGGCTTTGTTACATATAGGATTTGTGGTCAATCTAAGTCATCATATTGACATTATTGTGTATAGTTTTCTATAGTGCTCACTGTTGCTACATACAGAAATGCATGGATAAATGGATGGTTTGTTGTGAATAAATAAATATTCTGTCTGCATTAGTGTGCAATACTATTTTCCATCAGTAACATTTCATTAAAGCTGTCTTTGTAATGTTCAAATATTTCTGCCTTGCATTGCACAACCTCAAAACTTTGGTCTAAATGGATCAGTTGGTTCCCAAGAGATCTGTGCAGAAGTGCTTTCAGTGTTGAGATAGAATGTGCATCTGTCTCTGCCACTAAACTAACGGCTCTTTCCTGTTTTTATGTCCCTTTTAACAGAATAACAGCCAAATAACACATAATTTAACAGACAACAATACTGTACATCACATCATAAAAAGAAATGAGAAAAGAACACGGTTCTATTTGTTAACATTAGTAAATGCATTAGGTATCATGAACTAACAATGAACAATACATTTTTCACAGCATTTATTAATCTTTGTTAATGTTAGGTAATAAAAATACCAGCGGTTCATTGTTAGTTCATGTTAGTTCATAGTGTTAATATATACAACTTTTGTTTTAAAAAATGTAATACTATATGTGGAAATTAACATAAACTAAGATTTATAAATGATTTAAAAGTATTGTTCATTGTTAGATCATGTTAACTAATGTTGTTAACTAATACATCATCTAATTCTAAATATAGCTTGTATGTATTTCCTTTCCAAATGTAATGCATTCAGTTCCTCTCCTAAGAAAAGTTCACTTTGAGCACCGCTACAAATTTAGAAACTATAATGTCACTCCAGGTAGTCTGAGATGGAGATTCTTGTGTCAAGAGACAACAGCCAGGGCTACATTTTGGATATAGCCAATGGGGACAGTGCTCTGAGGAATTGAACAGTCAGGGGCCTTAATGTTACAGCTTATCATACAAAAACAAAAAATACAACAAAAAAAATTAAAACGTCAAATAAACACTCTCAGGTTATATATGTTTTTGCACTTCAGAAAACATTGTCCATGATTAAAAGACTGAGGTAAAGTAAAAGGAGTGATGCATTTCTGATGTGCTTGTATCATTTCAGTGGTGATATTTATATAATTTATCAGAAGTAAAAAAAAAAAAAACAATGCACTTGGATCTCCTGTGTAGATCACAAGAAAGAAGAAGAAAGCCTTACGGTTCTCAAACGTGTGGGCTGTTCTATGAAATCTATGACATTTTTATTTGAAATATCTGCAGAAAATAACATACAGCCTACCCATCATTAGTGTACATACACCATGCCTTGTAATTAATATTTTATGTAAAGCCTGGTGTCATATTAAGGCCACTGAACAAGATCAAATAAAAATAATTAGTTGTGTTTCCTGAAACATTTTAAATGTTGCCTTTAAGAAGGATTCAACTGTGTAATGGTTGATTGCTTTTAAACAGGGTTGGGAGGGTTACTTTTGAACTGTATTCCACTACTGATTACAGAATACAAGCTATAAAATGTAATTTGTAACATATTCCGTTAGATTGCACAAGGTCAGTAACGTATTCTAAATACTTTGGATTAATTCTTCAGTACTGGTAGATTTTTTCACTTGTTTTGACTATAAAAACTCTGTCAGTAAGACAAAATACATGTTAAAAATACATTCTCTGAAAAACCTAAAGATCTTATGCAGTGTTGTATCTAAAACAATATAAATAAAACTGATATTGTTTTGAAGATTTTTAGATATTTTTTAAAGGAAAACAATACAAAAATCATTATCAAGAATACGATTTTTGCCCTAATATCAAAGAAATTACGATCCAATGTGAATTCACTTGATAAAATAATATGATCGTGCCAGGTAACATGTGCATGTAAAATGTCTAGAAATAGCATTTTAGCTTAGCGTAAAGCTGACAATTTACTCAATGTTTATTTCTATTTCTTCTGCTCCAAACTTACTTACAAATTTACCTCTCTGTCTGCTCATATGAATGTAACACATCATATGAAAGTGTTTCACCGCTGTTCAAATGCACTTTGGATCGCATCATTTATAAGTATATATGTTTTCCATCTGAAAGGACTAAATATTAAATGAAACAAAGGACAATAAAATGCAAAGTAATCTCTTCAGAAATCAAAATATTTTTTGAATGTAACTGTATTCTAAATATCAATTATTTAAATTGTATTTTGTATTTTAAATACGTAATCCCGTTGCATGTATTCCGTTACTCCCCAACCCAGCTTTTAAATGCTTGTACAGAAGGAACACCTGCACATGGCACAGGAGCACATGGGACATTCGCCCCTTAACTGTCAACTTCTGCGTCAGCTTTATAAGAGTCAACTCTACATGAAACTAAGCTCCTAGACTAGAGGGAAATCATATTGCAAAATAAAACAGAAACGACACACAAGGAAACTACATGAAACAGAAAAGAAATGAGTAAGATTAATAGAATGAAAATGGGTGTGCTGATTACCTCTCTGCTTCTGCTTGGGTAAGATTTCAAAGACAAAAGCTAATAAAAGTATTAATTAATGTTTTAATGTAGTGTATCATGTAGCTCATTGCAGGTCTCTTGCAGCATTGTATTTGGTGAGAAGGACCAAATTAACCCTGTGTTTAGCAGAGGACTTCGAATTATTGTGGAAGATAAGAGGTGCTTTTAGTCATTATATGACCTTGAACATAAAATTAAAAGTTAATTTATACTTACAAGTTAGAAAACATGGATTTGGTCAGGGATATAGCATTCAAACATGAGAATTTGCTATATAATTTGAAAATTCAAATAGTAGGGTTGAGTGCGGTATCTAAGGGCCCCAGTGATCAGCTTGTTTGTACCTAGCAATCAGCATGCATGGCTCTGGTTTTAAAGAAGCCTTTGGCAGTCTATGGCTGCATGGCCTGAGGCTTTGTAGGCCCCTGACTGTTCAATGCCTCAAGAGCACTGTCCCCATTGGCTATATCCAAAATTTAGCCCTGGCTGTTGTCTCTTGACACAAGAATCTCCATCTCAGACTACCTGGAATGACATTATAGTTTCTAAATTTGTAGCAGTGCTCAAAGTGAACTTTTCTTAGGAGAGGAACTGAATGCATTACATTTGGAAAGGAAATGCATACAAGCTATATTTAGAAGCAAATTTCTGAAAATTCCAAAAATGTGATTAATCGTGTTATAATCGTGTTATATCCAAAAACATGAAGAATTTGCCAATCTTTCCAAGATATTTAAGAACTCTGTTTGAGGCAGATAGTTGCTACAAGATATTCCTGCATGGTTGCCAAAATAATCACTTTAGATGCGTGCCACCCACTTTTTCATAAGAGTTCTAAGACATGGACCAAACCAACCAGCTCCGAGGTGAATCACATCATTACAAAATTTAATTTGAACAAAAAGCTGAGAAAAAGACAAAGGTTCAAGACTGTGTTCATGCCATCTTTCATGAGGGCATGATCTACAATCCCATGAAGAATTGCGAATGACATAATCGAATAAAAAAAAAGATACAAAAAATAGTGTTACCACCCGTCACGTAAAATACGAGATCGTCCCGTATTTAAAGATAAAATGATGCATCCCGACGTGATTTGTCCCTATTTAAGCTTGTCAGATGGCGTCAAGGTGAAATTTTTCCAGATCGCCAATTTAACGTTTATATAAATAGGGAAATTTGCCTTCGGTTGGTATGGGACCGTCTGAAAAGTCCACACATTGTGCTAAAACGTGCTAATACTGTGGAGGGTGTGGTTAGGGACCGTCTGAAAAGTCCACAAATGGTGGTAAAACTGTAGAGTTTTTTCTATATAAATGTTCAATAAGATCAAACAATGAAAACAATCATAAAGACAAGTACAAGTGAAGGAAAAAAATAAACAAATTAAAATTAATACAATTATTTTAAATATATATATTTATATATAGCCTTTACAGTCTTGTGGAGAGGGGAAGGGATAGATTAGAGTACCATAAATTTATAAGAGCTATCTGTACATAAGAATACATTTAGTATATAAATATAATACTTCTTCTATTTGCTCACATTTACTCATAACGAGATCATGACAACTGTTTTTCAGTTCCACGTGTTACTGTTGATCATCCGGTGACTCCAAATGTGCACCTTCTTCTACCTGTCAGAGTTCAGAGGAAGCCCTCTGAGACAGTCACACTTGCATGCGTCGTCACTGGATTACAGTCCAAAGCAGTAAAGATCACATGGATAGTAAACAGAGAAACAGGCTCCAAAAAACATGCCAGCACTCCACAGATTCACAGGGAGCCTGGAGGTACATTCACTGCTGTGGGACTGTTCTCAGTTCTGTCTCATAAATGGAGTTGTGAGAATATGTATGAGTGTAAGGTAACATACAGGGGAGCCTTTTACTATGGTAAGGCACGGTCTTCTCTCTGCAGTCCTCCTGATATATTTTAATTTTTCCCTTGGCTAAAGCCTTTCTTATTCACTTTGTTTTGTGTATGATACAGCCCTGTATGTAAGATGAGTCATTGTGTTTTCATCTCATAATGCTAAACATTTTTGTATAGTTAGTGCTCTGTCTTCCATTTTTAAAGTATGTTATTTAGATTTTTGGCTGCACCTCCTCTTTTGCTGGTTGACTTTCTGCTTTTATATGTATTATACAAATAAAAGATAACACATGCTTAATCTTCTACTTTGAAAAACATGTGATGTTAACTGTTCACAAAATAAAAATGTACTTTACAACATGGGCTAAATCTTCATAAATGTAAAACATGTCACAGAAGCAGAACCACAAAATTCAAATGTAATCTGTAGTAAAACTTATTATAATTTTTGTTCATTTATTTATTATTTTTGAGATTTCACTGCAAAGTTGAAGTGCTTTTAAAACTAAAGTACCACAAGGGGGAGCTCGAGGTTTAATGTAAGACCTGTTTACAAATCTTCAGAAAAGGTCATGAGGAGGGCAGTATGTACTGTAGAGACACACTTCCTTCTTTCAGAAACATTCTGTACTTGCTTCGCTCATTTCTTGTTTTTTTAACATCTTCAGGTAAAAAAGTACTTAAAACTAAATTTCTATGCGGACTCCAATTACAATAATGTTTTTAAAGAAATATTCCGGGTTCAGTACATGATAAGAACAACCGACTGTATTTGTGGCATAATGTTTATTACCACAAAATTGTATTTCCCTCCTTTTCTTAAATAAATAAAAGATGCAAAAATCTGGGTTCCAGTAAGGCACTTACAATGGAAGTGATTGGGGCCAATCTGTAAACGTTAAAATACATTTACGTTTCAAAAGTATAGCCACGAGACATAAACAACATGCGTGTTAACACGATTTTAGTGTGATAAAGTGGCTTACTAACCTTTTATGTTTAGTTATATCAAATTTTACAACTTAGTTTTAGCGCTGTAAAACCTGTAATCCTGCGAAATTACAATTTAAACAACTACACCTCAAATAATACATGTATTGAATGTAAGTGCTTTTATAAAATTATAAGCTTCTTATTTCTGCCTTTAAACCCTACAAAAATTGTAAGGGCCTCCTCAATTTTTGCCTTTTGAAAGATAAGGAGGGATGAGTCGAAATGTCTTTTTTGATAATAGACTTTACGCCACAAATGCTGTCGACTGAGCTTAACTTGTATTGAACCCAGAATATTCCTTTAATATAGGCTGTATAACAATAAAACAGACTTGAGGTTTAGTATAAATATTATTTTAAATGGGCTTGTAATCCGTGTCCGATTCCATTTGTTTAAAATATAAAACAACATACAATATTATGTTTTATAAGGAATATGAGTCATAGTGAAGTCAACTGGCCCAGCCCTTGATGTCAAATAATAAAGGCATTTAAGACAGTTGGAAAATGTAACTCATTATGTTTGTTGATATACTGTATTTTAAAAGGCATCACCTTTTCTCAGTACACAGAGACTACACTTATCGATACACTATGTCATAAATTAATAGCACAATGTTCCTAGGGGAACATTTAGTAGACATAAAACATTAGTGGGGTTTTAGAACTCCATAGGAATCAATGGTACTTGATCCTCATGCAAATTTCTCTGGACTCAAATGTTCAAAGGTTCAATGGGGAGTGTGCGGACTGCTCTAATTATGCAGGCAGCTATAGACAGTTCTGCTGACTGCACACTTTTGGCCAGCTCGTCATTCCTGAACACTCGTATCTGTGCGGCACCTCGTGTAAAGCATAAAAGTGATACCGGGTCCATTAAGTTGCAGGTTAATTATTTATTGAGGATGTTCAGCATACAAGGTTTTAGATCATAGACCTATGGCTCAAAGTAAATCTGCTGTGCCTTAGTAAAGTGCAGAAACTCATTCTTTGTTATTTTGAATGTACAGTACTGTATAGTATCTGTCTTCATGTATATATTACAGTAGCACTGCAGGTCTGGTCATCAGTCTATCCAGTCAACAGCTGTGTGGACTTTGTCCTGAGCATAGTAAATGCATACCATTCCTATCAGTGCATTTGACTGTATGAGTCTGTAGACACAGAGCAGAAAAACATGTCTACTGACATGATATTCTGTACAGTGAATCCAAAAAGGTATTTGGACACTTAAGCCACACTTAAAAATGTATGAATGTGACTGCATTAGATAACAAAATATTAAACCAAGTGGCATTCATTTTCAAGAAATATAATATTTATAAATATATAAACATTTGATAAAAATACGTTTCTTTGGTTTCAGATTATAAAACAAAACATATTGTTCAAAATTAAGACAAAATGTAAATGGACACTTTCTGGTTGTCAAACGTTAGTGCAACATGTCTATAGCTAATGTCATGAACTACACCTGTGGTTACTCTGCTGAACCAAAATTAATGGCAAAAATGGCTCAGAAATTTACGAAAATAAGTCTAGCGTTGTTTCTTTCTAGATGCCTCTTTATGAGATATTTGGTTATCTAATTAAATTACATTTGTATATTGTTGAGTATGCCCAAATTATATTGGGGGCCACTGTATCAGTGACTGTTTGTAAATTTAAAATCCCACATTTTTGTGACTGTTAAAGTTGCACTCAGTAACTTTTGTCTTTGTGTCATCTTTGTGGACTTACACTGACACCTAGTGGCTTGGATGCAGCATAATATAAAATCAATAGTTTTCTGTTTCAGATGCCATTGTAGAAAATTAGTATTCACAGTCAGCCCTGATTAGTTTAATCAGTGAGTGAAAGTGTCAAATAACAGGACGATAACTGAGATTAAGCAAGTAGTATTCTGCTGATCATGTGCATGACCCATATAGAATAAAGCAGCTTTTATAATGTTACTGATATGATTGGAGTCTTTATTTTAATTTGAGTGGTCATGATTTCCTACATATATTGCAAAATTACAACGCATGTCTATAGGTGTTAAACTTTTTAATGAGGAAAAAATTACTTACTACACCTTTAAATTACACAATGTGCTCCTGTGTGTTTGTGCTTGTATGCCTTTTACTGTCCACTAGGGGAAAGACTTACTGTACAAACTAGTACAGAGAAACATTTGCATGGTCTCAGGAACAATAGCCTCTGGTACATGTTTACAGACGTAACTGACTAATCTTCAGACCATCAATTGCGTAGTGATTCAGAAATGTTGCCAGAGAAATGGAGAATCAAAATATGTAGCAGCGAGCCTGCTAAACAGGTTCATCTTTCTTTGCTAGAAGAGGGACAGGCCTTGACATGCCCCACAGGTGAGGCAAGGCTGACCTACAGATTAAACCGGGAAAGTACAGAGCTATACTTTATGTTTAGTCTTTGTGTTTCAATTGTTCTTCTAGACATTATTCCGATAAAATGTAGAGCAAATGGAGGCTTTTGTTGTTGGGCTGATTTATTTCCTGAGAAGAAGACCTAATATCACGTGTCTCCTCTCACATGTGAGTTTCAGTAGAGATCTAAACAATGTATCGGACTGTGCTCAGATTTTCCAAATTAACAAAATCTGTCATCTTTGTATAACAAAATGTTGCTTTAATGTCTCTAGTTCACACACCTAGATTGGTGGAGTTCAGTCAAATTGTGGGTTGGAGTGGTTATGGACTGCTTTCCTCAAATCCATCCACAGGTTTTCTATTGGATTTAGGTCAGGGCTCTGACCTTGCCACTCAAGGTCTTTGACCTTCCTAACCTTAAGCCATTGTACTGTTTTTTTTGTTTTTTTTTGATGATGTGTTTAGGGTCATTGTCGTGCTAAAAGGCGAACCTCTTGCCCATCTTCAGTTGTCGAGCAGAAGGCCACAGAGTTTCCTCAAGTATTTGGGTGTTATGTAGCAGCATCCAATTCTCTTCAATTCTGACCAATTAAATTGTGCGTGGATCACGGAGAGTGGCATGAGCCACCACGTGTGGAGCCTCCGCGGTGTCATGCACAATGAGCCACATGATAAGATCCGCAGATTGACAGTCTTAGAAGTGGAGTCAACTGAGACTTGTCCTCCGTCACCCAGGGAGAAAAAGGGATAAATAAATAAATAAATAAATGTTGCCACCACCATGCTTCACAGTAGGTATGGTATGTTCCAGGTGGTGTGCTGTGCTTGTTTTTTTCTCCAAATATAGAGCTTGGAGATTAGTACAAAAAGTTCACTTTGTCTCATCTGATAAGACCTTTTACCACATGACATCAGAATCCTCCCATATTTTTTATCACAAAGTGCAAACAAAACTTAGTGCTGCACTTTTTCTGTTTAAAATGGAAAACAACATACAATAATATGTCTTTGTAAGGAATATGAGTCATAGTGAAGTCAATTGGCCCAGCCCTTGATGTCAAATAATAAAGGCATTTAAGACAGTTGGAAAATTAAACTCATTATGTTCATTGATATACTGTTATAAGGCATTACCTTTTCTCAGTACACAGAGGCTACATTTAATGATATATTATGTCATAAATGATTAGCACAATGTATATGTGATAGACATAAAACATTAGTGGGGTTTAAGAACTCAACATAGGAATCAATGGTACTGGTCCTCACGCAAATTCCTCTGGACTCAAATAAAAGGAGGAGGTTAAATGGGGGAGGGTGCTGACTGCTGTAAGTATGCAAGCTCTTTTTCAGAAGAGGCTTCTTTTTTGCCACCCTGCCATACAGGCCAGCTTTGTGTAAAGCTTGGGAGATTATCGTCACATGCACAGACTGATCAATCTCAGCAATAATGGCTTGTAGATCCTTAAAAGATGCATTTGGACTCTTGATAGCTTCTTTGTTCAATATCTTCCTGGCACTGTCATCCAGTTTGGAGAGATATCCCGATCTATGCAACATTTTGGTTGTGCCGTCCACTTTCCCCTTTTCTCCCCAATTTGGAATGCCCAATTCCCGATGTGCTTTAAGTCCTCATGGTGGTGTAGTGACTTGCCTCAACCCAGTGGTGGAGGATGAATCTCAGTTGCCTCCACGTCTGAGACTGTCAGTCCATCTTATCATGTGGCTTGTTGAGCGAGTTACCACGGAGACATAGCGCATGTGGAGGCTTCACGCTGTTTCACGTTATTAATGTCCTGACTATACATTGTGATCAATTGAATGCCACTTTGGTGAATAAAAGTACCAATTTCTTTCCATAAGAGCAAAATCTGTACATTATTCCAAACTTTTGGCCACCTTTGTGTGTATATATATATATATATATATATATATATATATATATATATATATATATATATATATATATATATATATATATATACATATATAAATTAAATATAATAACATATTTAACTAAAAACAAGACAAATAGCCAACAGTATACTGAAAAAGAAATTTGCAGTGCACTTGAACAGAAGTCCAGTGTTAGTTTGATTCCTGATATAAAGGTCTTGATCAGCCATTTATTGTAATCTAGCTTCTCAATTTGCTTTCTAAATGCATGGTTTGTTTTGTTTTGATTTTTTTATATTATAACAGCTGCCTGATGTTAATTTAATATTATTTCATGTAGTTTTCCTCAAGAAAAGAAAAGCAAGACCATCTAAATCTGATAACTGCAATCAATCTTCATTAGCTTGTCTCAGCAGATATATCAGCATTTGACTCTTGGAAGCTTCAGCTACCCCTCTCTCTGTCTCTCTAGCACTTAAGACAGAATGGTGAGTAATGCTGGTGGTTTTCCAGGATGCTATTTACATGTCTGCACTGTGGAAGAGGAACCGGTCTAAACCAGTGCATACCGACTCACAGGGCCTTTCGAGAAGTTTGCTCACTCACACTCTCTCTCACTGCCTCTGTCACTGACTCAGACATAGGACCGCATGAATTTCCCTCAAGCTGTCTTGTGACATTCTGTGCTCTTTGGAAGGGGCTTTGGTTCAGATCCCTGGGAAGTGTAATAGGAAACCCATTTAATCCCAGCTGACAGAGAGCCTGAAGTGTGTGGAGTCCAGGTGTCTTGTCACATTGCATAAGACATAATGTATCATGGGATGTCACTGGTTTTGATTAGCATGCGCACATATCTCGTAAACATTTCTGATGTTGCATGACTCAGTAAATGCAATCCAATCCAGTTCATGAAGGTGAGAAATAGTCCAGACGGTCCCTTTTGGTAGAGAATGTTGGTGTCACCAGCTAATACGTGCCGCTGACAACGGACAAGGTTAGCATTCTTAGCACATTTAGTGAATATGCTGTGTATGACACAATGGTTATATTTGATTCACATCTGAATTGTTCTTTTGAATCATTTTTTTTTTTAATGATTCAGTCGATATGCAAGAACGTTGTTTGGGAGTAAAACCGAGGTGGGCGAAATGTTTGGACTATAAACAATTTGACATAAACAGCAGCTTCACCACATACAGTAAATCTACCTTACAGTCCAATAAAGGATAACAAGCAAATATGTGCTTAATGATAATGAATTAAGCTTGAAATCATTTACACGTAGAGGCATTTTAACTGTTAATCAGAAGGTTGCTGGTTCGATCCCCACAGCCACCACCATTGTGACATTGAGCAAGGCACTTAACTCCAGGTTGCTCTGGGGGGGATTGTCCCTGTAATAAGTGCACTGTAAATCGCTTTGGATAAAAGCGTCTGCTAAATGTAAATGTTGTAACATCTAAATTAACTGGTTTTATTCAGTTAAAAAAATTATATTTAATATGAATACATTTACCTGACTTTGCAGGCTACCACTTTTTTTCAGTGTATATCTCTCCTCTTGTTAAGAAGACTTAAACATCATTGTCACACTCAATGCTAGAGTCTTTTAGGTCCTTATAGCTAGGTTGGGTCAGGGAGGTGGTCATAACTGAACTCTGAACTCTGAACTCACTGAATAAGTCATCATAAGCACATCCAGGTGCAGAGGCCATTTTTCAGCTCAGTGTTTCTAAAGGTGCTATTCATCCAACCTTCTTCTGCACTTCAAACAATTTTACAAACTCTGGCCACTTGGATGACCAAGTTTGAAAGAAGCAGAGATGTGAAGTGAAGGCTAAGAATGTGTTTGGTTCATTCAAAGAAATTACTTCCCAAAGGCAAGGCAAACACTGACCACTTATTTTCCCATTACATGATTTTGGCAGCAATTAATTTGTACTAAAACAAACAAGACATCTTTCTTTCCTTTCAGGTCATGTTTTAAATAAATCACTTTTAGTGCAGTTTGGCTGGAATTGAACCCAAACAATGCCCTGTCTTTTCAGATCCTATCTATACCTCATCATAAATAGTGTTTAAGAACAAATCAAAATATATAAAAATCTGGACATCACTCTCATGTATCTTCACTTCAGTGTTTTGTTTTCAGGATAAACACCTAGATTCCTGGGTTCCCCTAACACTTTACACAACAGCTGTCCATTGCTTCCTACTGGGATTCTCTTAGAGAAGTTTTTCCCAGTTGACGCAATGCACATGCAAAGAGCACCTGCAGCTATAGGGATAAAATATTGAAATATTGTCCTTACTCACGGCAGATGCCCATACCCTGCTTACTGTTCCAGCTAGAAGTTTCTGGAATTCATTATGTTCTTGTTGTTGTTTGTTGTTCATTGGTGCTATAAAAGTAGAACACTGGTGCAAAAAAAAAGTATAACTTACAAACATTTACCATGTTTACCATAGTTTCTGCCAAAATATCATAGTTAAAAGAGTTTATGTTATGAAATTAAAACTGTGGTAACTTGGTTTTAGCAACACTGTCATTCACTCAAAAAATATTTTTGCCTATTTGTAAGATTTACGCATTTCAATATCATAACAAAATTCCATAAAATGTAATTGTGTAATTTTTACCAAAATAGTGTTGCAACAAAATGACTTTGTAAATGCTTCTTAAAGCGATAGTTCACTCAAAAATGCTCACATCCTTTATTTACCCTCATGCCATCCCAGATGTGTATGACTTTCTTTCTTCTGCAAAACACAAACATATATATTTTTTAAATGAATATTTCAGCTCTGTGGGTTCATACAATGCAAGAAAATGGTGACCAAATCTTTGAATCTCCAAAAAGCACATAAATGCAGCAAAACAATAATCCATAATACTTTAGTGGTTTAATCAATCTCTTCTGAAGTGATCCAGTTGTTTTTGCTTGAGAACGGACCAAAATGTAAACATCGACAGTTATCTTGGCAATCATGGTTTCAAGCTCAATAACTCTTCCTAGCAACATCTAAAGCATACGAAGTGCTAGGAAGTGTTTATGAGCTTGAAATCATGATCATGCCTTCAGATTGCAATGGCAAGATGGACAGTGAAAAAAAGAAGTTGTATTTTGGTCTGTTCTCACCCAAAATCTATTGTATCATCTCAGAAGACTTCGATTAAACCACTATAGTTTTATGGATTATTGTTATGCTGCATTTGAGTGCTTTTTGGAGCTTCAAAGTTTTGGCCAGAATTCACTTTTGTATGGACCTACAGAGCTGAGATATTCTTCTAAAAATCTTTGTTTGTGTTCTGCAGAAGAAAGAAAGCCATACACATCTGGGATGGCATGTGGGTGAGTAAATTAGAGAGAATTTTCATTTTTGGGTGAACTATCACTTTAAGGTGCTTCAAGATCCCACATTAATTTATTTAGTATTTTATTAATAAAATAATAACTGTACTAACTATGAATTAATTTGGCTACAATTGAAAACTTTTATAAGGGAGTGTACATCCTGGAAGCATAAAAAAACCCTCATTAACATTAAATGTCATAAACATTCATAAAGTATTTGCCAACATATTCACTTAAACAATGTTTACCAAAGCATATCTCAGTTCAGAAGGACTTATACAACCCCAAAATTCAGTCTTTACATGTTTTTGTCACTGGATTCTCATGTCAACACATGCTCTGCATAATTTTTGTGTTACACAAGGCTATTTTTAGCTCTTCCATGTAAAGTTTTGACTGAGTAAATTGCAGTTGTATAATTACCGTACCCTGATGGTACTTGCAGTTTTAAAATACCTTAAGGACAGAAAATAACAATAAGAGAACTTAAGTTATGAAACTCATGTTGACGGGAATAAAGAAATTGGAACTTAAATTGAGCACCTGGCCCATCCATGGGTCAGGCCAAGTTGTCCTCTTCAAAGATTGTTCCCATGCAAAGGACAAACAAGGTGTGAGCTGAGCTGCCTTCTCCATCTCTGCCTTAACCCCCTCACCCTGGAGTACAGCCAAACAAAAAAGCGGAGCAAACCAGAGCAAGCCAGTACGACAGAGAGCGCAGTGTCCCACCCCTCCCAGGCATTAGCCGAGCCCCTTGAACGGTCTCAGACACCCTAGCACGCTCATGGTCACATGCTTACACTTCCTGCCTCTCTTTTGGGTGCCATTCTTTCTCTTTTTTCTTCTTTTTTTTTATCATATGTCATATTTGATACTGGATGACAATATTAACTCTGTCTCTCCACTGTAAGGACAGAGAGCATATGTATCTAGTTTAAGTACTTTAATAATTTTAGAAAACATTTGTTTTATTAGAATTAGTATTTCTGCCAAAACAATTTCACAAAGCTCGGTTTACACACATAGTCATGCCTTTTCAACAATTTGTTGATATGTATCAGTGTTTTTCTCAAGGTAGGTTGGAGCTCAGTAAGGGTCGAGATGTTACACCTGCTTTCAATCAGTTTTAGTGCAGGAGTAACTGGGATGTTTTCCTTGAAAATAATATCAACTTTGGTTGATAAACTTTGGGTAAAGACAGGCTTAAAAAAGACATGCATTTTGTTTTGAACTATCCTTGATCATTTTAAACACATTTTTGAGAACAATACAACTTGTATAAAGTTATTTTTGACATAGACATTGAAAGTTGCGCATGCTAGGTTATTTCGATTTTATTAGAGAATGCATAGGCATCCAATTAAATGAGATGTGACATTGGTCATCTTGTTTACTTAAAATCAAGAACAAACATGTTATAACTGTGTTTTTCAAGCTTCTATTCTGGTGAGTGACTTTTCCCCACCCCCCCTGCCTACACCACGGACAGACAGCCCATGCCAGGGCTAATATCTCTTAAAATAGTTCAATCCACAGCAATCAGTGATGATCAGATGTGGTGCCCTCAGTGTTGCTTTTGACCCTTTAGCACGGTCAGTAGATTATTACTGAAGATAAGTCTATGGATCTGTGATATAATAATGCTCCAATGTTATTCCTCACATTTCAGTATTGCTTTTCTTTATTCTCACTGCCTTCTCTATTCATTCAAGTTAATGTAGTCTCAGCCTAAAGTCTCACTGTGGGTTGATAGTTGCCCTGCTGAAAATACCACCTTGTTCAGCATGCAATTCCATTGTGTGTCTTGGCTGGTTTATGCTGGAGCTGGTCTAGCTAGTGGTGGACCAGCATAGCCATGTTGTTTACCAGCAAAACCTACCAATTAATTATTGGTGGTTAAGCTAATCAAAAAGCCTTATTGGAAATCCAGCACACCAGAATCACCTTTATTCAACCAGGCTGATTTCACTTTGAATTCAGAAATAGAAGGTCAAAAAATCGGTCCATGTCACTATCAATCTCCACTTTCACTTTTGCATTCTTTTTTTTTTTTTTTTTTTTTTTTTTTTTGGAGATTGCCATTCTTTGTGCATATCACCACCCACTGGGCAGGTAGATTAAAAAGGTCTTTAAAATTAATCTGTTTCTCACCCACACCTATCATAACGCTACTGAAGATATGGATTTAACCACTGGAGTTGTGTGGATTACTTTTATGATGCCTTTATGTACTTTTTGGACCTTTAAAGTTCTGGCCACCTTTCACATACATTGTATGGACCTAGAGAGTGGAGATATCCTTCTAAAAATCTCTGTTTGTGTTCTGCAGAAGAAATAAGGTTATACACATCTGGGGTGGCATGAGGGCGAGTAAATGATGAGAGAATTGTAATTTTTGGGGTGAGCTTTGCCTTTAAAGTAATTCTAAATCACTGCCCCAGTGCCCGAAGCAGCAATGGTTGTTGAATGTATGCACATGTGAGCTCTAGATTCTGGGGGAAATGTCCACAGAGTGGTGCCATAATTGAGTTTTAAAACGAGTTGTTTTTAGTTGTAAATAATGTTATACAGTCAACAGAACTGCATATTCTAATAATCATACACCATAACCCAAACCCCAGTGCTAAATGTAACCATCAGTAAAACAAAAATGAAATTGTAGACCGAAAATGCAGCCCCCGAATTGCGCTCATAATTGATTATGTGAACTCCTTTACTTCCTGGATTTGACAAGATCAGAAACTGTGCGGTTGCACACAATGTGCTATCCACAGGAAAAGATGAATTGATGCAAAGGTATCAGATGGGAAATGGTGCTTGTCTGTCACAGAATTGGGTTGATGTCAGGGTACCGGAATATTCGGTAGCAACATGTTGAGATCCCGTGTATTATGTTTATCCAAAAGTATCAATGCATTGCAGCTCATTTGCATAAATCTGAGCTCTGTTTGGCCATCTCTCATTGAAAAATCTCTGGTCGCTTTTTTAATACAAATTGCTGTCAGTGTAAACGTTGCTTCAGACAACATACTCATGGACCGCCCAGATTGTTTACTGTCTAACTGATGCATATTGCACACAAAAATGTCAAGCACAGGCTGAAACGTTACAATTGAAATGGTTGGTTGTCACGCAACTCCATCAGTTAGGAGGCACCAGTTTGCCTCTAAACAACATTATGTTTACATGGGCAGCTTGAATGTGTGTTTCAGAGAAAGACCTGATCAGTAAATTTGCCAAAGTTTTAAACATTTGATGATACACAAAATATTTTTGTGGCACTTAGTAGCTAAATCATTTTCAGCTTCTCTGTCATACTTACTGTATTTTATTTGAGTTACTGTGCGTTATTTCAGTAAAATTATTTAGATGCATCACTTTTGGACACACAGTGCCTTTATTTGAGTTTTTTTTTTTACAAAACTGGCCAGTGGTTGGTAACTTGTCATGTTGGTGAGATGGTCTTTTCCAGTGTAATTGGATGGTTCTTTCCCAGAATAAACAGCAAAGTTGCCCAGACTTTTTACACGAAACTCTTTGCCACCATTTTGCATATAGATTTCCAGTCATTATAGACTTTAGCTCAGATGAAGGAATGACCAAAACAACATTTGGAATGTGGGTTGGCCTGTAGTCACAAAGCAGGTGCCATATGAGCTGTTTTATAATACAGCTGTTTGTCCATTCTCACATAAGTTCAATAGTTAAGCCACTAAACAAAGTTTGCTTATTAGCTTTCTTGATGTTCAGTATAAAAAGAGCAAACACTGACTGTAGTTTCTAATATGATTACTGTTATCTCTAGTCTCTTAGTTATCTGCCTTTTATGATTTTAAACAACATTTGCATTTTTCTGTTACTTTGATCTAAATAGTAGTTTGCATAATACAGTTTATTTGACTTTTTTTAAAGGTGAAGTGTGTAATTTCTGAACCACTAGAAGCACTCAACATAATCGCAGACTGTTATACGAACACTCTCCCCGTCTGCAATTGATCAAACAGATAGTTTCGCCCTAAACTGACTCTATTGGTTGAGCCTCTGTTGCTGTGTCAGGCTGAATTAAGTAGTGTTGCAGCCCCGAGAACTTTGAATGGGGGTAGAAACACCAAAAGAGGGTGAGGTAATTCCAGATGGGCCGGAGTTACTTTAGAAGGGGGTTGGGCCAACTCCAAAAGGGGGCGACACTTCCATACATGGTTAGGGTAAGGGTTAGGAAAAGGGTTAGGTTAGGGGCTCTGTATATCTTTGCTGGCAGTTTGGAGCTCCCACCCCTATTTTGAAGCTTGGCCTGCAGATATATGATTCTCAAATTAATGGGATGCTCAAACAAACAGATTTGAGAGTATATATATATATATATATATATATATATATATATATATATATATATATATATATATTATGTAATGTATGTTATGTAAATAATATTATTTACAACTAAAAACAACTTGTTTTGAAACTCAATTATGGCACCACTTTGTGGACATTTCACCAAGAAACTAGAGCTCACATGTACATACATACGTGTCATATTCCCAAATGTATTTTCAACTACTCTGATAGAGTCAAAGAGCCAAAATATTTGTATGTTTTCTTGGAAATCAACCCACAAGTGGCTTACTTATAGTTGTCTCTGCATTTTAAGCTGGGATAGGAGAAACAAAACTTCTTTTGATTGTTTGACAACATTAAGTTTCACCTGCAGGTTGCGTTGAGATGGCAAAACTGTTTTGAGCTTGTTCCTAAGAAGCAGATATGATTTCATAATAGTGACCCTCAAGCCCAGCAGTCATGGAATCCTGCTTGATCCAAACTTCACATTTATATATAAGGTATTCATTTTTGTGAATAAATCATTTAGAACCAGATTATGCTTTGTAAAGGTTGACCCATTTACAGGCAATCATTGCATCCACCTTTGTTGGAGATTATGGATGCCTTTTCATACACCAAGTCAATCTTGTCTATGTTTCTATCTGTTTTTGCCTCTCTCATGTAATAAAAGCTTCTCTCGAACTTTCTCACCCTCCCCAAAAGTGATTTATAAATTGTGTTAAGCACAAACAGTTTTTCGGAGTTCACTGTTCTCAGCATTCTGCAACCAACCAGAGACTTTTCCTCTGTTTCCTCCTTAGTAACAGTTTTAGGGGGTTTGACCAATCATTTACAAACAGGAAAGGCTGACTGATAGAGAGCACTTCCCCCGCACTTATTTTTTTTTCTCTTCTCAGTCGTCTAAAAGAGTGAAGCAAACAGAAAAGCCAAAAGAATAAACATAGATAAATATTGTTCCCACATCATGAAACAGCAACATCACATGACAGTTTCCACTGTGGGAGGCAGGAATTTGTTAATTGGCTAAACATACAGTCCAAAATTAAGACCATCACAGTGGAGAAAGATACAAAAAACTTTTATTTGCTAAGATCATCAACTTTGTGAATCTGTGCATCATGCAATCATGCTCTTTAATACAGTTTTGTTTTTAGTCTTTAAGAAAAATAAATGAATTATTTTATTTTAACATAGATTAAATATGATTTGCTAGTTTATAAAACAACATTGTGAACCAATGCATCATATTTCCTATGCATCTTTCATAAAAATTACATTTTATTTGCACAGAAATTATAATGATTGCCAGTAAAAAAAAAAATAGTTTTTTTTTTTTAATTATCATATTGCAAAAGTAAAAGCATGTTCCACTGAGACAATGTTTTCCACCTGTCAGCAGGAACAACTTGCTTTTAAATGTTTGTGGTTTGGTTTAAAGACCCAGTGATATCACTCATGTTTAATTTGAGAGTTTCAGTGTTTGCAAGAAAGGGAAATTCATGCCTTCGCCTGATTGGCCAGTTTCTCTGCAAATGCATGCCTGGAGACAGAAGGACCAATCAAAGCAGACCTGGGGAGGAGCTGCTGCTCCATATGTTAAACCAGTCTGGTTTCCTGAAAAACCACCCAACAGCACTTGTCCGGATGTCTAATGTTACACAGTTCTCTGTGCACAAGGCCAGCTGTGCCCTCTTGGCTTCTCCCCTTTTTCTGTGTAAAAGGTTACCCATTATTCCCATGAGTTCAGTTCTGCTTGGGTTATTTTGCTGGCCTTCTTCATAACTGTCAGCTGTGTGAATAATTTTATCCACAGTGGAGTGACCTCACAAGCCTCCACTGCTGTTGCTCTGCCAAATGTTAAGTCACTGAACGCCAGCACAAAAACAAACAACAGCATGACTTTAATACTTTTGGAATGCATGATTGATAAATGCAGATGCAACGAGTGCAGCTAAAATTCACTCAAAGTCTATCTGAGGCTGTGTTAACCCTGCTGAAAATGGATATACTAAAGCCGGCACCACACTATACGATTTTTCCAACGATTTTCAGATGTTAGATTCATTAAATTATCGGCAGCCAGTAGGTGAGGGACCGAATGGGAATAACAACGAGGCTGTAAGGGATAGACTTACATCTCTTCAATAGCATGAACAGTATAAAGCTGTAAAAAGCTCATAGATCACATCTGATTTTCCAGAACTCATGGAGTTTTCGTCAACTGAATGTTCTTGTAAAAATATCTTTTCAATGTTTTGTCTGCGGAACGATCCAAAAACACTTTAAACTGCAGTAAAGCCCATTGAAAAGACTGTTTACTTCTGTCCCTCACAGCCTCGTTGTCAAAGATGGTGCTGCTGTAAATGAGGTCTATTAGCCTCTGCCTATCTCATTAATCCCTTGACCTTTGGGATCTGCTGATTTAATGGTTCCAGTACAGAAAGCACATAAATTGTTTGGAAAAATTGCTCTGTCGCCGAGGCGGGCTCTTGTGTTCTAGTCAAATGACCAATGAGTTTCTTCTTTTACTGAAGAACTGACAAGGCGTCATGCTGATCTAAACATTTTCATCAGCAATCACACTCAGCCTCATATCATAACAAATGCAGATTGTAATCCAGCGTGACAATGTCACCAAGCATTTTCCTGGGGTTATTTTACACTAAAATGTCTAATTAAACTGATTTTCTGGTCTTTGCTAGATTAGGGCGCCAATATACTATAAATGAAGAACAGGTCTGACCACTTTTAGGACAAAATCTGGCCAAAAAGAAGGTGTTTTTGAGTTTGTTGCGGTGGTTCGAAATTGCTCGCCAACGTGAACTTAAAGGAAAACTTTGTACCGGCTGTTTTTTCCCTCATTTAAAAGGTTTTCCTTCTATGTAAATTAGTGTTAATTTCGTCAGACGAGACGAGACTAAATATGTTCGTCAACGACCTTTTTTTCCATGACTAAGACGAGATGATAACGAGACTGCACCAATGTCCAAAAACGCTGACTAAGACTAAATTAACATGCATTATTGTTGACGAAAAAAGACGAGACTAAAATGTTTTGCATAAAATAAAAACTAAGATAAAATCTCTCTTCATTTTCGTATACAATCGTCTCTACTTTTTCATCATGAGATAGAATATACAGCTGTTACGCCTTCAAAATATTCAGAATGAGTTCGCGCTGTTGCTCTAGTAACGGTTACAACAGGTCTCATACTCCTGTGGCTGCAACACGAAACTACATGGAGCAAATACACAACAATCATAGACAGTGGCGAACACGCGACGAGCGCCGACGACATGCTAGGTGGAAGGAAGAGGCTCGATATTTGGTCGCATTTTAGGTACAATGATATTGACAAAAAGTCAGAATGTGTCATTATAACTGACAGGAAGCACTGCGGACAAAAAATATCGGGGAAAAACACCACCAACCTTAAGCGACATCTAAAGGCTAACCACCCACACATTCAGGGAAGTTAACTTAAATTAACGTCTCATAAGCTAATGCTGATTTTAGGCATCTACGCTGTAAATTAACCAGTTAGCTATGGTGTTGTGGCACATACATTATGCAGGTTATATATATTTTATGTAACTTATTTGCTTAATAAAATACTCTTCAGAACAAGTTCATCATTTGTGAATGTGTCTCTTAAATCAGAAAACCAGACACATTTAACAAAGTGAATTCAACAAATCATTCAACAAGTGTATTTTGTCAGGTAATTATGACATTTAACCAATATTTGAGATGTGTGAAACATTATTTGACTGAAATGGTTATCTCAGAATTAATCTCAGAAATAATTAATTTAAAAAAAGACTAAAATGTTTTGAAACTTGACTAAGATATATTGAGTTTTCTTTTGACTAAAACTAGACTAAAATGACGAGACTTTTAGTCCACTAAAACTTGACTAACAAAAAAAGATACGTGAATGACTAAATATGACTAAAACTAACAAGGACATTTGGCATAAGACTAAGACTAAATTAAAAATAGGTGACAAAATTAACACTAATGTAAATTAATGTAATTTTAAATCATATGTAAAAATCATGACCACTCACATGAGATGAAGTCTCCAGTCATATCGGTAGCCTTGTAAAGAGCTGACATCTTCTACATAGAGTGGGTCCCCTCACGATGGCTGTCATGTTAGGATCATAATTATGAACATCTGGATACTAACTTAATATCCACTTAATATCCACTTAGTAACCATTTTTACAATGGAATCTGTACCTAAAAAACTATTGTGTTTTAATGATGCTGCATCCACACCCCTAAGTGTCAAAGTAAGTTAAAGAGGACATATTAAAAAAGGAGTGTAACCTAGTGCTCCACCTGCTTTGAGGAAAACATGTTTTCTAGTTGATTTATTTACTCAGTTGAGATCAGTCAATACTCAGTACTGAAGTGCCAATTTGGTGCAAATTTAACTACATCTCTACAATCGTTTGCATAAAGACATTTTCCAATACCAGTACAATAACAGGGGACATTTTAACCAGTGCACAGTTTTCAGAAGTAATCCCCCCCACTAACTTACACAAAATGTCCAAAATGCCAATCCATATTATACAGTATATTACTTTGAATCATAACTGAGAGGTTCAAACAGCTTCTTTTACTGATCTACTGATGATGGTGGATTCTATTCAAAGAATGATGCTTGTAGTCACTGATAACAAAATGTATGTCATTGGTTAATGTTTTTCATATAGACAGTAGACAGCTTATATTTAAAAGCAGCGTGGGTGGCATCTGAATGTTCACAAACAGTAAATTGTTGCACGACTGTATTAAACGTAATTCTAGCTCTGAGAGAAGAACGAAGAAAAACTTCGCTGTGAGTGTATCGGAGCCTGAGCACCTAAACAAAATTGCCCTAAACCCCTCTTAAACCATCCAAATAACCAGACTGGGAGACCAGCTATAATCAGCATACCAGTTTTGGCTGTATTTTCAGTAGGGATACTGTCATATTTTATTACTTCCCCCCTTCCAAATGGTGCTGATGTTTGTGAGGTATAACACAACAGAGCTTTTGTGCCACTAGGATTCTTGGCTTTCTGTTGTTTGGCACCTGGCCGCTGTGCAGCTCTGCTCTGGTCAGGGACTTCTCTCCATCTGTTTCTCACACAATGGCTAGACCAGCCTATCAGGTCGGTCTGGTTATTAAGTCCAACTGCCCAGAATCGCTGCCAAACTCTGAGATAAGTACAAAGATAAGGGCTCTGTTGGGTCATTTCTTGTTGTTTACTCCTCTCCCTTGCAGGTCACTGTATTCAGTGAGTTATTAAAATGGTAATGATGTAAAGATTTAATAATCTTTGTCACAGTCAGTTATTTAGACAAGACTGATGTAGAAACAACTTCCAAATTTGGTTCCTTTTTTGTTACTATTGCCTGTGTCTGTTTTTGTTTAGTCTATACTCTTTGACTGAAAGCTTGCAAGCAGTTGAGAAGACACACGCTTATCAGAGAGATCTGAAAAGAGGCCTATGTTATTTACTTCTCAGTGCATTGCCTTTAGGTTGGCCCCTGCTGTTTATCATCTGTACTTATCAGCACGTAGCCCTTATTTTTTTGTAAACTGAGACCCTTTTGTAAGGTAGGGAGACCATCAAAACATTACTTTAGCTGAAAAACAGAAAAATATCCTGGTGGATTCTATTCAAAGTACATTCTTACTGGCCTTTCATACAAATTTCATTTTGCTGCGAGCAGGGCCAGCTCTGGCTGGCTCTGTCAACACTCAACCCCAGGACACAACACTTTAGCATCACATCCTTACTCTACATTCAGCCATTGTTTACATCATATATCTTAGACTTACCCTTGAGAGACTCCATTGAGAAAGAATTTTGAGAAATTTGTCAGAAATAACATTCAAACAGAATGTGAACTAACTATTTTAGCACGAAAACCAGCATTAAAAGGAATAACACATAACTACACCAACAATGAAGCTGAGAAAATGGCTTCAAAGTTACTTGGTTTAGTTACTGCAATTTTCACACTCCATTTTCTTTTAATTTTGAGTATAGATTAATCAAACTTTTGGTCACAGGACTAGGGTTGGAAACTGTCCCTTGCAAAAATCGAAAGTTCAAATTTGCCACTCATTATTTTTACATGCAAATAAGCTTGTGATTTGCCGTAAATGTTTGCCAGAAATTTGCAGCTCTTCACTGGTAGTGGTGAACCTGCAGCAAACCATTGGCAACATTGGCCGCAAATTAGCCGAATTTGCATACATTTTGCGGAAAGTTTGCCATCAACTTTTTCTTTTTGGCCCAAATGGGACACCTATTGTCCCTTATTTTTGTGGCGAAATGCTTGAGGCTAACTCCCGTCCTGATTTAAAGTGCTCAAAATGCACAAGCATTCCGTATTTGCGTGGCGAAAAATGGCAACCCAAAACAGGAGGGATTATTTTGTTGAATAGTTAGTGTTTTTCTTATACATGGCAGAAAGTTTCACAACTGGTGGGTTGTGACAGATATGATAGGGTGGTGAACAGCAAGGAAAAAACTATTCTATAAATAATAATTATGTAACAATGATATATAAAAAAAAATGCAACTTACATGAATAGTTGAGATATTAATGAAAATGAATAGCTTTTTAAACTTTAAAAGGGAGGAGATAAATACTTGCCATATCTTTTGTTATTATTGTCAAAGGCTGTGCATCTAACCAAATTCTACAGTATTATAGAGTTAAAAATAATATTAAATCGTTTTTAAAGACAAAATATTGCAACGAGATTGCAAATTGGTTTCTGAGAGTTGCGGTACCCTAGAATCTGCCAAATTATGCTGATTTACCAAAAAGCATCATCTCCATTTCAGACAGGTAGACCCAGGTTTGGATCCCGCGTTGAAACCAGGAAGTAATCTTGTTTGCATAAACAGTGATGAGCACAACTTGGATGTTGCATTTTTCCCTCTGATATAAATTTTTTACTCCACTGACGGATAGATTTACATTTGGGGTTTGGGGGTTCAGTTTATAACATATGCATTCCTCTTCACTGTATTACAGCCTGTACAGCTGAAAACAACTTGCTTCACAACTCGCTTTTGGCGCCGTCCATGGAAATTATTACACCTGGAAAATGGAGTTCACACGTGCCCATACGCCCAACAAAAGTTGCTGGTTTGGCAACTGGGGGCAGTGTTTCAATTTTTGGTTAGCATGGACCAGTTTTTGCTGAAGTAAACCTACTCTTTCCGATTTCACTTGTGAGATCAGTCTGCAAGACATTTCTTTAGTAAACTTCAACCCTGCAACGTTCAAACCTGAAAGTATCGCTTAAGGGTTACGTTGAGGGTTAGTAAAAATAAGTAAATATTGGTAGTAGGATTGTGGATAATAATGTAAGAATGTGTCATTTAAAAAAAAAAAAATCGGATCTGAATATTTAGTAGTCTCCCAAAGTCTATGATGGTTACTTTCCAGGTACTTTGGGCCTGAGATAGAGAAATAAAATATTTTAAAGGTTCTTTTTTAAGAAAAAAATTAGTAACAAAATTTTCCTTAAAATGGTTCAGTCAAATGAAAAAATCTCAGCAAATAAAAGGTCATGTGACACCTCACTCAAAGTAGACCTGAGTGAAATCACGTCCTCAGCTGTAGGAAGAGACGTTCTTTATTATGTGTCCATCCTGTTTGGCTACCCTGCCCATGCTTTGTGTAACTCTAGCATGTCCAGGGCTAGCAGTAAGGAGAGAAGGTGTTGTCTGTTTTGGTTAGCAGCATTCAACAGCTAAAAGGCCTCTGTTAGCTGAACAAGCAGGCATGCTAATCTGACCTACATAGAGAGGCCTGTAAATTCTCGTTGTACAGCCAGGACATGGGTGATGGCTTGTTTGCAAAGCACTTTAAAAAGAGAGCTTGTGTGCTGAGGGAATGATTGGCTATGCGAATGACTTTGCTACATTGTCGTCACATGACCTTTGTTGCATGATTAATTCAGTGAGTGATATTTTAAGAAATATGTTTGGTTTGTCTTTTGGCAAAAAATGAGTCAAAAAAGAGACAATAAAAGTAGGCTGATCAAGCTTGTCTCCCAGTCCCAGCATGAGACCAGCAAAGACCACCAAACCATCATAGGCTGTTTTAAGCTGGGTGGTATGTCCTTCGATTTGAGAGACAGATATACTGTACATGTCACCCTGAGACCCTCATCCCTTCTCTGCAGAGACACAGTTTAATGGAGAGTTTATTGTAGGGCAATGAAGAGTTTAATGGTCCGTTATTTGACCTGCATTAGTGCTGGTGGTGGCGTAGTGGGCTAAAGCACTTAACTGTCAAGCAGAAGGTTGTTGGTTCAATCCCCACAGCCACCACCATTGTGTCCTTGAGCAAGGCACTTAACTCCAGGTTGCTCTGGGGGGATTCGCCCTGTAATAAGGGCTCTGTAAGTCGCTTTGGATAAAAGCGTCAGCCAAATGCATAAATGTAGATGTACTACAGAACAGTTAGTAGGCCTACTTTACACAGAATACATGACAAATATTTTAAAATGTGAAACCTGAATCAGTTTGTTGCTAATAAACTTACTGTCAGGAAAAGTTCCCAGTGCCATGGGAGAGTGCCAGTTAATGGCTGTAAGGTACTGTGGCAAGGCGGAGGGCGGGCCGGGTTGTGATTATACACACCCGGTCCCTTATCGGGCTAATTAAGCCTCCGAGAGGGATAAAGGCCGATGGCAGCTGGTGGTGCGACGAGAGAAAGATTGTTTTACGAACATGTCCATCATGTGTGTGTTTGTGTAAAAAGTTTTTCATTAAATTATTATTTATATCGTCAATCCAGTTCTCGCCTCCTCCTTTCCATTGAACTACTTTACAGGTACACTGACCTACATACTCTCTCTCTCCTTATTTTATTATTTTTTTCTATCTTTTGTTCCCTTTTTGTCTGGACTGTCATAAATTCAGTGCCAGCCACAAATATCTTTGTCTTCTGTTTTTTGTTCATTTTTAAAGAAGAAAAACCTTAACTGATCTCCCTGCCTGGTTTGCTGGTTTTATAGGAGTTTTGGGCACTAACTAGCTGGCCAGGCAGGGAAACCATATTAAACCAGCTAAGATAGGCAAGCCAGCTTGCTGCTATATTGGAATATTCCTGGTTCAATACAAGTTAAGCTCAATTGACAGCATTTGTGGCATAACATTGATTACCACAAAAAAATATTTTGACTTCCTCCTCCTTTTCTTTAAAAAAAAAAAAAAAAGCAAATATCTGGGTTACCCTGAGGCAATGGAAGTAAATGGTTCCAAACTGTAAACATAAAGATACCCACTGCAGTATAGCTACAAGACATAAAAGATATGCGTGTTTCAGTGTGATAAATCGCTTACTAATCGCTTGGCTATAACTAGTGTTATAAAAGTTATAGCCAATTTTACAACTTTTTGTCATGACGATGTAATGTCAACAAACCCTAAAACCCTAAAACAACTGTAAAAATTACAATTTAAACAATTTTTCAGCCCAAATAATACAGAGGATTAATGTAAGTGCTTTTATAAAATTATAAGCTTTGTGTTTCTGTTTTTAAACCCTCCAAAAATTGGCCCCATTCACTTCCATTGCAAGTGCCTCACTCAGCTTAATGCTTCTTGTTTTTTTTTCAATCAACATTATGCCACAAATGCTGTCGATTGAGCTTAACTTTTATTGAACATTGAATATTCCTTTAAACTTTTGTTTTTGTTCTTCCTTCCTTATCAGATCCGCCATCTTTGCAACGTCCTCAATCTTATTGAATGTTTATGTCTGGTTGTTCCCCCTTGGTGCCGATTGTTTACTTGTACATAAAGTGTGACGTTGGAGAGTCTGGGAGTTCTCTCCTGAGAGAACTGTAAAAAACAAGCCTCATCACTCCCAAACTTCCCTGCTTATCTGGCTGCAGTGTTGGCTGTTCCTCTTACTCAGTGAGAGTGCAGCCCTATGATTTAGTGTGCATCATATTCTTCCAATTATAACCCAAATTGTGCTCTTTTCTCACAGCGTCATTTGGGTGAAGTTTAGAGGATAATGATGACTGTGTGTAAACCTTTGATAGGGGAGAGCTGTTCTATTAGAAACAAGTTCATACACATGTGACACAAGCTTCTGTTTTGAACTGGATGTGTTAACAGATAAATTAGGCATAAAGATGCACCTCTGGATTTCCATCTTTGGACTTGGCAACTCCTCCCAATGGCCAAAAGTGGAACAGCATACCTATATTAAATGGTAAATAACACCAGGGAATGTTTATTCAGACACACTTGCATCCTGCAGACACATTTATTGGTGCTTAATGTCCACACATTAAGCACCAATAAATGTGTCTGCAGGATGCAAGTGTGTCTAAATAAACATTCCCTGGTGTTAAGAAATTAACAAGGGATTGGTGCAAAAACGTCACCAAACGTGATAAAAAAAATGCCTTATAAAATGTGATGGCAAAAAGTTTACTCCTTGTTCTCTAAAACTTGATAATATTTAATAATGTTCTATTTAAGCCTTTACTTTTCTATATCACTACTGCTTTGGCACTGGCTAAGTGCTCAAACAACTCAAAACAGCGATTACATCCAAATCTACTATAGAGAGCTGTACAATATAAATACTGCCCAATTATGTAAAAAGTTAGGAGCCCCTCCTCCCCTCACAGTCATCAGCCGTTCCTCCACTCTCAGATGGCCGCAGCTGCTTCGTTGGGGTAGATGGTAGTTGCGAGGATTCTACCACGGTGCATCCCTCCTCCTTCCCGGGTTGCGGCACCAGTGTAACACAGTTCAGTGGAAAGGAGGAGGCGAGAACTGGCTTGATAATATAAATAATATTTTAATGATAAACTTAACCAAAAGACAAATACGCACACAGGTGTCGGGCAGCTGCCCGTAACTCACTCTCTCTCGCACTGCCGCCTCCGTTCGCCTGTATCCCTCTCGGGCTTCAACAGCAGAATCATGACTCAGCCCCGCCCTCCACCCTCCCACAGATATCTTGTACATTATTTGGAAATAATTGAGCTTCATTTCTGTTTGCTTTTATGTAAGAGTTTCAAGAATTGGAGATCATTTATTTAAAATAAATTATTCAATTGAAGATTTTGACCAAAAAAAAAAAAAAAACACCACACAGTTTTTTCGTATGATTAGAGATAACCCTCAAGGAGGTAATAATAATAATAATAATAATAATAATAATAATTCTCCTGAAAATCAATTCCAGGATGCAAATATTGCCTTTTAATAAAAAGTTAATTCCTGAGCCAATACCACAAACATATCTGACTCAGTTGTCCTTATATTTCCTTCAAATTGTGAGGGAAAATCAAGTACACTGGAATACTGCCGAGAATTATTGAAGGGAAACAGTGGTTGTTTCTTAGAAGACTGTGGGTTGCAAAAGTTTGACCACAGTCCTTAAGATAGAGAGAGAGAGGGAGAAACATTCTTGGAGAACGTCCTGTTCCTCTAGTCTAGTACAATTGTGAACTACAAACACATATTGCACGTCTAAAACCTTTTGTTTATGGGGGGGGGGGGGGGGGGGGTTTATCTGGGAAAGAAATGTTCAAAACGTTCTTTTCATCTAAGGTAAATACAGTCCTTCTCAGCCTCTCCATACATTCTTCACAATATTTACCATAACTTCACAGCTCTGCCTGAGACCTGGATATGAGCCAAGAACAAATGAGTGCCAAGAACAAAAACACGCTGCCACGTGCAGTGCCGTCTGAGAGAGGAAGTAACATGCACATGCTTTTGACGCATTTAACAATGATGGCACTCATTTGCACTGGTTGTCCATGTGCGTGCAGAAAAATATTGCATCTTCTCTAACTTCCTGGTGTGACCTCTGTCCACTTTCTTGTTAGCCAAGACAGAACAGTACAATAACAAATTAATTGTACTTTTAACTCTATCCTGTAACTTTAAAGGCAAGTTCACCCCAAAAATTATATTTCTGTCACCATTTACTCACCCTCATGTCAGTCCAAATGTGTATCACTTTCTTCCGTCAAAAATAAAAGATGAAGTTTAGCAGAAAGACCAAGCTGCACTCTCCCATTCAATGAAAGTGGATGGGGACCAGGGGTTGTCAAGATCCATAAAGAACAAAACAACACCATAAAAGCAACATATAAGTAGTCCATATGACTTATACTGTATTCCAAGTCTTCTGAAGCTATATCATAGGAACAGACTGAAGTTTAAGTCGTTATTCACTGAAAATCTTCACAACTGTTGTCACCGTTCTGCTAAATAACTCCTTGTGTGGGGTCCAAGAAAGAAAAAAGTTTTACAAGTTTGGAACAACATGATGGTGATTAAATGTTTGAAGAATTTAAGTTTTGGGAATACATTTTACTTCTCGGTTCAATACAAGTTAAGCTTAATCAACAGCACTTGGGGCATAATACTGATTCCCGCAAAACTGTATTTTGACTTGCCCCATCTTTTCTTTAAAAAAGCAAAAATCTAGGCCTGGGTAGACTACCACCCCTGGAGTCGCGAGTTCAAATCCAGGTTGTGCTGAGTGACTCCAGCCAGGTCTCCTGAGCAACCAAATGGGCCCGGTTGCTAGAGAGGGTATAGTCACATGGGGTAACCTCCTTGTAGTTGCGATTAGTGGTTCTTGCTCTCAGTGGGGCATGTGGTCAGTTGCACGTGGATCGCGGAGTGTAGCATGAGCCTCCACATGCGGTGTCTCTGTGTCATGCACAACGAGCCACGTGGATCGCGCGGATTGATGGTGGTCTCAGAAGTGGAGGCAACTGATCCTCAACCACCCAGATTGAGGTGAGTAACTGCACCACCAGGAGGACCTACTAAGTAGTGTGAATTGGGCATTCCAAATTGGGAGAAAAGGGGATAATCTGGGTTACAGCGAGACACTTACAATGGAAGTGAATGGGGCCAATCCATAAATGTTAAAATACTCACTATTTCAAAAGTATAGCCACAAGACATAATGTCAACATGGATTGGCCAGTGTTAACATGATTTTAGTATGATAAAATCACTTAATCTACTTAAACAAGTAAACAATGGCAAATTTTTTAGAGACCTTCCAAGGGTAATAGCAGATATTTTAAAAAAAATGCTATTTGGGGCTTACAGCAGCAGTTATTGGAGCATAAGTGAGATGTTTTTATTTGACGTTTTAAAAATATCAAATCTCATTTTGTGATTCTTTTGAAAATACTTCAAATTGTGGTATTAGGGCTGAGAGTAAGAGCTTTCATTTGTTATATGACTTGTTCATTTATGTGTTATGTGAAGGACTTTTATTTTGATATAAATATTTCTACCCATTACCTCTGGGGGTGCTAATTTTAAACGTGAATGTTTTGAGGTCTTATTTTGCTATGTTAAGGTAGCAAAATGCAGAAGTTTCTAAGATTCTAAGCTTTCAAATGATACCTCATATGCTTGAATATGGAGACTTTAATGTTTTAAGCTTAAACTTTTTCTGCAATATATCGCCCCCCTTTTAAATTTAAGGGGTAAGTCTGAATGACTAATAAAGATCTGACTTGCATTGATGAGATGTTTCATTAAAATGTTTTAGTTTTCATCTAAATGCCTCCTAATACCACATCAGTGAGACAAATCTGACTTAATCTATTTGGCGGTGAGCTAAGGCTTTGATTCAGTATAATTTTCGGGAAATGGACAATGCTCAATGCTGTCCAAGGAGAACAAAGGAAACATGCAGCTCAAAAGTGCAGTAAACAGCTTGGCCTTCAGTCTCTCCCAGAACCTCAAAATTTGATCAAGATATAGTGCAAACCAAAACAAGTGCGTTTCAAGTCTTCGTATATTGTCATAAACAAGGTCATGAAATTCCAGATTGCTGTTTTTTAGTCTGCAAATATGTTGAGATATTTTGGGAGATTCCTTGGCTGTAATGGTATAGCCTCTTGATCTCCCTCTAAAGTTTCCTTGCTTTCCATGAAGTCACTGCAGACTCGTGCCAAGTCAACAAGGGTCTCACACACCCAGATGCACAGCCTTTAACGTCTTGTCTCCAGTGAAAGGAAGACAAGCGCTCTGAGAGAAGATACATGCAAATATCACTGTTTTATCACTGATTTACCTTTGCAATGTAATTAAATGACTCCTCTTTAATTCTATTTTTTTATTTAGTTCTCTGTAGACATATTTGCCTCTAAAATATATTTCAGACATACAGTATATCACAGGCAACTACAGTATAGTATGATCTTGTTAGAAATCCACAAAGCAACAAAACTGTGTTATCGGAAAAGCATTCAAGATGAAACTCTCAGAAAGTCTTGTCAGATCAACTGAAGTTGTGTATACCAAGTCTTTAAATAGATACTTTAATGAAATTATCTATACACACCGATCAGCCACAACATTAAAACCACATGCTATTCTTTTCACCACAATTGTACAGAGCTCAGATATCCACTCTGTAAAATTGCGGTGAGAAGAATAGCATCTCAGAATGTTATTCTGAGATGCATGTTGGCACTGTTTTGGCGGCACGAGGGGGACCTACACAATATTAGGCAGGTGGTTTTAATATTGTGGTTGATCGGTGTGTGTATATATATATATATATATATATATATATATATATATATATATATATATATATATACAGGGTTGGGAGGGTTACTTCTGAAATGTATTCCACTTCAGATTACAGAATGCATCATGTCAAATTTAATTTGTAATGTATTCCATTAGATTACTCAAGGTCAGTAACGTATTCTATTTGGATTACTTCTTCAGCACTGGTAGATTTTTTTCACTTGTTTTGACTATAAAAACTCTGCCAGTACAGTAAGACAAAATACACATGTTAAAAATACATTCTCCGAAAAATCTAAATATCTTACGCAGTGTTGTTTCTAAAACAAGATTAATCTAATTGATCTTGTTTTAAGGATTTTTAGATATTTCTACAGGAAAACAATACAAAAATTATGATCAAGAATATGAGTTTTGCCCTAATATCAAAGGTCTTACAAGAAAAAATAACTTATGATCCAATGTGAATTTTCTTGATAAAATAATGGTAACATGTGCATGTAAAATGGCTCGAGATAGCATTTTAACGTATTTTTTATCTTAAGGTTTATTACTATTTCTTCCAAACTTTCTTCAAACTTACTTCTCTGTCTGCTCATATGAATGTAACGCATCATATGAAAGTGTTTCACCGCTGTTCAAATGCACTTTGGATCACATCACTTATATGTATATGAAAGGACTAAATATTAAATGAAACAAAGGCAAAGTAATCTCTTCAGTAGTTACTTATATTGTGTATTTTAAATACATAATCCCGTTACATGTATTCTGTTTATCTCCAACCCTGTGTTTATATATATATATATATATTTAATCATAACAATTCCCCGCTACCTCCTTAACAGTTTTGGGTAAATTGTTCCATAATGGTTCATGTTTAGAAACAATTGCCCTTCAGCAGGTCCAATTTTTCATATGTTCTTCCTGTCTCACCAGCCAAAACAGCAGTTTACCTAAGAACAAGATGAAGGGCAAGAACATACTTGTGCTCTAAAGACCCTTCACTTAGTGTCATCAATCTAAAACATTTGAAACCCTGAAAACATTCTTTGACACTGCGTGACATCTTTGACTTATGAGAGAAAGGGAACTCCAAACATCAATCAATGACCAATCATATGCAGTGTTCTTGTTCTCTTCCTCTTTAACAGTCAGTTTATGATGAATAAACATTCATCCACAATGCAATTTAAAAAGCATGCCTTTAAATAAGCCCAACCAGGTCTATAATCATAGGCGTGCATGCGTCCTTTAAGGGTGGGATGAATGGGATATGCTTCAACCAATTTTTGCTTTTGAAAATGTTGTCCCCAACCACTTTTTAAAATAGCTTTTGTCAGGTAACATATTAGGTTCTTGAGCAGGAGTTTCCATTTAGTTTGTGTGTAATAATAAGTGGTGACCCAGCACTGGAGTTCCTAAATTAATTATGCAAAATAATTATTGGAGTGCTTCAATTGGTCATCAAGAATGACTATTTATCAAAACAGTAAAATATTTCAAAACTATCTGTACATGACCTAATTAATATTCAATTAATATAGTATACACAATAAGTATAGTATAGCCGATGTCTATACCATGCTGAGATATGTTTTTGTAAAATTTCAGTAACACTTAATAATAACTTTAATGAGTCATTAACACAACTTATATAAAGTGTAACAGATCAGCAGTTCATGTACAGTACATTAATACTAATACATATGAAACTGTGTCAGTCAAATTTTGTAACTTTCTTACTATTTAATTGCACATTAGCCATTGATCTAAGCACTGTATAATGTAATAATGTTAATTATTGTATTAATTACTGTTAAATTAATGTATTACTCAGTTCATAAAAAGTGATTCTAAACATTAGCGTCATGATACATTTCCTAATATTGTTCTCATTAGTTAGCAGACTTAATTTCCTCTCATGTCATGAGCTTTAAATGTTCTGAATTTAAACATGTGACAGGTTCTTTGCTCTCTTGTAAAGGAGGAAGCGAGAGCCGGGTGTATATTCCAACGTAAGACTTTAACATTACCACTTTCCAATGTAAGACAATAAACTGCTTTTCAGCACAACACAAAACATAGGAGCACACAGTCAGAGTCGTGCGGCTCTCTCCCCTTTCCACCAGTCTGCATCGCCTCTCTACGCTCTCACTGCAAACACAAAACAGCTGGTAACATGTGCCAACCCTTACTGCACTAACTCTCTCGGCACCCCTCTCCACAGATGTCGATCGTCCACGCCCCCATCACCACAGAACACATAGGTTTTCTTTTAGAATTATGTAATTGCGCAAGCATGGATTTATTTTAGAAAACAACACAGGAGACAAAAGTACACCCAGTGCCTCAGGCTCCACTCATGTTATATATATAGGCTAGTAAAGCACAACCATCTATGACAACTGCTATGTTCTGACATTCTCTTAAATGGAGATCAGAGAGTTTACTATGAAATACTATGAACCTCTAGATAATATAGATTAAGTAATCAATTTTAAACTAAAACTTTGTTGTTCTGAAACCTTAAGCTAAGGCAAAGTATATGCTGCAGAATATAATTCCAAAACCATGTGACATAAAGCACCATACTCCTGTTCATTGATTTTCTTTATTTAAAAGTAATTAACAAAAATATATACTTGTCACAAATTTCAACATGAAAAGCCTATAAAATACATTCATTCAAAATGAGTGCCATAAACAATCATTATTTTTCAACCTGAAGTGACACTTTTTCATTATTTGGAAAAAAAGAAAGACTGTGGTTTTTCTGGAATGTTTGTAAGGACACTTCAGGGAGTTAAAACAGTAGGAAAGCTTAATATAACATAATCCCTGTCATTGTTTTTTGCTCTCCTCTAAACAACGAAAGAGGCACCTTGGAAACCCATGGCTCTTTTATTTTTCCCCCCATTGTTTGTAAAGCAAACTTGCCAGCTTCTCTGGCATAGCATTACGTTGCAACGACTATGCTACTTAAATCCTCTGGCAAATGACAAAATAGTCAACATTTCTGCACAAAGATATGTTATCTGTAATAACACGGATACATTCAGCCTTACATTACATTCAGAAATTAAGACCTTTCAGGTCATCGTTTCGACCTTTGATGAAAGCTTATAGATGAACGTCAACAACTGGAGCAGAGATGCCATCTACCACTCCAAAGACAAAATAATGTTCTACATTTGTAATTTTCCCACGTCATTTTCTAAAAGCTTTAGGTTTTCCCTTTTGCATAGAACTGCCCGTGCAAACACAAACATTAAAGCACTGAGCCTGTACATCAGAATTGTATCTCTTTGGCAAAGACTTAACGCCAATGAGATTTACATGATGATACAGTGTTGTAGGAGAGGATGGCTTTTCACTTTAGGTGGCAGACTTCAGACACTCATTTCACAGAAAACCTAGCAAAACATTAGTCTTACTAATGTAAGGCACTATGTATAGCATCTCTGAATGGCTTCTGAAAAAAAGTCATCCTTATTCTATCATCACCCATAATCTCAAGTGATCATCCCCATATTTCCCTGATTCTACACAAGTGTGACTTGAAAATCTTTTCAGGCACAGACAGACCAGAGTCTGATCAGTCTTTGGGACACAAACATGGGCGAAACCTTTGTTTGCCCGATACTGAATGTCCTCTTTGTTTATTGAAAGCGTTCTGCCTCGCCTTATCCAGACATCTCCTCCTCTCTCTGGCCCTCTGCAGGAGTTACAGATGGCTTATTCGATGCGAACAGCTCAAACGAGGAACAAGTACCTATCTCAGTCTCAGAGAGGCGTCTGGGAGATTCAAATCCCGGCTTTTATTTCAAACATCATTTGATGTTCAGCTAGCAGAGAGTTCAACAGGTCATACAACGAGGACGCATGGTGATGGGTTGAGGGTTTGGGTCCACCTGAGGGGAGAAAACCAAAAACAAATGAGAAAGATTGCAATTTGACAAACTTTCTGAAATAGTCTCATGTACACAAATAAGTCTACATGGTCTTATATGCAAATGTCTGCTCACCTCGCTGTATACCGGAGGTGGGCGTAATCTGAACTCCTGCACATAGGCCATCAGGGAGCGCTGAAGAACTCCACTGAGGTCCTCCTCATGTTGGATTTCTGGTGAGTTCTGGATTGCTTCCTCATCTGTGACAACAGAGCTGTATTCTGGAGGAGCTGTATAAATAAAGAAATCTACTTGAGTGACAAACAGATATTATATATATACAGATATCTGTATGATGGAGCTTTGTGGCTAATAAGAGAGATTGAAGCTCAGGGTTTGGGACACTCACGCTCAGGCTGCTCAGGGATGGTCATGCGAATCCACTCCATGTTCATGCTGTATTGGCTGCTGACGCTGGATGTGCGGCTGCCGAATGGATGGAGTGGGATGGTGCCCATTACCAGAGGAAGCTCCAGGGAAAGCTTGGAAGTCCCAGGAACATCTACACACACCTAAGAAAAAAAGTGCTGTTCTATAAGATCATGAACATCACATGGGAAAATTTTAGCTCACTTAAAAGAAATGCTTTGATTGAATGTGAGATTCCAATTAGTTTGCAATGCCAACAAACTCACCCTGAGCATGTATTCCACTTTGATGATACGACACTGCAGAATGGAGGGGCCGATAGGGGGGATTTTAATGGCTCGGCCATGCCAGGTCTCTCTACGGTGTGCACCAAGTATGTCCCCGCAGAGTGTGGCCACCACAGCTCGCTTCTGCTTCATGGTGCCCCTCGCAATGAAGGTCTGCGTCTGAGTGATGTAAGCTTTAGGCACCACGGATCGAGATGTGGAGTTATCGAATTCAGCAAAGACTGGAATCACTTCACCTATAAGACAAGAATGGCAAGTTAATGTTTCTGCAGTGAAAACCTTATGATGTCTAACATGAGTGTGTCAAAAGGATGTCTTTACCTGTTGTGTAACCCTTGCGGTCGATCTTCGCAGTGATTGACACTTGCCCACAGTTGCGGTACCAGATGCGGGCCATCTTCTCTTTGGTTCCAGCTTGAGGTGCCTTTATAATAAATTATAAAGTTAGCCAAAGTAGCCAACATAACTATGAACGAAAAAAAAAAAAAACTGTATATAAACAGATATTCTGTCATCTCACCAGTAAACTAGGAGTGTTGATGTCAATGGGTTCGATAACTGTGAACTCTTTCTTGATCTTCTTGACCGAGGCCCATGGCCGATGCAGCTTAACCTTCACCCAGTATCGAATGCTGCCGTGCTTGCCTTCAAAGGATGTCACCAGAGTTCTAACAGACAAAACATTCATATTAATCCTTATCTCCTTGGGAAACTTTCCAAAAAAAAGCTCACTGATAACATTAAAATGAGACTAATAAACAGCAAGACTCACT
Source organism: Moxostoma hubbsi (assembly GCA_032164185.1). Taxonomy (NCBI): domain Eukaryota; kingdom Metazoa; phylum Chordata; class Actinopteri; order Cypriniformes; family Catostomidae; genus Moxostoma; species Moxostoma hubbsi. Next base: position 7,640,886 of record JAVLUX010000186.1, read on the forward strand.
CCTCTGGCAGCTGAAAGCTGAAAGGGTACTCATGCCTCCCAGCAGGAAGGACCGTCAGTTCACCATTATCTGCAAGGGAACATATATAAAGAAACAGGGTTGAACATATATAAAGAAACAGGGTTGAAGCAATACATCAGAAAAAAACAGGGTCCTAAAGTTGAAATTCAACAGGTTATAGCGAAAAACACTCAAATCACCCTCTCAAACAATGACACCAAAAGTCATAATGAAATATGTTGTGCCTGCTTAGAAAAACAACTCATTCAGAAACATTTGTCTGCAATGGCATAAAGTTCCTTTGATTCAGCCTGTCATTCAAGAATGAGACAAAGAGTAAAAACCAATACGGATGAACTGTAAACACCTCATTAATTATAGTTTATTCTGAAGTTATAAAATACAACTGACCAGAAGAACTAAACTACGCATTACCCATATAGTTTTAGTTTCACTATGGTGTTAATACTCGACTCGGACAACTTGGCTCAGGTTAAAAAAACAAGTTGAGGTTTTTTTTTTTTGCACTACTGCACACTTAAGCTGTTGCAGCCACTCAACAGCAGCATTTTTGGTTACCATATATTGTACCGCAACACTGTCAAGAAGCAAAGGCTGAGTCTCTGACTGACCTGCCTGCAGCAGCACTTCTCTCCGGTTCAGATACTCCACTTCATCGCTGTAGTTCTGCGTGTAAGCGGTGCTTGAGCCGGCGCTGCGAGACTCGGTCCAGTGCACTTTGGCGAAACCTTCTGCATGCAGCTTCACTGACTCGACTTTACTCTCTCCCGTGAGCTCCAGCACGACCTTTCCTGATACAACATCTCCACTGCTGAACACCGGAGGAGAGTCCATCTCCGGAGAATCAAACACGATATCGAACTTTTTCAACTTGTCGAAAATCATATTTGGTCTTGCGAAAGTTTTCTAACTGTAACCCTTAAATCTATATCGCCTTCAGATGTAAAAAGTCAAACAAAGACAGACAATGTGCGTTAAAGTGCGAAGAGGTTTATCGTTCCTTGAGGCTCAAAACAAAACTGAAGCGGTGCATAGTCCCTGGTCGGCCTTTAACTCATGTGGGCGGTCTCAATGAATTTATTATGTAAAGCCCATGGCAGAAATCGCTGCCTGCTTATAAACATATTGACAGGGTGTGGATAGAGCTCGGATGATTGATGGTTACAGGTTCTTAGACAAAAACAAGCTGACTGAGCATGCTCGAACCAGAGGAACCTCCCCGTGAAGTTCAGCAAAACAAAAACGAGTTCTCTCTGTCCTGTTGTGCGATGGTTGTGAACGTGTGCGCTGGTTTGTCAGTAATATTTTTAAAAGATGCGCATTTATAAACTTTCACATACTTTCCAAATAAATAATAATGACTTAAACAGAAGCCATGTTTAGACAAAACAGAGACGCAGTAAGAAGAGTAGGTGTTACTGCCAACTGAGCATTTTGCCAAAAACTGGATAAAAAGCGCAAAAGTGCTAATCTCAGATATGCCTTTGAACAACAGAAAATAGCATAACAACTTGTTTCTTTGTTACCAGCGGGGAAAAGTTCAAGTATCGCCTCCTTGCGGAGGATTCGCCATATTACTTTTAGTGATACGCAATGTAGTCGAGAAGGACGACTGCATTAATATCAGTGTATAGTACGTTACTCTAAAAAGTAATTATTTACTAACTACTAATTAAATATTCTACAGTGTAATTAGATTATTGTACTAATTACTCTGTCTTTAAAGTAACTGCATTACTTATAACTACTTTCTATAACCCTTATCAACCTTGATCAGATGAAAAAACAAGGATAGACATGAAACTGTTCTTTCAACTGAAAATAAATTATTAATGAACTGGCCAAAGAATTTAAGGGGGCAGCATTCAATTAGAAAACATAAATTTTAACATTAGACGTTAAATTTAGATTTTAAATTCACTATTGTTTTATACAGAATTGTTTTATAGTCTATAGGCTACATGTATTCTATATTGTGTGTATGTATTCTATATTGAGTGTATTGTTTACTGTACATTGTATAATAGGATTGTGTTGTGTACACATGTTGTTTATTGTAATTGGTATATGTCTCGTCACTGTCATGACTGCAATGTTGCTCGGAACTGCACACAAGACTTTCACCTACTGTTGCACTTGTGTACATAGTAGTGTGACAATAAAGTGATTTGTTTTGAATGCAATTAAATAAATTGAATAAATTATTGAAAAATTAAGAGTAATCCCTTACTTTACTTTTTTCAATGAAAAAGTAGTTTACAGTAATTAATTACTTACTAATCATTAAATGATTAATTACTCATGAGTTACAGTAAATCTTTAATAATGTACATCTGTTGGGGGCCTGGCTAGCTCAGTGAGTATTGATGCTGACTACCACCCCTGGAGTCGCGAGTTAGAATCCAGGGTGTGCTGAGTGACTCCAGCCAGGTCTCCTAAGCAACCAAATTGGCCCGGTTGCTAGGGAGGGTAGAGTCACATGGGGTAACCTCCTTGTGGTCGCGATTAGTGGTTCTCGCTCTCAATGGGGTGCGTGGTAAGTTGTGTGTAGATCGTGGAAAGTAGCATGAGCCTCCACATGCTGGTTGTCTCCACGGTGTCATGCACAATGAGCCACATGATAAGAAGCACGGATTGACAGTCTCAGAAGCGGAGGCAACTGAGACTCGTCCTCTGCCACCCCGATTGAGGCGAGTAACCGCGCCACCACGAGGACCTACTAAGTAGTGGGTATCAGGCATTCCAAATTGGGAGAAATGGGGATAAAAACATTTTTTTTTTTAAAAATGTACAACTTCCTTTTCAAATAAAAGCAGTACTCATCGAACTTTCTGTTCATCCAAGAATCCTCTACTTGAAGCTATGCAAATGTTCGCCATATACAGTTCATTAAAACTGCTTGTTTAGGACCTGTGAGGAGACTCTGATGTACTTGTTGTTGTGCATCTGTGTTGTCCGCTTCTCTCTCTGTGCCGGTTAGATCAAGTTTGTTTTATTCTTTGAAAACAGAAGTGCATGGAATATCTCTAAAAAGAACAATAGATTTTTTTTGGAAACTAAAACTGCATTAATGACTTGCAAGTGTAAAGTAACTTGTAAAAAAAATGCAAGTGTACTCAACAACTCAGCTGGAAAAAGTTTCAGTTTCCACACTTCATTAAGTAGCACAGCCATTTTAACCTTTCTAACAAAAAAAAGATACTTAGCTTCTATATTCAGCAGAACACTGGAATGTGTTACTTTAGTACTAAGTTAAACATTAACACATTAAATGATTTCTTAAGGATAAAGAAACATTATTTATTATTATTACATATGTTTATTATTACTTAGTATACTGGAGTAATGAGAACTGAAAATGGGGCTTTGCCATCATGGGTAAAATTGTATTTTATTATAAATTAAAATATTAAAAAAAAAATATTTAAAAAATTAATAATAAATTGTAACATTTCTAAAGTTTTTGCTAGTATTTTTGATCAATGTAAATGCATCCAAGGTAAAGAGAAGCATCAGTTGTTTTTTTGTATGTATGTATTAGTGTTCTAAAACCTTTGAATGGCTGTGTGTAATATAGAGGTATATAAAATAGATTATATCTCTGTAATCTTAAAAATAGCCAAATCTACTGGTTATATCCCTTCATTTTAATGAATGGGCATTTGCTGTCAGCCACGCTAAACCATGCCTCCCGCAATGCGTGTGTGTGTGTGTGTGTGTGTGTGTGTGTGTGTGTTAAGACTGTAGAACAGAAATTCTCGAAGAATAATAGCAAAACAAATGGCACAGCATTTATTTGTGCATTCAATTACACATACTGCTTGACTTATGTACTTGTGGGTAGTATTGTGAACAAAGAAAACGACCGCAACCTTTTCAAAATAGAGGACTATGCGAAATCAAAGATATTGTTTCAAATATTATGAAGGACGGTAGCTTGACTACTTGGATAAGTAAAAAGCAATACAAAAAAAACAACTATGAACACATTTTCATCATGCATACCTATGAAAGATGACCGAGCCAATGAAAGTAAGTTATGGGTGGAGAGACACAAGTAGTTCCGCCCCATATATTGCCTGCCCCATTCTCCAAGCTGCAGCCAGGCAGCCTTGAAGTTATCGCCGTGGCTTGTTCCCCCTCTAGTGGTGTTCTTTTAAAATTCCAATTTAGGGACTGTGACCTCCATGCCAAAAAACAAGCGATTCATTTAAATAATGTACCCAAACTGATCTACCATGAATCGCAACTATATGGAAAAAGTTAAGTAATGTGGAAACTTGCATAACTGCTCTCCAATTGTCAAGTGAACCCTGGCATGCACAACAATTAGAACAGCAAACATTATAAGTGTCTGAAATGCAGGAATATTTATAATTATATTCCCTGGAAGACTCTCAATTTTTGTGAGCCATGTCAGATATCTTGACTGGGTGTGGTATTGGCTGTGAATGACTTCACATTGAGCTTTCATTCTGCCCTCTGACTCATTCTTTTTTTATCACAGATATGAAATGCATGCTTACAGTCTGTTTACGTCCTGATAACTTTTGACCACTTGAGACATTTTTCTTTTGAATGCACTGCACCAAACCCCTTCAACTTAATTGCTAAAGGATTAACAGATATTGACTATACCATCAATAATGCCTACTACACAATTTCTACACTACAGTGTAGAACAATTTTGTGTTTTATCACTTTATTATTTCAATCAAATATTCCTCACTACATTATATATATATATATGTCACAATTCACTGTTGTCTGGCCTGTGTTTCTCCCCTGTCGTCTGTTCCCAGACTACACTTCCCATAATTCCCTGCTCTCATCACTGCCAGCTGTCTTTCATTGTCCTCACCTGTGTTTCATTAAGTCGTTACCCACTGTGTATATAATGCTCTGTTGTTCGCTTGTCCTTGGTCAGTTGTTGAATGTATACGTGTCTTGTTTCAAGCCCTGTTCTTGGTTCCCTGTGTTTTTGTATTGTCTTTATATTCTGAGTTACCTGGTTCATCTTTTGTTTTCATTAAAAGCTGCATTTAGATACTCGTTACAATATACGGGCTGCTTTATTACACTTTATTATACTTGAGTGGCCAGTCTACCGCAAAGCAAGTTAGATTTTATTTATTTTTATTATATATATATATATATATATATATATATACTAAAAGCTGCAAGACTATTCACTAGGGGCTGGGGGCCTCCAAGTAGCATTTGGCTTAGTTAGGGCCCCGTATGCTCAGAAACAGACCCGATTAAATGTAATGAAGTCAGTAACTGCTCAAGTGCTCAGCATGTCAAATGTGACGAACGAAGGAGCCGCTTCCTGTCTCGTCAACAAGTGCACTACATGACTTTCTGCACGATGACACGAGAGGTGATGCGTTGTACAAAAGAGTTTACTTTTAAACCCCAAAATTGTCTGGTGGACATAAGGAGAGCGAATAAACTGAAGTGAACCAACCTCGAATAAGGTGCTGTCTCTTTCTGAAATAAGTTATATTGGATGTGTAATCGTTGTAGACGGTGTTCACGCCAATACTGCGGTTCTCCAGCCAGTGGGCTGTGGCGACCCCTCTTCCATGCACTCTCAGGGCTCGGACTTTGATCTCCTGGTTGAGTTCCAGGACCACCGTCCCAGTGACCATCTCTCCACCGCCGTACACAACATCATCTGGTCCGTCCAGCTGAAGAGCGAAGAGTTTGATGCTTTGAAATGCCATTACTGTGAGAGCAAGCCAGAGGTTGAAATCATATCAATCGTCTGTTTATGCACCTGGCTTAAATAATGCTGCAAGTGAAGAGACAACGGTGCTATACTCTATCCATAAATACAGTCACAATATAAAACTTCAGCGTTGTTTATTTATTTATTTATTTTTGTAAAAGTAATGGTAAAGCTTAAACAGTTAGAAGGTTACTATTAAATATTAGTGACAATACAGCAAGGTCAAAAGCATGGAAAACTTACCTTCCGTTTGTGAAACCAACAAGCCTCAATAACATCGTAGCACCACCGTAAAACGTTACATTTATTACGTTTGTTGTTTATGCAACAGCCCACATTTGATTCTGCACCAATAGGAACCAGGCACTTGCGAGAGGCCAGCCCCCTTTGTGTTTGTAGCTCCTCCCCACAAAAGTCATCGCAACTATGAAATAACATAAACTATGGGAATTATGTTGTGACTAAAGATGCTAAAATATAACACAGTTTTTATTTATTTTGGATTTTGTTAAAAGTAGTCAAACGCTTTGCCAAGAATTTGCAGAAATGTACTCAAAATGTAGACATTTTCTCAACCAACTTCTTGAGGTATCACCCAGGAATTATTTTTAAACAGTATTGAAGGAGTTCCCATCTATGTTGGGCATTTATTGGCTGCTTTTCTTTATTATTTGATCCAAATCATCAATAATAAAAAAAAAAATGTATTATTAAATTTTAGTTTTGTAATTAAATAAATTTATATGGTGGCACAATTATATTTTTGTCTACAAAACTATTTTCAAACATTTATGTATATGCCTTCAGATCAAAAGATTTGATCATGATTATTTCAGTCAAGTTTTTGAAATGTTTCGACTGGTATATATATATATATATATATATATATATATATATATATATATATATATAAAATACATTTTATTTATAATGCGCTTTTCTAGTACCCAAAGCGCTACAAACAGATGACAATAAAACAAAGTACAAAAGTACAGTAATACAGTAAAAAACAATAAATCATTCTAAACAATACAACAGAACTAATCAATACAATGAAATATGAGTCATCGCAATCTATAAAAGCAATTTTAAAAAGATTAAAACTGTCTAATGTGGGAGAATCTCTAACAGCAAGAGGAAGAGCGTTCCATAATCTAGGTGCAGCAACTGAAAAAAGCTCTCACCCATAGATTGGAGTCTACTGAAGAGTATGCATAATTGAAGTGAATATGGCCTTTACATGATGATAATAACCATGTTTCTTAATCACTAGCAAGTTCTATTAACTTCCTAATGCAATCAGGCATAATACCTAACAAATCAAGAGTATACAAATCCCCCTCCCAAAAAAACTCAAACTAAACAAAGTCTATATTCCCTCTTAAATGTTGGAACTGGTGTTTGCATAAAAACCAAATTCAAGGTTACAACTTTACGTTCTGTTTGCTTTGAGTGTGAGAAAGAAAGGCTGATGGCAATAAATGAGATATAACTTGTACAATTACCCCAACAGATGGTTTGATAACAAACAAGCTCTGGTTAAATATGGTGCAGGTAGAGGTGCTGTCAAGTGTTTTCAATTATGCATAGACAGACCTAAATTGAAAGGCTTCCTTGGCAAACAGCAAAGCACCATCTTTAAATATGGACCCTTTGGCACTCTCCCATGAGGGTCTACATGCTTATAGGTATTATGTGAGGTCAGTGAGCTGCTATTTAACACTCACAGTTATTGTAGACTGTAATTAACACCGTGAGCCACAGATTGCCATTTAACCTTGAGAACACCCCTACACACATTTGATCTGTATGTAGGACATGTTCTGTTGCCATAACAAGCCTCAAAGCATTCTCCTCTGCTGATATGTAGTAATTACATCTCAAATGTTTACTGTAATGTGCATATGTTTTACATTCTGGATTTATTATATGACATGAAATTAAAAGGACAGAGAAAGCCAAAGCAATGCTTTGAATAAGGTAGATTTTTTTTATATGTCAAGAAACTACAGTATACTGGCTTATATAGGGGTGGCTTGTCCAGGGACGTTTTGGAATAGGGTTTGGGCATGAAAACTTTGTAGATTGAAGTCATGTTTGCTGTGTTGGGGCTTGATGTGGTATTTAACCTACAAAGAGATAATACAAGGTAAAGATCAGAGAAATCTAAACATCTCAACAGCTTGAGTCGGGCCACCTCTTTTGGCGGTTAGTGCTCCTGAGATTTTGTGCCATATAACATAACAGGCAGATGCACTGCCCATAGTCCTGATACTTGCTCCATCTACATGCACTGGAAACTGTATGTAGTTTCTCTGAGAAGATAAACACCTTTCATTTAGGAAAGATATATTTGTAATTGGCATTCTCTCTTGGTTTCACTAAAGTGCCGTCCTTGGAACACAGGTTAAACACATGGTTAAACCTGAAGGATAACAATCTACAAGTACTCAAACTTAAAATATATTACTACACGACTGATATAAATTAAATATGTTTCTCTGAACACAATGAAGAACGTAATGAATATTTCATATTCCCTTTCCCCTGCCCTGAGAAAGGCTGTTTTGGGGAGAATCTACCTTTAAATTTTTCATTATTTTGATGACTGAGAAAACCCCCATTCCTCAGTGAAGCAAATGTCATATTATTAGACATGTAAATATTCAAAACAGTTCCTCCTTGGATCTCATTTAATTAAAAACTGTAGCAACAAAGCACTTGATTCATCCTTTATTATTCACTAGCTCTCCAGTCATGTGACTTTTATATTATAAAATATTAAAGATTTCAAAGCATCCTTATGTTTTTAAAAGAATTCAGAAAGTATAGGTTTCCTTTGGTTTTGTAATTGAAAACAGGTAATCACAGGAGATGTGCACACATTAAGCAAATACTTTTATTGGGAATTCATAGAAAATCAGAAACAACAGGCACACAATAGAAAAATAGCACACGTACAAATGTTTTTGTGATTGAAGGGCAAATGAAAGCAACATCCAAGCAGGGTAAAATCAACATTTAAGATTAAACGTTTAGGCTAAGTCATGGCAGACTCGTAGGAAAAACTATATTTTATAAAGGTTGGTATAAAGATGCATTCTGAGGTAACAACAGTTTTCTATAAAGTCTAAAGTGTTGTTCCTAAAGGGTTGTTGTAGTTAAAAGTGCCTTTTTAAACTGATCTGAATGTGAAAATTGAATTCAAGTGCTCTTCCAAAAAGCTGATCCAGTTTGCAGAAATGCATCAGTACCTACTTGCATATTCAGACACAGACTGCAGCAGACCAGCTAAAATAAGGAACTAAAAAAATCAAGAAGGGAAGTTAAACTTAACTATTCACTCTTGTTATTGTCCGTTACAAAGAGAAACACCATGTGCTTTGAGTTGTTAATTACAGAGCCCTACATCAAGCAAGCTTCGTGAAACATGTAAAAACAAACTGTTAAGGGCCAGAGTGATTCAACAAGCCATTAAACCACTTAAAGTTATAGTTCACCCGAAAATAAAAATTCTCTCATCATTTACAGCTCCTAATGCCATCCCAGATGTGTATGACTTTCTTTCTTCAGAAAAACATTAATTAAGATTTTTAGAAATATATCTCAGCTCCGTAGGTCCATACATTGCAATTGAATGGTGGCCAGACATTTGTAGCTCCAAAAATCACATAAATCAAACTAAGTAATCCACATCTTCAAAAGTGATATGATAGATGTGGGTGAGAAAGACCAATATTTTAAGTCCTTTTTTACTATACATTCTCCTCCTTGCCCAGTAGATGGCAATATGCACAAATAATGTGAAATGCAAAAAAACTAAAAAAAAAAAAGTGGAGATTTAAAGTTAAAAAAGGACTTAAATATTGCTCTGTTTCTCATCCACACCAATCATATTGCTTCTGAAGATATGTATTTAACCGCTGGTGTCATATGGATTACTTTTAAGTTGCCTTAGTATGCTTTTTGGGCCTTCAAAACATTGGTAACCATTCACTTGCATTGTATGGGCCTACAGAGCTGCAATATTTTTCTAAAAATCTTTGTTTGTGTTCAGCCAAAGAAAGAAAGTCATACATCTGGGATGACACAAGTGTGAGTAAATGATGAGATCATTTTCAATTTTGGGTGAACTATCCCTTTAATAAAAGTCCCAACAGATACTATCCATAAACATTGAGATACTTTAGATAATTTGTATTCCTGAATGTTATATATATATATATATATATATATATATATATATATATATATATATATATATATAACAATTGTAAATATATTGAACAGTTTATAATCTACAGTCTATCCTGTTCAAAATGTTCTAATAACTAATTTCAAGAGCTAGTTCAATATCACGGCCAAATCACAGATCTTTCACACATCAAAACATTTCAACTATATCGATAACTAGTTCCACTCATCAGCTCTGATAGCTGCTTAGAAAAAGCTCTAGTTTTTTTATGAGTTTCCTAGGATTTCCTAGGAGTTTCCTAGATGACAAACATCTGGTAAATTGAAGGTTGAAGATTATCCTATATTTAGTTTTTAATCAAGCTCTTGTTTTTAATAAAACGTAGTACCATGACGAACTGCTGGCTGGTAAGGAGTGCTGTTGGGGATGCTATCCCATGATGGCATCTTTGCAGTATGGTTTAGCAGGTGCTGGTCATTTCTCCAGCAGCTTGGCTAAGTTCTGTTGCAGGTCACTCAGGTCATAGATCTTAACATCTAAAGTTTCAATGGCCTTCTGCACTTCACTTTCCACCCTGTTCCGGGCAACTTGGGAGGAAGCTAAAGCCTTCTCTGCTGTTTGCACTTGATTCTCCAGCTCTACATTCTTCACCTCCAGGGCCTAATGCCAAAGCAAATAATAATTATTTCTGTATGACGGGTAACTAAAAGTTGATCATATTTATACAGTGGGGTCTAAAATTCTGAGACACGAGAGAAAATGCTTCAATTTGAGATTTTCTAAATTTAATAAAAACATTTCAATTACAAATCAACAAGGTGAATATCACAAATTAGCTTAATTGATTAGTGACCAAAAATCAGTACAGCATCTTAAACTTTTTTTCAATTTCAAGCCATAATGTTTATTTTTCACAATCTTAAACCTATATTTATAGGTTCAAATTAAATTTAGAATCGCAGATGTTTATGTGTTGCTCTCAGATTTTTGACCCCCAGTGTACCATGGTATTAGTAAATGAACTTACCTGCATCCTTTTGCTGGCTTCTTCCCATTCTTTCTCCAGCTCACTTAAATCTGATTTCTTGCCCTGTAGATTCTTTATTTCCTGTAATTATAATTTCAAATATCTGTATTATAATATGCACATTAAACAATGGATTTTTTAAAAGGCTTCAGGAAGTTGATTCACATGGGATGCTGCAGTAATAATATCGAAAATGGAAGCGACCATCATGACTACATTTACATGGACACCAGAAGCCATTTATTGTTAGAAAGCTGCTTAAGGCTCAAAATTGGCGAATGCATTTACATGGTCCGTGTTACCAACTTTCTGTTTACTCCCATATACATGCGGCTCAGTCAGTCAGTAGCTTTCTCCATAGCAACACAATTTCCCCGCCATGCTTGTGTAAATAGCAAAAATGGCATCAGAGGAAGACTTTGCTATTTTATTCTGTGGTGCTTAAATTTAATTTCCAGATATCCTATGTCCCAGTTGTTGTTGTGTTTGTTTCCTTAACTTTGTGTTGTGACCCGTAGCAGAATTGCACTGCAACAGTGGTTTCCCTCTTACCTAAAACTCTGGGATTCCACCAATGTATGAGCGCAAATACACAAACATGAGGTACCATTGATACATTGGTGTGTATAAATGGATATAGTTTATAGTGTATGTGCTTTTCCCAATGTACTCCCAGAAATTTGGAATTCTCCCTCCTGTGACGTTTGTGACGCGGTCTGTTCACGCACATGCATATTCTTCGAAAATATGTACACATTTTTTAATGTTTACATGGCCACATAAACCTTGTTCTCCGGGAGAAACCTGTGTTAAATCTCTTTCTCTTATTAAGAGCATAAGTAAAACCGGTGTTCTCGTTTACAAGATGTTTCAGAACCCCGCTTTCTGCAAAAACCCTGGAATAAACAGTTCTTAAGTGCACGTAAACATGGTCATTGTGTCGTGTCGACTGTGATAGTGTACATCCAAGCTGTACGTCAGCACAAAATATTCGCCAACCATGGACCAATAAGCTGTGAGCTTGAGGCTAGAATTAACCAACAGTATTTTCAATGGAAAAACTGATTTTGAATGAGTCATTTTAGAATAGATAAACCTATACATAATGTTACAACTGCATATACATTTGGTTGAAAACAAAAGAAGAGAAATGCATGAAAAACACGAAAAACATGAGGGTGTGTAAATAACAGAATTTCAATTTTTGGGTGAACTATCCCTTTAAGTATAAAACAAAACTACAATAACAATACATTTCATGATATATATAAAAAAAAAAAAAAAAAAAACCTTTTCAGATGGATAGGGGAAAATAAAGTGGTTGGAGTAGCTGTGCAGCATTTTAAATATCAAAACAGGGTGTCGGATATCAGGGGCTGACACTGTTGAGGTAGATTTGATGCATCACCCCATGCAACACCGTGTACAATGTGCAAAGGAGTTATTTGCTGTGTGATTCAGCACAATTATTACAATGTTATTGAGCTAAATGTTACCTCATCTTTAGCTTTTATAAGAGCCTCCATCTCTGCCATAGCCTGTGTGAGATCCTCGCTGCCCCGCTCACTGGAGGCAGAAACCCCACTCTGAGCCTCCAGTTCTGCAACCTGAAACCAACAGATTACATCTATTCCAAGTGCTCTCATCAATCCCAGGACAAATCTTCAGCCTCTACTGTATAAAATATAACATAAATGGTTAATGGTGAATTTCCCTGAAAAGCTGGTACCGGTAGTTTGCATCCCTGTCCATTTTTTTCAATATTTTGTTGAGGTTGGCATGTGGTTGTGCATACAATGACTTGTGACAGTTCTTCCCTTAAGGAGATGATATGATTGACTTCAAAAACTGGGTCCACAGAACTGTCCTGCCCAAGAATCGCTGTGTTCTCCAGTGGCGTTACATTCCACGCGGTCATTTTCTCAGTGACTGTGCTTCTCATCTTCTTAGTTCACTGTAATTTACAGGCAACTCTACAATCATGCTAATCCCAGAGGGAAAATAATAAACCAGACCATCACTGCACTGGAGCTTTTAGCACTGTCACAAGTCACAGCCATTTTTTCTGTTTGTGTTGGAGAGAAACTTAGCGGTCTCATTTTCCCCACGGTCATTTGTCATTCTTACATTCTGGGCAATGAAGGCGCATTGTCTTTTCCTTTAAAAATCCTTCTATGAAGTCTCCTAAGACCTGAACTACATACGTCACCTGGCTGATGTTTGGTCTAAAAGCCCTTCAAAATGTTTTTAGTTGAAACATTTTACATAATCATACATAAATAATTCTGAGTGCTAAAAGGAAACATTCAGTTAAGCTTGAGCAACTGCCAAAACAAATTGTTAACATGTGAGAACATTTAAATATTGAATTAAAAAAAAGCACAACACGGACATCCAATGGGTATAAATGACCTATGAGAAAACTCAACAGACATTTTATTAGCCACACTCGAGAGCTTGCCGTGATATCACTCAACTTTACTCACATGCTCTCGGAGTTGGTCGGTTTCTTCCTGATACTCGGCTAAGAGTTTTTTCCATTTTTCAATGCTGCTGTTAGCTTCACGAAGAGCTGCAACCAATTTAGCGTTGCTGTCCCGTAGAGAAAACAGCTCGGCGTCAGAGTTGATCTCACATATTGACCTGTAGATAAACAAACATAACAATCTGATTATTTATGAGTCCGATATATTTTGGTCCAACATACACGGTTGGTATTTGAAATGCAACATGTCTTTTCTGTTACCTTAAAACTTTAGTTCATCCAAAAATGAAAATTCTGTCATCATTTACTTGCCCTTAAGTTGTTCCAAACCAGTTTCGTGAACTAGCTTTTCCATTAAGTATGTATTTGCCAACTGGATTTGATTTTAGAAGGCATTTTTTTACCTTTATGTGGCCTGTATCTAATTGGTTTGGCAAATACTTCAATTCAATTGATTCATCAGTACAAATTCTAAAGGTTGAGAATTTATTACCTCTTACCCTAATAATTAAATCAACATCAATTCATATATACCATAATAAGTATAACTATGACTATGATATTACATTAAGAATTATTTCAGAAGCCCCCATTGAATTTCAGGGGCATATTGGTGGCTTTATTTTGCCACAAGCACCCTTAAATGTTTGTTTCAAAGCTGTATGATTTTTTGTTTTCTTTCCAGGAAACACAAAAGGAGATGTTAGGCTGAATGTTAAGGATTAACAGCCTCAGCCACAATTCACTTTTACTGTACGGAAAAAGAGCACCGTCACAATCCTTCACAATTACTCCTCTTGTGTTCCATGAAAGTCATAAAGGTTTGGAACAAAATAAGGGTAAGCGAATAACAGAATTTTCATTTTTTCAAGAAGATAATCACAGACAGGTAGCATGCAAAAGATTACAGAAATGCCCTTTCAGAGATGAGATTTAAAGGTAAAGTGTAATTTCTTCTATGTTACAATACTTGCATTTATGCATTGTTTTCTTCAGTGTAAACACTGTGGCTCTGTGGTGTTTTCAACGTTACTCTGTTTGTTTGACATGTCAACCAATGGTGTGAGTTTGGGGAGAGACTACCTATTTGCCTGATCAATGTCAGATGGGTCAGGGCTTTTTATCAGCCGAACCTGCTTAGAATTCCAGATTAAAGTTTTAATCGAGATTGTTATGTAGAGAGGGAGAAACAAACTATCATGTGAACTGATTCCATTAATGCTAAACACACATATTGATGTTTCCTCTTAGAGTGATATCTTCAGAAATATGTACAGTAAGCTTTGTAGAATTTAGCATTCAAGCTCAACAATGAGTTGTATAAACCTTAAGGCCACTGAACGGGCATTGTGTGCCTCAGTATTTAATTTAAAGCAATCATCAGAAGCTAAACACAGCTATATATCCAATGCTTTATGCTTGAATGTGTAGAATATTTTATACTAAACTCACTTGTCCTATTATCCCAGAAAACTACTGAGGAGGAAGAGTATGTCAGGCGGATTGATTAGATCAACATGCATATGAGCAAGGCAGCTTTAGTACGGCCATAGAACAGGGAAACAACACGTGCACCTACTGTGTCCCTTAAGAAAATTTGTGGCTAAATAAAAGACAAAATACATCTAATAAATAGTATTTAATTTTTTTAATAAATGCTTTTTGTCCAACTATAAATGTCAACAAAGACAAAGATATGCATTGGCTATATTTGTTATTATGCTTGTCAAAAAGTACCATGGCTGCACAAAGGTATCAGATGGTAACACCATGGTACTTTGATATATACTTTGATACACTGATCAGCCACAACATTAAAACCACTGACACCTGTCAAGGGGTGGGATATATTAGGCAGCAACTGAACAGTCAGTTCTTGAATTTCATGCGTTGGAAGCATAAGGATCTGAGTGACTTTGACAAGGGCCAAATTGTGATGGCTAAACAACTGGGTCAGTGCATCTCCAAAATGGCAGGTCTTGTAGGGTGTTCCCAGTGTGCAGTGGTTAGTACCTACCAAAAGCGGTCCATAGAAGGATAACCGATGAACTGGAGACAGGGTCATGGTTCATTGATGCATGTGGGGAGTGAAGGCTAGCCTGTCTGGTCTGACCCCACAGAAGAGCTACTGTAGCACAAACTGCTGAAAAACGTAATGCTGGCCATGATAGAAAGGTGTCAGAACACAGTGCATTGCCATGCTGTGTATGGGGCTGCATAGCCGCAGACCGGTCAGAGTTCCCATGTTGACCACTGTCCACCACCAGAAGTGCCTACAATAGGCACGTGAGCGTCAGAACTGAACCATGGTGCAATGGAAGAAGGTGGCCTGGTCTGATAGATCACGTTTTCTATTAGATCATGTGGATGGCCGGGTGCGTGTGCATCGTTTACCTGGGGAAACGATGGCAGCAGAATGTACCATGGGAAAAAGGCAGACTGATGGAGGCAGTGTGATGCTCTGGGCAATGTTCTGCTGGGAAACTTTGGATCCTGGCATTCATGTAGATGTTACTTTGACATGTACCACCTACCTAAAAGATTGTTGCAGACCATGTGCACCCCTTCATGGCAACAGTATTCCCTGATGGCAGTGCCCTCTTTCAGCAGGATAATGCATCCTGCCACACTGCAAAAATTGCTCAGGAATGGTTTGAGGAACATAACAAAGAGTTCAAGATGTTGACTTGGCCTCCAAATTCCACAGATCTCGATCGATTGAGCATCTATGAGATGTGCTGGTCCAACAAGTCCGATCCATGGAGGCCTGGCAACTTACAGGATTTAAAGGATCCGCTGCCAACGTGTTGTTGCCAGATACCACAGGACACCTTCAGAGGTGTTTTGACAGCACGAGGGCGACCTACACGATATTAGGCAGGTGGTTTTAATGTTCTGGCTGATTGGTGTATACTGTATGATTAACATATGCATTACAATAGTATTGACTATAGCAAAATTTTGTGTAGCCAAAAAAAAAAACAATTCTGTAAGATAATTCCATTATAAGAAAAGTGGGGGGGATAATAAATTGTGCGTTCATAAATGTGAGATGTGGATTTGATGGGTTTTTGGGAGGTCTGAATGTTTTACCCTTCAGAAAGCATTTTTCTCATCTGCTCTTTCTCCGTGGACAGCTCCATATCAGCACTCTTGCTGCGAAACAATTTATCCTCACCGGAGCCATTGACACCGAGCAGCGGAGGAGAGTGGCGATCCACAGACAATGCCTGTATTACAGACACAAGATGGGTTGCATTAAGGACAATAACTTGGCTAGTATGTCAATATTAACATTTCATTCAAGTATCGGCATTATCCTGACTAGGCTAAAACTGGAAGCAGATATTATAACAGCTTAATTCAGATGATTTCAGATAAAAACAAGGAAATACATGTGAAACATGTTAAATATTCTGTATAAATCCATAATATGTGTAAGAGATAATAGACAGTCAACCAGTTATCGCAAAATAATCCACGACAGGGTGATCAGGAGCCTGACGCAAAGCAGAGGGGTCTTGTATCACCCTGAAGGGGTTTATTTTGCGATAACAACCGGCTGGAGGTGCATTACCCCACTTACAAGGCTACTAACCAAATAAAAAAATAAATACATGGACATAAAATACGGAGTTGTGTTTAAATTATTTTATAAGCTTACTTGAAGAGATCATGCTCGCAGAACCCAGATTAGCAGTCGGATACATGAATGTGCGGTTGTTACAGAGCAATATCAGACCACTAGATGGTGACACTGGCCAACCAGAAACGATTATTCCAGACAGAAGTGTAATAATTTGATATAAATGTACATATTGTGCAAGATATAGTTACAGTTTTACAACTGTATTTACTTAAAGGTCCAGCTTACAAGAGCAGCATGAATACTGCACATTTGAATGAATAACCGAAGTAAAGCCTCTTTACGATTCTCACAATAGTGATGAACATTGCCTGAACTATAGTGAGTAAAATAAATATAAAAGAACCATGGTCTTATCATGACTGATATGGCATAATTTAATAAATGAGTCCTATAAAAGCATTGGTGCCAGACAGTGGCTTTGAATGTATTTTTAATTTTTAACAGAGTACAGTATAGTATTCAGGTCACACACAAACCACAAAACTGATGGAAGCAAAGCCGTATCTCTGTTCTTAAATGCAGCCACTGGCCTTGCTGATTTGATGCTTCACAGTCAATGGCCACATTTTACATTTCAGACTAATCCAGTTAGTGCACATTTTCCAAAAAATATTTTTAAACAACACACTCTCTTAAATTGATTTGAAGAAGAAAAACTTGAGCAGTCTTTTCTGCATGTGTGACTGAATAGGTCATGAGGCAACATATGGCATTTTTCTCTGAATAAACATTTGAAAGAACATCAGTTGATTTCAACCTGCTGTTTTTTTTTTTTTTTATTTGACATAGCCAGAACAGTACAGTACAGTGCCTGCTCTTTACAACACAGAAAGTCCAGCCTTGGATTTTCAGGCTTGTACTGTGGTGTTTCTGTGGAGCAATACTACCTTGCACTCAGAAAAGCTTGTATAATTCATCACTTGCAAATTCGGTATTCCTCAAAGGAAGTTGTTCTATTTCCAATCTGACTACTCAGGCCAATGACTTGTTTGCCTTGTTCTCTATAATGGCTTGCTGCAAAAGCAGAGAGCTTTAGATGAAGCTCTTCTTCTGTTTAATATATTAAAAGGAGAGCCAGAGGAATCAATGACAACTCCACTGCACAATCTTCAATAATGTATCTTGCATTTCTGCATTTTTAACGATGGAATTATTTAGTTTTATTTATAATCTTACAGATTCCCTACACATTATCATGAATTGAGGCTTTTTGCTTCACAGACCACAAAAAACACAATACTGGACTTTTGCAAAACTATCAGAAAGAGCACTAATAAAACCCCATCTCTCATATCTTTAAGAGCCCATGCAATTTCTTAATGAGTGTAGTTTTCTTTCCTGTGTTGATATTATTTCCTATTGAAACAGGAAGTTGGGGTGGGACATATCAAAGGCCTCATCCCTTTGTTTTAGCTTTCAGTTTACATTAGTGCAGCACCAATCAAGAAATTTGAGGCTGATATGGATGAACGATATTTTAACATCGTGATCATTCGAAATCACCAATATGTATTTTTAAAGTGCTCCATGCTACACTTTTACAAGTATTATTCTGCAGTACTACACTGTGATATTCCATTCAATTTACATCAATAGTGTTAAAAGTTCACCTTTTACTTTTATATTCACCTTTATATTTTGGACTAATTGCCAAAAATTGGTCTCATTTTCTCAGGATTACAGCAGCAGAGATCGGTGCATATAAGAGACGTTTGTATTTGATGTCTTACAGAAATCATTTTTTTTCACTTTGTGATTTTTTTAAAAATCTTTCCAACTGTGTATTTAGGGCAACAAAACCGTGCAGTTGCATTCCTGAGAATGAGAGCTTTCATTTCATATATGATTTGTCTATTTACATTCTATCTGAAAGAGATTCATATTAATATTTCAACCACTTCTAAAATGTACAACTCGTTTTCTTAACTTTACAACTGAAATGTTTTTGTAGTTAACACTACAGCCATCAAAACCAAAAAATAAAATAAAATAAATTTTTAAATCACATTAATCAAAATCATACACAAACTATTTAGTCGGGGCAAAGCAGAGATGACAGCAGATGAGCAGAGAATGTATGTGACAGAGATTTAAGACAGTAAGCCAAACATGGAACAAAAAACGATTTAGTGACACATCAAACTGTTTTATTATATTAAAATATCTTTCAGGACAAATAATTAGTTTCCAGGACATTTAGGTATTTTTTTTAATTTTCCAGTACTGAAAAACTGCATTGCAAAATGCCAGGTTTTTCAGGGCTTGCAGGAATATTGGCTGATTGCGATCGGTGACCATTCAATTGATGCATCCCCAAGTTTACATTACAGCCATGAACCATGATTTGCTATTACTAGTTAAATGGAAGTGGCATCAGAGGGAGGAACGTTCTCATTAGATACTCTTTTATTGGACAAAAATTTGGATATGCCCGTGAGTGCAAGATGTCATCAATATTTTTTGTTCTCTCTGAAGAGAAACACCATACTTTTAAACCATTCACACTAACGGTCCCTCATGGTGAAACACACCACCAACTTTGACTCGAACAATGGAATCCATTGCAATTTTCAAAAACTGACTGAAAACACACCTCTTCTGGGAACACTTGACTACCTAACATCAGGGTTCCCACTTTTTTCAAGGCACAATTTCCCAGGACATTTTATGTGCCCAATAAATGTAATATTAAAGAAAAAACACGTGCTTCCCTTTAAATTGTGGTGTTATTTCAATGTTTCTGTTCTTAATTTCTCACCTCCAGATAAGCAGTTCACTACATGGCCCAGTGTGATAATTAATTTCTGTAAAGCTGTGATTTAATTAAATAAATACAGTCTGTATGTGCTTTGCACTTCAGAGTGACCTGCTCTCTTTTATCTCACACACACACACACACACACACACACACACACACGAACACGCATGAAGCGGCCAGCTTTACACATTCATTTTGAAGCACACATCACATGCAGATTATATATTTAGTCAATAAAATCAGACTTATGCAGCTTAATTATTACACTAGGACATATCGCAATTTTTATTTGATTAATTGTGCATTCAAACATAAATTTTTGCCCAAATACGTCATATTCCTTGACATTCTGAGTTTTATAGCTAATGCCATTTTTATGACTAGATTCCATGATTCAGTCCGTGTTTTCCACACACTAATTCACATCCGAGGTGTGAAGGCAAATCACCACGCTACCAACTCAGGGTGTCAATTCATTTTCTAAAAAAAAAAAAAAATCAGTGGTCGACTGTCACCATCAAAAGTTTGTGGTTAACATAACAGCAATGTTGAAATGAAAAATACTATTTTGTATTATATCAATACTTAAACTACTTTGTTATAGCAAAGCAGAGATGACAGCAGATGAGCAGGGAAAGTACATGACAGGGATTCGTTCATGACAGTTTGACCTTTGACATTGTTTCACAATTCGCAGCCACCGGTAGTGTCAAAATGACACAAATTTGTGTATATGCCTTCTATTCCGAGACCCAATCATTGCCATGTTTTGTACACGCAACAAAAATATTTTTAGCAACTAAGTCAATCATTTCTATTAAACTAAATATTTTCCAGGACAAATTATTATTTTCCAAGACATTTAGGTATTTTTCAAATTTTCCATAACTGGATAGCTGCACTTGGAACCCTGAACTAGCCTTTTGGCACTTACACATCTGTTGTACACATAGGGTTGTGCTACTCTTGTAATATGTATTGGGTTCACTCTAGCATCAATTGTTTATGCTTGTGTAATTCTCATTTGTAAGTCAGTTTGGATAAAAACTGCAATCTGCAATATGAATAAATGTAAATGTTTTATGAGAATGCTAAAATATAGCTTGTTTCAAAGCTTATATAAATTGATTAAAAGCTAAAAAACATGACTTTTATATACCTTTACAATGCCTTCTGTACAAACTGGGACAAAAAAGGAACGTTTCATATCCATGGTCTCCTGAGGGATTTCAGGACCAGTGTGTGAAGCGCAGAATGAAACTGCAGCAGGGTGTGTGAGCTGCACTGGGGACACAGGTGTGTCAATGCATGTGGAAGCAGATACGTATGGTAATTTGAAAGCTTACCGGAGACAGCTTACAGAGAAATATTCCCATCATTAGAGCAGAAGCCATGAAGAGAAAGAAGAAATAAGATTGTGAAAATTATCCAGATTTATTTATATATATTCCCCACATATTTATGTATACATACATTAATTTCTCATATAACTATAATAAGTACAATGGCAAGAAAATATGTATGTTAACCCTTTGAAATTAGCTGGTTTTCTGCATTAATTGGTCATAAAAGTTGATCTCATCTTTAAAGTCACAAGTATAGACAAACAAAATGTTCCTAAATTAACAACACACAAACAATTATAATCCTTCATGTCTTTATTGAACAAGTTCCATTAAACATTCCCAGTAATGTGGAAAAAGTGAACCTTTGGATTTAATACATATTTGATCCTCCTTTGGCAGCAATAACCTCAACCAAGCGTTTCCTGTAGCTGTGGATTAGACCTGCACAACGTTCAGAAGGAATTTTGGACCATTCTTCCTTATAAAACTGCTTCAGCTCAGCCATATTCTTAGGATGTCTGGTGTGAAAGGCTCTCTTGAAGTCATTCCAAAGAAGGGGTTATGGTCTGGGCTCTGACTGGGCCACTCCAAAAGGTGGATTTTGTAGTGGATTTACTTCGATGTTTATGGTCATTGTCCTGCTGCATCACTTAACGTCTACTGAGCTTCAGCTGGCGCAAAGCCACTGGGAATTAATTTTTCCCTCAATGATAGCAAGAGGTCCAGGCCTAGAAAGCAGCCCCAAATCATGATGCTCCCTCCATGATGTTTTTATGCAGTGCCCCTTTTACGCCATACATAGTGCTGTGTGTTCTTCCCAAATAATTCAAGCTTAGTTTCATCAATCCACAAAACACTTTTCTAGTAGCGTTGTGGAGTGTCAAGGTGTTCTTTGGAAAACTCCAGGTGCACAGAAATGCTTTTGTTGGAAAGCAGCAGCTTCATTTGTGGTGCCCTGCCATGGACACCATGCCTGTTTAATGTTTTCCGTATAGTAGCCTCATAAACATAGATGAGAACCAGTTCCAATGATACCTTCAAGTCTTCATCTGCCACTATAGGGTTCTTTTTTTTTCCATCATTGAGCATTCTGCTGTATGCCATTTCAGTCATCTTGGCTGGACAGCCACTTTTAGGAAAAGTAGCCACAGTACTAAACTGTCTCCATTTATAGACAATATGTCTAACTGTGGACAGATGAATATCTAAACTCTTCGAGATGACTTTGTAACCCTTTTCAGCTTCATGCAAAGCATCAATTCTTGAACGTAGGTCTTCTGAGATCTCTTTTTTGTGATGCATGGTCCACATCAGCAGATGCTTCTTATGAATAGAAAATTCAAAATGTTTGAGTGCTTTTTTATAAGTCAAAGTAGCTCTAACCCACACCTCCAATCTAGATTCATTAATTGGATGTCGGGTGTGCCAACTCCCATTTGTGTTTGTTCATTTTTGTAACTAAGATGAAGATCAAACCAGATTTTAAAGACAAATGTATACATGAATGCAAGTAATTCCAAAAGGTTCAGTCGCATACTTTCTCTTGGCACTGTAGGTTGAAAGTAGACATGATGGCACAGACATCAGTAAACTGAAGCATTATTTATGGTGCTTGCTTACTAGGGAAGCATCATTATTACTATTGTACATACCTAGTGTAAGGGATCTGAACAAACCCCTAACCCTTGGAATTACACTTTAGTATGTAAGGGGCCATTAACACACATGGCCCCCAACTCATCCCATAAATTTGTGCTACACATAGGAGGAGAGGTGTGCTATTATTTTTCTAAATGATAAGCCTTGCAGACAATAAAATAAGTAGAAAAAAAATCCCATAGACTTACTTTCAAAGAGGGACCTGAGATTACTAAGATTATTAAAAACAATATTTCACATATGAGACGTTTATGAATGTTTTGTAGCCAAATAGTCATAATCAAAACAGAATAGCCTACTGTGTTTGTCCAGAAAGCTTTTAAAAGCAGATCCAACATAGGGATTCTGTGACCAAATAACACAACTCTCAGTTGACATTTATATCCACTTCCATTTATTCAAGGCAAGCACACTTGCTTTCAAGCAGGCCTCTCAAAAAGTCTTTATTAATTCATAAAGGCAGCATTCTTTAGCTTACATTGTTGCTGTTTTGAACTCAAGTTTGATTAAATATGGATAACTCTTACTCAGAGGCCTGTATCACACAGCAAGAGAAAAGCACATATGAACACAAAGAGCTCATGTCTACAGTACATAAGATAAGATACCTGTCATAGCACATAAACAAAGCAAGAATACAGTATATAACAGTGGGTGCTTACGATCTAATAACGAATATGTATTATGATCAATATTCTAATCTAATGCGAATGTAGACTTTGATACAGTCTCAGCACAAAGGACAATAACAGAAATGATTAGAAGAGTTCTGAATTCCCCTGGCGACCCCACAGCGTTATATAACCGCATAGATCCTACAACCTACCAGTGTTTCTCTGTCACCTTCCGGCATGTGAGGACATGCTTTGAGAATCCAAACACACATTTGTTTTTATCTCGGTGGGATACTTTCCATTAAATACCGTTGTTTGTGTTGTGAGCTAATTGTATTTTCCATCCCCTAATCCTAAACCTACCCCTCATAGAAATCTTTTGGCATTTGTACATTTACCTTGAGACATTTAGTATGTTCAAAACAGCAACAATGTGGGACATATGGTCCCCACAATGCAGGCAGACCACACACACCCTACCCACCCACACAAAACACTTCTCTTTTACAATTTTTAAGTCTTATTTGCTTGAGCAATAACTATTTTATTCTAATATAATTTGTATATATATATATTTTTTCTCAACAATGCAATGAAATCCAGCTGAGCTAGTGCAATTTTTATTTATTTTTTTCAATGTACCCATTTGAGTTCTTCTTTAGATTTTGTTACACTGTACCATGCCATGTGTGAAGACTGCGGCATTGGGTTTCATATCACCAAAGACCAGATGATACTCAGCTCTATTGTTAGTGCAGTTAATAGTGATGGAATTGAATGTTCTGGCACATTAACTGAATTGAACAGCTGATAATGACATGAGTAATTATATCTCTAAAATATAATCATTACATTATTCTACCGTGCTGTTTTTAGTCACACTACTAAAAGGTTTGAGGTTGACTCAAGTCCTTCTCAAGCTGCTGTGTTTACCTGTGGAGCGGCAATGTTTAAACCAGGACTCAGCAACTCAAACTTCTCCTGTGATTTATCCCGGACAAGACGTGCTGCCTCTTTAAACTCCTTAAACTGCTCGGAGAACTGCACAGACAATTACAGAAACGCAATTAATAAAAACTTCTACATTGCGTTCACATAAAACATTTTATTAGCAAATGAAGTACACACATCAGCTACAGATTCCAAAAATAATTGCAGAAAAATGTTAAAGGAATGTTCAGGGGTAAAGGTATACTTCACCCCAAAAAAATATAATTCCAACATCATTTACTCACCTTTATATTGTCTCCAACTCATATGACTTTCTTTCCTCTTCAGAACACAAAGATATTTTTAATGTATGTATTACGTGTTTATATCTATACAATGTAAGTCCATGGGGTCCAAAACTTCCAAGCTCCAATAAGGACATAAAGGCATCTTAAAGGTAATCCATACCACTCAACTGGTTTAATCCATGTCTTCTAAAGTGATCAAATCAGTTTTGGGTGAGAACAGACCAAAATTTAACTATTTTTTTTTACTATAAATCTTGACATTTGCAGTTTCCTTGGCACAATCATGATTTGAAGCTCAATTACACTTCCTCACATGTGAACCACACTTGCAAATTTTTTACAACTTCCTTTCGGGAGTTGAATTTTGGTCTGTTTTGGTATGGAGTGCAGATTGATGTGAAAAAAATAATAATAATTTTAAGCATTTTAACATAAGACTGCAACATAACAAAATGTGAAGAAAATGAATACTTTGCGTTGCACTGTAAATAAAACTTTTTATTGATTTTCAAACAATTAACATATACCTGTTGAAGCTGTTGTTCTGTGGCAAATCCTAAACCATAAACTGTGTTTGCCCTGCTGTCTGCCCACTGGCCAAATTTCTGCGACGTTTTTGTGAAGGTCATGTTTGGAGTGATGGTGCTGTTTATAATTGCCTGCATTACAGAAAATAATAATAGGGTTTATTAATCAGATTTAAGACTTTTAAGATTAAAACCTAAACAAATAAAATAAATACAGTGTGTGTGCAGTACATACCAGAACAAACCCACACAATCTAAAAATAAATCATGCATAACAGATTATTTTACTCAAACAGGCTGAGGCAATTCCTTAAAACTGTTTATCAGCAAAACAGGGTATTTTCCAGTTTAAAATACACAAGCCCAAAATACACCAGGGACTCTTATTTTTAAATGTCCGTGCATGACTGCTTCCAGCTATACATTTAAACAGTTAAGGGAAATAAAATTCACACTTACATTCATCTATAAAATATTACGCTATAAAAACTTTAAAGTAAACATTGTCATAATTCATCAACAGTAAATAATCAGCGATCGCTTACTATTCTTGGTTCGGTTCAATTTCACAAGGCAACATTTCAAAACGGACCAAAACTGTCAATAAAAGACACATGCAAGGATACTGTCCCCTTATTGGTCAGAATGTCTGTGCACTGTACAGGGATTCAGCGCATTCATTGATCTAGCGGTGTAAAAATGTCAACTGTCAAAAATAATCTAGTGTTATTTATGTCAAGCTTATGCGCTGAACATACACATTACTGAACTGCAAAATTTACATCATGGTTATTTTTATCCGTCATTAGTTGCCTTGGAATTATTTTTGCAGTGAAAATTGCCTGATCTCAAAGTCACAGAGCTCACTCTCGCACACACACACACACAAACGGCAGAGTGAAGCAAAGGAAAAAAAAATGTTTTATGTACATGTCAAAATGTTGCTGATGCCGTCCTACCTGTTTTCGGCCACTATTTTATATATGCAACGATATATATAGTAGCCAGAAGGCTATAGTGAAGTGCGGACCTACAAATGTGTATTCTCCAAAAACCCATCTGGTATGTTCATGGTTTTTATAGGCTCGTTAGTCCGTTGGACCAGACTGCAATCTCACCACAAGCGAACTGCTCCATGGTTCGCTTGTAATAGTTTTGAGACCACCTTTTAGCGCGCATCCGAGTGCTATTGCCGTGTTCATATATGCCTTAACTAAACAAACAAAGGGAAAACACACACCAGGTTCCGAAACAAATTCTCCAAATGAGCCAGGTGTGAAGACTTGTTAAATCATTTAAGATATTTAAGACTTTTTATGACGGATTTTAAGAGTTTTTAAGGACTTGGGGGAACCCTGAACAAAAATAACCAGGAATTGAAAAAAAAAAAAAGAAAATTCAGTTTGTCCTCAGCAGAAATTTTGTTGTTTTGTTCTGGCTCCAGAATTCTGTGGCCTCCATTCCAAATGGTAACAGGTTAGAATGGAATAATTCAAAAAGGTAAACGACATTCTTTATAAAATGTGAGTACACTCTGCTATGGGTGGGAGATATACCAGTAGAAATTTTTTCACATTCCAATCAGTTTTAAATCCCTCAGATGAAATTACGAAGAGCTTGTTGAAAAAGGTCCGTTATCTGGATAAATATAGGATGAATATTTTCTTACAGGCGCTTGTTCTGCTGTAGGCAAACATTGAGAGAGATGTGCATGGATTATGTGAATTACCTCAAGAATTATTAAAATAATATATGGATTAATCGTGCATTTATACAGTACAGTTGAAGTCAGAAGTTTACATACACTTAGGTTGAAGTCATTAAAACAAATTTTTAAACCACTCCACAGATTTCATATTAGTAAACTATAGTTTTGGCAAGTTGTTTAGGACATCTACTTTGTGCATGACACGAGTAATTTATCCAACAATTGTTTACATTTATTCATTTGGCAGACGCTTTTATCCAAAGCTACTTATAAACGAGGAAAGCATAAGTGAATCATCTTAAGGAGACAGTGGAATGAAAAGTTTCACTAGCATCAGAATAGTAGCATTCAAAACAGATTAAAGTGCAACAAGAATGTTTTTTTTTTTGTGACTGGTTAAGTGCTCAATGAAAAGATCTGTTTTTAGTCGTTTGATGAAGCCGAAAGGCTTCTAGTGGGCGCATAGCTCTGCAGAAATGATTTTAGGTATGCTGGAGCAGACCCAGTGACTGTTTTGTATGCCAGCATCAGAGCCTTGAATATGATACATGCGTCAACCGGCAGCCAGTGGAGAGAGACAGAGTGGTGGAACATGCACTCTCTTTGGTTCATTAAAGACCAGACGTGCTGCTGCATTCTGGATCATTTGCAGAGGTCTAGTTGCACATGCAGGGAGGCCTGCAATGAGAGAGTTACAGTAGTCCAGTCTAGTTATGACAAGTGACTGAACAAGACGTTGTTTGGCATGTTCAGAGAGGAAGGCTCTTATATTGTAGTGTGTAAAACTACATGATTTTGCGGTCTCTGAGATGTGGTCTGTGAAATTAGTTTGTTATCAATGGTTATCCCTAGATTTCTGACCGTTTTGGAAGGCATTACTGTAGTTGCACCCAAATGCACAGTGATGTTGTGTTCAACAGCAGGGTTGGCTGGAAAGACCAGGAGTTTGGTCTTGGCTGGGTTGAGTTGCAGACAGATTGTTTCACTTTTAATTGACTATCACAATTCCAGTGGGTCAGAAGTTTACAAATACACGAAGTTAACTGTGCCATAGGGCTGCACGATTTGGGGAAAATGTCATATTGCGATTATTGAGGTTAATATTGCGATATGCAATTGCGATATAATAAACAAATAGTATCATGAGTCAGCTTGCTTGGTTATCAAGGAAAATGCACAAATAGATTACTGATAATGCTGAAATGTGTATTTTTCAACTCAAACATACAAACTAGCAACAACAATAACTATAAATGCACAGTGTTTTCAATGAAAACTATTTTTACAAAATTAAATAATACCTTTGCATTACTGCAAACTTGTTATTTTCACAATATTACACCTAAATAAAATAGAACAATAAATAAGAACATAAAAATTTTCACAAAAATATGATTGTCCAAACAAACAGGGACATTTAAGCAGGATGTAACATGTGCTTTGAATAAACTGTTTTGAATATATATATATATATATATATATATATATATATATATATATATATATATATATATATATATATATATATATATATATATATATATATATATATATATATATATACACACATATACACATATATACACACACACACACACTACAGCCCCTATCCACAATGTGCAATTAGGCAGAATTAAGCAATAATGTTATTTTAAACTGGTTACCAACATTTAAAAATAAAGATCTCAAAAGGTATTTTGT
The DNA here is from genome assembly GCA_032164185.1 of Moxostoma hubbsi. Classification (NCBI taxonomy): domain Eukaryota; kingdom Metazoa; phylum Chordata; class Actinopteri; order Cypriniformes; family Catostomidae; genus Moxostoma; species Moxostoma hubbsi. Next base: position 7,669,548 of record JAVLUX010000186.1, read on the forward strand.
TTCTTGAACCATTTTTTAATCCCTGAAACAAATACTTTTGATATATACTATTTTGATTAAAAAAAAAAAAAAACAATATGGATTGAGATTGAAACTGAAAATTGGATGACCTGTAGACAGTGTTCCTAACCTTGGTACCTCCCACGCTGATGATGCGATACACACTCCTGCCGGCATCATAGAAGAAGGAGACGGTGACGGCGTGTTTGCTGCCCGGTATCCAATTTCGTTTAGTGGCCGGGTCAATTTGGAAGACGTGCGCCTTCAAGCTGAAAAGTGGCTGCTCCCTTTGAGGAAAAATATTCAGAAATTCTGCATTATTTAATTATTAACAAGGAGGACATTAGATTCATTATTCTTGGCTGATATTCTACAACAAGTGTGATTAGAGAAACAAAAGAGCTTGTAATGAGAGCGAGAACATCTAATACAAGGTCAGAAAATGAGGGACATTACAGCCAGATCTGGTTAAGGAGAGGCATAGCTGTCTTAAAAAGCTGAGAAAAGGCCTTGTCTGGACTGTGTGCCACATTCTCTTCTCACCAAATCAACATGAGATGATTATGGACACCTTATTAACCAAAGATATTTTTCTCAGACAAGCGACAATAGCCTAGACTGTGCCTTAGTGCCTTAAGTTCAGGTCTGGTAACCAAAAGGTTGATATTTCGAGCCCTGCATGGGCCGATCCACAATCACTACTATATTTCGTTCCATGTTGTTACAAGCCCATATGAATTTCTTTCTTATGTAGAAGACAATTTTAAGACAATCCTCACTCCTCAATCCAACAGTGTGCAATCTCTGCACACTGTTTTCTGCAAATGTGTTAAGTGCAAGGAAGTATTAACAAGCTTCTCACAAAAATGAGCCAAGGAGACTGAGGATGTCAAGATTTATAGTGAATAAGGACTTAACCAAACCCAAACCTGACCATATTGCTTAAGTCATGGATTAAACTAGGGATGTCAAAAGTACCTTTACTTTGGAATCAAGAAGTCGATACTAACAGAGCTCGACATTAAGCATTGTCAAGGGCTTTTCCTTCGGACACGTAAAAAAATGTTTTTTTTTTTTAAATTACGAAAAAATTCCAAACCTAATAGTACTGCATACCTATGTAATCAACTCATCTCTCGGTGACTGAAATGTTAACTGCTCTAGGTAGGGGAGGAGGCTGTTGTAATATTGTAGTTATATTATTTTACATATGGCAGTCAAATTAAGAAAAAACGCCATCGGCATAATTTACAGCAGGGGTGCTAACAGTTCTAAGAAATTAGATCTACTTTTCCATCAAGTTATTGTAGCAAGATCTACCATGCAATATATACATTGTAACAATACTATAAAAAATTTGAGGCAGATACTGATCAATGATTTTTTTAACACTAAGATCAGCCGATACCAATCCTGATTTTCTTTAAAGTGCCTTTGCAACATTTTTGCAAATTATATGCTGCAGTTATGTTTATGCCCCACAAAGTAAAATTACATAACATTAATTGTGAATTGCTAACATTTATTTGTATTGAAAACAGTTATGAACAGTTATGTTGTCACTATCAAAAGTCATTGTGACATACTGGCAACATCAATTAAATGTGCACTCTAAAAATGTAAAAGTTAAAAATGTTTAACTCTTAAAAGACATTGTAATTTAGCAATACATTTAGGAAATCATGAGCACAAACATTAAAATGAAGACTCCAGTAACATCAGTAATCTTATAAAAGCTGTTTGATTCTACTTGGAGAGGGTCTGCTTATGGGGGCTGCCATGTTAGAATCACATGACCAGCCGAATACTACTCGCTTAATCTCAGTAACCACCCTGTTATTTGACACTTCCACTCTTTGATTAAAGTAATCATGGCTGTCTGTGAATGCAACATTTCTACAATGGCATCTGAAACTGAAAATAATTGATTTTAAATGATGCTGCGCCCATGCTGCCAGGTGTCAGTATGTCCAAGTCCAAGATGACAAAAGTTACTGAGCGCACCTTTAATGTCTTGAAATTGCATATAATATGTTTACATTTTTTTGTTACATGTTTATTTGTTTATTTGCATAATCTGTACTATTCACAAGTATTAACACTGTTATGTAGAACACATGCTAAATCGGTACGGTTTCTTTAAGATAAGCGCATCTAACGAGAGAGGACATGCTTGATTTCTGTGCTAATAACTACTCTACTATACTAAATCACTGGTGATTTAGATCTGAACATTTTTCAGCCAAAAAGGAGCATCACATTCAATAGGGACACAAAATAATTTAAGTCCATATTTCTATTCCTCTAATTCATTGCATACAGTCCATTTACAATACCAACTTCTTCAGAGCATGCAGTCACCGTTTATAATCGCTGAGGGAATGGACTATTTAACAGGACACAGACGCTGTAATAACAAGAGCAGAATTCCAAATTAAACTGCACTTGACCGATTAGCACCTTGCATGTACAATTTAGCAAAACTCACTTGCGCTATGACTTAACCCATGCTTGCATGGAAATATCAAAACTTCATGGCATAGCACTGCACTTTGCGCTCTTAAAAAAAGAGCCCTATGTCCATTTTGCCGCTTGAAAGTTATGGACCCTACTTGCATTGAGTGGACAAAACACACAAATCATTTAAAATATATTTCTTTGTGTTCCAAATAAGAACGAATGTTTGAGACAGCATAAGGGTATGAATCATCCCCTTTTAAATCAATGGATTCCCAGTAGTGTTGTCACGGTAACAAAATTTCAGTAGTCGGTACAGATACCACTGAAATTTCACAGTTCTCAATACCAATTTCGATACCACAGCAAAAATATGCTAAAATGATTTTGTGCTATTGAACACACCAGTTCAGTTATTTTTAATTATTTACTAATTATTTCAATAATTGTAGTTTAATCATTAAAGTTTCATTTAATTGCATCATCAAAACGGTGTCTAATCAATACATTCTTAAAAACTTTTAACAAGTAAAAATAGAACTTTTCAACATGTCATTGCATTTTCAACTTTCATTCAACAGCAGTCTTGCTTGTGAAATTTTGATAAATTATTATTATTACTACAGTGAATATTATATTTTACTTTATAGTTGTAGTATATTTTTATTCAATTTCTTCAATTTCAGGCATTTAGATTTGATTTTGAACGTGCTTTTACCATTACAAATGTTTTTTGCCGTAAGCTACACTTAAACAGTTCGCAATAGGACTGAAACGATTAGTTGATTTTATCAACAATGTAGACAATAAAAAAACTGTTGTAGTCGTTTGATCTAATTTAAAGTAACATGAGATCATATGAAACTCTAATGATGAAAGCAGCACTGCAGCTCGCAGCTGACATAGGAGAGGAAGAATTACACAGCTCACAGTCCAGATGCACTCTAAACTTTCCAAACAGCTTAAGGTGATGTAGATCACAAAGTATGAGGGAATTATATTGCAAAAATACAAAATAAGTTAATAATTCCTTTCCTCGGTCAGGTGCGAACTGCGGTGCTGCTCTTGGGTGCAATCATTAGAGTTTAATGTGATCTCATGTTACATTAAATGAGATCAAACATCTATTTGACAGAAAATTTTTGTCTGCAATCTTTTCTTGTCAAAGTTGATGATAACGTCGACTAATAATTTCGACCCTTAACGTGAATGATTCTCAATGTCTGTGGAGGTTCTAGTGGATGAGAGGTCGGATTTATTTAAAGTACACAGCTCACCCACTGCAGCCTTTAGTGGTTTAATTAATCACGATAGGACATGTCATGATTTTAATTTGATTAATTTTCCATTTCAGTGTACAAGGAGTAACAAAGCATGCATTCAAAATACGCCTGTGAGCATTTTAATGCTGTGGTGAGTCAGTCAAACTGCGCGCTGGTACAAGATAGAGTCGGTTCATGTAATACCAGTACTGCAGAACCACTGGTATTTTTACATCGACTTGGTACAAAAGTACTGGTACTTTTGACAACATTAATTCTCAGTATTCTGACATAGCATAAACTCTAATACGTAGGTGCCCCAAGTCCTTTTGACCCTCTCCCTGCCAGCAAAGAAACCACTGCCAGAAAGCAAGTAATGGTGTGCTAATGGAAAGTCAGCGAGTGAGTACATCTAATAAGTTCTCATTAAATTTCACTCATCAGTCCAAGGAGCTCAGATTCATATCAGACTTTGCTCTGGCACATCACCCCTCTCTACACAATGCTGAAGGTCACATCTGTGTCATTACTTCAAAATGAACTCAGGGTCCATCATTCTTTTCTGCATTAAACCTCCAGAGGCCAAAGTGACATTTTGGTAATGCTTCATCACTCTGGCATTCTGGCAAGGTTATATGGGACAGAACAACTCAGGACAAAGCATTGCAGGTGCACTATGGAGAAAAGCACTTCTTTTGCACAGTTGTGTTATATAAAAAGGTTTTCTTCATTCCTACTTCTACAGTAACTCCACGGCACATCCAAGGTATTCATTCATTCGCTAGACTGAGACTTCTTGTTTGCTCCCAAATCCAATGTTAAAAGGATAATTCACACAAACATTAAACGTCTGCCATGATTTACTCATCCTCATGTTATTCCAAACTAGGGCTGCGATACAATTTAATAATCGCAATACTTTTTCTCATGAGATTGTATCCATAGATACATACATTATGAAATTTTCAGTGCAGTCAGAGACGCTTCAATGAGGCACAAAACTGATCCTGCAGGATTCACAGACATGCTGGAACTCTCTCACACATTTGGATCTAGGGCCAAGCAAAATATTGATTTTCTACTTAATCTTCATTTGTACGATCCCAATGTCAATTCTTAAAATGCCAAGATTGCTCTTTCTTTCTATTTGCATTCCCCTACTATCATATGTGTGTAAATACTTCCCATATGCTAGAAAAATTTTCTGTGATTAGCCACTGGCTGGATAATTTTTTAGAATTCACTCACCAGTGAGTGGTGTAGTAGCAAAGCAGTTATCAAAAACAACAAACAAAACAACAAAAAAAAAACTAAAACTACGGTCAAAGTCCCTGCCATAGGTCTTAAAGAGACAATACCGTTTTAGCACCTGTTCTACATATAGTATCTAAGTAAATACTTTTAAAGTACAAATTAGGTATGTAAACAACAAACACATGTGTGTGTGTATATATATATATATATATATATATATATATATATATATATATATATATATGTGGGATGTCAATCGATTAAAATTTTGAATCAAATTACATGGTGTCCCGATTATATTTGCTGACAAAGCCCCTCATATAATAATTCATGATGAAATATATATATATATATATATATATACACTACCGTTCAAAAGTTTGGGGTCACATTGAAATGTCCTTATTTTTGAAGGAAAAGCACTGTACTTTTCAATGAAGACAACTTTAAACTAGTCTTAACTTTGAAGAAATACACTCTATACATTGCTAATGTGGTAAATGACTATTCTAGCTGCAAATGTCTGGTTTTTGGTGCAATATGTACATAGGTGTATAGAGGCCCATTTCCAGCAACTATCACTCCAGTGTTCTAATGGTACAATGTGTTTGCTCATTGGCTCAGAAGGCTAATTGATGATTAGAAAACCCTTGTGCAATCATGTTCACACATCTGAAAACAGTTTAGGTCGTTACAGAAGCTACAAAACTGACCTTCCTTTGAGCAGATTGAGTTTCTGGAGCATCACATTTGTGGGGTCAATTAAACGCTCAAAATGGCCAGAAAATGAGAACTTTCATCTGAAACTCGACAGTCTATTCTTGTCCTTAGAAATGAAGGCTATTCCATGCGAGACATTGCTAAGAAATTGAAGATTTCCTACAACGGTGTGTACTACTCCCTTCAGAGGACAGCACAAACAGGCTCTAACCAGAGTAGAAAAAGAAGTGGGAGGCCGCGTTGCACAACTGAGCAAGAAGATAAGTACATTAGAGTCTCTAGTTTGAGAAACAGACGCCTCACAGGTCCCCAACTGGCATCTTCATTAAATAGTACCCGCAAAACACCAGTGTCAACATGTACAGTGAAGAGGCGGCTGCGGGATTCTGGGCTTCAGGGCAGAGTGGCAAAGAAAAAGCCATATCTGAGACTGGCCAATAAAAGAAAAAGATTAAGATGGGCAAAAGAACACAGACATTGGACAGAGGAAGACTGGAAAAAAGTGTTGTGGACAGATGAATCCAAGTTTGAGGTGTTTGGATCACAAAGAAGAACGTTTGTGAGACGCAGAACAAATCTGTTAAGCATGGTGGAGGTAATATAATGGTCTGGGGTTGCTTTGGTGCTGGTAAGGTGGGAGATTTGTACAGGGTAAAAGGGATTCTGAATAAGGAAGGCTATCACTCCATTTTGCAACGCCATGCCATACCCAGTGGACAGCGCTTGATTGGAGCCAATTTCATCCTACAACAGGACAATGACCCTAAACACACCTCCAAATTGTGCAAGAACTATTTAGAGCAGAAGCAGGCAGCTGGTATTCTATCGGTAATGGAGTGGCCAGCGCAGTCACCAGATCTGAACACCATTGAGCTGTTGTGGGAGCAGCTTGACCGTATGGTACGCAAGAAGTGCCCATCCAACCAATCCAACTTGTGGGAGCTGCTTCTGGAAGCGTGGGGTGCAATTTCTCCAGATTACCTCAACAAATTAACAGCTAGAATGCCAAAGGTCTGCAATGCTGTAACTGCTGCAAATGGAGGATTCTTTGACGAAAGCAAAGTTTGATGTAAAAAAAATCTTATTTCAAATACAAATCATTATTTCTAACCTTGTCAATGTCTTGACTCTATTTTCTATTCATTTCACAACGTATGGTGGTGAATAAGTGTGACTTTTCAGGAAAACACAATTGTTTGGGTGACCCCAAACTTTTGAACGGTAGTATATATATATATATATATATATATATATATATATATATATATATATATATTACTCTGGAGTAAACAGGTGGTACTACAAGCTTGAATTTCTCAGGAATCTTCCATATTACATTGCGGGGGGCATTGCGATTAATGCACTGAATTTACGCGTTAAATCGACAGCCCTAATATATATATATATCTCGAATCATGACTTGTTTATCGCAATAAGTATCCTGAGGTGGCTGCCGATACCCAGCCCTATTCAAAACCTGAATAACTTTCTCTTTTCATGCCATTCTTGTGGTCCATTGCACTTTTGTGTCTATTTCAGAGCTTAAGAGGGGACTATTATCAGTGATAATCAACATAAATTTTAGTTTTTCCAGACATCAATACAAAGTTAGTGTAAGTCTTCAGAAGACATGGAATATAACACAATGTATGGACTACTTACATATGCAATTATTATGCTTTTTGTCATTTTGTATCTGTACAGTCTGAGCCCCCATTCACTTTCTTAAATAGAAAAGAACTGCTAGGATATTCTTCAAAAACTTCACCTTTTGTGTTCCACTGAAGAGAGAAATGTAGATTCTGAACAACATGAGTAAATACTGTAACAGTTATTATTATTATTATTATTATTATTATATTTGGTTGAACAATTCCTTTAAACAAGACCCCATAACATCTTTGTATCCATCTAAGAGGACAGACCCGATTAAATCCTGCAAAAAATGAAACTAGGAGCTGCAGAATGTCTTTCCACACCACATAATAATAACAATGAATAGCTAACCGACAAGTCTTTCTACTTCCAAAGGAAAAGTCACCTGTGGGGTAATAGAACACTGTTCTAAAATTTCACATGATTGATGTGACTCTCCTAACCAAATACCAGGAAATCTCCGTTAGAAGCTAAATGTATTTACAGAGTGCCATTTGAGCCCATCTGAATACAGCCAATCTCAATTAACTTTTCTTGCCTGCTTGGAAAAAGAGGATCTGAATCCATGTCAACAAAGCCAGCCTGTCAAGCATCTTTAAACTGGCGTTTAAACCGTTTACTCATATGAAACGAAAATGTTCTGATGTTATTATGAGATGTCTTTTTCCTCAATATTTGTGAAAAAAAAAATAAAAAATAAGAGTAAAACAAGATTGCAATGAAAAGCTGACCTTTTCATTTTACCTGAAAGTAATACTATTCCAAGTTCAATACAAGTTAAAGGGATAGCTCACTCAAATATGAAAATTCTCTCATCATTTACATCCACGATGTGCATGACTTTCTTCTGCAGAACACAAACAAAGATTTTTAGAAAAATATCTCAGCTCTTTAATCCATACAAAGTCCACAAGGTCCAAAACATTGAAACACTAAAAAGCACAAAGGCAGCATAAATTAATCCATAAGACTCCATTGGTTAAATCCCTGTAACATATGATAGGTGTTGGCGAGAAACAGATCAATATATAAGTAATTTTTTTTAAATATAAATTCTCCTTCATATTGCCACCAGTAGGTGGCGATATGCACGAATCATGCAAATAGCCAAAAAAAATAAAAATAACTCTTAGCAGAGAAGAGCGCTTACACGGGCTGTTTGAAAGTGGGGAGTAATAGTAAAAAAAATGTTTTAAAAAATACTTAAAAATGAATCTATTTTTTCCTCACCAACACCTATCATATCACAAAAGACATGGATTTAGCAACTGAAGTTGTATGGAAGGGCAGGGCGATTTTTTTGTTTAATTCAAATTTACATTTCGACAGGATTTAAAATCAGCTGCACTTGTGTGCTTGCTCCAATTTAACATAACAGGTTAACAACGTGGAGACTGACATAAAAGCAGGTAATATTTCCAGTGCGATTGTATAGTGTGATTGTAGATCAACTTTGTCCATCATGAATGGATGCACCGGCTTTAGACCATAACATACCTCAGCGTTCTGCGCATGTTGATTTACGGTCTCCTGTCTTTTCTTTAAATAACTATAAAAAAGCGTTAGTTACATGACAGTTACGGCGTATCATATAAAATCAGATGGATAGGCTATACTGTATATGGGAGAATCAAGGCTCCTTTTACCATGATGATTCAGATAGAGTAATAAGTATTTCTTTGATCTGTGACATGTGTCAAGTGTACTGCATCTTTAGCCAACATTTGGCCAGCTGTCATTTTGACAAACTTTCAGAGTGGAATTGTAAATATAAATAGTTTCATATTGCCTCAGCGTGTTCTGCTAGAGGGTGCCGCATACACTGGAGTCTATCGGCAGCTGTTTATGATTATACATACAAACTGTTTGACATACAGTTATACTATGTTGATCATTTCCAGTGTGGTGCAGTTTTTGTGCATTTTTCTTGCACACCAATAATGAAAATAACTTTCATTTCTCTAACAAAGGTGCTTTGCATTCTAATAAAGAACAATGATTTGAATCATGTCTGAGTTACTTTTTAGTTGAGTACATTTAAAAGATGAAAAATCTAATCATGAATCGTCCTTAAGTTTAAAATAAAAAAAATTCTAGACTTGCCATATGGCCCAGCCATATAGTACGTATAGGTTAATTTTAAGCTGCCTTTATATACTTTGAGCTTCAAAGTTTTGGACCCTGCTGACTTACATTGTAAGGACCTACAGAGCGGAGATATCTAAAAATCTTCATCTTCAATAAATTATGAGAATTACCATTTTTTGGGTGAACTATTCCTTTAAATCTCATTGAAAAGCATTTGTGGCATTATGTTGACTACCACAAAAAAAAAAAAAAAAAAAAACTACTTTTCACTCTTTTTCTTTAAAAAGCAAAAATCTGGGTTACAGTGAGGCACTTGTAATGGAAGTGAATGGGGGCAATCAATAAACATTAAAATAGCCACTGTATACAAAGTATAGCTCCAAGATATAAACAATATGGATTTTAACATAATTTTAGTGTGATAAAATCGCTTACTAACCGTTTGTGTGTATATTTACATCCAATTTTGCATCTTAGTTGCCATGGCGATGTAACACCGTAAACCCAACTTTAAAATCAACGTTACAGCTCAAACAGTGCACGAGTTTTAACAGAAGAATTAATGTAATTGCTTTTATAAAATTATAATGAAAAATCGGCCCCATACACTTCCATTGTAAGTATCTCACAGTAACCTCTATATTTGCTTTTTTAAAGAAAAGGAGTGACAAGTTAAAATATTTTTTGTGGTAATCAACATTATGCCAGAAATGCTGTCGATTGAGCTTAACTTTTATTGAGACAGGAATATTAATTTAAGACCATTGTAAATACATTTAATTTACCATACAATACACTACACATATGTGATCTGGCTCCTGATTGTCAAGGTCTTTTCAGTCATGCAAAAAGACTGAATGAAGATATTCTGTTGAGGGTTCTGATAGTTCAAAAATTGAAATAATGGGCAAGCTTCAATAAAACAGAAGCTTTGTCAGAAGCTTTATCAGTAATCTTAAAATGATCATATTTGGGGCCTGGGTAGCTCAGCGAGTATTGAGTTTGAATCCAGGGTGTACTGAGTGACTCCAGCCAGGTCTCCTAATCAACCAAATTGGCTCGGTTACTAGGGAGGGTAGAGTAACATGGGGTAACCACCTCGTGGTTGCATAATGTGGTTCGCTCTCGGTGGGGTGCGTGGATGCCGCAGAGAATAGCGTGAAGCCTCCACGTGCACTGCGTCTCCGCGGTAACGTGCTGAACAAGCCACGTGTTAAGATGCATGGATTGACAGTCTCAGACGCGGAGGTAACTGAGATTCGTCCTCCGCCACCAGGACTGAGGCGAGTCACTATTCCTCCACAAGGAATTAAGAGTGCGTTGGGAATTCCAAATTGGGGAGAAAAAGGGGAGAATATCCCAAACAAATAAAAAAGATAAACTTCCTATGCATTAATAAATGCAGAGAAAACTGTAATAATTCAATATAAGGAAAATACTTAAAGGAAAAGAAACACATTTTACAGACATATTGATTTAAATTTGAGAAAGCCTATCCCATAAAACAGAACTGAGAGTGTGGCTGTGTCTCAAAATCTAGTGAGCTAGATTTAGCATTTTTGGGCATACAGTTGAATTCAGAAGTTTACATACACTTAGGTTGAAGTCATTAAAACAATTTTTTTTAGCCACTCCACAGATTTAATACTAGCAAACCATAGTTTTGGCAAGTCATTCAGGACATCCATTTTGTGCATGACATATGTACAATTGTTACAATTGTACAAACTGACAGATTGTTTCACTTTTAATTTACTATATTACAATTCCAGTGAGTCAGAAGTTTACATACACTAAGTTAACTATGCCTTTAAGCAGCTTGGAAAATTCCAGAAAATTATGTCAAGCTTTTAGACTATTAGCTTCTGATAGGTGGTGTACTGAATTGGAGGTGTACCTGTGGATGTATTTTAAGGCCTACCTTCAAACTTAGTGCCTCTTTTGCTTGACATCATGGGAAATAAATTAGCCATGGCCTCAGAAAAAAAATTGTGGACCTCGACAAGTCTTGTTCATCCTTTGGTGCAATTTCCAAACACTTGAAGGTACCATGTTCATCTGTATAAACAGTAGTCGTAGGCAAGTACAAACACCATTAGACCACGCAGCCATCATACCACTCAATAAGATGCATTATGTCTCCTAGAGTTGAACGTAGTTTGGTGTGAAAAGTACAAATCATAACAGAACAACAGCAAAGGACCTTGTGAAGATGCTGAAACAAACAGGTAGACAAGTATCTATATCCACAGTAAAATGAGTCCTACCTCGACATAACCTGAAAAGCTGCTCAGCAAAGAAGCCACTGCTTCAAAACTCCCATAAAAAAGTCAGGCTACAGTTTGCAAGTGTGCATGGGGACAAAGATCATACTTTTTGGAGAAATGTCCTCTGGTCTGATGAAACAAAAAGTGAACTATTTTGGCCATAATGACTATCGTTATGTTGGAGGAAAAAGGGTGAGGCTTGTAAGCCAAAGAACACCATTCCAACCGTGAAGCATGGGGGTGGCAGCATCATGTTGTGGGGGTGCTTTGCATCACAAGGAAGGAAAGTTATGTGGATGTATTGAAGCAATATCTCAAGACATCAGCCATCAAGTTAAAGCTCAGTCGCAAATGGGTCTGACCCCAAGAATACCTCCAAAGTTGTGGCAAATTGGCTCAAGGACAACAAAGTCAAGTAATTGGAGGGGCCATCACCAAGCCCTAACCTCAATCCGATAGAAAATGAGTGGGCAGAACTGAAAAAGCATGTGAGAGCGAAGAGGCCTACAATCTTGACTCAGTCACACCAGGTTCTGTCTGGAGAAATGAGCCAAAATTCCAGCAACTTATTGTGAGAAGCTTGTGGAAGGCTCCCCAAAACGTTTGACCCAAGTTAAACAATTTAAAGGCAATGCTACCAAATACTAAGAAAGTGTATGTAAACTTCTGACCCACTGGGAATGTGATGAAAGAAATAAAAACAGAAATAAATAATTCTCTCTACTATTATTCTGATATTTCACATTCTTAAAATAAAGTAGTGATATTACAAATGTGTACTGGTCGGCGATGCGCTGTCTCTCACTGTGCCCATTGTCCTGTTCCTTTTAGTCATTTTTGTACTGTCCCGTACTTTTTGCACACGTTTGCACGTGCACTTTATGTAGGAATGTTATTTAGTCTGTGTAGTCTCATGTGGTTCTGTGTTTGTCCTATGTTGTTTTATGTAGCACCATGGTCCTGGAGGAACGTTGTCTCGTTTCGCTGTGTACTGTACTAACTGTATATGGTTGAGCGACAATAAAAACCACTTGATTTGACCATAACAGACCTTAGAAGGGGAAGGTTTTATATGATTAAATGTCAGGAATTGTGAAATCTGAGTTTAAATGTATTTAGCTAATGTGTATGTAAACTTCTGACTTCAACTGTAACTTTGAGCTTTTTTCAGTTGACTCTGAACGCACCTGTGATGCCCAAAAATAGCTGTCTGGGAAGGCAGATCACTAGGTTTTAAGATCACCGTAGTTCAGATTCGCCCTTTGAATAAAAAAAACGGATCCAAACTAGTTACACTGCAATTACAACTAACATTGACTGATAAGTGTTAACTGCAAAACGAGGTAAGTTTCGAGAGCAATCGTCGTCGCTTTTCTGGACATCGGTAGTGCAAAAGAAATTACTAGAGTGAACTCACCCCATTTTCACAGAAGTAAATCAGGGAATTTTTCCACTTCAGCTTTCCCCCAACTGATCTACGGAGGTTCGGTTTCAGTCCAGTCTGTCCTTTTTGTATGTCGATAACCAGACAGCAATCCAACAGTTAAAACAGTTGTTGTGCTTTGTTTGCTCCGTTATGGAGTGATTTTATGAAAATGAGCTCTCCTTTGTCTAGTGTCCCTGTTGGCTCGCGATTTTTCGCCCTCATAGTCCCATTAGGTTTTCTATAACGGTCTACTGTTCAAAGACATGAAGTACGCTTGCAACTCCGCTTTAACGTTGTGCAGAGTCCTCATGGTCAAATATCTCAAGTAATCTGAACACCCTGCCTGAATCCTACACTGTTCTCTTGACCTATCCCACTCCAAGTATCCCTGGCTGCAGCTTGCAGAAGGGGCGGGGCCAACGCATTGGGCGTAGCTACATGTGTTGCCCCGCCCATAATGTAGTCTCATTGGCTCCGTTATCATGTATTGGTGGACATGATATTCATTATAGTGCTGTGGGGCTCGTAAGTGATATGAAATTGTGTTGTACCTCAAGGTTTGTTGCAAACAGATGTAGTATGAGTCTGACTGAGCTGCCTGTTGTTATTTTAGTCGTGTTGAAAGCAGAGGGCAAAATTACTAATCCTACAATGGCAAAGATGCAAATCTAATGAGATCATAGTCTGTATTGAAATAATTAGGAAAGATCATTTTGATATCAGTGCTATGATTCGTAAGTGACTTTTTTGTATCTCACGTGTCATTTCAAACAAATGTAGCAGGACTGAGTCGCATGGACTGGTGAACAAATTGTGTTGTGTCTGCTGCCATTCAAATCTGTAAATAAAAAAGTTGTGCAATTTCACAAAGCATTCATTATAACGCATGGTTAGAGATATGAATGAAATTAATTATAAAATATGTTTTTTTTATATCACCATAGATTGAAAATAAAAAAGTGGATCAGTATTGTTGTAAAATGCACGTCTTCTGTATGTGCTTGTTTAAGAACGTTTTCACGTTGGTTTCAGCCTTTATAAATCCCGATTTTTTTTCCTCACTTTTAACGTAGGATAAAATCCATGGAATTTCTACATATAAGCACTATCATCAAATTGTTGGGCTCAACTATGCAATATCTCTCACACAATAATAACACACCAGCAACGACGACCACATCTCCTTTCATGCATGTCTGTGAAAGATGAACTAACCAATGAGACTATGTTATAGGCGGGGTAAAACGTGTAGCTCCGCCCCACACGTAGCCCCGCCTCATTCTACAGGCTGCAGCCAGGTTCTTCTCCCCCTACTCCCTCATGCAAGTGGGATCTGCTGCCCCCTACTGGGCATTAGTTGCAATAGCAGGGGTTTTCAATCTTATGTACACTGTTAGCCCTTACCAGGTTTTTTTACAGTAAAATACTGGCAACACTGTTGCCAGCAATTTACTGTTAATTGTACAGTTCTTTATTGTAATCTACAGTATGTTACTGTAAAAATGCACTAAAACTCGAGTTAACTAATTTCACTTGCAGAAACCGACTGCCTTAAATTGACCAACTGCTATTTAAATGTATTAACTAAAATTTATAATGCATTAATAACATGAGCAAAGTATTACTGTGAACTTATTTCATTTGAAACCACAAAAAAAAACTAATCAGTATATTCCTATAGGCTATTTTTGTTTTCGACGGTATATTACTGTTTTAATGGAAAATGGTATGATATTGTCAGAATTTGGCCTTTTTTTTACAGCAAAGGCTAACAGTGTACATCCATTCATTCAAGTATTCATTCATCATTATTTGTTTCTTTCCAGATCTATTGTTCAAAAATGCATTGTAAACACAATTCACGCAAAATAATTACTCTTCTATGTTGTACATGTTGTTTTTATATTATTATTATTATTATTATTATTATTATTATTATTTATGTACTGTATGTTGATTCTGGACCATTACACCAAATGATATATAAAAAATATAATTTGGTGTAATGGTCCGCAAATACCTTGTTCAAGAACTGTTCAACTCAAAGGTCTCAATAAAAGCTGAAATTCTTGAAAAAAAATTAAATGTTGGCATGAGTAGAGCAACTGCAGAATTGTAAAATATTTGTATTTATTTTAATCAAATAAAATTACTTTATTGTCACACTACTACGTACACAAGTGCAGCAGTAGGTGAAAGTCTTGTGTGCAGTTCCGAGCAACATTGCAGTCATGACCGTGACGAGACATGTACCAATTTAAAATAAAAATCAGATTTACACAACACAATTTACATATCAAATGTACACATAATTACACAACACAATAATAATATACAATGTACAGTAAACAATACACACAACATAGCATACATACACATAATATAGAATACACACACAATAAAAAGTATATAAAGTGTATAAAAATATACACAGCAGGTTGTATTGTAAAGAGAATATAATTTATGACAGTCCAGTGTAAGATTAATAAAGTGCAGTGCTGATATATATTGATCGTGAGAGATCAAGTGTTCAAAAGTCTGATTGCTTGGGGGATGAAGCTGTCATGTAGTCGGTGCTGACTCAGTCCTGATGCTAAATAAATAAGCAGTCAAACAATTTTATTTTAGAATATTTGTCAACCAAATCAAAGTATTGTGGTGTCATAGAGCGGGAAATAATTATTTGCAAAGGGTGCTGCAATTTAGGTGACCAATATACTGTACACATCATGCAAAGAGGGTACTCTTCATGTCATGCACAAAATAGATGTCTTAAACAACATGCCAAAACTATAGTTTGCTAATATTAAATCTGTGGTGTTGCTAATGTCTTCATGAGATTTTCAATATACAAAGTGTCAATGATCGCGACGAAACACGAGAACACTAAAGTTCTAACCAGTTCTCTTATTATTATTATTATTATTATTATTATTATTATTTTCTTTTTATTATTATTATTTCAAAGGATGATCTTACACACTGGTAAAGCACAATATTTTTCTGGTGAAAAAAATTGAAGATTGAGGTTTGATTCATTTGCTTTTATTCAAATAAACTGTAACATTACACTACAATATTTATTTTTTAGATTGATTCAATAACAGTTTAATCGTAATTTACTGTCAAATTACTTTTTCGTTGTTAAAAATCACTTTTTTAATTTTGTGCAAATAAAAGGGAAAAAAAATGAAAATAAAAAGTTCACTAGTATCCAGCACAAGGGCTCTCTTCACGGCTGAGCCCTGCCCCCAAGCATGACAAATCTCTCAGAAACAAGACGCAATCTTTATTAACATAAATGACAGATATACTGAAATTCAAAATTGTATTATACTTACTGCATAAATGCAATTAAATATATTAAGTCTTGCACCCTTAGCAACCCCCTTCCCGCGGTGGTATAACCAACATGTAGGTAGCCATTTTGTTGTCATGTGACTAAAAAAAACAAAAACAAAAAAAAAAAAAAAAAACGGAGAAGACTCCTTTAGACACCAAAAATTGTTTGTCTAACACACACACACACACACACACACACAAAATTTTGTCATATATCATCTAATATAAACAAATTCAGGTCATTTGGTATAGGCCTAAACCTGACAAACCTTATTGATATTCTTGACCTAATAATGAATGATACATGTAAAAAAAATATTTTTCACCTTGAAAAAATGTGTTTGAAAACTTTTTTAAATCAATGATTGTATACATCAGGGTGCAAGCATACAAGGAAAGTATTTTAACACCTTTTACTTGATGGATACACCACATTCAAAAAATTTAAAAGTAATTAAACAAAACACAATTTTTTGAAAATGCTGTAAATGTTTTTAAAAAAATATGTTTTAAACTTTTATTATAATATATGAATATTGCATCTCTTTTCTTGCAGACAATGGTGGCTAATGTCAAGTTCCCTATGAAAATCTACAGTTTAAAGGTGCACTCAGTCATTTTTTCCACATTAAAAAAGTTTTACTCCTTAAGAAATTAATTGTAATTTTTAAACAGATATAAAACCATGAGCACTCGCATTAAAATAAAGACTCCAGTAATATCAGTAATCTTATAAAAGCTGTTTTATTCTACATGGAGAGGGTCCACACACGGGGGTTGCCATGATGAGATCACATTACCAGTCAAAGAATATACTTGCTTAAAGGTGCTGTAAGCTATATTTTCTTTCATGGAAAGGTATGCAAAAAATGTTCCCACTCACTTAAAGGTATTAATGAAATAAGTGTTGAGATATATCACCTGTCTCTGTGACAGCTGTAGACTCTGTAAACAGAGTCATAAAAAATGTCGCAAATCGCATAAAAAAAATGTCGCAAATCGCGAATATTGACTCTTTTCACTTGTCAATCATTTTGCTCATTCTTACAGTATTGTAGTTGTTGTATTTATTGAGGCTTACTGCCATTTATAAGCCATGTTGTTCATAACAGTTGTCTGTTGAGGGCGCTATTTTGCTGCTGTTGTTTTTAACAACCGTTTCTGCACAATCTCGGTCTCAATAAAGCTCATTTTCTATCTTTGCAGCGGGGGAAAGATGGGAAAAGAGGGCGTGGCTAATACAACAGGTGTCACTGCAAATCATAGATGACAGAAGAAAAAAATGCACCTTTAACTGTAATTTGTTATTTTGGCGGAAATTAAGGTTACTGTGGGTTATCTATCACTCTACTACTAAACCACTGTCAATAAACTCTAATTTAATAGTTTTGTTATGCTCTTTTTGACCTTTTTCATTATATATATTACACTTGTAAATCTACACAATTGTTTGTGAGGTTATAATAATTAATAAAGTTTAATCTGAATAATAGAGGATGTGGACGTCTTCCTTTTTGAATAATGCAGTTTCATTTGTAAAAGACAGAGGGCGCACCGCTTCACTTCAGGCTAGATTGTGTGTAGGTAGAAAAGGATGATGATCTACAGTAGTTTAACTAATTTAATTTCTGTTAAATTCACATATTCCATATTCATTATTCCAAAAATTTAGAAGAGATTTTAACCAGGTGTTTGAAACCAGCACACAAAAACTAACAATTGTGTTTCTGGACTTTGTTTTAAACCTGACAGTTAGTGTGATGGTGATTGTGGTCATTCTGACTATGAGTTAAAAAACCGACTGAGCAGTTTTTGGTTTGGAACATTTTCTTCCACTGGTGGAGAAGAGGGTAAATGTATTAAACATGAGAAGCCTAGTGAATCGAAGGACATTTGTATATGGTTCAGCTATGAATGTTTTATATTAAATACATTTTATCTTACATTTTGTATCCTACCAAAAATAATTGCATGTTATGTGATGAAAACATCTAAAAGTAGTAAGCTTCATTCAGAGAGAATGAAAATTCAGAATACGTCACTTTGACCACAACAAAGCGCTTGCAACTTCAGTAACTGCCAAGAATCTTACACTCTTCTTAGAACTGGGTTATTTCCAGAATTATGTCTCAGGTGCACTGAGAACAAAAAGAAAGAAAACTTAGACGAGGATTGGGGTGAAATTTAAATGCTACTCACACCATTTCGAACTGCACCTGGTTATGAACAAAATATGTGTAGCAGATAGATGAGGTTTGCGCATGGTTGTTTATTTGTCAGAACTTGTCATGAACAAGATGGGCTGGCAGGCCCTGTCATGACTATAATGATGTTTGGTCACACTCCAGGACTCTTGTTTCAAAGAAAATGCCAGTTCTGTAAGTGGACTCAGTGTCATTGTCCTTATAAGTGCTATTTGTCATGTGGATAGGCTCTGGCAGCTGTAGCATCTGTCCTCTGTAACTAGGATTCGGATAGCAACAGGATTTAATGGAGCCTAGATCAGTAACTCCTTCCTCCCCATCCCCATCCCCATCCCCCTCTTCCTCTTCCTCTTCCTCTTCCTCAAAGACAAATTCTTGCAGTAAAGTGCTCTGTTCATTGGGCATTTTCTGTCTGGGTTTGATCAGATCTTGAACCTGCAGGAGGATAATGTCATGCACCTCTTCTTTGACACTGCTCAAGTCCTGCAGATTCAGAAAAACAAAACAAAACAAAAAACAGTTAATCTACAGCACACCCCATCCAACACTTCAACTTTTCTGTTCTTCTTTAACTAAAATATTCTTCTTTTAAGTAATAGTTTACCCAACAATCTAAATTATCCACCCCCATGACATTCCAAACTTGTACACTGTTTATATTAACAATTTATTAAGAATCTTCACAGATCTTTTTTTTCTTCTTCTTCTTCTTTCGATAATGAGCAAAGGAGCCTTATCTAATGAAAGTTATGTGACTGTGGCAACATTTTTGCAAAATTATAATATGTGGCTCCTTACACATATCACATGGTGAATGTTCATTTTGTGGCTAAAAGCAAGTCAAATTTTCTCCCAAACAGATGTTTTTAAAGGTGCGCTCAGTAATCAAATGTCAAAGTGTCCTGGATGCTGCATCATTCAAACACAATATTTACAACAGTTATCAATGCCATTGTAGAAATTCACTATGTACAGTAAACCAGGATTGATTTAATCCATGAATGAAAGAGTCCAATAACAGGGCAATTACTGAGATTAAGTGAGTAGTATTCGGCTGGTCGTGTGATTTTAAAATGGTTGCCCCCATGAGGCGCCTCTGCTCCATGTAGAATAAAATAGCTTTTATAAGGTTACAGATATGACTGAAATCTTAATCTCACATGAGAGGTCATGATTTTATACATTTGTTTTTAAATTCCCATTAATTTCTTTAGAAAAAAAATAACAAAAAATAAATAAATTTAAGGGAGGAAAAAAATGACTGAGTACACCTTTTAGATTAATGATTCATTGAGTTTAAATAAACAAAACCAACCACACAACCATACATCTTAAACCTAAACCTAACCGACAGTGACTTTGTTTAAATGGACACCAGAAAGTGGCTTATTGCTGGAAAGTAGCCTATTGTGAGAAAGCAGCGTTTCGGTTTACATGCACTGTATAATCGGCACACTCTTCATTCCCGTATACATGCTGCTTGGACAGTAAGCAGCTTTTTTCTACAGCAATGTAAATAGCATACATTGCATCCAAGAAAAACTTTAAAATGTTATTCTCTGTTGCTTTGCTTTATTTCCAGATATTCCAGAGTTGTGTTTTGTTGTGCTGTTTTTTTTTTCTTCTTCTTATTTTTCTATCGCAACCTGCAGTGGAATTGCTCTTCAATGGTGGGGTTTCCCTCTTACATAAAACTTCAGGATTCCTCCAATTTATGAGCAAATATTTGCAAACATAAGAGGCCATCGTTATTTTACACTGGCGTGTATAAATGGGGATAGATTATAGTGTATATGTGCTTTTCCCACTGTACTCCCAGAAATGTTGACTTCTCTCAACTTTGCTGACTTGTTGTTGGACTCCATCCTATGACATTTTTTATTTGGTCTGTTCCAAGCACATGCACACTCCTCCAAAACCTGTTAGAACATCGGTTATGTGTTTACATGACCACATAAGCCACGTTCTCTGGGAGAAACCTGGATGTTGTAAACCGCATTCTCTTAATTCCTTAAATGGCATAAGGAAATCTGATTTTTTTTTTTACATGTTTACTACAAAAAACAGGAATAAACCGTTTCTTAAGTGCAAGGAAACGTGGTCAGTGTCATAAATAACAGATTACTGAAGCAACCACATCATTTTGTCGTGCTTCTTCTACATTTTCAGCTCACACGCTGAGTTTTGTGCTCTTCAGAACTTGTCCCAGTCCTTTGCATCACAAAAGCAATGCTCTGTCCGTTGAGCTACCGTACAATTTGATCACTTTCGAACAAGGTTAGAAATGTAGTTGTTATGTAAAGCGAATGTTACGATGTATCGCCTTACAAGTCATGCACTATAGTTGAAGTTTTTTTGATGTCCTATAATAGGACTGTGTGTTGAACAGAGCGAAAAGTTAGTGTTTATGAACTGATAACCTGCCATTTTACATGTGATTTGTGTGAAACAAATCGATTGACCTCGGGGGACCTGGAATGTACACACAAGTTGTACAGTATATACTACTTTTATGGTACTTTAAAGCTGTTTTTTGAGCTACCATTTTATGGAAAAATAAAAGCTCCTTAAAAATTCTTTGAAATTCCTATCTTGTGTTTCATAGAAGAAAAGTATCATCGGGGTTTGGAAGGACATAAGGATAAGTAAATATGTGGTGATAGAATTTATATTTTGGGGTAAACTATCACTTCAACCTCACTGTTAAAGTGTTAGGACCCAAACATACTTCATGAAAGTATGCAAATGAATACACGAGCGCTTGGCCAACGGGTGGTCAACGTGTGGTCCCGTTGTACATACATCACGTGCGCTCATGCGTTGCTCTTGCGGTTACAAGCATTGGACCTCAAGGGGCTTAAGAGTTTTTAAGTGCCACAAAACCGGATGAGTCAACATGTTGACAGCTGAGGAGTATGCTTTTGTATTGGCTAAAAAGATGACAGAATAATATGTTTGTATAATTTAACTTCTGCAAGACCTCAAATTGCTCATATTTTAGCTCCTCCATGACAGTTGTTGATTGAAAAAACGAAATCCGCTGTAGATCCCCTTGTGGCAACGCCGAGAATACAGCGCATACTTGAGCTAGGTTATGAGTTGCGCTCTGACACATGCACGCTCACAACGCAACGATGTGTGAAATCGAGCTCGCATAGTAAGATGAGTCTGTATTCACAATTCACATACATAAGTAGAGTATGTTTGGAGTTAGAGTCATAGAGAGGGCAGTTCAGCAAATTCATTAAATAACAAAATATTACAAACATTATTTATTTTGATGCATTTTAATAATGAATAGTTTAATTAGTAGAGCCATTCCATTATTTCTCTAGTCTATATGTATGTAAAATAGCTGCCGGAGGGTTTTGAAACTAGCTTTTCTCCAACCATTACTTACTGAATCCATTTGTGGTACATGGCATCAGTGCAAATATGCTGAAATGATGTCTTGTGGTTGTTATTTTGACCTGACCATATTTTTTTTTCCTGATTACAGTATTGGGGGAATTTGGAATTTGGGACACAGTCTTTTTAATGCACAATACAACCAATTATGTTTTTAAAATATATTGAGGTTGTTTCATCTGAAATTGGTTTTGATGCTTCTGCCGTTTGTGTTGCTAACCTGATCATGAGGATAGCTGAATTCTGTTGCAGGAATCACAGGGCTGGGTACCACAGGTAACAACTTACTCCTAAATCTGGGAAGTAGACACTTAAATAAATACATTTAACAGATAAATACATGATATTAAAACTACCAGTCAAAAGTTTGGACACACATGACTGAATTTTCTCATGACCTTAAAAACCTTTGATTTAAAAGCTTATGCTTAAATGCTTGAAATTTGTTTTGTTTACATATGTCTACATATGATTTTTTTTTTTAACTAAAAAGTTAATGGAAAATATATTACATAAAGTTTTAATAAACATTTAATTATAAAACCTTATTGTTCATTCACTTTGGATATTTGCATACCGATTTGGCAGAAACTTATCAACTTAATATGCATTCAAGGTATATATTTTTATCAGTATGCGTGTTTCTTGGGAACTGAACCTATGACCTTGGCATTAGAAGACCATACAAGTCAAGTTAAAGGAATGTACAATATGGCAGTTCTGTAGGTTAATCATATGGCCTTCTCTCAATTCATCAGAGTTTTGGTAATCTCACCTTCTGGCAGCTATAGAGCAGATTATTGTACACAAGAGTGCAACCACACAGACACTGAGGATGGTCTGGTCCTGCCATGATAAGGCTGAATGAAAAGACAGAACACATTTGCTGTTGGCAGGTTCATTCCCCAACCCCATTGTGTTTACGTGACATAAAGCAGACAACATTCCAGTATCGTATAATCATTTCTGAGCATATGCATATTGAAATGACTGAATGTTGAATGATAGAAAAGATGTGTATCAGTACCCATGCCTTTTGAACTTTGTGTTTCAAAGTTCACAGTAGAGTTCGGTCCTGCACCAGCTTTTGTTCTTCCGGCAATGGAAACGGTGTAAGAGGTTGCCGGTAGGAGGTTCTTGATCAACAAGCTTGTTTCATTTGCCAGCACTTGATGGTGTGCTGAAGCTAGAGAAACAGAGAGCATGATGTTAGTGGCTACATATTTAAATTTGATGCATGCAAGTTTTCTGTTGATATCAGTACATTGATGGCAAATGTACTGTAATATTAAACTTAGCCTAAAGAAAATCTGTCTGGTAGAGTTACTTCAGTTACAGGTGGGCTTATTACTTGTTTCCCCAGTTCTAAATCAGTGTGCTCTCCCAGGTAGTCTAATACCAACTTTATTTATAAAAACCTACAAAGGCATACAAAAATGTTTTCGCAAATAATGTGGCATATCAGTAGTTAGTGGTACTGGGGCACATGCATAATAATGCACATACTAAGGTTTGGGGGGAGGGTTCTTACCTTAAGTAAACTTTGCTTTGTAAGTTGTCCCTTAACATTTGTACTGTGGACATGAATAATACAAAAATTGTGCAGCTTATTGAGGAGAGCTATGCTATTCATCAAGTCATACATTTTTGCAACCTCTTTTTGTTGCACAAAAGAGCACATTTAGTATGAGATTGATTCCTACCTCGATGTAAGAAAGAACGCTACTTTAGGTCCTTTATATCTGCAGCAATTAGGATGTACAACATTACACTGAACTAAACATATTAAGCACACAGTTGTAATGTTGTATATACTGTGTACATTTTTATGAATTTATCAACATTTAAAAAACATATATATACAGTATATATATATATATATATATATATATATATATATATATATATATATATATATGTGTGTGTGTGTGTGTGTGTGTGTGTGTGTATATATATATATATATATATATAATGGGTTGTATGCATCGATTAGCACTATTATGAGCATCAACATTGTTGGATATACAGTATATGGAATGACATCATGTGTGTGTGTGTGTGTGTGTGTGTGTGTGTGTGTGTGATTTACAAGCACTGTGATTTTTTACAGAAATTAACACTATCCGCCATGCTTACATTACATTTCTGCATGTTACAATTTTAAATTCTATTATAATTATTTCTGCAGTATGATGATGGTGTTTGATTTTGTATATATACTATTATACTATTACAATAATTTGATTTATTTTTTTCAGCATAAGTTTTGTTTTCATTATTATTGTATTATGTTGGATTTACTGATTGCTATTGGTCTGTTTTGTGGTATCTATGTCTCTGCTGCTGTAATGCCTCAATTTCCCTCTGGGGATAAATAAAGTAGTATCGTATCGATTTTCAATATTAACCTGGTATTCACCTGGTGGATGATAAAATGTTTTTTTTTTTTAAAACATACATTTAAATTCCCAAGTCATTTCCAGCCTGATCACACTGTAAATTCAGCAACAGTAAGTCGAAAGTTTTGCTACTGAAATTGGTCTGTGCTTACCAAAATTCAAATCGCTGCCCCAGTGGCCGAAGTTGGAAGTGTTTTTTAGTTTTTTCTCCCCTTTTTCACCCCAATTTGGCATGCCCAATTCCCATTACTTACTTGGTCCTCATGGTGGCACGGTTACTCACCTCAACCTGGGTTGTGGAGGACAAGTCTCAGTTGCCTCAGCTTCTGTTATAGTCAATCCACGCATCTTATCACATGGCTCGCTGTGCATGACACCACGGAGACTCACAGCATGTTGAGGCTCATGCTATTCTCCGCAATCCATACACAACTTACCACGCACCCCATTGAGAGCAAGAACCACTAATAGCGACCATAAGGAGGTTACCCCATGTGACTCTACTGTCCCTAGCAACCAGGCCAATTTGGTTGCTTAGGAGACCTGGCTGGAGTCACTAAGCACACTCTGGATTCGAACTCAAAACTCCAGGGGGTGGTATTCAGTGTCAATACTCGCTGAGCTAGCAAGCACCCCACAGTTGGAAGTGTTGTAGAACGTATGGGCACATGTGAACTCTAGGCTGTTTCTTAAAGCCCCATCAAAGAACAAATGGGTGTGGTGTTATTTAGAACAAAATCTGGCCAAAAAGAAGGTGTTTTTGCATTCGTTTTGGTGGTTCATAACAGCTTGTATGGGCAAACCTTTTAGCAGGGACTAAAAACAAAGTGTGGATATAGGTCTGACTATGCAAGACTGTAGTTTGAAGTAATCACTTTTCTTTGAGTGATACACTGACTGCATTAGTATCATAGGGGTTTGGAAGGACATAAGGATAAGTAAATATGTGGTGATAGAATTTATATTTTGGGATAAACTATCACTTCAACCTCACTGTTAAAGTGTTAGGACCCAAACATACTTCATGAAAGTACACAAATGAAGACACGAGTGCTTGGCCAATGGGTGGTCAATGTGTGGTCCCGTTGTACATACATCACATGTGCTCATGCGTTGCTCTTGCGGTTACAAGCATTGGACCATATGTGGTGGAGTCAACATGTTGACAGCTGAGGAGTATACTTTTGTATTGGCTAAAAAGACCACAGAGTAATATGTTTGTATAATTTAACTGCTGCAAGACCTCAAATTGTATGTTAAATATGTTATATTAAATATGTTAAATTCACGCTCACTGAATCACGCTCACAATTATTTATGTGAATTTGATTATCTCTCGGTTTCTGCTGGACCAGACCCCATGTCTTAGGGGTTGCCCAGTAGAGCTAAAGGGAAATGTAATTACACTTCATTTGATGCTAAAAATATTGGATGGGGGATAGAACTTGACAACTATTCAGTTAAATGTGGTTGATTTCAGGGTACATAAACTTTTGAAGCAACATGTCGATTTCACATGAATAACTTAGCAACCATATAGCTATTCACTAAAAATCTCTTAGAACACATTTGCAACTGCTTAGCAATGCACAGATAGCCACCCAAAACACCTTTGCAGTGAGACTAGCACAGGGAAGCACCACTGAGAAAATGCAAAAATCTTTAGAAAATGTAAACATAATTTGTTTTAAATCTATACTGTAGTTGTAACTAAAAGTTGTCATAGAAAATAGTCAATACCATTAATCAATAATATTAAAAACTTTTGCCTTACTTGTGCTTCCCTGTTCAGATATCCAAATTATATATTGTTGTAGAAATCCTCGCTGCGCCACCACAGGAATGGAAAGCCAACGCACCATAGCTGACTCATGTGTGACATCGAAAAAACTCACATTGTTCGGACCTTTAGTGGGCACTGAAAAAAATGCATAAATTCCAACTGTGCATCTAGAGATTATTTTGGATTATATCTCTATTGCAGAATAGTTTACCCAAAAATGGAAATTCTTTACTCATGACTCCAATTCCGGTTCCAGAATCTGCATTGTAAAAATGAAATATACAGTGGCAAGAAAAATGTGTGAATCCTTTGGAATTAGCTGCAAGAAGCATCTGCTTACATGGACCATGCCTCACAAAAAAGAGATTTCAGAAGACCTACGATCAAGAATTGTTGCTTTGCAAATAGTATGAAAGGGTTACAAAGTTATCTTGAAGATCTTAGATATTCATCTGTCTACAGTTAGACAATTTCTTTATAAATAGAAATTATTAATTTCATAATTTTAAAGATTATCAAGATATCCTACAAGAAAATGTTATGGTGGCTGTGCACCAGCTGAAGCTCAGTAGAAGTTGGATGATGCAGCAGGACAATAACCCTAATCATTTAAGTAAATCCAGTACAGAATGTCTCCAAAAAGGAGTGCCCAGTCAGAGTCCAGACTTTAACCCTTAGAGATGCTGTGGATTGACCCCAAGAGAGCCATTTACAGCAGACAATCTAAGAATATGGTCCAAAATTCCTTCTGCATGTCGTGCAGGTCTAATCTGCAGCTACCTGAAATGCTTGACTGAGGTTATTGGTGCCAAAGTAGGATCGGCCAGTTATTAAATCCAAGGGTTCACTTACTTTTATCACAACACTGTGAATGTTTAATGGAATTTGTTCAGTAAAGACATAAAAGATTTTTATTGTTTATATGTTTTCAGCTTAGGCACATTGTGCTTTGTCTATGCTTGTGACTTTGATGACAGATCACATTTTATGAACAATTAATGCAGACAACGCTAGTTATGTATATAACTGTGAATACAGGTGAAACTCGAAAAATCAGAATATCGTGCAAAAGTTCATTAATTTCAGTAATTCAACTTAAAAGGTGAAACTAATATATTATATAGACTCATTACAAGCAAAGTAAGATATTTCAAGCCTTTATTTGATATAATTTTTATGATTATGGCTTACAGCTTATGAAAACCCCAAATTCAGAATCTCAGAAAATTAGAATATTGTGAAAAGGTTCAGTATTGTAGGCTCAAAGTGTCACACTCTAATCAGCTAATTAATCCAAAACACTTGCAAAGGGTTCCTGAGCCATTAAATGGTCTCTCAGTCTGGTTCAGTTGAATTCACAATCATGGGGAAGACTCCTGACCTGACAGTTGTGCAGAAAACCATCATTGACACCCTCCACAAGGAGGGAAAGCCTCAAAAGGTAATTGCAAATGAAGTTGGATGTTCTCAAAGTGCTGTATCAAAGCACATTAATAGAAAGTTAAGTGGAAGGGAAAAGTGTGGAAGAAAAAGGTGCACAAGCAGCAGGGATGACCGTAGCCTGGAGAGGATTGTCAGGAAAAGGCCATTCAAATGTGTGGGGGAGTTTCACAAGGAGTGGACTGAGGCTGGAGTTACTGCATCAAGAGCCACCACACACAGACGGGTCCTGGACATGGGCTTCAAATGTCGTATTCCTCTTGTCAAGCTGCTCCTGAACAACAAACAACGTCAGAAGCGTCTCAAGCGCTCTCAAATTCCAAATTTGAGAGCAAATTTTGCATCTCATTTGGAAACCAAGGTCCCAGAATCTGGAGGAAGAATGGAGAGGCACACAATCCAAGATGCTTGAAGTCCAGTGTGAAGTTTCCACAGTCTGTGTTGGTTTGGGGAGCCATGTCATCGGCTGGTGTTGGTCCACTGTGCTTTATTAAGTCCAGAGTCAACGCAGCCGTCTACCGGGACATTTTAGAGCACTTCATGCTTCCTTCAGCAGACAAGCTTTATGGAGATGCTGACTTCATTTTCCAGCAGGACTTGGCACCTGCCCACACTGCCAAAAGTACCAAAACCTGGTTCAATGACCATGGTATTACTGTGCTTGATTGGCCAGCAAACTCGCCTGACCTGAACCCCATAGAGAATCTATGGGGCATTGCCAAGAGAAAGATGAGAGACATGAGACCAAACAATGCAGAAGAGCTGAAGGCCGCTATTGAAGCATCTTGGTCTTCCATAACACCTCAGCAGTGCCACAGGCTGATAGCATCCATGCCACGCCGCATTGAGGCAGTAATTAATGCAAAAGGGGCCCAGACCAAGTACTGAGTACATATGCATGATTATACTTTTCAGAGGGCCGACATTTCTGTATTTAAAATCCTTTTTTTTTATTGATTTCATGTAATATTCTAATTTTCTGAGATTCTGAATTTGGGGTTTTCATAAGCTGTAAGCCATAATCATAAAAATTATATCAAATAAAGGCTTGAAATATCTTACTTTGCTTGTAATGAGTCTATATAATATATTAGTTTCACCTTTTAAGTTGAATTACTGAAATTAATGAACTTTTGCACGATATTCTAATTTTTCGAGTTTCACCTGTACCTGTATTTTTAGATTATTAAGGATAGGTTGTATTAGTGGCACAAGACACTCAGACAAAGGAGGATACAACCCAATTGTTAATACAGAAGAGCTGTCGGGAAATGCTATACCAGACGGCTCATAATAATTCGATGGCAGGTCACTTAGGTCATGAAAAAACACTAAACTGTCTGATGGCCCATTTCTAATGGCCGGGCATTCGCGGAGATGTTTGCAGGTGTTGTGAGGCATGCTGTGAATGTGAGCTGGTCAATCCCACGGCCACCCCAAAAGAGCAATTAAGCCCCGTTCCATTGATCAAGGTCCCCTTTGAAAGAATTGGCATGGACTTTGCCGGGCCAATAGAGTGGACGGCACGCAGGCATTGCTTTGTGTTGGTTCTGGCGGACTAAGCAACATGAAATCCGGAAGCAGTGCCTCTGCGTAACATCTCAGTACGAAATATTGTGGAGGCACTCTTCGGAATAATCTCCCGAGTTCGGATTCCGAAAGAAATCCTCACTGATCGGGGCACTATATTTATGTCATGTACACTTTGCGAACTGTACAAATTATTGGGGATTAAATCGATTCGGAACAGCGTTTACACCCCCAAACAGACGGCTTTGTCAAACGATTTAATCAGACACTAAAGAATATGATTCGTAAGTTTGTGCATGAAGACGCTCGGAATTGGGACAAGTGGCTCGAGCCCCTATTATTTGCAGTTTGTGAGGTCCCGCAAGTCTCCACAGGGATCTCTCCATTTGAATTATTGTACAGGCATCAACTGCAAGGCATGCTCGATGTCCTACAGGAAAATTAAGAGGAGGGACCATCAAAGAGCAAAAAAAAAATTAAATACATTCTTGACCTGAGAGCAAAACTCCTCACACTAGGGCAATCAACACAGGAGAATTTGCTCAAGAACGTCAAAGCTGGCAGTAATATAGCGGTTCTTGGCTATGGGAATTTACACCGGGAGATAAAGTTCTTGTATTGCTCCCCACATCAAGCTCTAAATTACTCTCCAAGTGGCAAGAACCCTTTAAGGTCACATGGCGAGTTGGGGAAATCAATTATGAGGTTAAACTAATGAATAGAGGTGAAGCACCTCAATTACCACCTCAATCTCCTAAAACCGCAGAGAGAGGCAGACCCCATGACTTTGGCGATGGTGGTTCTGGAGAGGGAGGAGCTTGGACCGGAGGTGAACTGAAAATCCACTGATCGAGTCACCCATGTCCGAGTCACTTGCAGAGACCACCTCTCACCATCACAAGTCACAGAGGTTGCAAGGACAATTCTTCGATGTGTTCTCACTTCTACCCGGTCATACGAATCTCATAGAGCACCATATCGGAACGACTTCAGGGGTAGGTGTACACACCAGGTGTACCAGAGCACAAAATATAGGTGGTTCGGGAAGAATTAAAGGTCATGCTGGATATGGGGTTAATAGAATAATACCACAGTGACTGAGCCAGCCCAGTGGTTCTGGTTCTGAAGAGTGATGGCTCAGAGATGGCTCTGGCGGTTCTATGTGGATTATAGCAAAGTCAATGCAGAGTCTAAATTTGAAGCATACCCAATGCCTCAGATTGATAAACTCCTCGATCTGTTGGGTGCGGCTCGCTTTTATTCGACACTGGATTTAACGAAGGAATATTGGCAGATCCCCTTAACTCCCATGTCGCATGAAAAGTTGGCATTTTCCACACCATTCAGATTACAATAATTTGTGATAATTCCGTTCTGTTTGTTCGGGGCCCCAGCTACATTTCATGGATTCATGGACCGAATCCTCAGACGCACACTGCTTACACCGCTGCTTATCTGGATGATATCATTATTTACAGTAATGACTGGTAGTGGCACATGCAGAATCTGAGGGCTGTCCTGAGGTCGTTGAAACGAGCGGGACTCATGGCAAACCAAAGAAGTACGCAATTGTGTACGGTACCTGGGCTTCCACTTTGATAAGACCGCAACGATTGCTGCCTGCCTAAGCCCTAAGACCAAAAAGGAGGTGAGACAGTTGCTTGGGCTGGCTGGCTATAATCATAGGTTTGTGCCTAATTAATTGACCGTCCTGCCCGCTGACTGATCTGACTGAAAAGAAGGCACCAGATCTGGTTCAGTGGACTAAGC
This sequence comes from Moxostoma hubbsi, assembly GCA_032164185.1. Classification (NCBI taxonomy): domain Eukaryota; kingdom Metazoa; phylum Chordata; class Actinopteri; order Cypriniformes; family Catostomidae; genus Moxostoma; species Moxostoma hubbsi. The sequence continues at coordinate 7,700,554 of JAVLUX010000186.1, forward strand.
TGTGTTAGGTGTTCATGCGGGTGAAAGCTTCACTTTGTGGTGGGCCGTTATTGTACTCTCCTGACTTCACTCTCCGTTTTATCTTGCAGACGTATGCGTCGGACAGGGGGTTGGGAGTGGTACTTTCCCAGATGGTGGAAGAGGAGGAGCACCCCATGCTGTACATTTGTTGCAAACTCTCTCTGGAGTAAGTAACAAGCCGGATGGCTCCCCAGCCTGAGTCAGGCGATGGGGGAATGTGGTGATGTGGGCGTGGCCGAGTGACGTCTCTGGAGAGCGAGGCTGGGAGAGAAAGAACGGTAAGTATTGACACCTGTGGTAAATTATTTCTAACAGCTGTTCTGTGTTACAGTGAAAGCTAGAGAGGGATAGAAAGGGTGTCCAGACCACCGGAGGGGATAGAGAGAAACACACAAAGCTGACTGTGTGTGCATTCACATTGTGCTGAAAAGTAAACTGTTTTGGTGTTCAGCTGAAAAGTGGAAAAAAAAGATTTACATGGACGGTTTGCCTAGCCCCCACTTCCTCAACAAATTTGTCACAGTTTTATATCTGCTGACCACCAGGGATGACACGTACCCACACTGTCACGAGGAGTGGCTCAAGTATCACCTTTACTCCTGGGACAGAACTGCTGATGTCAGCTTGGCAGATGAAGCAACATTCAGTCGATATAAATTAGAGAATGTGCAAGGAGATGACCATGTGGCTGCATCAAAGATTTCTGATAAGGGAACCCCTTTAAAAGCAGCCCAGGATGTCGTTATCCCCCAAATGGAATGGCCAGCAACAGGTGCAGGCATTTTAGAAAAATCTGCTTGTGAGCCAATTCAATTACACAAAACACACAACGAGCTAATCTGTACGGCATATCTCCGCTGTTACTGCAACGTAATACCTTAGTGCCCTGACCGGGCATAGCAGGCTTTTTTGATCATCAGTGCTATCAGTGTATGCTGATAAATCAGTGGACTTATTTATCAACCCTGGCGTGAGGATCATTGACAAGAATGTCAGATTAGGTCTCAATTTAACACTCATGTCTGCCACACCCCAGAGGAGACATGAAGGATTGACTAAAGCACAAGTAATTCACTGATACACTTGGTCGTTGGCACTGCAAGAAAGGGTGTTTTTAATGAGAGCCACTTAATGGGAGCTTATTCAAGGCAAATGAAGGGGATCCTACAGAGGAATTCCAAAACTGTGGGGAGATCATTACCCTTAGAGAGAGACACTTGGGATGAGCCCATGTCCAGAGCTCCTTTGTGAGAGCAAGTAGCGCTCTTGACCTGGTGAGTGTGTTGTGGATGGCCTTTTCCCTTGAGGAGGCACACACTAGCCAATCGTCTTGTTATGGCAAAATCCTAAATCCCTGGAGCATCAGGGGTGTTAGGCCTTCTTGAATGTATCTGGTGAACATTCTTGGGGCCAGAGACAGGCCAAATGGAAGGACCTTGAACTGGTATATGCAGGCCCTCAAGGTAAAGCTAAGGAACATCCTGTGCTCACTTGCCATTGGGATTTGAAAGTAAGTATCCTTTAGGTCCACTGAGGTGAACCAGTCCCCTCGGCAGATGCTTTGCAGGGCATCCAGAGTGCGCAACATGTGGAAAGGAAGAAACATTAAATATATGTTTAGCTGGTGGAGGTCCAGTATTGGCTGCTGGCCTCCTCCTTTTGTTGGAATTTTTAAATATATTGAATAAAACCCTTTTTCTGGAACATGGGGGTTCACACTCTCTATTACTCCCTTCTTTAGAAGGGAATCAATCTTATGAGAAAGAAGCAAGGCCCGAACCATGTTCTGAACAATGGTGACCCTGGGCTGAGAGCTAAGGGGTGGCCGGTGACAGAATTGCATCCTGTACCCTTCTGTCATTATGCGCACAACCCAAAGGTTTGCAAGTAGGCCAGATGTTGTGCTGTTAAAAATCAAATCGCTGGCCAGGGCGAGTTTCACCCTAATGTCGAAAGCCAGACATTGCAGTGGTTGTCGTAATGGACATCTTGTGGGTTCCGAAGTGGTTGCAGTGTCCGACACTCATGGCTAGTAACTGTGGGGATAGAGCTTTGAAATTGTCTGGCCTCTCTAGGGCAGGGAAACCAAGAGAGACCTGACTGGTTGGCAGTGGGCTTCAGCACTTGGGCAACGTTTGTTTGGACACAGTGCCTCGTCTGGAGAAACTACCAGCGCAGCAATGCAAGGGTCTATGGCAGGCATGTTAGCAAGGTTGTTTTTTTCAGCCTCCTCCATATTTGACAGGGTGTGGACTGATAGACTCACCCATGTTCTCTGTGCATCTGACTTAAAGGCAGCTGAGAATTCCATCACAAAGTCTTTACAAACTGGCACGGAAAAGTCGTTAGCCATGGCTGCCCTCCTAATATAGACACTGGATCTTGCTGCTTGAGCAGGTGGTGTATCTAGGCCCAGCTTTGCCAGAGCTACATTTATAGTGATCTACAGAGGGTTAGCTTTTTGTAGTATCTTGAGATGTCAGTGACCTGCCGCTAAAGACCATAGCTGACTGTGGCTTGGTTGGTGGTACAGACTGTGCACTAGGCATTAAGTCTTCCACTTCTGACAGGTTCTGTTAGAAGGTGGCATTTGATGCCGCTGTGGGCATCATAATCCTCATAGCCCATGCCTGATACAACAGACTCAAAATCCTCTGCTAAGATATTGACAGGGTTCCAAATTAACTATAGCAAGAGGGAAGCCTTCTTTCCCTTTTGGGGGGCCTGGGCACAGTCTCCTCGCATTCGCTAAGGCTCACCAGTCTCGGAGCTACTGACATTATTGAGCAGTTCATACAAGGATTAGTAAGCGCCTCGCAGAGGTGATCCAATCCTAAGCATGGAGGGCAAAGTTGATGACAATCATACAGCTCCTTTTGTGCTAGAGCATTGTGCCTTGGCATATTCATGGCTGCACTGTGATCAATATAGTCACAGTGATCTTATCTCTCTCTCTGTTTTATTGTTTTTATTTATTTATTTTTAAACTTAGAACTATCATTTATAAACCAATTATACATAACAATCAGGTTAGTTCTCAGAATAATTTATAATTATTTATAAATTAAATTTATTTAATCTAATCAACTCACTATTCTAAACAACTTCCTCGAGTGAGGCTCAAGACAAGGTGCTGTTTATGTGCTTCAAAACAGCCTGTTACCCAGCTAGGCTCAAGGGAGGGCTAGTGTGTTGGTTATGCAACACTGTGACTGCTCGTTGCTGAGTTGGGCTCAATGCAAGGCTGCCAAATGTTTGTGCTTGAGCGGTAGCTCTCCCACTACCTAGCCGGGCTCAAGACAGGGCTGCTACCAATCTTTAACACAAATTTCGCTCAGCTGTTACCACTAAAATGTTGTTAGTTTGAATTTCCAATACAAGAGGGTAGAAAACAACAGCCCATGGAGGACAAAAATAATCTGTAGCTTTGACAAAGTCACCAGGCTGTAATTGTTTGAGCACTGATCTTATCAGTTGTAAGAAGAGAAATGAGGAAGCCTGTTAGAAATGAAAATTCTCTCATCGTTTACTCACCCACAGGCCATCCCAGATGCGTATGACTTTCCTTCTTCTGCTGAACACAAATTAAGTTTTTTAGAACAATATTTCATCACTGTAAGTTCTTACAGTGAATGGGCACCATTCTTTTAAGCTCCAAAATGCATATAAAGGTAGCATAAATGTATTTCATAAGACTCCAGTGGTTGAATCTATTTCTTCAGAAGCAATATGATAAGTGTGTGTGAGAAACTGAGAAATATTTAAGTCCATAATTTTTACCATAAATTCTCCTCACTGCCCAGTAGGTTGCGATATGCATGAAGAATGCAAATCACCAAAAACAACAGAAAGTGAAAGTGAAAGTGAAAGATTAATCTGTTTCTCACCCACACATATTCTCATATCGTTACTGAAGATACAGATTTAACCACTGGCGTCATATGGATTACTTTTATGCTATCTTTATGTCCTTTTAGAGCTTCAAATTTTTGGTACCCATCACTTGCACTGTGAGGACCTACAGAGTTGAAATATTCTTCTAAATATTATTGTTTGTGTTCAGCAGACAAAAGACAGTCGTACAATTCTGGGATGGCAATAGGGTGAGTAAATTATGAGAGAATTTAACATTTGGGTGAACTATCTCTTTAAGCACATAAAGAGAATATTTGAGGGTGTCTGGAGGATCTCCAGAGGGGTCTGCTGGTGTAACATTGGAGGAACCCCAAAAGGTGCCTTGAGTATCTTTTGATTTTTCAGTGATTCGAGACCATTTATAAAATACATTTATAATGATCTTGCATCCTTATTGAAGCCCAATGCATTGTAATTGCATGGAAAAGAATGACAACGTCTTTAAAATTTCTCTTTTTGAGTTTAATGGAAGAAAAAAAGTCAAATGCTTTAGAACAACATGAATAAGGGTGAGTAAATAATGCCAGATCTTTCATTTTTGGGTGAACTATTCCTTAAATGTTCCAGTCACTTAAACATACTGTACCTCCCTCTTCTGAGTAAAAAGGACACATGGCATGAGTTTGATGTTGTTTCTTGTTCATCGTGTGAAGGAAGTAATAATGACGTACAAACTTCTCCACATCTTTAATTACAATTAGACACAAAAGTTAGCATACACAGCTCATACTGTATGGTTTATGAGCAATATTCTCTGCATGGAATGAAAGACTTACAATACCTGTACTATTTTCAATATCCTTGAACAATTTATGGCTTGAGCTGTGTACAGTCGTTGGTCGAGTGTCACCGTCTTCCAGCTTGTACCATTCTAAACAGGTTTTCTTGGTTATATGTGTTCTCGGAAGATTGGGGCAGGCTGAAAATGGTCAGAAATCTATATCAGCTTTTGTCTGATTCTGTTTTCCTTTCTTCTTCTTTTTTCATTTACACTTATTGTATAAGATATATGGTATAATTGTATTATTGTATTAGAATATGGGTCATTCAAAAAAATCAGAAAAATCTTTAAAAAGAGAGGCAAAACATCTGAATATCTTTTAATTATCTTTTATCTATTTTTGCAAAACTGCCCAAAGACATAAAAATGGACCCTTTGTCTGCCTCTGAAAGGACTGTTCTTTTAGACTGGCATCACCAAGTCTTATTATTTTTCAACCCCTCCTCTCCAACCACCTGGCTCCATTCTCATTTGCAAAACTCCCTTTTCCCTGAAATTCACTTTGTTTAAGTTAATTTTTGCCATAAGTGCACATACACACATATGCAAAAATCCATGCACATACACCGTAGAAACATGTTTACACACTACCATTCACATGCTAACACACAAAGACCCTTTGTATATAAATACACCTACCGTTCAAATGTTTCACAGCAGGAATGATGATCTGGTTAACAGGTGAAATTCCAACTTTGTTAATTGCAACGATGGACACTCTAGCCTCAGACATTGTTATTGAGGTTTGAAAGGTTCGATTCACCGTTCTGGGTTTAAATTCATTGTGTTTTTCACAAGGCCAGACAGAGAAATTCAGTTTATACGTTACCCCCCCAACAGACTGTTCAGCAGGTGGGGCCTAAAGGAAATTAAATGTGAGCATCATACACATTCCCTGCTAATCACACACCATCCAATAGTGAATATTTCTGAATTCCTCTGGGGATATGATACTTACATCCCATGTGAGATTAACATCCCTGCTTCCATTTCTCTGTTTTTCTACCCAGCGAATTACAGGTTTGAGGCTAATTTCTGCAGAAAGATGTTAAATTTGTTAAAGAGATAGTTCACACAAAAATGAAAATTCTGTCATTTACTCACCTTCTTGTCATTCCAAACCCATCTGACTTTCTTTTATGGAACATGAAATGAGATGTTAGGCAGAATGACTGAGCTTGTTTAACCCATTCAACGAAAGTAGATTGTGACCAGGGGCTGTGAAGCTCCAAAATGGACAGGAAGCATAATAATAGTCATAAAAAGAAGTCCTTAAAATGTGTGCACTATTTTCCAGGTCTGCTGAAGCTTCTTATATGATAGCTGAAACAATATTATAGCCATACAATTTACTGAAACTTTAGCTTGACAGCTGTGGTCACCATTCATTTGGGCATTCTGCTATAATAATAATCAAAAAAACTAAAGCTGTGCTACACGGTAGAAAGAAAGTCATGCAGGTTCTAAACACATGAGGGTGAGTAAATTATGACAGAACTTTCATTTTTGGGTGAACTTTTCATTTAAAGGTATAGTTTACCCACAACATTAACTCACCCATCCCAGATGTGTATGACATTCTTTCTTCTCCTGGACAAAAACAAAGACTTTTAGAAGAATATTTCAGCTCTGTAGGTCCATACAATGCAAGTGAGTGGTGAACCAAAACAATTTCTCCCCAGTGCCCAGTAGGTGGCAATATGAACGAAGAATGGGAAACACCAAAAACAAAAGAAGAAGAATGTGGAAGTGAAAGTGGAGGTTTATAGTAAAAAGGACTTAAATATTGATCTGTTTCTCACCAACACCAATCATATTGGCGCTTCTGAAGGTATGGATTTAACCACTGTTTAAGATGTATAGATTACTTTTATTCTGCCTTTATATGCTTTTTGGACCTTCAAAGTTCTGGCCACCATTCACTTGCATTGAATGAGATAGGACAGTGAGGGTTAAAATTGTAAATTCCTCCTCTTCTTCTGCCTTGTTCACTTGTGGGGTACCCCAAGGGTCCCTCTTAGGACATATTCTATTTTCTCTCTATATGCTCTATATTTTCTCTCTATATGCTTTTGGGTTCTATCATGAGGAAATATAATATTTCATATCATTGCTATGCTGATGATACTCAGCTATATATTCCTCTTAGTTCGGATTACTCTTGCTCTGTGCTTCTAAAATGCTTTGAGGACATTAAATGCTGGACTGCAGCATTAAATGCTGAACTCCAAATAAATGAGAGCAAAACTGAGGTTGTTGTGTTTGGTCTCCCTGGTGCTGTCTCTGATATCATTAGGAACCTAGATACACTGTCTTCAAATGTTCATCCTTTTGCAAAAAACCTAGGTGTGATTTTTGACACTAAGCTAAATTTTGGAAAACAGATAAATGCTGTGGTGAGTAGCAGCTTTTTTCAATTAAGGCAAATTAAAACCTCTGCTCTCATTTAAGGATCTGGAGACAGTTATCCATGCCTTCATCTCATCTAGACTTGACTATTCAAATGCACTGTATACAGTGCATCCGGAAAGTATTCACAGCGCTTCACTTTTTCAGTACTTCAGTACTTTACAGCCTTATGCCAAAATGGATTAAATTCATTATTTTCCTCAGTTCTACAAACAATAATCCATAATGACGAAAGAAGTTTGTGAAGTTTTGAAATCTTTGCAAATTTATTAAAAATAAAAAACGTAAAAAATCACGTCCATAAGTATTCACAGCCTTTGCTCAATACTTTGTTGAAGCACCTTTGGCACCAATTACAGCCTCAAGTCTTTTTGTGTATGATGCTACAAGCTTGGCACACCTATTTTTGGGCAGTTTCTCCCATTCTTCTTTGCAGGACCTCTCAAGCTCCATCAGGTTGGATGGGGAGCGTCAGTGCACAGCCATTTTCAGATCTTTCCAGAGATGTTCAATTGGGTTCAAGTCTGGGCTCTGGCGGGCCACTCCAGAGTTGTCCTGTAGCCAATCCTTTGTTATCTTGTACATTGCTGCATTCATTTTTCCCTCGATCCTGACTAGTTTCCCAGTTTCTGCCGCTGAAAAACATTCCCTCAGCATGATGCTGCCACCACCATGCTTCACTGTAGGGATGGTATTGGCCAGGTGATGAGCGGTGCCTGGTTTTCTCCAGACATGATGCTTGCCATTCAGGCCAAAGAGTTCAATCTTTTGTTTCTCATGGTCTGAAAGTCCTTTAGGTGCCTTTTGGCAAACTCCAGGTGGGCTGTCATGTGCTTCCGTCTGGCCGCTCCACCATACAGGCCTGATTGGTGGAGTGCTGCAGAGATGGTTGTTCTTCTGGAAGGTTCTCCTCTCTCCACAGAGAAACGCTGGAGCTCTGTCAGAGTGACCATCGGGTTCTTGTTCACCTCCCTGACTAAGGCCCTTCTTCCCCGATTGCTCAGTTTGGCCGGGTGGCCAGCTCTAGGAAGAGTCCTGGTTGTTCCAAACTTCTTCCATTTACGGATGATGGAGGCCACTGTGCTCAATGGGACCTGTAGTGCTGCAGAAATTTTTCTGCACCCTTCCCCAGATCTGTGCCGCGATACAATCTTGTCTCAGAGGTCTACAGTCAATTCCTTGGACTTCGTGGATTGGTTTGTGCTCTGACATGCAGTGTTAACTGTGGGACCTTATATAGACAGGTGTATGCCTTTCCAAATCATGTCCAATCAACTGAATTTACCATAGGTGGACTCCAATCAATTTGTAGAAACATCTCAAGGATAATCAGTGGAAACAGGATGCACCTGAGCTCAATTTGGAGTGTCATGGCAAAGGCTGTGAATAGTTATGTACATGTGATTTCTTTCGTTTTTTATTTTTAATAAATTTGCAAAGATTTTAAACAAACTTCTATTACGTTGTCATTATGGGGTATTGTTTGTAGAATTTTGAGGGAAAAAATTAATTTAATCCATTTTGGAATAAAGCTTTAACATAACAAAATGTGGAAAAAGCGCTGTGAATTTCCGGATCACTCATCTCTGTATCACCTGCAATTGGTCCAAAACGCAGCTGCTATGTTGCTTACTGGTGCTAAGAAGAGGGAACACATTTCACCGGTTTTAGCATCTATCCACTGGTTACCGGTGCATTATAGGATCCATTTTAAGATCTTGTTAATTGTTTATAAAGCTTTAAATGGTGTGGCCCCTTCTTATCTGTCAGAACTCCTGAGCTATCAACAATCCCTTAGAACCCTCAGATCTTCGGACAAATTTCCTCTGCAAATACCTCGCTCTCGCCTAAAGTTTAAAGGGGATCGTGCTTTTTCTGTTGCTGGCCCTAGACTATGGAACAGTGTAATTCTGGATGTTAGGTCTGCCCCTTCCTTTCCTGTTTTTAAATCACACCTGAAAACATATCTGTATTCCTTGGCTTTTACATGAATGTTTTTTGTAGACTTTATGGGTAATTTCTTGTTTGGAGTTATTTTGCTCATTAGTCGTTTATTCCTCTGTGTCATGTTACTGTTTCATTTGCATATGTACAGCACTTTGTGTTGCATTTAGTGTTCTTAAATGTGCTATATAAATAAATTAACCTTGACCTTGTATGGACCTACAGAGCTGAAATATTCTTCTAAATCTCTGTTTGTCTTCAGCAGAAGAAAGAAAGACATGCAGCTCTGGGATGATATGAGGATGAGTTAATGTTGACAAATATTTTTGGGGTGAACTATTGCTTTAACCAATGTTTTAATTATACTTTGTTGTCTGGGTCACACAGCTGAAATCAAACCTAGGGGAACATCCACCATGGGGCTCCAATCACTCCATAGAGCATGTATTGAGTCATTACATGGATGTAACAGCAATCTGGCCTGCCGCCTTAGTTGGACCTGATAAACGACCTGGTTCTGTAGCAGTAGCATGTACAAATCTATAGACACAATCAACAGTTTTCATGTTTTAACAACTATTGAACACACAAACCTCTAATATTCAAATTATTTATAGGGGTCATATTATACATTTATAATTTAATTTGTATCCCTGAGGCCCACATATAATGTTAATAATGTATTTTGACAATTGTATGAATCAATAAAAACTGTTAATTTGAAAAAGTCATGTCTTTAGACATCTAACCAAATAAATAATTAGTTTAACAATGTATTTAGTTATTTTTTAGACTATTTTTATGTCTATTTTTATATTTAATCCAGTATAGTTTGCACACAAAGCCTGCATTACATAGTGAAATATTAACAGAACAATCTTTGCTGAAGCTGATACAAGCAGCCTGGAACAGCAGGTGCAAGTTTGGTGCAAAATAATAAATAAATGTGCATATTCCTGCATAAATAAATATGTAAATGCACAGATGTATGCATAAATAATACAATGCATTATACAACTTAAATAAATGGTTTAAATATGATGAATAATTGGGAAATACAAAATGTAATGGAATTGCAAAATTTTAAGTTGATTTTTAATTCTACATTTCTATAGTTTTTAATGATTCATTTATGTAGTTCTGTATTTAGTTATTCCTTCTCCCAAAATGCTAATGAGAGGGTATCACAACTGTTCACGCCTCACAGTGAAACTATAGAGTGACTACCAGGTAGATATTCAAGTGCAACAGAACTACATAAAGAAATAAATGACTAAATAAATATAGAATTATAGAATTTAAAATCAACTTTCAATTTTGCACTTCTTTTACCATATTTTGCATTTCCACCAACCCATTTATGTTTAATATTGTTTTATTTTTTAATAAATGGGTGCATTGATGTATTTACTGTATTTAATTTTTTGTACCGTATATATCTCTTCACACATTTAATTATTTATATATTCATTTATGCACAGATGTGTGGATTTAATTGTTTATGTATGTATTTGTGTATTTATTTATTTACATATTTATTATTTTTGTAGGTTTTGTCCTCAACTTAAAACATTGCTTCCCATTATGTTTGGTAATGTCAAAAACTACAGCTGCCAAATCATCAACTATTCTTCATAAATACAAGTACAAATCACTGTATCATTCAGACTACATCATTTATTCAGCACAATATTATATAATATAAGGACAGTATTATTCAGGACAATAGACCCTAACCTTGGATAGTGTTGTCCTCAGTTTCAAAAGTCTCCTGAAATTGCAAAACACATCATATTAGCAAAATAGCAGATTATGTTCAGGACACGATAGTATCAGAATCAGATTTTTTTAAGTGCCTTACCGTCTGCCATTCAGAGTCTCTCTCCCTCCATCTGATCTCGTATATAGCACTTTTGTTATCCTTCGGTTTGTCCAGTGTGAGATTCAGTGTGAGTTTTTTAGCAGATCTTTGCATACTGGGTATCTGAGGTGCACTATATTTGACTGTTGAGTGAAAGTGAGTACAATACAATAAAAAGCTGCTTAAAACCTAAACGATCATTATTTTTATTTTTTTTAAAGACCACTGAATGCTGCGAATGGCCAATCAGAATCAAGTATTCCAGAAACCCATGTAATTAATATTTATAAAGTATAAGCAAAACAAAGACACAGTATATATAGTATACAGTAAACTTAATGTTTGTTTTGCACTTATGTATTTAAGTTGCTGTTTCACAGTGAATCTTAATTCCACAATCTCCTACTGCACAAATTAATGACATAAAATTCTCTTATTAATCTAGTATAAACTGCCAGAAAATAGCCAGTATAGTTTAAATGGATCTCTTGGACTGCAGAAGTGTCTCACCTAAGCATTCAAGGACGACTGAGGTTTTGTTAGAATTACAGGTGATGTTGCCCACTTGGCGCTGTACCCATATCTCCATCTTTCTGGAGGTGGTTCCTAGATCCTCCAAAAGAAGGTATTTCTGTGCCTGCCTTCCAGTGTTCACACGCATGATAAAACTTTTCCTTTCACTGTCCCTGTACACACCAGGAATTAGTGAGAATTCGATTTATAAGCACTGACATCCATCCAAGTATAACCTGCCTCAATACCTCTTGTTTGACAATATAATATTCACATGTTTTGTTTTACACAAAGTGGCACATTGTGCAAATATAAATTCATCTTTTCTTTTTTTCTGATGTTCATAAAGACTTTTGGGTAACACTTTGCAATAACTTTAGTTAACATGAACTAACAATGAACAATACTTTTACAGCATTTATTAATCTTTGTTAATGTTTTTTTTTTTTTATTCCATGTAGCAAATCAAATAGACATAACAGAAAATGCAAAATTAAACCACACAAAATCATACATATTCCTCCTCTACCCACACACACACACACACACACACACACACACACCCCACCCCCACACACCCGATACAAACAAGCACTCAAGTGGTCAAAAGCCAACTGACAAAGACACACAAATAGACAATAAAACAGCAGAAAATATTTAGAGACATAAAAAAAATAAAAAATACTAGTCTCTCTCCGCTGCCCCTCCCCGATAGCCAGTCCCGGTTCTACCTGGGTGCGAAACTTAGAGCACCCTCAGTTGCAGACCAGGGAAAACTAGGTTTAATTTTATTAGATCTTTCATTTATCTGTCTCTGGGAACTGTCGTGCATCCACAAGATTTTAATATGTTCATGGTTGCCAGATAATAGATGCAACACCCTAATTGGAGATTAATAGGAAATATTTTGCTTTATGTCATACTAAATGCAATCTGGCAACCATGAATGCGAGCACGCTTTCTCTCTCTCTCTCTCTCTCTCTCTCTCTCTCTCTCTCTCTCTCTCTCTCTCTCTCTCTCTCTCTCTCTCTCTCTCTCTCTCTCTCTATCTATCTATCTCCTCTTTGAAAAACAAAACCAAAACTTGGCGTGCAATAGTGCACGGACTGCAAGTGAGAGAAGGAAATGTTTGTTCTTTGTGTTATTTGTGAAATAATGAAGTCTCTCACACCTGTATGTGATTACTATAGTAGTAATCATTTATCAGTGTCATAGCCTGTTTTATTCAGTTATGTGCTGAATGGGATGCCAAATAAACCATTGACAAGACTCACACCATGACCCATGAGCGTGTAAACAGGTTGATAATGTTTTGAGAATAAAACAAGAAAATGGGTCCACTTTGCGGCCAACAAAGATGAGAATCTCTTTCCCGAATATTTTACTTTTAAACCAGACTCCTGATATAGAGTGTTAAATTGAATACTAAATTACCACTGCATTGAAGTATGGTAAAATAATCAATTAATAATTAAATAATAATTATAATATGTATTCAGCCTTTATTCAGTTTTACTACCACATGATAGAAATTACAGCAGCAAAACTTCAAGCAATCACAGAATGGTCCCATCAGTCTGTATACACTTCAGAAATGTGTGCATCATTCATTGAGTGCATGAGTACACAACTAATTCTGAACTTAAAAGATACAACTATGCAGACATTTTTATCTTCACTCTTCGATGTTAATGGCTGATGTCGCCCCAGTATCAAAATAATTGCACACCCCTGCTCATTTGAATATGTAAGACTAATAATGTAAATTAGCTAGCAGATTTTCTTGAATCCCAGCAAACACACAAAAATCCTTGCATTATGTCAATGCAAAAAAAAAAAAAATGCTGCATCAAAACTTTTAAACGTGTATGATTTTGCAAATCAGTGTGTCCTAATCTGCAGGCGCAGCACTTTGCTGTCATTTTCAGCGACAGGTCATGGGGAAAAAACCCCAGAAGCAATAAATGTTTTGTACATTAATAAAACAAACTTTTCTTTACGTTGTTTAAGTAGCATTTAAACATGATTTTATCTATTCAAAAATTTGTAATAGTGATACATCTCCACTTTATACAGAGCACCCCCACTATTTTCAGAAGCACCCTCAGTGATTCTGACATGGAACCGGGCCTGCCGAGAGCCCTCCAAAAAGGCCAGATAGCCGCCCCACTTCCTGATGTATACATCCAGGTTGCCCAGCCTTCAATATACCATCTCCTCAAATGCCGCCACCCTGCCCAACTCGACGCACCATTCATGAAATGAGGGCTCACCCCACGACCTACATCCCCTGAGGATTACCCGCCTGTCAATCATCAAACAGGTCAGGACCCAGCTCTCAATATATCCATCACCCACATTCAGGCCCACCCCATCACCAAAAACACACAGCCCGGGAATCTTAGTTAATGTTAATTTCAACGTAATCGTAATACATTTTAAAATCAAAAGTTATATATGTTAATATTAGTTAATGTACCATGAACTAACAATGAACAATTATATTTTTATTAACTAACATTAACAAAGATTAATAAATGCTGTAAACAATATATTGTTAATAGTTTGTTCATGATACCTAATGCATTAACTAATGCTAACGAATGGAACCTTATTGTAAAGTATTTCCGACTTTTATAATTATAAGTAAACTGTGATCTGCTTGTGTTACAACTGACAATGAATGTTGAACTCACCATATATGAAGCATGTATGTTGGATTCTGCTCAGGGTTACTCTCCATCCATGTACAATAAAAGTCCTCTTCTTTTCCAGTTGAATTTTTGTAACACTGTGGACTGGTTGTAGATATGCATCCCGTTGTAACTCGCCTCCATCCTGCCAGGAAATACATCGAAATACTCAAAATCAGCTGTATTTAGAAAACAGTACATAAATGACAAAAATCTAGGGTAAAATATGATTTTACCTTTAATTTTTGTCAAAAGCTGTAGTGGTTGTAAACAAGTGTGCATTTCTACTGATCTGATCTATAAATTTAAAGCCAAAAAACCATGGTGTTCTTTTATTTTGTTTACATCCTGTGGTTTTAATGTTGTTTAATGGCGGTTTTGACAAAAGTTGCATGTAGAGTTCACAGCTCAGATAAAATCTACACACCATCTCAACACACAAGGTGTACGAGTGGGACTTTCACAATCACCCAAAATCTTCATCTTCACTTCTGTTAAACCAATCAAGTAAATCTCTATATGATCATCCTCTGCGGTATTGACTGAGCGCCATCACTGATACCATCAGCCGTAACATACAAAAGTGAGTGACATACATACCTTCAGTTAGACTGACAGAAACAACAAGCACCAACAAAACCACTTTCTTTTCCATCACGTCTAAGATCCCTAAAAACACCTCACTTATAAGAGATGATGAGTACACGGGCAGTTTATATCAAACAACCACTGAAGCCAGAGCGCACATTGTAGCTACCAGGTTGGAAGTCATCTAGACTAGAGAAACATGAGAGTGTTCAGTTTGTATGCACTGTGTAGAGCAGAATGAGGTGTTAACTACTGCATCGTCACAAACCACATCACGAGAGCAGCAGGGGAAGCTTTTCTCACTTTGTGAGAAATAACACACCGTTTGGTACCCCACTCAAAATGTCTGAAAGATGTTATGATTTTACAAGTGAATAGAGACGTTACACACATGTGAAGGACTAATAATAAAACTACTTGAGCAAACTCAAACTTGTAGCTTGAATACTTATACTGACAAGTCAAATTCTTAAGGGCTAGATCAGGTAGAAATAGCTTCTTAAGGTAACAGTGGCAGGTTACTGCTTTTTACATTTCATGATGTAGGTGACTTTTAGCAGAACGCTGCTTTAGAGTAATCAGGATTTGACCCCTGATGCTGACTCCATTTTTACATCCTCATTTCTTTCATGTCCACTCCTTCCTAAACACAAACCCTTTACAATGTTCCATAAAATATGAAAGCTGCACAAAGTCTGGTAGAACCAGCCAGGTTGTTTAGAACTGTGTAAATACTGCATACTAAAGGCACAAAACTGCACTGGCACTAATGAATGACATACTGTTCATATCTATGCTAAGAAAATCCCCCTTCACCAGTCATCAATCCTGTTAGATGCCTCATAATATCTCTCCCCTGCCACCTGTAAAGCTATCTTTATTACTCATCTTCACTGGTTAACAGTAAGTCACAAATTTTTGTTCTCTGATATCCAGACTTAGTGTGTCTATATTTATCAAGAATTATTTAGTCCTGTGGCTCTGAATAAATGTATCAGTTCTCACTTATCTATGCAGGTTTCCAACAAATGATTAGAGCATGTCAGTTTCACTTTTTATAAGTGTTCTTGTGGGTGAGAGGAAAGGTAATGCTCATGTTTAACCACACTTTGCGGCTACTATTACGGTGATATTAACTATTTCCTCAGTTATTAATAGTAACTGTGCAGCTAAGCAGCATTTGCATTCTCTTGAATCATCAAGTTCACAACTTCACAAATATTTCTTCAAACGTTATCCAAATTTAGGATGAAAGTAGCTAAGAAAAAAATATGCTTTTATGTTTTGTTTTATGGTGACTGCACATTTGTAATTGGGTCACTTTATAGCTTCGTGGAAAGAGTTATACTTTTATTTCCTATGAGGATGACTTTTGCTCAAAAACAAGAGTTTTGACTTGTAATATGTTACCATTGTAAAAACTGTAAAACTAAAATGGAAAAAAAAATTAACCTAAAAAAACGGGTGTAGGTTACACCAACAAAGTTAATTTTAAGGGTTAAATCAGGTAATAATTGCAGGTTACTACTTTTTACAGTGCACAAATGATATGGAGCACATGTAGCTGGTTTCGGACCCTGACTTTTTGCTTTATACTGGTCAGTACTTATTTAAAATCATTTGAGAATGTAAAAATAAAAAAAATTGACTAGTTCCTGGTGCTGTTTTGTTTTCTTCATGTATAGATACACACCACATATGCGTCTGGGATCTTGAGCAGAATATTTCAAGGGTGGATCTGGGCTGCTCTACAGTTTTAGTAAACTTTTTTAGTATTATCTAATGTAATAATATATATTTTTAATGTTAATAAAAACTATTATAAAGGTATATTTATGGTTTACAGTGAAGAAATTATGTAGGTTATTTATGAACTATCGGCAAAACTATCGGTTTTGGTTCAATAGGCCTGTATTATTACAGTATGTCAGACATGTAACAGATTGATAAATACTCATCCTCACAAACTTAATGGGATAATTAACCCAAATTATATATTAATTTACTCACCCTCATGCCATCCCAGATGTGGATGACTTTCTGTCTTCTGCAGAACACAAACAATAATTTTTTAGATGAATATTTCTACTCTGTGCATCCTTACAATGCAAGTGAATGGTAACTATAACTTTGGAGCTCCAAAACTCACATAAAGGCAACAGTAATTCATAAGTGGTTAAATCCATATCTCCAGAAGACATATGATACTGTAGGTGTGGGTGAGAAATAATTAAATATTTAAGCCCTTTTTTTGTCATAAATCTCCACTTTCACTTTCAAAATTGTGACAGAATGTGAAACTTGCATTGCAGGGACCCACAGAGCATAAATATTCTTCTAAAAATATGAATTTGAGTTCTGCAGAAGAAAGTCATACATATCTGGGATGGCAGGAGGGTGTAAATTATTAAAGAATAATAATAATATTTCTTATTTCTATTCACATATCCTTTTAGAAACAGTAGCCTATGAGCTGCAATGGTGAAGACGGGAACCTATTATTCCCTGTAAATCTTACATGGGTCTTGTTCACATAAGATCATCACTACATCATGATTTACCTTATATCTGTCGCAGCAGTTGCACTTTGGAAATTAAAACAGCTGTTTTTGATCGGAGTCAGTAGTGTAGCCAGAAACAAGCTCTTGGTATGCCAAAGAAATCAGGTTGTGCAAGAACTGAAACACGATCAAATGAAATGTGTCATTGACAACCATTGCATTACATTTTTAGCCATGTGTTACATTATAATTATTTAACAAATAATGCCACTTTTATCAATGGATTAGGCAGGCTTGTCAATGTATCCAAAAGGCTTCAAATATAATGATTAAATCTGAAATTTGTTCATGGATCGATTTTATTATTTTGGAACAAATAATAATTATTTATGCAGAAGAATGTAATAAAGACACAATTTGCTCTTTGATATGGGAGCTGCCCGTCTGAAAAGGTGCTGAACTAAGGCCAGAACTTTTGCCAATGTCCAAGAGTCTGTTTGAAAATATGCGAGAAACAATGTCAAACATGGAAATTGTATTTCAGCTTATCAAGGCACTGAAAGTTATACATTTTAATGAATTTCATAAAAGAAATAATTACAATTGTTCCAAAGCTCTCAGGGGAGCTCACTCCTACACAGTATGCCTAGAAAGGGCCCTGTTGGTGCCCTCATTTGTGTGGCACCCCTTATGCATTGCATACATTGCAGATAGGCTATAGTTTTTGTGGCTCTGTTTTATGGTATAAGACCCAGTGTTGGTGTAATCTGATTACAAATTAATACGTTAATGTAATCAAATTACTGTTTTAGACAAAAAGTAGTGCAATGCTTTACATTTTAAATTCTTGTAATCAGATTACAGTTAATTACATTAATTTGTGGTAGTTACTTTTAAGTACATTACTTGGGTAACACATATTTCTAAAATAAAATTGATGTAGAATTCATTTAAAACTTAGATTGGCGTTTCTATGACAGTGTGCGCTCCCTAAGGAGTTGGACCCTGTGTTCCAAACAGGTTAAGGGCACTCCTAAGGGCACTTTGAAATGATTGTGGCCGCCATGTTGTGGCCGCCAAGGGTCCCAAACCACGGCTCATAAATAGCTGCTTCAAAGGGCCCTTTGAAACTGGCATTTTGGTCGGGTTCAACAGATGGATAACTGACCATTGCCAATTGGACCGGAACCGGTGAATACGTCATAAATATGGAAGTTTGCCAAGTGTAAGTTAGTCTAAATTAAACCAGCTGCAACTGCAATCTGTTTCTATAAACAAAAACATTTGACATCTCTTCATCTCCATAGTCTATAAAAGCTTTGAATTATTATTAACTTTTACAAATAATTTTAACCCTCTTGCTTTTGGTTTGAAACTGGTTAATGCTTGTTGTTATTTTAATGTAAATTCGCTGGATCAGTTATTCTAAAGGAGTTTAATTAAAATAATAACACAAAGTGGCATTTTCTTTATTTAATAAATGCATTGTACATTTGTTTATTGGTTACTTTTTATTAAAATAAATAAAACACATTTTTAAACATGCTTACATTTTTCATGAAGTCATAAATTTTTAAATAACTTATTTTCAGTTTTTATTCTGGAAAGCAGTTAGTGATGCAAACTGATTAGATTGAAGTATTGGTCATTAGCATCAGCCTTTGTGCTACAGCAGAGGCTCCTTTGGAGTGGATAGATGACGCTAAAGTCCATTCCAAATTATTGATATGTTTGAGCCCTACACCCTTCAACCCTTCAGAGCTCTCATTCTGGAAGGGATTATCGTAGGGGTGAGCCTTCGGAATGGAATGAATCCATTGTAAGGGAGAAATGAGTGATGGTGTGGCATTGCTGTTACCATTATCACTTTTAGGAGTAAAGAATCTCCCTTAGATTGGTGAATATCCATAAAGTGCAGCTTCCATGTGTCTCCTTATTTTGCGCTCTGCAATAACACGGTGAACCTCATTATATTCAATTAATGCTTGTTGTCATTAGCAAGACCATACACAGGGCCTCTGCTGTCTTCACTGATCCAGGAAGCTTTAATCTTTTCCAACAGAGCCAATTTGAAATTTGAAAACTAAATATTAAAAAGCACATCTGATGAACGAAACTTGCATTGTGTAAATATATATATATATATATATATATATATATATATATATATATATATATATATATATATATATATATATATATATATATATATATATTGTACTGCATAAAACGATTGCAAAACAAAATTCAATTCTAATGTGGTGAATTAAGTTTTACGCTTAAGAAAATATCTTTAAATATTTCCGGCAAGGTAAATTGCAAACGTTTTTAAAGTTAAGCACAGATATAATGAAGATGCAATGACGAGCAGCTAATGTGGTCACATGTCAGCCCTTCACGTTTTTATAAACAGCACTTAAAGCGCGTCCTCGCACCTTCATGTTATGTGCAGTTTTGGGAAACGTAAGTAAAGAATAACCAACGTTCGTAGAATCGCTCGTAGCAACGCTCTTAACAGCTAGATCGATCGTTATTGGGAAACGAGGTCAAGTACATTTTGAATTCGATGAACGGAAAAACAAATACAATTATATGTAAAGTGTTTTAGAAATTACATTTTCTTTTCTGGGATGCCAAAAGAACACGGAAGTGGCGGAATAGAGCGTTTGTTTGTAAACAGATAACTTCATGTATTTTCGTAGGTTTTGCACACATCTAGAGAAAACTGCCTGAAATTAATTCCTAAATGACTCAAATTTAATTAGATAACTCATTTTTGATTAAATGAATTAAAAATGATTTGCGTTGGACGTATCTGAACTTTTTTTTTTTTTTTTTTGTCTTCATTTGTAATAAAAATATATAAGTACAACAGTATGATTAGCCTATTAAAATGCGTCTGATTTTTAGCCATTTTGGCGCCATCTCGTGGTCTAAATGTATGTATTTAAATTAGCAGTCCTCAGTTATTACTGTAATAGACAGCTGAGAAACTTAGTAGCATATTCTGTATATTCACAATTTGGGGATTATCTCTTATTATGAAAAAAAAACAGAGGTGCAGTGGTCAGAACTTTTCAGATTAGGATTTAGTAGCACTTAGCCTACTTGTGATATCAGCCTAAACCTCCCCCAGTTTATCATTCTATGAGTATTACAAATGCGTGTGTTAGAGTGCCTGTATATGGCCAAGCATACAGTACATGGAAAAACCGTAGCCATGCTACATTTAATCAGATTGTACTGTTTCAGTACTATTCACACCTTCTCTAAACCTTCATCAGCAAAAATGTTTAGTTTTTAATCCAAAAAGTAAAGTCGTTGTGACACAGATAGTAATGCTGTATGTTTTCAGAGTTCACCTCTGTTTATCGGCAATGTATAATCAGCAAAAAACGGAGATAGAGAAGAAGGTAGATCCTCATCACCATGGTAACTGAGAGACCTCAGCACCCTCACTCTCTTATTTTGCAGTGTTCACGTCCTCAACACAAAAATAAAAAGCAGAAATGGAAATGGCAAAGTCAGGGATACAATATTCAGTCTGAGTATTTTGAAACTCCAACTTCTTTGACATTTTTATCAGAACTTTTTAACTCTCATATAGTGCTTTATTAGGATGTGCACGATTTGAAATAATTATATAAATTGTGCATTGATAGAATTACAATTATTATCAAATGCCAAATGCATGTCTGCACTTATGTAATGCAGGCAGGAGATGCAACCATGAAAACTGGAATAATTAATTACATGCTAAGGCATCAAGATAAGATGTCTCGCGCATATTGAAACGACAGGCCCAATTACTGGTTTCAGTGGTCTTTTTAGGTGTTGTTTGTTTTTCCACCTGTGACCAAATAGCAGTGTGTTGATGCACATTGTTCAAGCGCACCTCCCCTGAGCAGTCACATGGGAGAGGTGACCGCACCATTCAATCTCAATCGTCTCTCACTTGCTCGCGCTTCCTACCAGAGTCAGTTCCGCGAGAAACATGCGTCACTTTAACAAAAAGTGCGTATCTTATTTTGGAAGTGGCTGTACTTGTACAGAGGAAAACATCACGCTGTCCTTGGACTGATGTTGAACGGTTATGTGTAATCACTGGACAATTTTTGGCAGCACTTTGTGTTGTCTTGAGATTTGAAACAAGCTTTTTATTTTCACCTGATCGTGCTTCACAACCCGGGGCTTCCTAGAAATGAAGAGGAGAGACAAGCTGAAAATCCCCTCCCTCACTTTGGAGTAAGCTCACATATAAATCTATCTTTTTTTTCTGTATTCAGATTTTCGTGATTAATTATTTACTCGCTATGGGGGAAACCCCTCAGAACGAGATGCTGAGAGATGAGCCGAAAGCGACAGTTGAGACTTTCTGTTTAACAGTTGTAGGCTATTTATTTTACATTGTTTCCTGTGTGTTTTCAGGATTGGTGTTAATGTAAACAAACAGCTGTCAATAAGTTACGGGCTGAATTGATGTATACGCAGAGTAAAGTAACAAAGTAACAAAGTAACAGTACCGGTGAATAGAGCGCTTTTGGGGTTCTGTACTACAGAATACAATTGATAAATTAAAGATTAAATTGCATTTAATTTAATTTAATTTAAAGATACAGTTAAATTACAATAAAGACAATTTTGTGACGAGAAACATCCTTTACATCTGTTTCATGCTCAATGCTTAACATTTGTGCTTGATGATAATAGTTATGGAAATTAATGTGTTTTTAACCTTTATTGGTTCTAAAGCCTACAAATAGAATATAGCATAAACGGCAGTTTTGTTACATCTTGTGCAATTGACATATCAACCTATGTTTATCTTCAGTTGCATGTATGGCTTATTCTGCTTCAGCAGTATGTTTGTAGCCTACAATATGGTTGGCATTGTCTTTACTGTAGTCCCTACAGTCACTGTCATTTTATTGGATTAATTCCACATCCTACTGCGTCCTTGCTGCAGCTTTATTGTGATCATGATCTCAGGCAAATGAGCATTCTTGTGCATGATAAAGACCATAACAGTTTATTGGCAGGCAGGCCAAGTTGTGTCTTTTTGTGTGTGGGGGTTTGCAAATGTGCTCTATATTGAATGAATTTAAAGCGATAGTTCACCCAAAAATGTAAATTCTCTCATCATTTGCTCACCCTCGTGCCATCCCAGATGTGTATGACTTTCTTTCTTCTGCTGAACACAAGCAAAGATTTTTATAAGAATATTTCATCTCTGCGTGTTCATACAATGCAAGTGAATGGTGGCCAGAACTTTAAAGCTCCAAAAGCATATAGTCAGTGTAAAAGTAATCTATTAGACACCAGTGGTTAAATCCAGTGGTTAAAGCGATATGATAGGAGTAGGTTAGAAACAGATACATTTTTAACTGGCCAGTACATGGTGATATGCACAAATAATGCAAATATTCAAAAACAAAAGAAGAAGAATGTGAAAGTTAAACTGGAGATTTATAGTAAAAAAGGACTTAAATATGGATTTGTTTCTATCCCACACTTATCATTTTTCTTCAGTAGATATGGATTTAACCACTGGAGTCTTATGGATTACTTTTTATGCTGCTTTTTTGTGCTTTTTGAGCTTCAAATTTTTGGTCACCATTTATTTGCATTGTATGGACCTACGGAGCTGAAATATTCTTCTAAAAATCTTTGTTTGTGTTCTGCAGAAGAAAGAAAGTCATAAACATCTGGGATGGCATGAGGGAGGGCAAATGCTAAAATAATTTTACATTTTGGGTGATCTATCCCTTTAAGTGAATCTCTATGCAGAGGTTCCTACTATGAGTTTCGAGCCTTTTGAGTGAGAGCAAGAATCTGAGTGTTCTGACACTTTCCTTATTGCATCTTGTGTTGTTCTTACAACGTTTTTCTGCTTTTCTGACACTTCCTTCTGTCTGCCTTCAAAGATGATCACTGCAGCTTTTCAACCCTGCCTCCCATTCTGAGTGAATATAGCCGACCCCACAGCCCACTACATTTTCAATCTTAATGTGTAGGAGCGAACATCCAGAGACATTCGTCAGCAAAGCTTCTCCAAAAATGATTGTGGATTACTGCTGATTTATTTAATTTACCTTTCAAATACACTGCACCATATCTATAACAAGATACGCAGCTGTTTATAATCATTAGTGTGTTTTAGCAAACACTGCTGACACGCATATTCTGAAAGCAAATGCAGTGAGAATGGTTTAAAATGCCATAACATCAGATTGTTGAGCACAGGGGGATAGTATGCACAGTTGGGTCGTCTCCAGTTCTCTCTCCTCACCATGACAACATCTTCACACTTTCACAGCTCTTGTTGCTACCGTTGCAATCTGCAGGGAGAATATACAAACTGCCAGACGGTGGCAGCCCTATTTGTACAGTCATGCATATTTAATGTTAATGTTAGCTTTAGGTCACCAAAATACAAATTTGTTATGCAAAATAAAGTTCATCAAAGTTTGATTTGTTCTCGCTAGAGAACTTAAGAGTATTTTAGTACAGTCTAGCACTGCCAGTAATCAGACAGCACATTACCCTCATTAAGGTCACAATAATCAATACCTGTCCAAACTGGCTTCCTAACAACATGCCTTCAACCGCATGAACCCTGTAAGCTTCTGTTTTGATTTGCTCCATTAATTCTGGTTTTGGTTAGATCCTAATGCTTCATTGGGGAGTTTGTGCTTTACATATAAAATCCTGTCTGGTTAGTTTGAATACGTAATAGGCTGTTTACTGATGACAACTTTAAATGGAATGAAGCAAACATTAAAAATTGTGGTTCCTTGTTCCTGCTGTTAATGGCCTTTTATCTTAATGCCACTACTGCATCAATTGCAGTGGAACTGCAAGTTATGATGGCAGTAAACTGTAAATAACTTTGAAGGTCACATATAATCGAGTTTGAGTTAACGGACACTGGTAGACCGAAAACACCTGCCACCTGCAGGACCAGAAAGAAAACCCTCATGATGTTCCAAACCCTTATGACATTGTTTCTTCCATGAAGCACAAAAGATGTTTGGTAGAATGTTAGATTTAGACACCATCAACACTTTCAATAAATCTTTTCTCCAATTAACAAATGTGAATGGCAACATTCTGCCCAACATCTCCCTTTCTCTTTTCTGCATTACCCCAGTTTGAAAAACCCTGCTGTAAGAAATGTTAGTCATTTTGCAAATTTTGTCAGACAGAGACACTGAAATAAGCCAAACAGACACACACCAGCACTGTAACACATGCCCTCTTTTCAAAAACCCCACCTTACAAAGACATGTCAGCAAACACAAACTCAACAAACATGACTCTTCTTTACTTTTTACAGAGACTAGGGCTGTAACAGAGACATGTGTGATTTCTCATGGCAGCTATTCAGTGATATTACCCTATAGGTAATAGGGACATTTTATGCATGGTATTTAAAAAAAGGCTTATAGTAGTTATAACATATTCATATCTGCATTTTCAAAGTCGCTGTTCACAACCTTCATTGTACAATCCACTTCATTTATGCATTCATGTTTTCTTTCAGCCATTTCATTGTTATATGTTGCAGCACCAGGATGTCACGGGATTGCGTCCTACAACACTTTGATTTGCAATGGGATACTTGCACTAGGCCTCATGACGTACTACCACTTTGAAATAAAGCGGCTCACTGGGTTACGGTTATATGTGTTTACAATGTGTCGAAGTTGCCTAGTCCTCGAAACTCTGCTTAAAATGAGAGTTTGAAAGAAGATTTTAAAGTACAGACATTTTCAGAGACTGGAGAAGAAATATTCAGTGGCAGAACAGTTTTCAGAGTTTTAATTCAGCCCAAGCTGATTTGAGAATGGCTGGTAAACATTCCAAGTGCATTTCACCGATTGTCCTCATATAGAGGTCTGTAGCAGACATTTAAAGGGATAGTTCACCCAAAAATAAAAATGCTCTCATCATTTACTCATCTTCATACCATCCCAGATGTGTATGACTTTCTTTCTAAGATTACTAAAACCTAAGATTTTTAGAAGAATATTTTAGCTCTGTAGTTCCTCACAATTCAAGTGAATGCTGGCCAGAGCTTTGAAGGTCCAAAAAAGCAAATAAAGGCAGCATAACAGTAATAAATAAGACTTGAGTGGTTCAATTTATATCTTCTGAAGTGACATGATAGGTGTGAGTGAGAAACAGATCAATATTTAAGTCCTTTGGTACTATAAATTCTCCTCCCTGTCCACTAGGTGGCGATATACACAAAGAATGTGAATCGCCAAAACAAAAGTAGAAGAATTTGAAAGTGAAAATGGATAAATGGAAACAAAGAATGTATTCACTTGTATTGTATGGACCTACAGAGCTGAGATATATTTTTAAAATATTATAAATCTTTGTTTGTGTTTAGCAGAAGAAAGTCATACTCATCTGATATGACATGAGGGAGAGTAAATGATGAGAGAATTTTCATTTTTGGATGAACTATCCCTTTAACCACAGACCTGCTTGAACTACTAATGACAGAGGGTTGAAGGAGACTAATAAAGGGTGTCAATACCAGAGCTCTTTGAATATTGAATATAAGTATACACTTCAAAAATTGCAATGTTCCATTAATTAAATATATTTAAATATATATTTAGTGCAGTTAAAGCTGAAGTATGTAACTTTTTCAGTATTAAAATACATTCTTCTATCTAAAGGAATAGTTCACCAAAAAATAAATAATCTCATCATTTACTCACCAACATGCCATCCCAGAGGTGTATGACTTTCTTTATTCAGCAGAACACAAATTAAGATTTTATAAGAGTATCTCAACTCTTTAGGTTTTCACAATTTGCAAGTGAAGGGTGACAACATTTTTACGCTCCAAAAAAGCACATAAAGGCAGTATAATAGTGATCCATGATGATTTATGTGATTTTTGGAGCTTAAAGATTTTGGCACCCATTCACATGCATTGTATTGCCCTACGGAGCTGAGAAATGGCATGATGTGAGTAAATAATGAGCATAACTTTTGATGCTCATCATCAAATTCATAATTCATTTTTGGTGAACTATTCCTTTAATATGCAGATACAACTATAAGTAAGCCATTCATGGGTTAATTTTCTCGAAAACTGTAATCACTGTCTCTCTGTGGTGCTTTGAAAATTCCTGTATTTGTTTTGAGTGACCCGCTTAGACCCGCCCAAACGACGTTAATTAACCAATGGCATGAGTTGTGGGCGGGACTATTGACTGTTGATCAAGGGCAGATGAGGGCATATTCAGAAAGCTATTTTGAAAACATTCTTTATTTTTGCAATTCCATTCATTGGTGCGAGTGTCGTAGAAATGACATACTTCAGCTTTAATGTATTTATTAAATTTGACATTAAAACTGCTTTCTCTTCGGAGTGATTCTTAAAGCCTCATCAAAGTAAGAGAATGGCTAATGCATTTATAAATCAATCCATCTGGGACATTTAACCAAAGTAAAGTCATTTACAGTCGCTCTAAGGTGGAATTTATCATTGAAACTCAAAAGGTATGAAATATTTTCAATGAATGAAGCACATAAGATGTCCAGACTGCTGCAGGTTGTGTTTGATTTATTATTGAGGAGCTGCGTGTAGCTACATTTGGAAAGAAAAAAATTCATTTAGAGGCAAATTTTAGCATATCAGTTATACATTTGAGATTTAAGTCACGTTAAGGGAATAGTTCACCCAAAAATGCAAATTCTCATAATTTACTAACCCTAGTGCCATCCCAGATGTGTATGAATTTCTTTCTTCTGCAGAACACAAACGAAGATGTTTTGAATATGGCAAGTTCACTCGAGATCTGACGTGTTAAATATGAAAAAATATGAATGCGCATTGTTGTTTACAACAGAGGAGCATCGATATTCATACACAGAAGCTTCATTCGGCTTGTATGGGTATCAAACTGTGGCGCCATCTTGGAATGGTCAACAAGGAGAACTGTTTGGTTTGAATGCAAGTGAATGGAGGAGATGCCTCAGACCATGCTCCTTGCTCAGAACACTGCATAAACTGTTGTGTGGAAACAGTATCGCGGTCCATAGGAACAGCTGTTAAAAAGGTATATACAACTGAATATCTATGTAGTGGAGGCTTATGTGCTTACGTCACGTGAGAGGCTGTTTGAACTCCACCCTCGTCAGCGAGCTGGCCGGAAGCAAAAAAAATGTGTAAAAAAAAAAAAGTTTTAAATATTGTTTTAGATATTGATCTATTTCTTACATCTAGCCTTTTGCTTCAGAAGATATACATTTATTCACTGGATTCGTATGGATTACTTGTATGATTTAGGACATGTGCTTTTTGGAGCTTCAGAATTTGGCACCCATTCACTAGCATTTTATGGACCTACAGAGCTGAGATATTCTTCCAAAAATCTTAATTTGTGAGCAAATAAAGTCATACACATCTGAGATGGCATGAGGGTGAGTAAATAATGAGAGAATTTTTGTTTTTAGGTGAACTATTCCTTTAACGCCAAAAGCATGATTTATTTTTTAATGATTTATTAGTAGAAATAATCTGCCTTCCCATGAATAAACCTCTGCATGTATGTGCGCTAAACGCTGTAACCAGAAACACTTGAGCCGCACTATGTAGGTAGAACGCTGAAGCAGTTGTGCAAGTATTCCATACTGCCAGAAAGTTTGGAAAAACACCAACAGACTGGCATTCAGACCACATGCACTTAGTCAAAGCGCTAATGCATGTAAACGTGTCTTGCTTTTCAGTTTGTCCCCCAGCCAGAGTCCCATCATCCTGAGTCCATGCAGTCCAGGCAGCCCCTGCAGTCCTTTACAATCCCTTCATCCCTGGAGGTAAGAATTTCCATTCACATTCCAACAGAGAAACAGGACTGTCCCCAACATGACAAACACATTTCATTGACTTTTTATTTCTCATTTAATGACACTCCCCATTTATTCCCCATATATTTATATGTGAAGCTCATTTCATCCTTATGATTCAAATGGACACCAGAAGCAACTTATTTTAGTTTTGCCCATATGGAATTTACACTTTTATTTCCTTTTATTACAATAATAAAAAATAAAAAAAAATCCAGTAAAAGACAGGAAATGTAATATGAGAGCATTAATCATATATTTTCACATGTTTAGAGACATCTATCTGAGAGAAATATGATACTATCTCAATAGGTTTAATGTTCATACTGACTTCAACATGAGTGCACACATCATTGTTCATCATTTAACACTCGTCAATCCCTTTTGTACTTGTGTATTTCTGACGGGAAATTAATTAATTCAAATTTAATTTTAGAGTTGCTTTCATTTTGTATGCTTTATTTTTATTAGCTCCCGCGTGAATATCTGACGTCACTGGGAAACCATTTAGTTATGTCGTACCATTTCTAAAAAGCTCACCATGACTAGGATCGTTTATATATGTATATTTAGACCGTGTAGATGTAATGCTTTTAAAGTAAATAACGTATATTTTGTACTTTCCATACCAAAATGTGCTAGTCCATTAAAACAGAAATATTCCGTGACATCTAAGACTCGTCTCCCCCTGTGCACAAAGAGATGGTACTTCCCAAGCGTATCACCCGGCAATTAATCAACACTACAGAAACAACCAAAACATACACATGGTAATTTACACACAGACATGGACTCACTCTTGTTACACGATGCAAGTCAACTTTTGAAATGTCTGGGAGCAAACAATTAACCCTCTACCTGCTCAAGATGTTGTCGGAAGATGTCTGGAACAGAATGTGAACGTCTAAACTTTCAGCAAGTTGCACGGCGAGGACTGCGAGCAGCAGCGTGTCACTGCCACACAAAGAAGCATCAGCCGGCAGAACAGAGCTGAAGCACTGCGATCCAGACGTTCTTTCCTCGGTCTCCCTTGTGCGTTTATTCAGTCAAGAGGCGGACTCATGATTCGGAAGGGGGTTCGGTTTTTTTTTTTGCTCGGTGTTGCATGGACAGTTGGCAGTCTAATCGTATGTGATTATGTCTGATCCAAGTTACTGGAGCGCTGTGCCTGGCAGCAGCAAAGCTCATTTTGTGAGGGGTGCGATGCTCAAGCGATCCAAAAGGTAACTTTTAACATGATTGCTAACTAAATTTACTGTTGTAACAACTTTGGAGACTTCACGTAGCTATTTATTGGGCAATTTATGTAAACGTATTATTCTAAGATTGTGTCCCAATAGATATTAAGCTGTCTTCCTAGACATCGTTCGGAGTGTGTGAATAGAGCTTATACAACTAAAAAAGAAAAATTAATGTAGCAGGACGCATGTTTATAAAAAGTTGAAGTTGTTTTTTTAAAGACGTCTAAAAAGACGTGGCGACCCAGCGCGAGACACAAAAACACAGCGAGACGGCGCAACGGTTCGTCAAGCGCATGTTTACGGCCACTTATCGAGTCCAATCGAATTTATCTGTTTAATCGGATCGCTTTGAACAACAACAAACCAAAAATGACGCAATACAATTTCGCAAGACTATGCGAACTGTTGGTGATTCGACATTCGATGATGGCAGAGACGAATATCTGTATGCACTGATCGAAATGTGTAGCTGCTAATTGTAGCGAGGTGCAGGTGTCACCTCTGTAAGAGGTGTTGGATGAGCAAGAGAGATGTGACATGTACCCTTTGAGTGTGATAATTGATGTCCTGAGTTTTTGGTTCCCAGTGCGGTCTAAAGGTTACCAAATCCACAGTGTGCCTGCAGACATAGCAGCATTTCTAATTGTTCTAGTCTTAAACAAGCAGAGCAACACTATTAAAGCCAGAGCTGAATTTTTCTTGCAAATCCCCTCCCCCCAAGTAATTTGGAAATTACTTGGACAGTCTGAGCTGGGCGGGTTATGATAAAAGGTTTTGTTATAATCCCTCTCTCTTCTTGTTTGTGTGTGTTACAGTTGCCGTAGCAGTAATAGGAAGAGCCTTGGTGTAGGAACGCCTTCACCCACCCGGCCTCTCTCACCTCTCTCCGCCCACACAGGTAATACTCATTGTCAATGACACCTGTAGTGGTACAGCTGACATCAAGTTGGCCCATGGTTGTTGAAAGGTTGGATGTAGCTGGAGTAACACAAGCCATTTCAACCCTTTCCCACATGTCTTTTTACTGTTAGTTAAAGCTGCTGTGTGAAATTTCCAAACTGTTTTACTTGTTTTCCTCTTTTGTTTCCCAACCCTCCTATATCTTCCATTGTTTGGCAAACAGGTTAAACTGATGCCATTAGTTGAGTCTGCCAGTATGTTTACATTTGCAGTTATAATTGAGCTACAGTCTTTCCATCTGTCTGTCCAAGTATACATGGATGCAATCAAATATTTAAAGAAAGGACAAAATACACTGGGTTAAATACACGTCACATCTCACCTGTTTTTTGGAGCATGCTCTCAATGCAGAGGCCAGTCGTGTCTTCGCAAAAATCATACTGTTAGGATTTAATTCGGACTAAATCAATTTCATAACATTTTAAAAAGACAAATAATTGTTTTAGTCCAACTGAAATCAAACTTTGAATGTTGCAATCAGTAATTTTTTATTTATATTTTACTCCTAGTAGTTTTTCTCCCAGAAATGTATTGTGATTTTAAAACTCACATGAGGTGAGGACTCCAGTAATTTCAGTAACCTTGTAAAAGCTGTTTTATTTTTTACGTGGAGAGGGTCCTCTCATGGGGGCTGCCATGTTAGAATCTCAAGACCAATCATGGCTGACTGTGAATAGAGTTTCTACAATGGCATCTGTAACTGAAAGTTGTTGATTTTGAATGATCCTGCATCCACACCGCTAATTGTCACTAGATTACACAAGATTACACAAACAAAAACTTTCCTGAGTGCACCTTTAAAGTGTGAGAAGGCCCTCATAGGAAAATGAAAACTATGGTAATAAAAATTATAATTTTGTGGTTATTGTGGTTTTACTACAAAGGTCAAGGATATTTTTGTTGTCCACAAGGGGCAATTTTTTGAACAGTCAGCAGTAAATACATAAATTAATAAATGGACAGTTAATGCAACATAAAAAAAATCACATTGAATTATTTAAAAAGACAATAGCAGCTGGAACAAATGAGTTTTTAAGTCTATTTTTTTCTACATATTGCAGATTATATCTGCGGCCAGACAGAAGCATCTTAAACTCCTTGGACAGGAGGTGGCTAGAATCAGCCAAAATTTACAGATTCAATAAAACAGGAATAATACATTTTCATAGATGTATTATCAGAATAAAAACTTTGATGTATTTGTATTAAAACCATAGTAACCACAATAATTACCATGGCTAATAGTAAAACCGTGGTTAATATATGGATACATTATACTGTATTAAAACCATGTTTTCCACCAAAAAACAAAAATAAAACAAGGTTGGCCTTCAACAGTAATGGTTACTACAATATTACTATAGTAAAACCATAGTTAATCTTTGGTATTTGTATAGTAAAACCATAATAATCCCAACATTGTGATTTCAATTACCATAGTCATTATTGTCCTGTATTATCACTATGGTTTCACTACAAATATCATGATTAAAATATGGTAACAGTAGTAAAACCATGGTAAATTTATTGTGAATGAATGCTAAATTATTTCAGAAAGAAAATGCCCGCACTGTGGTCTAAGAAGCTGGGTAACGACAAAGTATTTTCACATTGAAAATAATTACACACTTCAGCTTTACCAAGAATAGAAAACAGTATATTGAAATGTTGAAAAAATTTGTTATCATTGTCTTTGTGACTAATATACACTCACTGAGCACTTTATAAAGAATAGTATGGTCCTAATGAAGTGCCCAATGTCTTCTGCTGTTGTATGTAGCCCATCCACTTAAAAGTTTGACATGTTGTGCATTCTGAGATGCTATTTTGCTCACCACAATTGTACAGAGTGGCTAACTGAGTTACTGTAGCCTTTCTGTCAGCTCGAACCAGTCCAT
This sequence comes from Moxostoma hubbsi, assembly GCA_032164185.1. Lineage (NCBI taxonomy): Eukaryota > Metazoa > Chordata > Actinopteri > Cypriniformes > Catostomidae > Moxostoma > Moxostoma hubbsi. Next base: position 7,732,751 of record JAVLUX010000186.1, read on the forward strand.
TCTACATTGACATCTCTCATCAACAATGCATTTCCGTCCACAGAACTGCCACTCACTGGATGCTTTTTTGTTTTTGGTACCATTCAGAGTAAACTCTAGAGACTGTTGTGTGTTAAAATCCTAGGAGATCAGCAGGTACATAAATACTTAAAGTGGCCCGTCTGGCATTAACAATATGCCAAGGTCAATTGATTATGATTTTATGCATTGCACGGCTGCCACACAATTGGCTGAATAGATGAATAAATAGTTGTACAGGTCTTTCTAATAACATTCTCAGTGAGTGTATATTTGTCCCAAATTAAGATTTTACTGTATGTCCTAAATATACGAGGCCATTTAGTGACTTCTCTTAAATCCTAAAACTTGTGTAACACTGTACTGTGTTGAAATGTTCTTTTTGTTCCCCTTCCAGTTGCCAGCAGCCCTCTAGACAGCCCACGAAATGTGTCCACTGCTATTTGCTCACTCAACTTCCCTTTTGCCCGCAGGTAGACAAACCTTCTTTATAATTTGTGTCTTGTTCATAAACATATGATAGGCCAACATTCTTGATTTTTCATCAACATTTATGAGACTATCAAATCAGTGTCAGGGTCTTATGTGTTATTGACATTTATTCTGCAATAGGGATGCACCGAAACCAGATCTGATATCTCAGTATCGGCCGATACCAGTGTTTTTTTTTTTTGCATAATCAGTTTAGATTATCTTTGCATTATTGTGTGGAACTAATTGGGAGTACTCTTTAATATGTTAAGAAGTGCAAATCTCTAACTACACATTATTTAAATATAAATCTATATAGCTTATTAAGAAACACTTTATTACTTTTATTTTGACATTCTAAACTCTCCAGGAAGTCCTGTATGTGTCTGTTTGTAGGCAAGTTCACAGTAGTTTAATTTGTTTCTTATTCAAATGGTAAAATGCACCTCCGGTGCCATTCTCATGTCAACAGAGTAGCACCATTCACTAACGTGCTGGCGCTGCGCATACTATATATTTACTTATTAAACACAGCCTTTTTTTGATTCACAGAGCTATCGCACGTCTTCAAGTAGCTTTGAGTAAAATGCATGAGTCATAAGAGCTGCCTTTGTGGTGTTTTTATGATTCTTTTATGTCATTTTTGGAGCTTGATGGTAACGAACATGACTAACTCACAGTATCGGATTTGGATCGGGCTCATCAGACTGATACCCAATCCGTCTAAAAGCTTCAGTATCTGAGTTGATACCGATCCAGGTATCAGATCGGTGCATCCCTATTCTGCAATGGATCTTTCTAAATAGACCTTTACTAAGCGTATCATATATTCTCTATCTTCATTCCTTTATTTCTTCCCAGCCACCTGGCTCGAGCTGACAGGTAGCCAATCTCTCTTTTACACTATTACTTGGCAAAGCATCAATCACGCTCTGAGTTTCTGTGACTCTGTATAGGCTTTACAGGGCTCAACAGTAAGGAATATTTCTAATATTTCATTGGTCCCACCATACAAAAAAGAATGAATTTTTTATTTTTTTTATTTATGTTTTCTTTGTCATAACAATAATGCATTAATTGGCAATAATAGCTGGAAATATATTGAAGCTATTAATTCATTAACACACATTTGCTAGACAACATATGGCATACAATACAAAACGTTACTGATTGGTTTATAAATCATTTGTATAAACCCATTGTTACTGATGGCTATCATCAAGTCATTCTTTCAATTTCAACACAACCTTATGTATTTTAGCCAGCTAGATGACATTACCTTGGGTTTATTCAGCAGAATTCACAACATAAATGTTCCAAAAATTATACAAAACAGATTGTTTGCGTTTTCAAAGTATTATTAAAACATATGTACAAGATCAATTATGTAAGATTTGGTGAGAAACACAACACTGGCCCAATAGGGCAAGAAACAGTTCCATCAACTGACCGAAAACACTTTCACAATGACCATCCTTATTGTTGAGCCCTTATTTATACACTGCCTGGCCAAAAAAAAGTTGCTTAAATAACCATATCGGAAGACATATCCCATGGTCGTGGAAAAGATGTTACTGTATTTCTTTTTTTAAATAACAATTTTCTATTGAATCCTAGACATATCACAAAGAATAAATACAATATATATACATTGAATCACATTTACACCCCACCCTGACCCCCAACGAACACCCCTGTGGTCACAAATAGGAATACACAATATTATATAATAATCATGTATAATTAAAACTAAACTGCTCACTCCACAGCCCTGGGAGTCCCCCAAATACATTAAATAGTTGCCCCATTTCCTGTCAAACAATTTCCGAACCCCCAGCCTTCTGTATGACCCCCTCCTCGAAAGCAGCCACCCTCCCCAACTCTGCACACCACTTTGAGAATGAGGGTGCTCCATCTGACTTCCATCCTCTTAAAATAACCTGCCTACCAATCATCACACTGGTCAAAACCCAATTTTCCATGTATTTATCTTCCAAAATTATGACCTTAAGACCAAGCCTATACAGTTTAGAAGGGGTTAAAAAAAATTCTATGTAAAATCTTAAATTGCATAAGGTGCACCCTTGCATCACTAGATCCAGACTTGATTTTTTTTAGAATCCTAGCTCACACTCCCTCTTCCAAAAACAAATTTAAATCTTCCTCCCATAATCTTTTGAGAGAATTTAAAGCTCCGTCCCCCAGACTCTGGATTAGCAGGGAGTAATGCACTGATGCCTCATGACCGTTTCCAAAAGCAGTATTGACCACTCCCAGAGTGTCTGCCGCTTTAGGGGGGTGTGTGCTACTCCCAAAAACAGTGCAGGATAGGTGGCACAACTGTAAATACTTTTTTTTTAAATTTAGATCTTGGAATCCCAAAATGTTGAATAACATTTTCAAAAGATCTCAATACTCCACTCTCATAAAGGTCACCGAGTGTATTAACCCCCCTCACAATCCAATCTGATCAACAGAAAGGGGACTTATTAATGCATAGTTTAGGGTTTTGCCATATTCACGAGGTTATGTTTAAATAAATATCAGAGTTAAACACTCTGGACACTTTTGTCCATATTGAGTGTAAATGCAAGATAACGGGGTGTGACTTCTCCAATTAGTTTGATCGAAAGTCTTTGCCTTCAATTAACTTTCTTTTCAATGCAAAACCAGGGAGGGGCTCTCTCAGGTAGAATGGACTAATGAACCAAATGTCTGAGACCGATTAAATCACTGGAATTGGGTTAAGAACTGTCCAACGCATTATTCAAAGCTGGAAGGATGGTGGTTAACCATCATCTTCACAGAAGAAATGTGGTTGGAAAAAAATCTTGAATCACATCTTCAGAAGTGGAAATCACGGCTATGTTTAATAGTGTAAATAAGAGCATTTCCACACAAATAATTTGACGAGAACTTACAGGATTGGGACTAAACAGATGTGTGGCTTCAAGAAAGCAACTTGTTAGTGAGGCTAATCGGGAAAAAATGACTTCAAAGATTAGACTGTGGATCAATGAAAAATGGTCATGTGGTCTGATGAGTCCAGATTTAACCTGTTCCAAAGCGATGGGTTAGAATGGAAGCGCATGAAGCGATGCACTTGTCATGCATAGTGCCCACTGTACAAGCCTCTGAACCTCTGTGAAGTTGGCACCCTATTTAATTAAATCATTACCAAAGCTATACCATTCGTTTGTGCTGTAAAAATTAATGTTTGTGCTGGTTCGGTGTTTGAGATATTAGACATTATTTTTCTGGCTGTGTGATGTCACTTACCACCCCATGTGGTCCAAATCACTCCAAACCGGTGCCGTTCATTTGTGCCATTAAAAGAAACACTAACTATTTCCCTTGGATATACAGTTGAAGTCAGAAGTTTACATACACCTTAGCCAAATACATTTAAACTTTTAATCATAGAAAAAAAATCCCTGTCTTATGTCAGTTAGGATCACTAATTTATTTGAAGAATGTAAAGTGTCTGAATAATAGTAAAGAGAATTATTTATTTAATCTTTTATTTCTTTCAGCACAATCAGAGTGGGTCAGAAGTTTACATACACTTTGTTAGTATTTGGTAGCATTGCCTTTAAATTGTTTAACTTGGGTCAAACATTTTGGTTAGCCTTCCACAAGCTTCTCACATTAAGTTGCTGGAATTTTGGCCCATTCCTCAAGACAGAACCTGGAGTCAGGTTTGTAGGCCTCCTTGCTCGCACACGCTTTTTCAGTTCTGCCCACAAGTTTTCCTTTGGATTGAGGTCAGGGCTTTGTGATGGCCACTCCAATTCCTTGACTTTGTTGTCCTTAATCCATTTTGCCAAAATTTTGAAGGTATTCTTTGGGTCATTAACTACCATCCTACCACTACGTTAACAACCAAAAGTTTTAGCGCATTAAAATAAAGCTGATGGAAATGCACATTTATCACTAAAATGTCACAAATATCAACATCATATTTTTCCATTTAACTCAAGCAAATAAACTATGTCGATAAATCAAATGTCACGAAAAACTGGTTTGGAAACACTTTTTGTCGATAAAATTGGCATTAATGCAAAAATGTATTGTCACATGACAGCATTTGCCCCAATCCTTAGCCTGTGTTAATCATGACGACAGTATTGAAAGCCAATTTAATGTACGTGATTATGGATTGATCGTTATGGCATTTAGAGCCAATCTGCAAACGTGACACTTCAAAGAGTGCCAACACAAATAACTTGTGCACATTGAACAAATGAATGACCACTGTTTGTGATTCATTTAATCACAGTATCCATCCGTTTATTTATTAAAGTTTCTTTTCCACACCATTAAAAAAAAATAGATGGCAGTCATGGAATTAGACCATAAAACATATCAATTCTGTGCACATTAAAAATAAATACACAATACTAGGAGTAAAGCCTTTTTTTTTTTTTTTTTTTTTTTTTTGGGAGCACAATTCTTGTAAATTTAGTTTTATTGCAGGCAAAATTCTCTGTATTAGATAAATTACCAAATGAAAAAGCTTTAAATTAAAAAAATTACCAAATAAAAAAAATATAATTTTAGACCTATATGCCTTTTTACACAAACTTAAATTAGCTTTACCCTGTTCTATAGACAAAAACAGTCGGCTGAATGACATTCTCAGAATGTTCTATACTTAGAACTAGCAAAACGTTTTTAAATTTTTTTTTAAATGTTTAAATACTTTTAAATCTAACCATCTTCGGATCTTTTACTGCTTCAGAAAATGTAAATTTGCATTATGAAGCTAAAATAATTTTAGATAAACAAGTTCAGTTGGTTGTTAAAAGTTGCTGGAGAAATATGCGGGACATAATGCAGTTGTTATGGCGACGCTTTTGATTAGATGATTGTTCAAAATATTGAATATCAGGAATGTATCATATGTAAACTCTGAGATAACACTGCATCAATTTTTTTTTTCTTAAATAGCTGTGCACACCGCATATATAGATCGATTGGTGGTCCTTATACTGAGCCCGAAAGTTTCTCCCACTACTTTTGTCGGAAGGTTGCCAGCTTGAACAGGGCCTTGATGATCCGCTTTCGGGTCGTAACCGGTGGCAACCTGCGATATGCGCAACATCAGGACCAATATTACAGTCCTATCCCTTTTGATTGCTATTCCTCCTCTTCTGATTGCTTTTATTTGTTATTTAAAATGACAGTAAGCTGACTAATTTCAATGAATTGTCTCAATCTCCCCATTTTATCCAAACTTCAGAGGAAAAAAATGAGGGACATCTAGGAGGCGTATTAGCGATAAACACACATTTCTGAATGGAAACTGCTTCAGGGCAGATTTATTTTGCGCTAAACCAAAACCTATGCGATAAAGTGTTTTTTGTTAGGCATGACGTCATCATGCACACCATTTTTATCGTTAGGCCTTTTGAATGGAAACGGGCAGAAGGTGGCAAATGTCGCAATTTTCGCATTTTCACTTTTGCGATATCAAAATGGCACGAAAGGTGGATGGAAACTAGGCTATTGTCTATTTGGAAGACCCATTTGCAACCAAGCTTTAACTTCCTGGCTAATGTCTTGAGATGTTGCTTCAATATATCCACATCATTTTCCTTCCTCGTGATGCCATCTATTTTGTGAAGTGCACCAGTCCCTCCTGCAGCAAAGCGTACCCAAACATGATGCTGCCACACTCATGCTTCACGGTTGGGATGGTGTTCTTTGGCTTGCAAGCCTCACCCTTTTTCCTCCAAACATAATGATGGTCATTATGGCCAAACAGTTCGATTTTTGTTTCATTACACCAGAGGACATTTCTACAAAAAGTAAGATCTTTGTCCCCATGTGCACTTGCAAACTGTTGTCTGGCTTTTTTATGGCAGTTTTGGAGAAGTGACTTCTTCCTTGTTGAGCAGCCTTTCAGGTTACGTCGATATTGGTTTCGTTTTACTGTGGATATAAATACTTTTCCACCTGTTACCTGCAGCATCTTCACAAGGTCCTTTGCTGTTGTTCTGGGATTGATTTGCACTTTTCGCACCAAACTATGTTCATCTCTACGAGACAGAATTCATCTCCTTCCTGAGTGATATGATTGCTGCGTGGTCCCATGGTGTATATTCTTGCATACTATTGTTTGTACAGATGAAAGTGATTCCTTCAGGCATTTGGAAATTGCTCGCAAGGATTAACCAGACTTGTGGAGGTCCACAATTTTTTTCTGAGGTCTTTGCTGTTTTCTTTTGATTTTCCCATGATGTCAAGCAAAGAGGCACTGAGTTTGAAGGTAGGCCTTAAAAAACATCCACAGGTACACCTCCAATTCAGTACACCACCTATCAGAAGCTAATTACCTAAAGGTTTGATATAATATTCTGTTTTTTTCCAGGCTGCTTAAAGGCACAGTTAACTTGGTGAACTTCTGATCCACTGGAATTGTGAAATAGTCAATTAAAAGTGAAGCAATCTGTCTGTAAACAATCGTTGGAAAAATTACTTGTGTCATGCCAAAGTAGATGTCATAAATGACTTGCCAAAACTATAGTTTGATAATATTAAATCTGTGGAGTGGTTAAAAAAATTTGTTTTAATAACCTAAGTGTTTGAAAATTTACACTGTATAAGGAGGATAAATATTTAGTGTTTCTTTTAATGGCACAAATGAACAGCACCAAATGGAGCAATTTGGACCACATGGGGTGAAACGTGACGGCACACAGCCAAAAAACAATGTATAACATCTCAAACACCTAACCAGCACAAAGGTTATTGTTTGCGGCACAAATGCAGCACAAACGAGTGGTATAGATTTGGTAATTATTTAATTATATGTGGTGCCAACTTCTCGAGGTGCCTCTGGAGGCAGTGTTATGATCTGGGGTTGATTCAATTGATCAGGTCTAGACTCCGCAACATTATGCAGGAATTAAATGAAGTCAGCTGACTGCCTGAATGTACTGAATGACCAGGTTATCCCATCAATGGATTTTTTTCTTCCCTGATGGCATGGGCATATTCTAGGTCAACAACGCCAAGATTCATTGAGCTCAAATTGTGAAAGAGTGGTTCAGGGAGCATGAGGAATCATTTTCACACATGAATTGGCCACCAAAGTGTCCTGACTTTAACCCAAGTGAAAGTCTTTGGGATGTGCTGGAGAAGACTTTACGGAGTGGTTTGACTCTCTCCTCATCAATACAAGATCTTAGCCAATAATTAATAATTAATTAACTCTGGGTGGAAGTGAATGTTGTGACATTGCACAAGGTTGTCGAAGCAATGCCATGACGAATGTGCACCGTAAACAAAGCTAAAGGCGGTCCAACTAAATATTTGGGTATGTGACTTGGTCAGGCAGTGTACAATACTTCATGTTTATTTGCTATTCATAAGTTTTATGGCAGTTGTGCCTCTCAGACTGGGACCGCAGTTAAAAATGTTCCAGAGGCATCTTGGGAATGCTGTCAATATTTGGATTTTTGGCATTATGCAGGAAATATTATGAAAATAATTTGTTGTGGTCTGGCTCAGTGGCCGCATGCATTGAGTGACTGGCATATAATTCTGTCTATTAAAATGCTCTGTTTTCTTTTCTAAGAGCGGAAGGTAGACGGTGGTCTTTGGCTTCCCTTCCATCATCAGGTTATGGGACCAACCCCCCCAGCTCAACCGTCTCAGTATGTAGCTCTACATACTCCTTTTATGTGCTATTACTACTGTAAAAGAGCTCAGAAAAAAGGAACATGCCTGTATAAATCTGCTCATTTGAGCATTTTAGAATTACTTTATACCAAGACATATATTAATGTATTAAACGCAGTCTTTAGTAATTGTCCACCTTGAAAAATTTGGGATTCAAACGTTAGTTTGAACAGTTTAGTTAGGACTTTCCAAAGAGGTTATGATGTAAAATGATTAAGAAATATTTAAAGGAATATGCCAGGTTCAATACAATTTAAGCTCGATCAACAGCATTTGTTGTGTTATGTGGTGTTTTGTGGCATTTATTAATATTGATGAACTCAAAAATAAATTTTGCCCCTCCTTTTCTTTAAAAAAGCAAAAGGGTTAGAGTGATGATTCTGGGTTAGAGTGAGGCTCTTACAATGGAAGTGAATGGGGCAGTTTTTTGAACGTTAAAATGCTCCCTTTTTCAAAAGTATAGCTTCAAGACGTAAACAATATGAGTTAAAATGATAACTAACCTTTTCTATGTAAAGTTAGTCTATTTTCATTGCCATGACGATGTAATGTCACAAACTTAAATTACAATTTAAACAACTTTACAGCTCAAATAATAGTTTTAACAGAAGAATTATAAGCTTCACATTTCTTCCTTTTAAACCCTCCAAAACTTTGCCCCATTCACTTCCATTGTATGTGCCTCAATATACCTTTTTGATTTTTGCATTATTTGAAAGAAAACAAGGGATGAGATTATATTTATTTTTGTGGTAATAGTCATTATGCCACAAATGCTGTCGACTTGTATATTCCTTTAGGATTCTGCATTCCTTTTTTTTTTTTGCATTGGAGCACACAAGATGCACTTTGGAATTCTCAAATCATGCTGGCATAACATGGATTATTAGGGTTTGTGCTAACTTGTGTTGGTCATTCCAGCTCAAGTGCATGCATTTATTAAAGATAAAGGGGGACATACCAAATACTAAGAAATCATTTGTTTTTTAGTTGTTTTTTTTACTCCAATTTTTAGGCTAAAAATATTTGTTATGAAAAAAAAAAATACTTGACATTAGAAAAATGCTAAATAGAATATATAGAAGTGTGGAGCAATGAGGTTTGTTGTTTTGCAGTCTTCATCCTCATCTCAAGAACGACTCCACCAGCTTCCATACCAACCCACACAGGACGAACTTCATTTTCTGTTCAAACACTTCCGAAGTTCAGAGAGCATGACTGAGGAAGATGTTCGGCCCTCAACATTTATACGGCCCCGGTCACGTAGCCTTAGGTAAACAAGTATGCATTAACACACACATTAATTGCAATCTATGATGTCATTGTTTGCATTTAATATGGTTATTTTGGGTTCATTTTAATTTCTTGAGTGGAGTTAATGGTGAAGTGTGTAATTATTAGATGGTTTTACTTATCCAGTTTAAAGGTTTAGTTCATCCCAAAATTAAAATATTCTCATTTACTCCCCCCTTATGCCATTCCAGATGTGTATGAATTACTTTCTTCTGCTGAACGCAAACAAAGATTTTTATAAGTATATTTTAGCTCTGTGTTCATACAGCGCAGGTGAATTGTGACCAGAACTCCAAAAGCACACAAAAGGCAGCATAAAAATAATTAATCAGACCCAGTGTTTAATCAATGTCTTCTGAAGCTATCCAGTTGATTTTGCGTGATATCAGACCAAAACATCTTGACTGCAGTCTCCTTGATATTCTTTATTTCAAGCTCGATTACACTTCTCTAGAGATTTGCACATGTGACAAATGCTAGAAAGTGTTATTAAACTTGGAATCAAGATTGTGCTTAGATAATGCAATAACAAGATGTACTGTGATAAAGTTCTCACCCAAAACCAACTTGATTTCTTCTGAAGACACTGTTTAAACCAGTGTCAGAGTCTTAAGGATTACTTTTATGCTGACTTTATCTCCTTTTTGGAGTTTTGCAGTTCTGGTCACCATTCACTTGCATTGTATAGACCTACTGTGCTAAGATATTCTTGTAAAATCTTTGTTTGTGTTCAGCAAAAAAAAGTCAAACACATCTGGGATGGCATGAGGGTGAGTAAATTATGAGAATTTTCATTTTTTTGGTGAACTATACCTTTAATGTACAATCGGCTATAAAAAGCCATTCGTAGGTTGATTTTCCCAAATGGTTAACACTGGTGCTATCAAAACCTTGCAATGTTTGTTTGAGCATTTCAACCAGCCCAACATAGTAACATTGCCTCAGGGGTGGGACTATCTGTTTGTCTGACCAATTGGGAAACCTGTTGGACAACATTCAGTTGTTTTTTTCCATTCTGTTTGCTGGCGCTAGTAGTGCAGAATTTACATGCTTCATCTTTGGCCAAGCACTGACTACAAAGATTTGGGAGTAACAACCACATTTAAATGCGTGATTGAATCCCCTAAATTTTCATTCCATGCGTGTAGAGAATACAGGTGTTACTCCCGCAATTGTGATGATTGACAAATGATAACCATAGCAACACTGCAGTGTCTCGCACCTGTGAACAAGAAACATGAATGCCACCAGTTAAACAATTTTTTTTTTCTTTTTTTTTTGAGCAGAGAGATTACCCATCAGAGACCCATTATCATCTGGCAATGTTTAGCTTCCATTGACAGTGTGTTTTGTTTATGGGCACCAAGCAGCTGTTGTTAAACAGCTTGCGCTCTCTGGACTGCATTGTACCGGTTACCCCGAGACTGTGGGGCTGATGGACAGACGCATATCATGCACTTTTGATCACATCATAAACAACTAGTTGTTCAGTTCGGCTTTGTACACACTTTGTGGAATATATGAAAATGCAGTTGTCACTATTTGAGTTTTTCGGGAGTAAAATGCAGTTGTCACTCCTGTAAATGAAATCTGTGTGTACAGAACAGGACTCAAAGGTAAACTGACAACCACATTTAGCTGCAGTGTGTACGTGCCCTTTAAATAGTTTACCTGGAGTTTTATTAAACTACAGTGACTGTAAGAGCCATGGCCTGGTGGGTAGCACGTGCTACAACATCTTGAGTCATGACATGAGTCCAGCTAAATTCATTTTCGGATCCTGTCCCTCTATTTTCTTTCCATCAATTAATGAAAGTGGCAAAACGGCCTAAAATAAATAAATTAAAACAAGAAAAGCTACTGTGACCGTAATGTGTAAAGTCAAAATTAATTTACTAAGTACTGTTCAGTGCTTTTTGTTGGTAGATTTGCTATCAGATGAGTGGACTCATAACTAATAAGAATATCCAGGCTTCCCCCTTCAAAACTAAAGTGCTTTTCACTTGTGAAGAACCTACCTCAATGCTAAGTCAGAGTACAGGAGACTGAATTCAATTCTTGTGAGAAATAGAAAACAAATCTGCCTAATGATGTTTGTTTTTTTTGTTTTTTTTTTGTAAATGTCATCCTTTCTTAGCTTAGCTACAGTCTGTTGCTTTTGCTCAGCCTGCATTGCAGTGCCTCACCTTTAGCCCACATCTCTGCAGGACTCAGAGCTTTAGATGTCCACCCACAGTGTGATGCACTACACACCCCAACACACACACACACACTTCACAATGCACACTTGGTTATTAGAGTTGTTTTCCTTACTGATAATATTGAAATATAAGCGATTGCATGAACTCATTGCTTGGTGACCACTGTAGTCAGAGTCAGAAACAAATCACTCCTGTGAGCTGGATTTTTTTAATAGGTAGTTCACCCAAAAATGAAAATTCTCATTTCCTAACCCTCATTCCTTCCCAGATGTGCATGACTTTCCTTATGCGGAACACAAAGATTTTTAGTAGAATATTTCAGCTTTGTAGGTCCATACAATGCAAGTGAATGGTGGCCAGAACTTTGAAGGTCTAAAAAGCACATAAAGGCAGCATAAAAGTAATCCACACAACTCCAGTGGTTAAATCCGTATCTTCAGAAGCGATATTAGCAATATGAGATATGAAACAAACAAAAAGCATGATTTTTTTTTGTGCTTCAAAAACAGTTCTGTAGAAGTCAATGAAGATAGAAGGAATATTACTTATTGCGGTTCCTTCTATAGTAGCAATTCAAGCATGGAGTACAACCTGTTTTCTCCAGGGGGCAGTAAGTGAAACTCGCTGTATAGGCAATGCGCAGCTCAAACAGACACAACAAACCGCATTTACCAAGAGCAGACAACACAAGAATATGAACATGTCCTTGCATACAAATCGAATGCAGGGATCTCAAGACGTGTTTTTCTAAGTATCAAACTTCGTTTGACTTAACACACCAACCTAAAAATGGTATGTTTATGACACAACGCACCTGAGATGCTCAGTGTCCATCTGACGCAGGTGTACATTGATGCTTCCTTAAAAAAGTCCTTAGAATACATCTCAGACTGATTGACTAATTCAATTGCAAAATGAATTGCTGTGAACAGTAGGCCAGTCATAGGCTTATGTTCAATAAAATGGAAATAAACAATATATTGAATTCTAAAGACACTTTGTATTGTGTTCCTAAATAATGTAATGCATTTTAATTTTCTGTATTATTTATATATAACTTTTTAATTATTGAATCATTATATATTGAATTGTTATTTGAGGAGTTTCTCAGCAAATATTTATGTAGTAATTTGATTAATTTGCATACAATGTAATCAATTCTATTAAAATTTGTAATTGACAGCCCTAATGTTTTTGTTTACAGTATTTGGCCTTGAACATGCATGATTTTTATCTTTCCTTCTTGTTTTAGCCCTGGACGAACAGGTGGCTCATTTGATAATGAAATTATAATGATGAACCATGTCTATAAGGAGCGTTTTCCAAAGGTATGTGGATGGATTATATCTCCAAATTATTCAGTTTTTCCGCTCCAAGTGTGAATTCACCTGTAAGGTGAACATCCTTTCTGCTATACAGGCCACTGCTCAGATGGAGGAGCATTTGCTGGACATCATCAGACAGTGTTCCTCGGACAGCACCCTCCCATTGGGTGATGGAGTCCTTGGGTTTATCCAGCACCAGCTGGTGGAGCTTGTCAGAGACTGTCTGGATAAATCCCAGAAAGGCCTGATCACATCCCTGTACTTCATCGAGCTGCAGGATAAACTAGAAAAACTGCTGTATGAGGTGAGCCATGAATCTCAGGCTTGGTTTAATTTATTTTAGTGTTAGAATTAGAGTTTTAGTTAGAATTTGACCGTATTACTAATAAACATTAATCAGAATTTGGATCTGATGTGCATTTGGTTGGCCTGGGGTGTGTTTGCTTGAATCCAAATATTTTAAATTATAAAAGAAAGAATTTTCATCACTTGTTGTTTGATGGAAAGTAATCTATGCGGAAAGTGAATCCAGACAATCATTTTGGTATGTAGCTTAACTAATAGTATTAGAGACAAAAAGGTGTTTCTTCAACTTCATGCACCTTTATGTCTCAGGGGTTGATTTTTATTCAAATGAACAGATTTCAACTTTTTTTTTTTTTTTTTTTTTTTTTTTATTATATGAATGTCACATTAAAACCATGCATTTATTTTGGTACTTAATAAATACATTATGCCTTTTAATGCTAAGATTTTAGCGTTTTTAGCCTTGTCCTAGACTCAGACTTTCAATATTAAACTATGAAAATCCATTATAAAAAGACAAATTACTGTGTTTAAAACTAGGCAAATTTAATAAAAGAGTGAAATAAACAAAAACAATTTCAAGATTTTTGGTGTGAAAATTAGCTGTGGTATCATTTCCACTACACTAAACAATTTTGCCTTTGAAAGTTCTTTTAAAAAGTTGACGCAAGTGTTAGTGAAGAGAACATGCTTGAGTTTGAATTTAAATTTAGTATAAATTAAAGTGATATATAAAAAAAAAGGTAAATATCACTTATGAGCAGAATATTTTAATTGGGCATCATTTCCAATTAAACTGTAATTTAGCAAAATTATGCAATGTAAAAATCGTATTTAATATTGTGTATTTAGGATACATAAAGTGTAAGCTATAAAATAAGCAAGATAAAGGAATCTGCCATTTAATTTCAAAATGTTAATGTAATTTCCATCACCGTTATTTCCATCATGGAATTCTATTATACCCAATACAGAATTTGAGTTGTGGTGGAAATGACACTGTGGTTGGAATTGACTTTAAGAATATATTAAAAAATCTCTTGTGATGGGGGGCTTGTGTAGCTCAGCGTGTATTGACGCTGACTACCACCCTTTGAAGTTGTGAGTTCAAGTCCAGGTTGTGCTGAGTGACTCCAGGTCTCCTAAGCAACCAAATTGGCCTGGTTGCTAGGGAGGGTAGTCACATAGGTTAACCTCCTCGTGGTCACGGTTAGTGGTTCTTGCTCTCAATGGGGCGCGTGGTAAGTTGTGCGCGGATCGCAGACAGTAGCATGAGCCTCCACGGGGTCTCTGCGGTGTCATGCACAACGAGCCACGTGATAAAATGCGCGTATTGACAGTCTCAGGAGCAGAGGCAACTGAGACTTTTCCTCCGCCACTCGGATTAATGAGTACTGCGCCACCATAAGGATCTAATAAGTAGTGGTAATTGGGCATTCCAAATTGGGGAGAAAAGGGGATAAAAAAAAAAAAGTATTTTATTCATCAGATTGTATTTAACCAACACAGGCCACAAATTTTAATGCTTTTTGAGACATAAATTATGTACGTTTTAGCAAAGCACTTGGTGTAGAGCGCAGTAATGACATGACCGACAACTGTTCCGTTTATTTTAATTCTGTTTATTCAGCACAGATCAACCGAACTTCGCTCTCAAAATTCAGTTGTTACTCCTTAAAACTGGAGAAAGTCACTTTTGGTTGTGGAATGCGGTTGACACCATTTCATATACAAACTTTGTATGAACATAACCATATTTAGCACTGAATTTAATTTTTTCGTGTGAACCAAAATAAAGAGGAAGTAACATCTCATATTCTCAACAGTAAGGGTGACAGCTTGATCTATTGATGGTGAAAATTGCCTCAAATTCCCCAGTTTATGTCAGACTAGCAGTTTTCTTACACATGGCAAAGAAAAGAGCATATCTTAACTAGAAGTTATTCGCTCTCTCTGGTTGGTGTTGTCTGGTGGCTAATTTTCCTAAGTGTGCACATGCATTTGCATACACGTGAGCATATGCTTGCTAGTATAATTGTGACTGTCGTTTTGTGTATATGTGTGCATGTACCCTGCAGCTGTGGCTTTGATTAGAGATATAGATCTCCCTGTTCTAGCTCTATGCTCATCTCAACTACAGGGTGTTTGTTTCCATAGCAACCCTTACGCCCACCCTGCACGTAGTGTTCAGACAACCCCAGGCAAGATATCTGGTGTGCTGTGGATGTCGTGCTCATAGATAAGGCTATTAAAGTGTTCCACTTCCCTTAGTCACCCCTGCCAGGCACAGGGGTCCTTATACTGCAGTCATACTGCAGTTAAAAACTGCTGTAACTTTTTCATCATGAACCTTTTGTGATTTATAGTCAAATCCTGTGCATTAGTGTTGGCATGTTGGTTACATCAGTTTCTTTCCACTGTTTCCACACTAATAGTCTTTGCTGCTTTCTTTCCATAGATTTGATATTTAGAACAATGCTGCCATGTTTTAAATCTGAGGATGTTGATAAAATTATATGTTATCAGACTTAAATTGAGCAAAAAAGTTATTTGAAGATGTTATCAATGGCAATTAATTAAAATTTAGAACTATGCTGCAATTATGCATAGTTGATGATGCTCTTATTTTATGGTAATTAATTTGTGCCAGTGCCACTCAATTATAATTAGAGTAATAAATTAAACTAATCATGAAATGCCTAAACATGGATAAATTAATATAAATCAATAATTTAAATACAAATATGAATAATCTGAAAATGCTATATGCAGGTTGCAATACAATTAGCAATTCAATTAGATTCAACATTTATTTAAAATAAAATATTCTTATTCATAATTATAATTCATTTTATTTTTTAGGCTTTATTTACAGAGACAGTTGAAAATGCCAGAATCAAACCTTTGTCTTCCACACTAGCACCAGAGCTTAAAGGAATAGTTCAACCAAAAATGAAAATTCTTTCATTATTTACTCACTCTCATCCCATCCCTGATGTGTATAACTTTGTCTTCTGCAGAACACAAATTAATATTTTTAGAAGAATATCTCAGCTTTGTAGGACCATAAAATGCAAGTGAATGGTGACCAAAACGTTTAAGCTCCAAAAAGCACATTTAGGCAGCATAAAAGACTCCAGTGGTTTAATCCATGTCTTCTGAAGCGATCTAATAAGTTTTGGCTGAGGACAGACCAAAATGTAACTCCTGAATTACTTTTATGCTGCCTTTATGTGATATATTTTTTTTATTTTTTTTTTTATTTTTATTTTTTTTGGGAGCTTCCAAGTTTTGGTCACCATTCACTTGCATTGTATGGACATACAGAACTGAGATCTTCTAAAAATCTTTGTTTAGCTGAAGAAAGAAAATCATACACATCTGGGAAGGCATGAGGTTAACTTAATTTGGTCATTTAAATTTTTGGGTGAACCATCCCTTTCATGTGTCAGGGCATGTGTGCTAAACACTAGACTGCATCTCTGAAACATAATTGCAGTTTTAATCTGTCTATTGCGTTTATCTATTGTCCGATTATTGATTTCTTTGTGGACTGAGGGGCACTGATGGGTCTCCATGTGATTTAAGGTCATTTGAATATTATAGATTAGAAATTATAATGATATCCATTCAGACATTAAAAATCTTTCTGCTGCATGGGCACAAGTCACTGTAAGTTGAGTCTGAGCTGCCATTTGCTTATAAAGGAGGAAGACGACTGGCTCGGGTGATATTAAAGGAAACGGTTCATTGTTTTGATGTTGGTTTGTGTGGAGGTAGAGGCATCCATGTTTCCTCTATTAAACCCCTCTTCCAGTGATATTTGGCTGTCTGAAACATTAGTCACGCATCTCATAGCGCTATGAGGCTCTTTAATGCTGATTTGACAGCACGTCTCTCACACTTTATTCAGCTTCATCAAATATATAAAATGCAGTAATTTTAGTTTTCCGTGGGAGTCGCCCTGACAAAGCGTGATCCCTTGTTTACTCAGCTTTTCTCCTAAACAACGTTACAAGAGAAGACAGCAGCTCAAGATAGATTAAAATTAAGTTTAAAGTTTTAAGAGCAGACTCTTTTGTTCAGGACATATAATTTTTTAAGATAAGTTTCTATGTTTTGTGTGGTCCTTCAAATCCAGATGCAATGACATGCATAGTTTATTAAAATATACGTGAGTGCCTAGGAAGGATTTTGATCCTGTATCACTAAAGCTCATGTAGTGCTCATTACCTCCCACTCTGCATCCCACAAGCCAACAGATTCCCCTGCACAAGCAAGAAATAACATTCCAGTCACTTAGCCAAATACTCCTGTTGTTAAGGACAGACACGGCGTTCCTATGTGTGTAGTCGTTTGATGACTGGCACAGAAAGATGTGCATTTAAAAAAATTTGGTTTCACAAAAATCCTCTTATGATGTACCAAAAATAAAGTTTATATGACCATTTTAAATATAATTTAAGCTCAACCGAGAGCACTTCTGGCATAATGTTGATTACCACAAAAAAAAACAATTTGACTTAACTGTCTTTCTTTAAAAAATGCATGCAAAAAATGCAAGTGTATAGGGCCAAATTTTGGAGGGTTTAAAGGCAGAAATGTCAAGCTTATAATTTTATTAAAGCACTTACATCTTCAGTTAAAACTCATTGTAACAGTATAAGGATGGGGAAGGAGGAGGCGGGAACCAGCTGAACAGTCAACATAAAGGTTTAATGAGAAAATGACCTTAAAACAAAAGAACACAGACACACACATGGAGCACGGGCGCGTGCACCTCTCTCTCGAACTGCCCTTTATCTCGTTCTCCTGCTGATCAGCTGATTCACCGCTGGCCGTGCACCATCACGGCCCGGTCACACCCCCCTCCTCGTCACACTCCTGTATTATTTGAGCTGTAAAGATATTTAAGTCATAATTTTAGGGTTTGTTGACATTACAAAATCATGGAAACGAAAAGATTAAATCATTTTATCACACTAAAATCATGTTAAACAGATATTGTTAATGTCTTGTGGCTATAATTTTGAAATAATTAGTATTTTAGCATTTATTGATTGGCCCAATTAAAAATTGATAAGTTGATATAGCTTAACTAGTATCAAAACCATAAACATTCCTTTAATGTGATTACAGTGACGATTTCTGAACAGCCCATTTTTGCAGCTCGGGTGGACTATGGAGGGAGCTTTGCATTGTGAATGTTTAAACCGCAAGAAAAAACAAAATGGCCCCTTTAACCACATGTGTTTGTCTTGTCAAGGCTCTGGAGCGCTCTGAGAGTGAGGAGGTTTCTGTTATCACCCAAATGGTGAAGAAGATTCTCATCATCATCTCACGCCCTGCACGACTGCTCGAGTGTCTGGTTAGATGCCGCAAAACACCTAAACTGATTCTCAGTCCTCCAGTGAATATTCTTGATTGTCTAACATTTCCCTTACTGTGCTCCTGATTATTTTGCAGGAGTTTGACCCTGAAGAGTTTTATCATCTACTAGAGGCTGCAGAAGGTCACGCTAAGGTTGGCCAGGGCATCAAAACGGACATTCCTCGATATATAATCAGCCAGCTTGGGCTCAACCGAGATCCCCTCGATGGTGCGAGATCTGTCGTTTATCATATGATACACTTCGTTTGGAAAGCCTTGGCATTGTCCTTTTGGCTCATTTTGTTGCATCTCTCATCTCTTTTGGTAGACGTTGTGCAGCTAGAAGAGCAGTACGATTCTGGCCCCACACTGACTGTTGATTTAGAAGAATCTGCAGAGGTAAATGCTCCAAAAAGAGCTGAAGCATAAAATAACCTTGCTGAGTTTTATAAGATGTCACTAATGATTTGTCTCTACCTGATTCTTTTAGCAGAATAAATCTTTACCCACACCATCACGAAGGAAACCACTAGAGAGTGATTTTGAGACCATAAAACTCATCAGTAATGGGGCTTACGGGTAAGCAAATCACATCATGGCCCATCATGACCATGGTATGAAAATGATTATTTTAGAGGCAGCAAAAGGACACCTTTCTCAGCTGGCAAAACATTCTCCTCTTCCAAGCCAGCGAGCCTTTCAATCATCTTGCAGTTTTTTGAAGTTCTGTGCTGAATCTTGGTCTGTTTTCAATCTGTCCTGCAGGGCTGTGCATCTGGTAAGGCATAAAGAAACTCGTCAACGATTTGCCATGAAAAAGATCAATCGACAGAACCTGATTCTGCGGAACCAGATCCAGCAGGTGTTTGTGGAGCGGGACATTCTGACGTTTGCAGAGAACCCTTTTGTAGTTAGCATGTTCTGCTCTTTTGAGACACGGAGGCACCTGTGCATGGTTATGGAGTATGTGGAAGGTGAGGGATTTAACATGGATTATATCAAGCATAAACAGGTTTATAACCTAATGGAATCTCTATTTTGATCCTTTGCATTATACCCTTTTTTTTTTTTTACATTAATGCATATGCAATAAGTGAAAGTATACAACCTATAATTAAAGTGTTAGTTCACTAAACATGAAAATTCTCAACTTTTACTCAAACTCACGCCATCACAGATGTGAGACTTTCTTTTTTCTGCACAACACAAACGAAGATTTTTAGAAGAATATTTCAGCTCTGTAGATCCATACAATGCAAGTGAATGTGAATCAGGCCTTTGAAGCTCCAAAAAGAACATAAAGGCAGCATAAACATAATCCATCAGACTTGAGTGGTTTAAACGATGTCTTCTGGAGCAATCCAGTTGGTTTTGGGTGAGAACAGACTTAACTTTTTCACTTTACGTCTTGATAATGGTCTCCTTGGCAATCCGTCTCATCAGGCAAGATTACACTTCCTATAGCACCATCTAGTGCTCTATATGTGCGTCAAGCACTAGGTGTGTAATAGAGCTTGACATAATGATCATGGATCGATACTGCAATGGCAAGATGTACAGTGAAAAAGGAGGTATATTTTTGGTCTGTTTTGACTCAAAACAAGTTGGATCACTTTAGAAGAGATGGATAACCAGTATGTTTATGCTGACTTTATTTCCTTTTTGGAGCTTCAAAGTCCTGGTCACCATTTAACTTGTATGGACCTGCAGAGCTGAGATATTCTTCTAAAAATCTTTGTTTGTGTTCAGCAGAAGAAAGTCAGTCATACACATCTAAAATAGGGTAAAAAAATTATGAGAGAATTTTCATTTTTGGGTGAACTATTACTTTAAGCCAAAACAAAGGAAAGAGTAGGCATAGCACAAAAGTCGTAAAAGAAACCTTGCAAAAAACACACTTTCACCACTCTTTTCATCAACTAGGTCTGATTGATGTGTGTTTACCAGTATGAGTATAAATTGCCATTAGTCATATGTAATTTAAACATATATATATATATATATATATATATATATATATATAATAGATTTGCACATCTACAGCCGTTGATCAAGGTTACACATTTTTTTATGCACCATGGTTGCACTGTTGGAAGATGACAAGCCAGTGGAGGGAGTGTGATGCTCTGGGCAATGTTCTGTTGGGAAACCCTGTGTCCGGCCATTCATGTGGACATCAATATGACACGTGCCACCTACCTAAACAACATTGCAGACCAGATACACCTCTTCATGGCAATGGCATTCTTTATGGCAGTGGCCTCTTTCAGCAGGATAATGCACCCTGCCACACTGCATGCATTGATCGGGAATTGTTTGGGGAATATGATGAAGAGTTCATGGTGTTGCCCAGGCCTCAAAATTCCCCAGATCATAATCTGATTGAGCATCTGTGGGATGTACTGGACCAACTAGTCCAATCCAGTCCTGCAACTTACAGGACTTGAATTTGCCTGGATCTGCTGCTAATGTCTTGGTGCCAGATACCATAGGACACTTTCAGGGGTCTTGTAGAATCTGTTCCTTGGCGGCATGTGGAGGACCAACATTTGGACCACATTAGCCAGGTGGTCATAATTTTGGCTCATCAGTGTATGCCCGAATGATGTTTGATATTAGGGGGGGGGGGGAAATGGCTTTGTTTCCCTTTTTAGTTATTCTTTAAAGATGAATTAAATCATTAGGAACTTGATGAAAGAAAAACATCTGTCATGGAGTAGCAAATAAGACATTTTTACTTGTACAGTCCCAACTCATTAAATTTGTATTCTCATGGTACAGTCAGAATATTATAGTCCTAAAAGTGTAAATTAAATTAAGTTTAGTTTCATTTAGTTTCATTTCACATTGCAGTATAAAAAGTAAAAATAAATTCCAATTTAAAAAATGCCCTGATATTCTGTTATATGTATATTATTTGGTCATTTTCAGATTTCTGCTGTCAGAGATATATATATATATATATATATATATATATATATATATATATCTGACAGCATAAATATATGACAAATAAACACTAAAATTGACCATTGTCCCAGTCAAATGAGTTTATCTCAATTTATCTGGTAAGTAGCTGTGTAATAAGCAGGATAATGTAAAGTCAGCCAGCCATTGTGAAAATGACCAGCTGACATTTTATCCTTTATCAATACCTCAATAACAATGTCCATGGTTATATGATCTCCAGGTGGAGACTGTGCCAATCTGCTGAAAAACATGGGCCCACTTCCTGTGGATATGACCAGGATGTACTTCGCAGAAACCGTTCTGGCACTGGAGTACCTTCACAGTTATGGCATTGTGCACAGGGATCTCAAACCAGACAAGTGAGAATAGTATGCAAAAATTGCTTAACATGCAGCTGTATGTGAATGCTATTGTTTATAAGCAGTTATATTAACCTTTTCCAGCCTCTTGATTACTTCGATGGGACATATTAAACTCACTGATTTTGGGCTCTCTAAAATCGGCCTCATGAACATGACCACCAATCTGTACGAAGGCCACATTGAGAAGGACACCAGGGAGTTCATCGACAAGCAGGTGAGCTTGTTAATACAATTAGTGGTGTATGATATGACTAGGGTACAATGTGTGGTCTCTTTTGACTTGGGCCAGTAAGCATCCACCCCTAGTGAACACCTTAAAGCACCTGAGCAATCACATCACAATGCTTTGATTAGAATTATTGCTAATTTACAAACTTTTACTGATATTAGTTATTTATTATGTATATATTTCTATGTTTCACTGTTTGATATGATTTTCTATAGGTTTGTGGCACTCCAGAATACATTGCTCCGGAAGTGATCTTGCGGCAGGGCTACGGGAAACCTGTGGACTGGTGGGCTATGGGCATCATTCTGTATGAGTTCCTGGTTGGATGTGTTCCATTCTTCGGAGACACACCGGAAGAGCTTTTTGGGCAGGTTGTCAGTGGTAAGTTCAGATGAATGTGTGTTTGAACTCTATGCCCTGTTTGCTGGTGGGACACAGATTCTGATAAAAGGATCAGGAAGCTTTAGAGACTGCTTTGAAATTAAACTGCCGTGAAAGGATTTGATTTACATTGTTCTGTATGCAGATGAGATTATCTGGCCAGATGGAGATGATGCCCTTCCTGTAGACGCCCAGGACATGATCACACGATTACTGAAACAAAGCCCACTTGAGAGACTTGGAACAGGTACTTCTATTCGGTTGCTGCCATAGCATTATAGATACATATTGTATTTAATATTTGTCTGGCCTTTTAATGATGTTTATAATATTTATCCTAATATTTATGTATTTTAGAACTTTTGCTTAAAGTGGGTTAAAAGTCAAATAATTAAAATCAATAAGCCTTGTTTCCAGGTAGATTAAAATGTGTATGGGAATATAAAACAGTAAAAACTATATTTAAAATAAGGCATGTTTTTCACACCATTTTTCACAAAATAAAAGACTCTAGAATTAAATTTATACTGGGGTTCACAGATTCTGTTAAAATATCTTGACGCTGTCACACACAAGTCATGACACAAGGAGTTGGTGTAAAACTGGCATACTGTCACTGAAAGAACTTTATTGCCATATAATTTACAATTATATCATTGTTTATTTTGAAACCATATGCAATTTTCACAATGTCAGTTAATTTAATGGCTGACAAATTGATATTTAATGAATCATAAATATTGAATAGATTACCCAGCCCTAGTTTAAAACCGATGTAATCCTGAACATCATTCATACATCTACATCATTTAGGAATGTGCTGAAGTTTGATGTTTTCCTAAGAAATTCAATGTCCGTGGTAGGTGGTGCTCCAGAGGTAAAGCAGCATATGTTCTTCAATGGTCTGGACTGGAACGGACTCCTGCGTCAGAAAGCTGAATTCATCCCTCAGCTGGAGGCAGAAGATGACACTAGTTATTTTGACAGTGAGTTGCACAAATTCAGCATACAAAGGAAATTCTTTGAACTATGTATATGCCTGGAGCCAAGTGCTCTAAAAAAATTCAGCTCATTCTTCCGGCTTATCCACTGAGACACAGTTATTAATTCTCTGTTAACCTCATCCTTTGCCCCCTACATCTGTTGTTTTTCTTTTTTGTTTTTTTTCTTTTCTGTATAGCACGATCTGAACGCTACCATCATTTGGCATCTGATGAGGATGATGAAACTAATGACGAAGAGTCTTCCCTCGAAATACGACAATTTTCATCTTGGTCAAATCGCTTCAGCAAGGTTGGGTTTTTTTTATGTCTAAGCATCTTAATGCAGAAAGATGAACTGCGATATGATGAACATTTAACATCTCATATTGCTGCTACTTAGATATCAAGACTAAAAGCATTAAAAATGTAAAAATTGTGTCATGTTTTGCCCATGCTCTGCTGCCAATAGAAATTGTCACTCTTTAAGGCTGTTTAGACTTGAGCTCTCTTTAATATTGCATCTCTTTCAGTTGACCCAAAACTGATCTGAGTGAAAAAGTATATTAAAAAAAAAAGTAAACCGGATTAATTCGTGCTGGGAAATGTAATTTCTGCGATTTAATACTTGACGGAATAACGTGTTAAATTTTTGCAATATCTGTTTTTTCACATCCTGAAATTTCACTAATGTTTTCCCCTACTTTTGGCTAAAATTGGCATATATAAATTTCCTGGAGGTTCACGCTTGACTAGACTGCACATCCTAGCACAGAAAGTGATTTTATTCATTACGTGCACCGCATGTCCCGGGCATAATAAACACTGGAGCGGATTTACTGTGTGGAAAACGGAGACTACTCCTGTAAGTGGTGAGGCAGGTGTGGGAGAGATGCGGGCAAGCTGCCATATCTCATTTCACTGGCCAAAAACGCACACTCACTGTCATCTGAACAAGTGTCAAAAGCCAGAGATAGACCCAGCATGTGTGCGTCAGAGACTGAACAGCAGCCAGAGAAAATTATAATTTTAAGATTTTAAACTTTATCAACTTAAATTTCAGCATTTGTTTAATATCTGTATGTATAGTGTCTAATAATGCATTGGCAATGTATATTTAATTTTATTTTGTCAGTAAAGCTTGATATGAATTGAATCTACCCAATCCTAAAGTCCATTGGAAAACAGATGATGTTGACCAACTTTTATTTTCAGCATGTCCACTAATTTTATGACAGGTATACATAAACTTTTCAAAGATTCATACCTGTAAAAATGTCTAATTAACTCAATCTGCCAAAAAAAAATTTAAGTTTGCATGAACATTTTAAAATAAAACAAATGATTAACCAATTTCTTGTACAATGTACTATGATGTAACACAATTTTCATTCCTGGTAGTAAGTGTTATTTCCTGATTGTTTATCCCTCAAGTATGGGTTTAAGGCCCCTGTATTTATACTACTATGTATATTACTAGAAAGTTCTAGAAGTTACTCCCAAGTTTACTACAAGTTTTCTTGGCACTGAATCTATCTGGAATGTTCTGGAATTACATTTCAAAATATCACTGTCCTGGTCTCAAAAGCAAAGTTTGTGGGGAATAATAGCCATTTTCTATACTTAATGCATAAGCAATTAGGAAATAATACTTACTACCAGGAACCCCCAAAAATTTTAAATCAACCACAGAAAACTGTTCGATGAATTTGTAAAAAAAAAAAAAAAAAAAAATCAGTTCACAACCCTAGTATTATTATAATAATTTATTAGTGGGGCCTGGATAGCTCAGCGAGTATTGATGCTAACTACCACTCCTGGAGTTGCTAGTTCAAACCCAGGTCATGCTGAGTGGCTATAGCCAGGTCTCCTAAGCAACCAAATTGGTCCAGTTGCTAGGGAGGGTAGAGTCACATGGGGTAACCTCCTTATGGTCACTATAATGTGGGGCGAGTGGTGAGTTGTACGTGGATGCCGCGGAGAATAGTGTGACTTTCCACGTGCGCTACGTTTCCTCGGTTGTGCATGAAAAGATGCGTGGATTGACGGTCTCAGACGCGGAGGCAATTTAGATTCATCCTCCGCCACGTGGATTGAGGCGGAATTAGGTATTCCAAATTATATATTTATTTATTTAATTTTTTTCTCTCCCCAATTTTGGAATACCTAATATTTGTGTGTGTGTAGAATATAGTATTATATTAGGTATTATTATTATGGAGATTTTTTTTTGTATATAAAATTGAAATATATTTCAAACCCTTGGGCTTCATTTTGGTAGAAAACTCGAGACCTTGGAGTGTCTGTGTAGTTCACAATATTTTTATACTATGCTTCTCGTTCCACATCTAGAAAGGTTGTAAACCTCTGTTGAAAAAAACCCTAATGGTGTTACACTATATTAGAATATAATGTAAAAGCCAAAATACTTAGAATTACTTGAATTTGTGTGGTACATGTGTATAGTGTAAAATTATTACTGAAATGCTTGTGTTTCGAGTACGTGTCTGGAAAGAGTGCTGCTCATTCACTGAAGCAAGCAGTGCATGCTGACTAATTATTTGTATAATTAAATCGAAGTCTTTCGTGGTTAGATAATAGCACTAGGCCATGATGCAATTTTGATTAATTGTGCAATCCTAAAAATCAGGGCAATAAAGGTTTTTAACGCTGTTAACAAATGTATTCAAATTGGCATTATAACTGTGTCATTCTGTTCTGTTAATTTCTTAAAACTGATTGGAACTCTGCCAGAACTGACCCTAGCAGAGCACACGTTTATTTAGAGAATAATGGAGAAAGAATCTCTCTATGGGTTATTTATTTATAAATCAAAACCACACAGGATGTTTAATCAAACTAGTCATTTGCAAGGTAATTCAAGTTATTTGTAACCGTTGAACTCAATATGTGAATTATCACCCATGAGTGCAACAATGTTAATCATTGAAACATAATCACCGCAAGAGGATTTGCGCATGCCAGCAGCATCTTTACACAAGAAAAAGTGTTTACAAATCCATTTAAGTGTGGGAAATATTCTTTTATTATTGAATTGTTGCAGGTTTGAGTTCTGTGTTCACATTTCCCCGTTTGTTTTGGGTTCAGTTTGATAAATATACAATCTGTTCTAGCCTATTGTGCGAGTGGGACGAGTAAAGGGTGCTTTTGCATAAATCTACGTTAAGAGCATCATCAGTATACAAATTGCAAAACCTATTAATTATTTTTTTTAGAATCCGATCAACTTGAATATTACAAATATTTGCCTCCAATATTTCCACAATTTTCTTTTGCTTGATCCTGCATCCATGGCAGTAGGTGGCATTATAAGGGTTCCCACACATCCTGAAAAACCTGGAATTTTGTGATTACAGTTTTCCAGTCATGGAAAAATCATAGAAAATGACAAAAATACCTAAATGTCATGCAAAAAAAAAATGTTAGCCATACAGTTTAAAAGTTATTATTTTTCAGTATTTTCCATGTACAAAAACATGGTAATGATCGGGACTCTGGATAGGTGGCAAATACGCAAATTCTTATTGTTTTGCCAATGCCACGGCAATTGCACATTGTGAAACGACGTCAGCGGTTGACTGTCATGAACGAAGCCCTGTCACGTACATTCTCTGATCATCTGCTGTCATCTTTACTTTGACAAAATAGTTTAAGTATTGATATGGTGAACGATATGTTTTTTCATTCTAACATTGCTGATGTGTTAACTACAAAAAGATTTTGGTGTAAACCTTGGACAATAGCTGACTTTTTTGAAAATGAGTTCACAACCAGAGGTGGTAGCGTGGTGATGCAGACTTGAACCTCTGGATGCGAATACATTTTTAATAATAAATGACCAATCCGAGTCTGCTTATACCATGTTTACCACATGCCTTATGATTTCCGCGATCTGGAAAACACAGTTGAAATCACTGAATCTAGTCATAAAAATGGCTTTAGCTAAAAAACGCAGAATTTCAAACATTTAGCTGTGAAACGCTGAATTTGACATTTGGGACTAAAAAGAATGTTTGAATGCACAAATAATCAAATTAAAATTGCGACATGTCCTAGTATGATTAAACTGCAAAAAGCTGCAATTTCATTAAATAAATATATAATCTGCATGTGCTGTGCACTTCAAAATGAATGTGTAAAATAAATTCTGAAAAAATAACCATTCAATAACCACAATATGAATCATGTCCTCTTGTGTGTTTTTGCTTAAATATTACACCCGTTGGGAAAATGAAATGTCCTGGAAAATTGTGCCTTGAAAAGTGTGGGAACCTTGAGTATACTGTCATTGACTTCTATCATCCACTGTTTTATAGGTTTACAGTAGCACGGAGCACCTGGCCACCCCATCCAACCTAAGTTTCTCCTCTGACCGGAGTCACAGTGAAGAGATAGAGGACCGGGCAGAAGGAAGAGAAACTCACTCCCCTGGAGAGATCCAACGCCAGGCATCCACTGGTGAAAAGAGGCTCTCTGCACAGAGGGCATGGTGAGAGTGCATACTTGATCATTTACTCGCCCTCATGTAATGCCAAACCTGCATGATGGGCTTTCTTCTGTGGCACACAAAAGGAGATGTCAGGCAGAAAGTTTACATTCTTATGCTTACAATTGATGTGTATGGGGTGGATTTTGTCTATCCCCTTTGTCTTTAATGATGTTATATTTTTTTAATAAAATTAAAGTCTGCTGATAGTCATATGATAATTTTGTGTAAGAAACCGAAATATAAGTCATTATTCTATTTAAGTATTCGTACTGCTGCATATTTAAACTGCCACATCGTGTTAGGTTATGAGACTTGCGTTGATGTTAAACACATCACAATGTATCTTTACAATATTTGAATATAGGGGACCAAGAATGGGATTTGAGAGCTGTGGCGAAGCAGAAGATTATCAGTAAATACATTTTGGTCTGTTTCACAAACGAAGCTAAAAATTTGTGGAGCTTGAAAAACCCAGTCCCCATTCACTTTCATTGTATGAGTGAAAAGTAACTCATACAGTGGTTTGTAACAACATGAGAGTGAATTAAAGATGACAGAATTTTCATTTCTGGGTGGACTAGCCCTTAGTTCTATGAAAATATCTTTTAAATCACTGTAGGTGCTATTTGGCAGCAGTCATGCTCAATATATTTGTGATCTCTCCCAGCCTGCGTCCTCGAACTTCATCTAGCACCTCTCAGCCCGAGCGTGCCGTGAGCCCCCTAGTGGTGAGCAGCACACACAGCCTGGAGGCCATGCCTCGATTCACCCTGTCCACAGATGATGAGGGTAAGCTGTCTATGAATTAAATTACTGGTTGTGTCACGCAGCGTTGGGCAAGCTATTCAAAAAATGTTAGCAAACTAAGCTACAAACTTCTCATCAGATCAATTAGTTAAGCTAAGCTAAAATTACACATTGGAGAAAGTAGCAAGTTACACTACAAGCTACACGGCAAAAGTAGCTTGCTACAATTAAGCTACTTCATATTTTTTACATCCGCAAATGCGCAGAGCATGCAGTCATAGACAAAGCATCTAAAAGACTTATACTATACCAAGGCTTTGATAAACTTCATGAGAATATTACAGTTCAGTGCAATACAGTATACAAGTATACAGTATGGTACAATGCGTATGTGCATGTAATATTTAGACATGCTACTTATACAAACCCATGTGTTCAACATTTAAAGTGACTATTTTTACATTTAATTTTTCATATTTATACTACTACCTCTACAAACCCATACCCATTTAAACATTAATTTGCACTATCCTGTATTAAAAACTCTGATCGTACAGTATACAATTCATCCATACAGTACAGAAATACAGTATGCGTGCGTGCTTGCACATCTGGGCAATATCAAAGTGATTTATGATGGGATCAGATGGTAATACCATGGTACTTTGATATATAATTACCATATTTATCATATCTGTATTTGCATGGTGCTTCAAAGTACTTCAAAGAATACCATGTTACTACCATGGTAAATTGATATGTGATTACCATATTCATATAGTATTGTATTTACATGGTGCTTTAAAATGTAATTAAAAAAAATACCATGGTACTTCACCATATGAATACCATATTCATATATACCATTGTATTAACATAGTGTGTCCATGTAATGTTGCATGTCCAAAAAACATGCTAATGCCATGGTACTTTGTATGTGTTTTTGTGTAGGCTAATATGTGTTTTGATGTGATTGGAAGTCGTTTACAAGCTGCAAACATTTTGAACTTTAAAAAGAACTTCATCACTGGCAAATGATAGGACTCATTTGTAGGTGTGTGATATCGCTCCGCATTTGCATAAAGTTGAACTTTTCTCAACTTTGTTGCGTCTCTTGATACACCCACATCAACAGTCGCTCATGTCAACGGAAGTAACCAGCTCTCATTGAAAATGAACGGTAACCCCATTCACACTGCCAGCGACTTTGTAGCTTGGTGTTTCTGGCGGTTGTGTAGCTAGTGGGCATTCCTACTGTTTTTTTTCGCTGTAACGTTATTGGAGGACTGCACGTCTGACCATAACTTTTGAAAATATGATCATGGATGAAACCTAATACCGGTAAAATTAAGTGTGGCAGGGCAGAGGGCCGGGTCGTGATGATACACACCGGTCCCGTATCAGGCTAATTAAGCCTCCAAGAGGGATAAAGGCCGATGGCAGACGGAGGTGCAGAGAGAGAGAGAGATCATTTACGGACATGTCCGTCTTGTGTGTTTGTTTCCTTTGTTTTAAGTTTATTATTAAAATATCATTTACATTATCAAGCCGGTTCTCGCCGCCTCCTTTCCATTGAAATCCTTTACGTTAAGATATTACAATATTGACACCAAGCATATTTTACTGAACTTTTAAACTTTTGGAACTATCAGAAAATGCTTTTATACAGAGTCTTGTTTAATAGATATTTTTTTTTAAAAGTACCATCTGAACAGATTTTACAGTTTTTATCTTGTAAAATTTAAGTGTCTAATTTTATATTGTAAATATTTATTAATGAACCTTTGTTTGCCATGTAAATAGCATGGTTGCAGACATGACATTAAAACTAAATAAATAATTACAATATTGACAAGGAGTCAGGAGTATCTTGTCTCTAAAAATGTACATTCTGCAGTGTAAGAGTGTTTTATAAAACATGCAGCAGTGTTCAGTGCATTAAATCATTTACTAGACAATCAATCTATCATGAATGAAAGTATCAAATTCACTCGGAATGCAGACCGTTTCTGACACGCTTTTTCACAATTCATTGTTTTATTATATCCATGCATCTGGCTACAGACAAGTAAAAATCCCTCACGAAGCTGGAAGTTCTCCTCCATCTTGCCTGCACTCGTCTCCAGTCTGCCAGTAGACAGATGATGTGAGCACCGCTGTCTTCACACTCATTGGTCGTCGCTCGCAATTGTCGCATGTCATTTGCATTAAGTTACAATTTCTCAACTTGTCACACTCCACGGTGATCTCTGTCTCCAACGGCTATGACAGTTTGTGTCGCCGGAAATCGCTGTGCTTTCATTGAAAATAAATGGGATGGTGTCGCGGTCTCACTCTGTCTCACTGGTGGCTTTAAGTGACATTGCAATTTGAAAAAAATATTCAGAGCTTCTTAAACTACTTCAAAGAGTTCTCATCAAAAAATTCTCCATGTGCAGCAATGACAGCTTTGCAGATCCTTTGCATTCTAGCTGATTTTTGACCTAATATTGACCTTAAGACATTACAGTCTATTCCATACTGTGGCAATTCAAAAACAAAGTAATATTACCGCAATTTTGTTCTTGTCTGTGCTTTTGCGAATAATCCAATGTTATATATTGGATGTCCAGAACATAACATGCAGTACAGCATGGAAAGCAAGTTTAACTAATCATTGGAAATATATGTTATCAAATATTGATGATAAAATAGATTGAGCTTCTAGTCCACTCAAGGGCCAATATATTTGATGAAGCAATGAGGGTGGTGCATGAACTGAAAATTTGACTGAATGTCTATGGATGAGCACATCTGCAAGGGCTGAAATGCATTAGAGCCACATACATTTCAGATCAGCATTTTGTGACAGAAGGTTGTTGTGTCTGCATTATAGTTAAAAATATTACTCAACACACCCGCTAGGTGGTAGCATAGTAAAAGGGTAAGGGAGAGAGTAGAGTTCGGAGTTAGTGATTGCAGACATCTTGTAGTGCTGTTCCATTCTGTATTAAAAGACAACTGCTCTAAGTAATCCGGTGCCATCCTGCCTTTTATTTAATTTTGGGTCCATCCTACATTACAACAATTTGGTGACGAAGGTGTTTGACACATATATTGAGTGACAATGGCTACATTGAATGCTCAATTTCCAGACTTATTTTCTGCCTCTGCTCAAGAGTCTATAGTGAATTATATTGCTGCAGTAAGACAATTAGCGGCAACATGTGACTTCCCAAATACAGAGGACATGATCCGAGATCACCTCATCGAACATGTGTCTGAACCGTGGATTTGTGAGAGACTGCTAAAGCCTAACCTCAATTTAGCAGAAGCTATTGCTACTGCAACCCAAGTCGAGTCTGCATCAGAACAAGCAAAGGCTATTGGAGAGCAGGGCATACCCATGCAAGCTGTTCAAGTCCAACAAAAGGCTTATCGCAAGCAGCAATGAACCATTTTCACTCCAGTAATTGTGTCCACTGATGCGTTGGATTATGGGTTAGGAGCGGTGTTGTCTCCGGTGCATACAGACCACATCAAACACATTGTGGAATTCATTTCACTGAATTCGACTTATTCAATTGTGAAGAAAGTGGCTTTAGCCTGTTTTTGTGCTGTTGAAAAGTGGCAGACATACCTTTGGTGCATTGATCTCATTCATTGATCATCGGGCGCTGGCAACCTTGCCGTTTACATGTGAAGCTGGACCTGATGGGATGCATATTTCTGGGTGGTCAGCCCGCCTCTTGTTACACAATGTCTTAAGTGTATCATGCTGGCTCATTAAACTATGCCTATTACCTCTTCCACTTCTGCTCTTGACTCGGATGATTATCCCAAGTTTTTAGCTTTACGGTCTATGGCCCTAACTGCAATCTCACCTGCTGAGTTTGAAACTGCTGCATCCTCATGCCCGGAACTGACCGACATTCACACACAGATCGCCAAAGGATGGCCTGCTGCTTCAAAAACTGTGCATAATCAATTGCAACCCTACTTTTGTGTTAGGGATGAACCGTGTGTCAAGAAAAATGATTGGTTTTTGGAGGTACACACTTGGTACTGCCAGTGACATTATGACACATTTTGATAGTGCTCGCAGATGGAAAAGCACTATTACTGACTTCCTTCAGGTCTATCTCTCCACCATGCATGCCACTACTGGGGTCTCAGCCTTCGTGTTGCTCCATGAGTAAAAGATGAGAACAAAACTGAATATCACTCTTCATCCTCCTGTCTGCTCTGTTCAGCCAGCGGATGTTCACAAGAGAGTTGTTCGTAAACAATGACAGATGGAGCGTTACACGGATGCTTAACGTAGGGTGTGTAAACCTTTTCATGTTACAAAGGGACATTTCAAATTCTCTGACCCTGTGGAGATTGAGAAAAATGTGGGTCCAAATACCTACTCATTAGAGGATGGAAGGAAAGGCACTCCTCGCACTTGGCACAAATGATCTCGTGGACGATCCTACCTCTGACCTGCCAGAGTAACTTCTTACTTTGATACTATTCTACGTTACAACAAAGGTTATGGAGGAAAAATTAATTTTTCTAGTACATGCTGCCATCTAGTGTAATAAAATAAGACTATTCGGAGGGAGACGGGGTGAACAGAACCAGAATTACATTGCTTACAAATTAGGACAACAACAAAAAAAATATATTTTTATTCTATTCATCATAAGATTGTGTGTGTGTGTGTGTGTGTGTATATATATATATATATATATATATATATATATATATATATATATATATATATATATATATATATATATATATATATATATATATATATATATATCTATATCTCATCACATTGTTATTTATGAATTATTGTCTATGTTAGAGGTGTTTTTTTTTTTTTTTTGGCAATTACAGAGTAATTGGTCAACTTTTAAATTTGAGTGCGAAAAATTGCTGTTAGCAGCCCAAAATGCAGAGTTGAAGAGGTTAACATAAATTATAAATTATACATCAACTGCTACTGATGGAGTGACCGTTAATTTGGCATCTTTCTGTCGTCTTATGGCTTAAATCCATTTTTTTTTTTTTTTTATTTTGCCACTTTTTGGAAAGCCGTGGAAATGTAGTGGATTTTTTCTTTTGCTGTTGAAGCAGATGGAAACGCAAAAATAAAATTTGGTATTGTCTTCCATTTACCTCATTACGCTAGCAGTGCCATTTACCCTGCTATAGTGTTCTTCCATGTTCAAGTCAATTAATGAACCAGTAATATTTTTCACTATCCTAGTTGTCAGCCATTTTCAGTTGCCAAGCAACAGCAGCTTGTCGCATTAATTGACAATGTGCAGTCATAGATGTTTGTTTTTATAGTCTTTTTACAACTGCTTCGAATGTGGCTAATCCAGTCAGATCAAGTCTAAACTATCCATTTTATTGTAGTAAAAACAAAACTATTAACGCACACTTAAATTTCCATTGGCAGTTTGCATATTCATGTAGAAAATTCCATCCTTACATGTTACTTTTAGCCACAAGGTACATTTGTGCCAATGAAGGTGCAAAATGTGTTAATGTGAAATTGTGTTTTGAGGTAAATCCTTTAATTCTGCAGCTGAAGTCGTTGTAACCAACCTACGGCGAATTAGACTACGTAGCAACAGCACTGGAACAAAACACTCGTCACCAAGGGAACAAGGGAGTCCTCGGTGCTTTGGGAATCAACTGGAGACACCTGACAGGCAGCACCTCTCTCCAGGACGCAAAGTCCCCAAGTCTGCTTCAGTGTCCACTCTCTCACTCATCATCACGCCAGGTCAGAAACTAAACACTGTTACCATAGCAACAAAAATAGCCATCCTCCTCCCATATTTAAGATTCTCCAGTGTTTCTAGGTCACTTGTCAAAAAAAGCTAATTTTTAACACTGTCACCTCCTTGATTTCCAGATGACGGGAGTGGCAGCCTGCAGGCTCGATCCATTTCCCCTCGCTCGATTTCTTCTAACCCATCATCCCGAGACTCCTCCCCCAACCGAGATCTGTCCCTCAGCATTAGCAGGCTTCGCCCACCCATCATCATCCACAGCTCTGGGAAGAAATATGGCTTCACCCTGCAGACCATTCGTGTTTACATGGGGACCAGTGACATCTACACCATACACCACATGGTCTCGGTGAGCAGCAAGCAGTGTTTTACAGAAACACACTTGGAATTCTCTGAATGGTCTGGTTTTATTCACAAAATTAAATGTTACCTTCTGTTCTAAAGCATCAGCTCAACAACAGCTCAATCAAAAAGTGGTGTATGATCAGTTCATAATACAGTACATTAAATATACTTAACAGCTTGTCTTATGAGTATTAATCCAGTGACATAACATTTGAATAGATGTTTCTTCAGTTAGATCATTTTCAAATCAGCTCCAGACCTTGGCTTACCTCTGTGCAACAAAGCCTTAAAGACTAATAGATAGAAATAAAAAAGGTTGAGTATTCATTCTAATTATTCTGAATCTTTTTGCTCCCTTTTCATGTTCTCTCTCTGTGTCTTTTTCTCAGGGTGTGGAGGAGAGCAGCCCTGCCCATGAGGCTGGCCTACGAGCTGGAGATCTGATCACTCATGTGAATGGAGAGTCTGTGCAGGGTCTCGTGCACACAGAGATGATGGAGCTTCTGTTGAAGGTGCTGGAACAACAAGATGCTTTCAAATATAATTGCAGATGTTTTTTGTGTGTCAACCAGCTTGATCTAATTTTCTTTCTCTAAATGTGCAGAGTGGGAATCAGGTCTCTCTGCAAACCATTGCCCTGGAGGACACATCCATAAAGATTGGGCCAGCACGTAAGAGCAGCTGTAAGGGAAAGATGGCTCGACGCAGCAAGAGAAGCAAGTGGAAGGACAATCAGGACCGGTCAGGAGAAGTCAAGTTTTAATGTCATTTGTTTCAAGTCATCATTTGTAACTGATGAGCATGAAGTTAATGTAATTCAGAACGATTTTTCACGAAGAACAATTTTGTGTTAACCCAGGAGGCGTGGTATGCTGAAGAAGCTGTCTAAACAAAGCACTGTCATGCATAGTAGCCGGAGTTTCTCCTCTGGGCTGCATCACTCTGTGTCCTCCAGTGAGAGTTTGCCGGGGTCTCCCACACACAGCCTTTCTTCTGGACCCACTACACCCTGCCGAAGCCCTGTCCCAGACCACCCCACTGGTATGACCTGACACATAAAAATGTTGGTGGGACTAATTCTGCACATGGTATAGACCACGAAAGGAGTCTAATATAAACACTCCTAGTTTTGACAGACCTACTCACTCAATTATTATGTAATGTACATCTTTGTATGAAATCTTCAATTTTATGGCAATTTCTAGCATTGTATAGCCTTCATTCTTTAAAACAATGGTTGACTGAGTTTCTAAAGAAAGCTGTTTCTTTTTTGCCATTTTTGGCCTAATATTGACCTTAAGACATGCCAGTCTATTGCATACTGTGGAAACTCTAAAACAAACACAAGACAATGTTAAGCTTTATTTAATGAACCAAATAGCTTTCAGCTGTGTTTGATATAATGGCGAATTCCTACCTTGTGGCAGTATTAAGCATAACACGATAGCATGCTCAATGATGAAAATTCATACACTTACTATTTCTACTGGTTTATCATTTTAATCAGTATATCACCCACCCATAGTATTGGAGGAGTTCCCAAGTAAGCTGGCTTTCTAGCAAGTCAGTCCAATTGGCGGCCATCTTTGGAACGTACTCGGGAAGCTATTTTTCTATGTAAACAAGCGGCAAAAAGCAGCTCTAATCTACTTGAATAGGAAATCTACAAAACTGTTGGTCAAGATTACAAACAAAGTGCATATTTCAAATCGGCAGTAAAATCGGACAACACTATCATAAATTGTGCTTTTACCTCCGTTTACGCGCGCGCGCACACACACACGCACAAAAATAGCTAATAGCTAAAGATTATTGACTGGCAGTGTCTGTACCTAAAAGGTTATTGCCACTTTTACCTGTAAGGCGGAACTTCCTTTTTATGTCCATTTGACGTTGGGCGTTCCAATTTCTCCCATTCATTTTAATTGACCTGTCTTTGCTAAATAGTCTCTGACTACAGTCACACATAATAGTTGCACTCTCTATTAAAACCGATTTCTTTTGCTTGTAACAAACTGTAACGTAGCATTGCCATTCTTGCAGATGCCAGCCTCCCCCTGAACACCTCTCCGTGCTCCAGCTCCCCAAGTTCACCGGCAGTCCAGATGCGACCCAGCTCTCTGCACGGCCTCGGGTCCAAACTCGGCAACCAGCGCTACACTAAGGTGGGAAGACGGAAGTCCACCAGCAGCATCCCACCCTCTCCTTTGGCCTGCACTTCCTCACCACAGGCCCTGTCCCCCCAGCGCTCCCCCTCTCCCTTACCCAGCATCTCCAAAACCCTCCACCACTCATTCCACGGCAAGACTCTATCTCCCCCCACCATCATTCGGCACGTGGTCAGACCTAGAAGTGCAGAACCTCCCCGTTCCCCTCTGTTGAAGAGAGTCCAGTCTGCAGAGAAACTCTCGGGGGCTTTATTTGCTGACAAAAAAAACCCACGCAGACACACTCTGGAGGTCCCCCATTGTGAGGTGGACGTTCCAGGGGATTTTGAGGGCGAGGGGCCAGTATATACAGCAGATCACGGCAGGCTTGGTGGGTACCTGTGTGTGCAGAGATTGCGGGACTGGCCTGGTGAGCGGATGGAACAGATTGTCATAATGCGCAAGCTGAATCTTTCAGAGCGCAGAGATTCCTTCAAGAAACAGGAAGCTGTGCAAGAAGTGAGCTTTGACGAGCCAGATGACAGAGCTCCCCAGATCCCTGCTCAGACAGTCACGTCAGCTGGCGCGCGGCCCAAGCAGGAAGAGCGGATGACTGGTGGAATGCAATCAGAGGACGATTCTGTGGCGAGGAGAAATCCGCTGGTTCCTCAGATCGCCGTGCAAGGATCAGAAAGCGAAGAGGCTGATGACTGGAAGCTTTGCTCAGATGATGAGGAGGAGGAGGAGGAGGAAGAAGACACAGAGGAAAAGGAAAGCATCTCGCGTACTCCGTTGTCAGGGTGACCCTCAGGCTGACTGCACTGCCACACACCTCAACAGCTGCGCATGAAACCACTGTAACGAATGCAGATACATCAAAGCAAGAAAAGAAGCATCGGAGTCAAGAGAAAGGCAAACTGAAAAAGAGATAAATGAAGGAGAGCTTCATCAGCACTGGCTTCTCGGAGCATCTGCTGAGATGTTTGGAACTCGGAATTCAAAGAATGGAGTTAATGTATTACAGTATGTTAAAGGAATAGTTCTCCCAAGAAGGAAAATTCTGTCATTATTTACTCAGTCAATGGCGACATTATTTTTATTTTTGGGGAAGGTATTTATTTAATGTGTAAATTGGAGTAAGCTAGTCTTATGCAGGGAGTATTTATGCTTTTTTTTTTTTAATTTATGATGCACATTTGAGAGGTACTGTTGGCCAAAACAAGAAAAAACATGGTGACTACATTTTTCTCACCTTCTGTGTACCTGCTGAGGAGAGAAATTGAATGATTAGATTTTTCTATGAAAATGTATGAAAACTTCAAGCTTTGAAACCATTTTATCCTCCAAGAGTTCAAGCTCTTAATTTTTTACACCAACTTAATGTCGGATTTAAATGTCGGCTACTAGTTCAAATGCTGCTTGAATGAAATTGTCATGTGGCCCTTTTTATGTATATTTACATAAGAGATGCCAGAGCATGTCGTTTTAAATCATCTATGCCTATGAATAACGGACTAAGTGTGTCTACCGTTAGGTTTAAAACTGTGGGAACCCCACAGATCACTTGAAATAGTCATTTGTAGTGCATGTTGGTCAGTCTGAAAAAGTTTTTTTTTTTGGTCTACATGAATTTGATGCTTCAACACAAATATTCTTAGTTTTACTCTGTTTAAATTAATTGTATTTATTTTTTATTTTAGATTATTATATAAAAAATAAAGTCCTTCCCGAATGCTCCGTTCTTAGCGATAAGTCTGACATTGCTATGAATTTAGCAGTCCCTTTTCATACTAGATTTATTACTTTTGTTTTGTTTTTTTACTAGTATCCAAAGTTTTCATCTCGTTCAACATGAATAGGTAACACAAATTTCACAGCTAAAACTTTTCACAGATCCCAAAGGTGGTGTTTTTTTTGTCTTTCCAAATAGTCTGTTGTTTTAATCTGTCAATTTAAAACCTTATAAAATGAATCAAATATTCACGCGTGCTCAGACACAACTAAATTATAACAATTGTTTGTATGTCATTAGCAGCATACATTATACTATTGTAATCTCAGAATTCACTACGTCACTAACCACAAAGTTTTCCATGGACTGTTGGCCAATAGCAAGTTCTTGCAATCATTTGTACCTGGAATAATGTTTACATTTTTTATAAATGTGTATTTCTACTATGTGAAAGGGATCTATATGGACTGTATTTAACATATGTTGACTAATGTAATGGCAAATCTGTGCTGCACTGGAGTCAGGAGGTTTTAGGTAGAAACTGTTGTGTTAAAGTTTGGACTGATGATATCATTGTTAATGGACTGATCCCACTAACACTGCACACATCAGACTGGATGTTTTCATGTGTTTTTATGCATGACCTTCCTCCAAAACACAATGGTTATTAATTATAGGGATGGAGGTTTTTTTTTTTTTTTTTTTTTTTACTTTATTACTATTGTTTTTGTTTATTTTGGCCTTTTGTGCAAGTGTTCCAGAAACTATAGGACAGTGTTTTATTGCATATTGTTAGAAATTGCATGAAAACGTGCAACAGTTATTTGGATGTTGATTTGTTTGAACTTGTTTGATACTGTTTATTTATATTGGAACTTCAGAGGAGCAACACATTTACAAGTTAAAGGAAACATTTTTCTGTTTTATTTGTTTTTAACTGCAACCACTTTGTGACTGCGATATTTTATGCATCAGGCTACTGTATCCGGTGCTATTGAAATTGTTAGCATTCCATGTGTGACAGAAATTGGTGTAAATTTCAATAGGCTGTATTTTTTATTTTATTTTTTGTTGTATTTTTTGCTTTTTTTTATGTCAGCCGACCTATTGCATGCTGCATGTTCAGTTAATACACAGTAAGCGTTGGCATGGCAACCTGAATGCAATATGTTTAATGGTCAATTATAACCAAGACTTTACAGTACAGTAAGACAGTAATGCTATTAAAAGCTAAATGTCATGCAGACCCTGTTGTGACATCTTATCCCTCTGTAATTACAGACTTTAAATTTTGTGGATGACGTGTTTGCTGTCTCCAAACATGTTGTGTGGAGCCCAAAGCCACTTTTAAACCTGTTTAGAAAAGACAGGGTGACTGCATTTCTGTTACATTCTCACTAGAGCTTTACAAGACAGAACATGTATCATCTTTATATCCTGTTGTGCTGATGTTTTTCTTCCATTTTTCCAGAATTGTCAGAGTTCTTGAATCATGGTTTGTGTTTGTAAAAAAAACCACAAAAAAAAACCTTTATAAATATTTTTTAATGTTATTGCTGTTTGTCTCATGATGTTTTGTAATAAAGCATTCTGACTGTGAGGGAAGATCACTGATAATTACTCGTACAGGATGGGTTTGTTTTTGAAAGTCAGTTTCTGTGTTTGCTCATTTTCTATCTTGGCTACAAAAAAAATCCAAGTGAATTGCATATTTCGCACTGTATAAGAAGCACAAGAAAATCATGAAGTGGCAAAAATGTAAAATATAAAACCATTGTTGATGAATATTGCAATTAATACATTTACCTTTGCCGTGGGATTAGAACTCTTTCACAGCAGTGCTATATTTGATTTTTGACGGGAATGAAAATGAGGCTGCAAGGGATTGCCTTCTCTTCAATAATATGCACTGTATAAAGCAATCAAAAATCGCCTAGATTGAGAAGGGTCTGTCTGTGTCCTGCGAAAACATGCGAAATGCTGAAGTCTTGCAACAGTATGATGGCACATTCATATGCTGTTTCAGTGGTGTTTTCTCCTTGGAGGCAAGGGAGGCAGTGCCTCTTCAAAAAATATGGGTGAGAAAAATAATCAACTGCACATAAAACAAATGTAATATCACAAATTGTGAGCTCAAATCGGGTGTATAACAGACATATTTTCAAAGAAACTAACAACAGTAACACCAGCTGCTAAAATTTAAGTAGAAGGCTACGCCTCCCTTGAGGAGAAAGATATAGCTGCAGGTGGAGGTCCAAACCGCCAGCGAAGATATAGGGAGCCCCTAACAGTGTTGAATTGATGACCCCTTTTAGAGTTGGCGCAACCCTCTTTTGGAGTAACCCAGCCCTCTTTTAGAGATCTCCGGCTTATGGCACATTGTGATCTCATTGACAACCTAAAGTGTGGTGTGAATGTGAGCCGAGAACCACAAAGTACACAGTGACTGGACTGCCAGAATCTTGTGTTCAATATGCTGTTAGTCAATCAATGCAATGGAGTTCGCCTTTCATGCTCTTGCACTCGCAACATTTTTCTGAAGATAGCTATGTATGGGATGAGTTGATGGAAGTGGAGAGGTATTTACAGTAGAGTAAGCAACTAACCGGCTCGGACAACTCCACTTTTGGTCATGTCCAAATCAAAATTAACTTTAAATGACTTGTCGGTGTAAGCCATACATGAACAAATTATAGGTCTATGTTTTTTACATACACTGATCAGCCACAACTTTAAAACCATTTGTCAAATGTCTTGTATATCCCCCTTGTGCCGCCAAAACAGCTCTGATCCATCAAGGCATGGACTCCACAAGCAATTTATGCTACAGTAGCTCTTCTGTGGGATCGGACCAGACAGGCTAGCCTTCGCTTCCCACATGCACCAGTGAGCCTTGGGCACCCGTGATCCTGTCTCCGGTTCATCTTTTGTCCATCCTTGGACCACTTTTGGTAGGTACTAACCACTGCATACCAGGAACACTCAACAAGACCTGCCATTTTGGAGACGCTCTGACAAGGGCCAAGTTGTGATGGCTAGATGTCTGGGTCAAAATTGCTCAGATACTTCCGCTTGCCCATTTTTCCTATTTCCAACACTAGAAATTCAAAAACTGAATGTTCAGTTACTGAATAAAATAACCCACCCCTTGACAGGTGCCATTGTAACAAGATAATAAGTGTTATTCGCTTCACCTGTCAGTGGTTTTAATGTTGTGGCTATATTGTGATCTATCATATATCAACTGTCAAATGTAACTGAAATATGAATTTATATTGGACAAGAAAAAAAAAACTCTGCCTTCTCATTTAAAAAGTCCACCACATGCCACTGCTGTGTTTGTTGTGTTTATTTGAGTACCACGGTAACCCTACACCTATCTCTAAACCTAACCACAAACTTAAAAAAAAGAAAAGTTTGTAAAATTATCAAATATACCACAACTTGCCCCC
Source organism: Moxostoma hubbsi (assembly GCA_032164185.1). NCBI lineage: Eukaryota > Metazoa > Chordata > Actinopteri > Cypriniformes > Catostomidae > Moxostoma > Moxostoma hubbsi. The sequence goes on from JAVLUX010000186.1 coordinate 7,775,050, forward strand.
GTGAAGTGCTTTGATGTATTTCCTACTTAAACAGAAAGGGGTGGTGGGGCATGTCGATCGACTCATCCCATTTTTAGAAATAGTCACCCACACACCCATTTCCACCACACTGCTAATGTCAGAGCCACATACAGGTGAAACTTGAGAACAATCTCAATACTGGTTAGCTTTTCCAATGACTTATAGAACCAAACGATTATCTGACAGCATGGAGACGAAATTCATTGAGATGGTTCATTATCTGGAGTCATTGGAGAGAGAATTAGCTGCTAATCTGCTAGCGAACAGGGTGGATTTTGAGCACATCTGGGAGAAGCTGGAAGGTTTGGAGAACTGTAACCGGCGGAATAATGTCCAAATTATTGGAATTTCTGAAGGAGCAGAGGATCAGAATATGGTGGAATTCCTGGACGGGCTCTTTCCGAGTCTGCTCAACATAACAGGCCATACGCTGGAAATCAAGCAAGCTCACAGAGTTCCAGCTCGGCGATCCGCTTAGGGCCCTGATCAATTCTGGCCATATTTCTGAGATCATCCAATAAAGATGTTACGCAAGGTGAGTAAAGGAAGGCTTTCTTGGAGGAACCACAGCATTTTCTTGTTCCCAGACTTTGCAAATTCAACAAGAGAGAAACGTGATTGATTCAAGGAATGCAAGAAACTCTTATATCAGTGGAAGATTACTTTAGCACTGATCCTGGCCAAATTGAGAATAGATGCTAAGGATGGCCATAAAATATTCACATGCCCACATCAAGCATTGTCGTTCATAAAGTCAGTGGAATTAGTTATTTTGTGGTTCTCGCGTTGCAGCCAAGTGAGCCTGACTCACAGAACTTTCACTTGACCGTCTGAGGAACTGAGCACCTTTTATTTTTATTTTTGTACTAGTGCTGTCCAGCAGCTGGAGTTTGTTTTGTGGAATAATAATTCTTAGGGATAGTGTTGTGGGTGAATCTGCACATTCTTTGTGCTTATGCCTCCTATAGGTTGGAGTTTGTTTTGTGGAGTATTTCTTGCAGGATATTGGAGTGACTGGGTCATTTCTTGCACTTGTGTTGCAGCCGAGTGGGCTGGCTCACTGAACATTTGTTTGACTGCATAAGTAAACTGAACATCTTTTTTTTTTTGTGCTGGTTCCACTTGCGGCTGGAGCTTATTTTGTAAAGGAACAAACATTTTGGACCATTATGTGGATGAATTTACACGTTCTGTGTGTTTATTCCGCCTATTGGCTAGAGTCTGTTTTATAGATTATCTTCTGTTGTGTAATTCACAATTGAAGATACAACTCACAAAATGTGTATAGAAACAACAGACTTGAGCAATCTGATGGCAAAGTTGTCGTGGGTGCTCTCATAGGCGTACATGGATTGTTTGAGTTTAGAGTGATGGTTTCCAGTTGGCGCTGTCATGTGTGGGGTTAATTTTAACTTTGTTTGGTTTGGGGTTTTATTGTTGCACTAATGTTGGAATTGGTCTTTATAATTTTATTTTTGACACACAATCAATTTTTTCTAATATGTCAAAATGTCAAATGTTAATATGAGTGGATTGTCTCTCTCCACGTGAAATTTTATGGGTTGGGGCACCCCATAATAAGAAGGAAGGTTATTTCTTTTGTTAAATGTAAGAAATATGATATAGTGTTTCTTCAAGAAACGCATCTTTCCCTGCAGGAAGTTGAAAAATTGGGAAGATATGGGGTAGACATGTTTTCTTTAGTTCTGGCTCAAGTAAGAGCAGGGGAGTCATTACACTGATAAGTAAGCATCTACAATTCAAATGAATTGAAACAAATATTAAAGGCGGAAATAAATTAGACCAGCTGGTCCTCGTATCCTTTGCGAGCATGGCTTGGGAGGCACTAAAGGCGGTTCTTTGAGGTCAGATCATATAGTATGCCCCATTCACTGAAAATCCAAAGCACGAGAACTCTTGGAGTTGGAAGGGAATATTAAAAGTACCAAGGCAGAGCGTCTGATGGCCTCAGAGAATTGACCCGATTGAAATATAGATATAATACTATTTTGTCACGGAAGGTGGAGTTTTGACTATTCAGGGCAAATCAGTCATACTTGTGGACAAAACAGTGAAGCTTTTGACTAGATATATAAAGCAGAGAGTGTCTTTTTGTACCATTCCTTCAGTGAAATCTGCTGGTGGTAAAATATTTACCTTGGCCATTGATATTAATAAGCAAGGCTCCGGGGCCAGATGGCTTTCTTAGATCTTATGCTAAAGAATTGGCTCCACTTTTGTAAGAAGATTATATGGAATCATTAAAGAATAGAAAGCTTCCTCCAACCATGACACAAGCCCGGATCAGCCTGATTCTTAAAAAGGACAAAGATCCAAGCGAATATAAGCGTTACCTTCCAATTTCTCTGATCTAGCTAGTTATGAAAATATTGTTCGAAATTCTGGCTAACCGATTAAGTAAAGTTCTGACTAGGGTTTATTCAGGGCCATAGCTCTTCTGATAACATTAGGAGTTGCATCAATATCATGTGGTCAGTGGTGAATGATCAGACTCCGGTCACTGCTATATCACTTGAGGCAGAAAAAGCATTTAATGGGGTATTGTGACAGGGCGGAGCCCCTTATCAGGCTAATCAAGCCTCCGAGAGGTATTAAGGCTGACTGCGGATGGTGGTGCAAGAGAGAGAGAGAGCATTTACGGGCAGCTGGCCGTCATATGTGTGTGTTTATGTCTTTTGGTTTAAGTTCTTCATTAAACATCATTTATATTGTCAAGCCGGTTCTTGCCTCCTCCTTTCCATTAATCTCTTTACACTGGTGCCGAAATCAGTGAAAGAGGAGGGATACGGCGTAGTGAAGTTCTTGCTGATACCATCCACCCCAACGGCGCAGCCGCAGCCATCTACCGGGGAACAGAGGAGCCCGACCGCCTGGTGGTGGAGGAACAGCCACCAACCGCGAGGGGAGAAGGGGCTCCTAGCAGACTGCTTGAGTGGTCAGGGCCACTGCCAGGGGGGGAGACACCTACCAGCCACTAAACGCAGCAGGGTTAAGAGACCGTGAGCGGGAGAACCGCTGCCAGGGGTGGGGGAGAGCCCTTCTGTTCCCCTAGAATGTGGTGGGGCGTTCCGTCCACCAGGGGCCGGGGATGCGTGGCTGTCATGCATTAGAGGTTGGAGGAGTGGCCGAGGACCAAGCTATGGCATATCGGAGAACCAAGTAAGTGTTTTTTTCTCTCTCTCTCGCTCTCTCTCTCTCTCCTCTCTCTCTCCCACTGCCGCTCTGCATTGGCCTTTTCCCCTCTCTTTTAAATTTTACAGTGTTTTTCTGTTGGGGGTACTACACTGTTACAGGAAGTACCCCCTATTTTAATCATTAATTTTTCCCTCCCCTGTCCCCTCCCAGATTCAGGAAGGCAGGGATGGCCTACCGGCAGATGGGGCGTAAGGCAGGCCCTCCCCCATGGAAAGGGGGGGGGTGGGGTGTACATCATGCAAGCGTACTGCCCAGCGATGACTTTTCAGCCAGGCATCTTCCAGTGCCCCAAACAGGACATTAAGTATTTGGCCATTTCATTCCAAGCAAATTTGTGTGATTTAGTGAGTTAATTTTTACCCCTTAATAATAAGGTTTTCTAGTGATGTGGGCAGATGGGCTTCATTATATTTATCTATGATTTGTATTCCAAAATTCACCTGCTACAATCTCTCCCTGTAGATGTCCCCACTCTTTTATCAAGCAATTTGATAGCATACCGAAGTTCTTCATTTGGAATGTAAGTGTCCCAGATTACATTTCAATAAGTTACAAAGGCCGATTGTCAAAGATGGGCTAGGCCTACCCAAGATTTTGTTTTATTATTATGCATTCGATCTCAGACATTTGGCTCATTGGTCGCTTCCACCTGAGAGAGCCCCTCTGTAATGTTTAATGCGTTGGTCCCCAAGTTTGTCATTGGTTTAAGTTTATTAGTCTTGTTATCTTGTTTATAGTTCTGTCTGTTCATTGGTTGTCTTCTTATCCATGTCTGTGTATTTAAGCCCACATGTTTTCCATTGTCCCTTGTCAAGTATTGAATGTGTATGTTGGTAACTTTGTCATGTCTATTCATGCCAAATCTATGACATGTTTATGTTAAGTCAAGGTCATGTTTATGTTTGTTTCATTCACATTTGTAGTTAGGGTTTTCACGTTAGTAAAAAACAAAAAAAAATATTCAATGTTGTGTTTGTTTGTCTTATGAATGGAATCAATAAAAATAGTTAATAACAACTTACTGGTGTTCTATACCCCTTAAGCTGGACACAAAATCTCTAGCAATATCTCTCACATCCAGGTCCTGCATTAGCAATTCACAAGTGATCACCCCTATGCTCTATTCACCTCAAAGAAAAAAATAGGCCCAATTTCTTATTTCATGTTGACTTTAAAGCCTTTGAATCTGTGTTACTGTTTAACCTGCATTGTCAGTGTTTGTTTTTGTATTGATTAAACCATGTACTTTGCCACTGCCCTTTTTTGGCAATTTTTAAAGTTCTAAGTTCCACAGCAGGAACACTGATATCTTCATTTTTGACCCACTAGCAATACTGGGAAAGAGAAGAGATACAAAGCCTTTTAAGCATGGGAAATGCTTAAACAACGATAGATAGTATTTACAGGGTTGCCCTGAACAATCAGATCATCCCTGACATCACCCCAGATGAAACCGTGGCACTGCTCTCAACCTGCAGTATGCTGCTGCCCAGCAGCGCCTAACTACAGACCAACTTGCGGCTTTGAACAACAACCTGACCTCTATTTTTGGACAGAGCACAAATGTGTCTTATGGAGGTGTGGGAGTTGTGGCACTCGCTTTGTATCTCCTCTTTGAAGTTCTTGTGTCCAGAATTGTTGGTCAGACAGGAGGTGTGACCACAGACCCATTTAAGAGAATATTTGGATCAGACAACTCTTCCGAAATTGCCAGCATTGTGAATGAATACCTAAAACTTGTGTTGAAGAGGGCAAATGAAAAAGAGGAAATGGAAGAAATAACTGAGCTTTATGACCAGAAGCAAAAATATGCTCTAATCAAGCTCTATGCGAGCATAACTGTGGATCATTAGCTAAACACTTTCAGTATTAAGCAGTGGATCAACGGAGCAGCAGTCCATCTGCACATGAGGATACATGGGATTCGTTTGGCATCCGTCCCTAAGGGCACAGCTGAACCTCTGCATCTCTCCTATAGAACAGGTCTGGCAAGGTTAATACAGCTCTACACAGCTTACTTGAGGCACTATGTAAAGGAGCGGTCCAACACCCAAGCACCTCCGGTAAAGGTGGGATTCATAATCATTGAACCTGGCAAGAAGCTTAGACACCGTGTGGTCCATAACCCCTGCCAATCACAGGCTATTGCCACTGCAGTGGTGGCTCAAATTTTATCTGCACAAAATATTGGAATGATAGAAAGGTTTTTTGATGAAAGTGGTCAAACCTTAGACCGGTTGCTTCACCAGCGAGACACTTTTGAACTACACAGATAACAGAAAATAAAATCTTAAACTGGATATTGACTTTCTTCTGAGGTGACTGAAACTAATATCTCATTTACACACATTTTCCCTATACTGTAACTATCTGGTCTAAATTGTTTGTTGTCTTTAGTTTGATTGTTCAGTGTACCATGATAACTACACTAAGTGCTGAATGTTTTATAATTTTTTTTTTAATGAAAAAGCCTGCATGATATAAATAAGATGATGCCAGTATCTTTTTCTGTGAAATGAAAGGAGCATCACATATTCACATTTGCCTTACAAGTAAATGGCCATCATAAATGCAAGAAATATTGCACATTTAAGGTTATTAGTCATTTAAATTATGATATGGCCCACTTTCGATTATTTTAACACATTTAACAGACAACCACACATATTAAAGAGAAAAGTCGTGAGGTATCCTTGCCTTACTTCTTGACTAGTGTTGTACTGAAATCTGACTGCCCACCAGATTCTGACTCCCCACTACCTTTTTAGTCCTTATTCCTAAGCCACAACCCTCCACCCACCCCTACCCTAATTGGTCCCTACCCCTAAAGCACATTCCTACACCTACCCCTAAAAAAAGAATACTGGACAGTCAAAATTAGATTCTACAGACTAAAATCACATACTGTACTTTTAGGCTGTTTGTTTAGAGCACTTGTCTTTAAACAAGTATAGTATATGGCAAAATTTCTATTGACAGTGCTGTCCTTGACAGATGTTAGAATTATTCCTGGTGTAGAGCCGAATTTTGACTCCCTTGGAACATTATGTTTAGCAGTAGGTTTAGGATTGATGCCCAATCAGGTAGCAGGGAGTCAGAATCTAGCAGGCATTCAGATTTCAGCATAATACAGCCATTTTGCTAACTTCCACCATTCTGCCAACTGCAACTCCATGTGCTGCAATGACATGTCAGCGACAACCCAGATAGCACATGTACATCTCCGAGATGTCTGGAAAGGATTGCATTCTAATTAACATATAACAACCATGTTAAAAAGAGCTAATTGACATACATTCTAAATCATAAAAGTCTCAAAGACCTCTGCAGAAGGTTCTTTTAACATACGAAAGAAAAAATTCTTGACACAGATGAGTGAACAATACATCTTCCAAATATAAACACACATTAAATAGACTTATTGGCTATCTACATGTGCTAATCAGGAAATGGTTCAGGGTTGTTAGCATGGTCCTGTTAGCACCTGCTGGTACATCTACAACATCTGGCTGCAAAAAAGCCTTCGTGGACCATTTTCACAAACACACCATGTTTGATTATTGACAGGGATGAAAATCAAGCTGTAAGGGATAGACCGTCTCTTCAGTAGGTTTTACTTTTGTTTAAACTGTTTTTGATCATTCCATGGACAAAACATTGAACAAAACTTCTTTCAAAAATTTCAGTTGACAACAAACTCCAGAGGGCAGTTAGATTAGATGTGATCTAGGCCTCATAAAGCAAATGCCATTGTAGAGACAGTCTGTCCCTTGCAACCTTGTTTTCATTCCTATAAAAAAAAATATACCTCTGCTATGAATAATTTCTATGGATAACCATTCAAAAGTAGCCGTGTATTCTGACAGAATAATTTTTAATTTCAAAAAACAAATGGGTAGCTCAGTGGTAAAGATGCTGACTACCACACCTGGAGTCAAAAGTTCAAATCCAGGGCATGCTGAGTGACTCCAGCCAGGCTTCCTAAGCAGCCAATTGGCCCAGTTGCTAGGATGGGTAGAGTCACGTTGGGTTAACCTCCTTGTGGTCGCTAAAATATGTGGTTCTCGGTGTGGTGTGTGGCGAGTTGTGCATGGATGATGCAGAGAATAGTGTGAAGCCTCCACACGCACTAGGTCTCTGTGGTAATATGCTCAACAAGCCACATGATAAGATGGGCGAACAGATTCAACTGAGATTTGTCCTCTGACCACCTGGATTGAGGCAAGTCCCTATGCCACAATGAGGACTTAGAGTACAATGGGAATTGGGCATGCTGAAATGGGGGAGAAAAATCCACAAAAAAACAGTACCTGTTTTTTTCTTTTTTTTTTCTTTTTTTGGAAGGCTCTTGAAAGCGTGAAATAGATTTTTGTTTTTCCCTGTCTGCTGCCTTTCACATTACAGCTCAGGATAGTCGTTAGTAAAGTGCTAAGGACTGTGTGCTGTGGTGCCATCAGCCAAACAACATTGACTACATATGAAATATGCTGGCATATTTTTATATAAAATTTCATCATGCAACTATCACACATAATTGATAGATAGATAGATAGATAGATAGATAGATAGATAGATAGATAGATAGATAGATAGATAGATAGATAGATAGATAGATAGATAGATAGATAGATTGATTGATTTTGGGTTTTATTGCTAAATGTTTGACAAAATATAAATACATACATTTTGCACTAAATAAAAAACAAACATGTATAAATTCTTGTTTTCAATATTCAGTGTTTTCAGATTAATTAAGGTTCCTTTCCTGATTTATGACATAAGATTATAATTTCCAAATTGCTGTGTGTTAAAATGACAACTAGCAATTGATATGTACGCAGTTATATGCTGAAAATAAAGAAAATTGATACAATATTCAAACTTGAAATTCATAAAAAAAAAATTTGGCAAAACAGGCACAGTTATTCAGGCAATGTTGGGCAATTCTCAGGCCTGGCTGATATATCCGTCTATCACTAGACGGAAATAAATAATCTGTGCAAGTTCTGATACATGATTATTGCAAGATTAGCTGATTGGAGCTCCAGTTGTAACGAGTTTGTAGTATGCTCCCTTCAGGTTCATGAGATAGTCATGACTACCCTTCTCTATGACATAGCCCCGTGACATCACGGCTATGATGTCAGAGTTCTGGATGGTGGAAAGACGGTGAGCAATGACAATACAAGTTCTGCCTTCTCTCGCTTTATCCAAAGCCTCCTGTACAGTCTGGAACACACAAACATAGACTGAGTTCTCAAACAACTTAATGAAAATCCCTTAAACACTTTTTATTGCTTTCCTGCTCACCTTTTCGCTTTCTGTGTCCAGCGCTGAGGTGGCCTCATCCAGCAAAAGTATTTTGGGGTCTCGTACGATTGCCCTAGCAATGGCAATGCGTTGCTTTTGACCCCGAGAAAGCTGTGAACCTTGGGAACCAACATTAGTCTCGTATTTCTGCATGATGCAAGGAAAAAAAATCCCAATTTATATATGTCAACAAGAAAATAGGCCAATGCTTTAGGAATTGGAAAATCATAGGAAAATGATCTAGTGATGTGATTAGGCATTTATGCTACATTCACGTCTGAATTGACTAACTTTCCAACAAATAAAAACAGTCACATTTTTTTCAGATTATGTGATAATTCGACTTCTCTGACATGACTATTGAGATGTCATGTAAAAATAACAAAAATTGCAGCAGCTTCAACAGTTAAAGGTGATTGATTATATGGCAATCTATTTATATATAAAAATACATTTTATTAGGGCCAATGTGCACATTTTGTTCTTTAAGATTTTGTAAAAGAACATTCAGTAGTGGTGAATTAGTGTATCCATTTTATGAATCATTCAATTACTTCTTTAAATTCATTTTTAAATGTTATTTTCATGGTGCAACCCGAATGATCTTTTGTCACCCCAGTACAGATAGCCAGACGTCTTAAAGACTTTTTCAACCAAACACTACAAGTTTATGTTTGAATTAAATCTAGTTTAAAGGGATAAAAAATTATTTTTTTTGTCAATGTTCATTTGATATTGATCCAAAATGAACGAAAGCACTCGGGAAGCCTATTGTTGCTTAGTATGAGGACGTAAACAGCTCGAGTTGTCATCTCATAAATACGGTAATTCCGACACAACGTGAATGCAGCATTAATCCTAAATTCTGATCATTTAAAAAATCCCCAATTGAAACCTCAGGAAGTGACATGACAAAGTCATGCAGTTGGGCTTTCTTGGCTGCAGAGATGACATCATCCATACTGAGATCTCGATGATTGTCTCCGTAGCGGATGTTCTCTGCAATACTGCAGTCAAACAGAATTGGCTCCTGAGAGACGATCCCAATTTTAGAGCGCAGGAAAGCGACATTGACCCGAGCAGATTCATGGCCATCAATGAGCTAATCAATAAAGTATTACATAGTCAGATTCTAGAAAATGAATTCAATGTTTACAAAAGAGTTTTAAAAAATGTATTGCAGAAACTCAACCCAAAATATTTTAAAATGTATCACTGTCACAGGCAGTGCTGTGAATTTTCTTACCACACGTCCATTGTCAGGATCGTAGAATCTCTCCAGTAGTTGTACACTAGTGCTCTTGCCACAGCCACTGCTGCCCACAAAGGCTAAAGTCTGACCCGACCTAACGCTCACATTCAGCCCATTCAGAACCTGAATATCTGGCCGGGAGGGGTATGTGAATTTGCAGTCTATAAACTCAATATCCCCTTTAAAATTATCCTAGACAAGAGAATGCAAGAGAGAAAGAGTGATTGAGAGACTGACTTTTTATTGACACAAAACTCTTTATCTCTTAAATTTCTTTATTTAAGAACCCACTCAAAATATGATTGATTATTTTCAGTTTAGATAACAGGTAAGGGTATAAATATAAACTGATTAGTGGTATTATAGCATTGAGAGCTCCATTCTATATTAATACTTGAATTACCCATTTGTATCCTTCGTTGCTGTAGACACTTATTTTCGGAATGTGATCGAGTAGCTGGAAGAATCGTGCAGCAGAGATCTTGGCTTTGGCATAGTCTGGTGTATAGGAGGAGGCTCGACCCAAAGCAGTGCCACTGGTTACAATTGCTGAAATCACCCTATGGTGACAGAAAAAAATCTAATATCCCACCATCATCTAATCAAAGCATTTGTCGGAAGGAGGCAAGCGGTTGTTTGAACATGCTTCTTTAAACAATAATGGTTCACTCTATTGACTCCAACTACACCATGTAAATGAACAATGAACATGTCATTGCCGTCTCACCTGAAAACCATACTAAAGTGTAGCCCCTCTTGACGGACCAGGTATCCACCGAATCGGTAGGAGGCAGAGTTTGCCATGAAGACCACACACTGGGCAAACCCATAGCAGGCACCGTAAACATTAGCCTTCTTTAACGCTGCACGGAACGGGGCCTCCAGCTGTATCTCGTACATTTCCACAAAATTACGTTCTTTCCCCAGGCCAGCAATGGTACGTATGTTATTCAGAGCCTCCCCAGATATCTAAGCACAGAAACAGACAGAGAGGCATTTCAAGTGCCCTTGCATTGTATACAGCTGCTGATGCCCTATACCCTGCTAAAAAAGACCAACTTAGACCAGCATGAGATTCCATATTGGTTAATACTGAGTAGTGCTGTTTTTTTCACAGCCATAGGTGGTGGACCAGAATAACCATTATGCTTGCCAGCTTGTAGCTGGTTGACAAGCTTGGTGAAAAGCTTGGTAAAGTTGGTTGACTAAGGAAGTCTTGTTGGTTTTGAAGCCTGGTGGGGTTATCAGCATCACATACTGGAGACAAGCGTAAAAACAAAGTATGGTGGTGACTTGATTTTAGTCAATCTCTAGTATAAGCTCACCTGTCCTGCTACCTCCATGGCCTCTTTGTCCTGCTTGGCGAATCCAGTTAGCATCTTGGCCTGAAATCCCCCAGAGAGTGCCAGGAAGGGCAAGAAACACAAGATGACCATAGTGAGCTTCCAGCTGAAGTAGAAGGAGATGATAATAGCCACACCGATGTTGGTCAGAGAATTTACGATCATGCCAATCTGAGAACCTGTGGCCTAGGATGATAGAGCAGTCACACAATTAGTCCTATTTTTGATATTTGTTTGAAATATGGAAGATTCCCTTGGAAGATTATCTGGCTGGTAGTTAAAAAGATCAGTTAAAGGACAGGTTTTCTTACTCCCTGCACTTGTGAGGCATCAGTAGCCAGTCTTGTGGTCAAAGCACCTGGGCTGTTTTTATGGTCATCAAACCAGCCAATCTCTTGCCCCAACATTGCATGAAAACCCAGACGCCTCAATCTTCGAGTCAGCAGCTCCCCAGATTTAGAGAATGCATAGCCCTGAGAGAAAGAAAGAAAGAAAGAAAGAAAGAAAGAAAGAAAGAAAGAAAGAAAAAGAGAGAGGGAAAAAACCTTACAATTCACAAATTCATAGAATCAGAGTCCATCCTTTCCATAAAAGAATGTACAGGTTGCCAGATAGTATGAAATTTAATTGCACTCTTATCTTCTGTAGGGTAATGAATTTGTTCCAATGCCAAGCTATGCATGAGATCATTGATCCAGTTTTTAAAAATAACAATGCTTTCAAGCAATGCTATAATGGGATAAGGATACTTCTAAAACCTCTTAGAAAAAAAAAAGGATTGCCAGAAATGATAATTTTGAGCATGACCAGAACATATGTGAGAGAGTACCTAGTTCTGTTCTACATTGGTCACATTGTCAACATCTGATTTAATTTTAGCCTGCTTTACTTTTGGACTAGTGTGGACAATGAACAATTTTGAACTGGATCACTTAATGTCGCAGACATACCGAAGATGAGTTTATTCTATCCAGGATGTCCTGATAGTTGAATGTTAAGTTCCTCCCACTGTTGTCTTTCTGAGGTCAAAGGTTTCAAATTATCTGTGCTAACTAGAGAGTATACTGTTCCAATAATCTCCTTAAAACATGGCTGAATTTTTTGTTGATTATCTAAAAGAGAATCAGGTGGTAATGATGGAAAGCAGGCAAAATATAATGAACAAAAACTCTGAAGTTGAACAAAACTAAAAAATGTGAATGAGGAATACTAAAATTAGTTGTTAGGTATTCGAAAGACGCAAAGTTACCATCCACATAGAGTTCTTTAAAAGTACTAAACCCGTTTTTCAGCTCAAACTTTAAAAGCACCATCTGCGATAGAAGGCATAAACATACTGTTTCCAACTATAGGGGCATTTTTGATAGATCATTGATGGAGAAAGCTCGTCTAAACTGTATCCAAATTTTTCTCACTCTGAATTTACAGAATACGATAAAAATAGATTCAGAGAAAGGAATTTGAGCAAACTAACTCTAATTTAAAGAGGTGTTGCAACAGGATGCACTTTCAAGTTTTAACCACTTAGGGTTATTTTCATCATTGGAGCAGTGCACCCACAGAACACATTTCTAAATGCAACACATATGTACACTGGATTGTCAGAGTTGCCAAAGGGTCACTACAGCGGATATTAGCTTAAACTGTCTTCTTTATGGGCAGTTTCCATTGCAGGTAAACTATTATCATTACGGCTCAACAGTTTAAAAAGTATCTTTGTGAGCCAGTTAGATCAAGCTAGCGTTACCTGAATAATAACACTTCTGGTTTATAGCAGAGATATTTGAAGGTAACACTTGAGTTCTTGAAGTTCCCTGTCAAGTGCCTTGATGAGCATAACTATCATTGGCCTGTTGATGTATTTCCTACTAGAACATGTTGGGGTGGGACTTGTTGAACAGCTCGTGCCTTAGCCAGAAGGCTTTAGTTTACATGGCAGGGCTCTGCAAAGTCCCACACATGCACACAAACAGTACCCCTGCTGCTTCTCATGCCAGAGCAGGTGTTCAGCCAGGGAAACTGAGAAGTAGTCTCAATACAAAGTCTGGTTGCTTTTCCACTGGTCTTTGCTTACAAAAAGGCTGGAGTCATTGTGTAAGTAAATGCAGATGAAAGAACACTTACTCGTGCTGTATATCCCAAGAAACCTCAGAAAAATGGCTGCATTAAAAATATAAACTCCGGCAACTTTCTTGTATCCAACTGCATTGACAGGTTGTATACATAAGTGATAATCATATGCCCTATTCCCATCAAAGACAATGACACTCCACTGCAAGAGCTTCAGAGGACTGAAAGGTAATAATGGTCATTCACAACTTGCTTTTTAAGTGACTCTTATTGGAAATCATGTTTGGAACAGCCCTAGAACATGGATTGTGCTGCCTTTGAAGTGCCCTGCAAAGATCATCCACGCAGGTGAGAACACAGCCATGTAGAGGAAGGGTGCGTTCTCGTTTTAGAAAGCCTTTGATTGGAAAGCATTAATGCAGTATGTTGTGAGTCATACATTTTTCTGGATCCGTTTAGCCAGAAGAGAGAGACTGCAGATTTTAAATGCTTTTATATCTTCTGAAAATGAATTTTGACAACATTTAGAAGTACACTGGCATATAGATTACATTAAAGCTAATAGATATGGACTAAAGTAAAGTAAAACTTTAACAGGACTGTACGCTTGCAGTTTGCTGCCCAAAGATTTTGCCTACTTGCAAAAAGTATGTTTCTGGCTTATCTGTAATGGTTTCAATTATTTCTGATAAAAATGCTTAATATGAAGATGGTTAAAAGACACACCTGTAACACTTGAGTGAAGAAAGAAATCAAACCAACAAGTACAAAGAACAGACAGATTCCATTAATTTCCCTCCTCTGCTCAACAGGATCAGGCATCGAGAACGTCTGCAGGTAAAATTAGATATAAAGTTGAAAGTGACGCTTACAGAAAGAACACATGTCAACTAAACTGAGAGGACCAGAATTAATGCTCACCGCCAGGATTTGACTAAAGAGGAGAGAGTAGACAGGGTTCACCCCTCCATTCACAGCTGCTCCAAAGCTTCCAAAGAGCATATAGGGCCATTCTGGGGCATTGTATTTCAGAATACGGGCCACAGGAGCTGGCTCTATCTCCTCTAAATCGTCATCAGGAATTACACTCTAGATACATACATACATACATACATACATGAGATCTTGGCAAGATACTCTGTGTTAGGATGAGGGTTTTGAATGAACTAACCTTTCCCTTGATCTCCTGAGAAACACGGGTTTCAGAGTATGAGCGATGGCCCAGATCTCCAGTGATAGGCACCAAAGATTCTGGTATAATGTTTGACAACTGTGATCGAGATCTTTGATGAATTGAGGCTCTACAGTTATAGGGAACACAACATGCTAAAGTTAGACTCTATGTGTGTTAGTCAAGTCTCTTGTGCTCTTCGTGTGAGGAGTGCTATTTGTGTGGCTCCTGAGTGAACATCGACAGAGTTGGAGTTTCATTTCAGTTAGGATGCTTTGCTTGAATGTCACTACGTTTTGGAATGTTAGTTTGAATGTTCCAGCAAGATAAAATAACTATTTTACCATAATTTACCTCAAGCTAGCTCTGTAACTTCCTGCCCTTTTGAGACTCCTCCTCTCTGCCTCTGGGTCAACATTTTCAGCTTCTCCCATTTCTGAAAATAGTGAGATAGAATGATTGGATTTTACATCACTTTATTGACAGATTATTAATGTGATCATATAAGTTCCAAAGGGAAAAAGCAGTGTGGGTGTGTTTGATTCACCTTGTTTAGCTTTTTGGTTTAGTGCTTTATCCCCTTGACTCTGAAGAGTGACCAGGGTGAAATAGACACCCTTTCTGTCCAACAGCTCATTGTGTTTTCCTCGTTCCACAGCACGTCCATGCTCGAATCCCACAATCACGTCTGCATTCTTTATGGTAGATAAACGGTGAGCAATGGAGATGGTGGTGCGACCCATTTGGACCTTCAAAAGAAAATTGACAGGTTGTGTCCAATCGGATTTGCCCTTCATTCTTAAACAATCACTTAAAGTGATAGTTCACCAACAAATGAAAATTGTCATAATTTACTTGTCCTAATGCTGTTCCAAATCCGCAGTACTTACTTTCTTCTGTGGAACACAAAAGAGGATGCTAGGTATTGTGTTAGTCTCAGTCACCACATCATCATTTTCATTTATCGATGAACTGTACTTTTAACAATAATCTACAGGATTGTGTGTACAATCATGCCCACGTCTGTTTGCACATGTGGGATTGTGTGGATGCTACTAACCTTGTCCAAAGCCTCCTGTACGACAGCTTCACTCTCATTGTCCAGAGCTGATGTGGCCATGTCCAGAAGGAGGATCCTGGGGTTCCTCACTAGTGCTCGGGCTATTGCGATTCGCTGTTTCTGTCCGCCGCTCATCTGGCCACCACCCTCCCCTACTAAAGTGTCAAATTTCTGAACAGAAAAGATAAAGCTCATGAGAGACAAATTGTTTGTGTAAGTGGGTCTCTCTGAAACATTTTCTTTTATTGACCCCACAATGCTCCTCATTCAAGATGTCAAGATGTGTGTATTATTATGTGTTTTCAGGTAGGTATTTTCAGTGGTAAATTAAGTGGTCTCCTGCCTGTGGTAAGTCCATTATGAAGTTGTAGGCATTGGCCTCTTTGGCTGCTTTGATGATGTCGTCACTCGAGACTCCAGGACGTCCATATCGAATGTTCTCAGCAATGGTGGTAGCAAATAGAACAGGCTCCTGCTCTACAATTCCAATAAGAGAACGAAGCCACTGGATGTTCAGACCCCGGATATCATGACCATCCAATGTAACCTGGAGAAAAAGAAAATGACCCCAATTTCCATGGCTTCTGAATTATGTACATTCATAATATTTCAGAGTGTCAGGTAGATGTTATGTTTCTTTACCATGCCTTCTTTGGGGTCGTAGAATCGTTGGATGAGTTGGATTGTTGTGCTCTTCCCTGCGCCGCTCGGACCCACAAAAGCTGTTGTCTCACCTGACATTACCTGCAGGCTGAGCTGATCTAGGATCTGTAAGAGGTGGGTAAGTAGATTTCAGCTAAAGCAGGAGCACATCAAAGACCCATCTGGACCAGATGGTGGAAGTGAAGATTTGACTTTATTAGTGTACATTTACCTTCACTTCAGGTCTGGACGGGTAATGAAAAGTCACATTATGGAACCCCAGGTCTCCTTTCACATTGTCTAACTTATATCCTGCCTCAGAGAGACAATCGATCTCTGGTTCCTGAAAATAAGACAACATTCTCATTAATCCGTCACTCAGGGAAGGTGTCAGACAGATCCAGGTGTCAAATAGATGTCAGTCATGCAATGGTGTCTGCACCACAGAAATAGAGGTCTGCCCATGAAAAAGCTTTAACAGAAGCCAAAACAGGTGAATGGATGATAATAGAACCGTACAGCACAGGTCAAGTTAATCAATTCAATTTAATTAAGTAAAATGTGCCCCTGTGCCTAATATAGCCTACATACACTGACATGCAATTTCTTAATAACATTAAAGGCTTTTAACTTGAGCCTTCTTAATTTTCAGTTTATATATTTTTTAAATTCTATTTTAGTCCATTATGTAGTGATATAGTGAAAGGTAGGCCTATATATTTTATATATTTTTAACATGTTGTATAGATGTAGAGTTTTGCATTTTTGTAATTACATTTTGTCTAAGAAAAGACATTAATTGCTCTGTCCTTCAGATGGCAACGACAGAACATATACCCTCGTTTTTAGTTGCGTTACATTAAATAGTGACAAATATGTGCCCCCCCTCAGAAATTCCAAATGTCCCCTTACGTATTTCATCCTAGCACCCAATCTCTGACTTCAACACTTATTTGACATTTTTGTATGATCATCGTTTCAATACTCATGGGTTTCTGACATTTATCTGATGTGTTGGTAGGTTTTTTTTCTAAAAATATGACAGTATTATAGAAACTACATATTCAGCATATTATTCATCCAGTTTACTTTAGGCTGTCACAGATATGAGTTGTGATTTTGAATGAGATTTTTGTGATTTTGTCTATGGGATTCTTACGCGCTCAATGGTCTCAAAGATAATGGTTGCAGCTCCTCTACCTGAAGCAAAAGCCTCTAGACAAGGAGATGCCTGGCCCAGATTCAGCGCTGCAATAAGCACTCCAAAAAATACCTACATGCAAAACACACATGTCCATGTGACAGACAGTTTTTTTTTTTTTACTTCCAAGCAAACATGTCTGCATGTATTGATCAGTGTGAGCATATGCATGCATGTAGTACCTGTAGTAATGTTCCTGGACTATACTCTTGTGTGTCCAGTACAAGGCTGGATCCATACCAGAAAGCCAAGGCATAACACAGGAAGATGATAAACCACATGTAGCCTGTGAAGAACCCCATGATCAGACCTTTCCTTATGCCCCATCGCTGGGCAGAGATTAGATTACGATCGTACCTGCAGAGTCCAAAATAAGAAGAAAATGCACACATTTCTATGGTAAATTTTAGGAAGCATTTAATTCAAGGTTGGAACCAGTTTGGAGGAAATACACATAACTATGTTTCTAATGCAGTTGGTTGAATGGTCTATTAGAACAACTGATGTGTAAAGTTGGTTGTAAGTTACCTGTCTACCTCTTTGTTCTCTCCGCCAAATGCTGCAACTGTGCGTACAGAGGACAAAACCTCATCTGCCACAGCACCTGCTTTAGCATATGCTTGCAACTCCTTTCCTGTCAGTTTTGCCACAAACTAGACAAGCACATGCAATTCAATGGTTTATCTTATTTTAATGTACTTCTTTAAATGTTTATTACTGGTGGTATCTATACCTAACCCATCTATGACATATACAGCAAGATGTATGTGAACCCTTTGGATTTACCTGGATTTACGGCAATAGACATACCATAAACTGACTACTATTCAGTCATTTAGGGATAATTTTGTAACCCACTCCAGCTTTATGCAAGTCATGGACATTGTTAAGACATTGTTAAGATCAGGCAATGTTACTTGTGTATAGCAAACTTAAAATGTACTATTGTTTTTTATAGGGTACGGTGGCTCTGACCAACACCTCCAGTCAGGGTCATAGATAACCCTAATGATCAAAACAAGCAAGTATAACCCTCATTATTTATACCATGATCAGTGGAAACATGGGTAAATGGGTTCACGTCCCTTATCCTGGAACTGTATACATTTCACCTGTAATTTGTTATGTTTATAATGTGAGCCCTGGTGAAATTTCATTTCTCACCAGAGCCATGAGAGCAGCTCCGACCCCAATCAGTGGAGACACTGAGACGATGACCAGTGTCAGCTTCCAGCCCTTTGCAAAACCCATGAGGAAACCACACAGAAACGTGGTGAATCGCTGAATGAAGATCCCCACCTGATCAGCCATTGCATCGTTTATCTTGTTGATGTCACTATGGCAAGGATCACATGGTGACACACATGAGATGATACGCAAGCAATATGTTTATTTAGATGCTTTGTGTGTCCAGAGTGTGTTCATGTTTATGTGTGAGCTTGCACATGTCTTACTCAGACATGCGTGTGTTGAGCTCTCCCACAGAGGTGCAATCAAACCAACCGATCTCCATCCTCATGACCTTCCTGAAATACATCTTCCGGATGACCTGAATCTGACGTGCCGCTGCTGTTATCCACAGAGAAATCTGAGGGGGAAAAAAAACATTTCCTTGCCAATTTTATTTTAGTTATTTTTATTTGTATTATTATTATTTAAACATAAAACAAACAACATAAAAATTTTCAGAAGTGTAAATGGCTCACTTGGAGGTATCCAAGAACGAAGACACCCCCTCCGATGGCAACATAATAGTATGCAAAATTCGTCATTTCATATTCAATGTTCAACAGCCTGAAGCATAAATGTACACCATCATCATTAAATGCATTCTTTTACAAACCAGGACTTACAATAAGTGACGACACAGCTACTGTTTGTAACATGCAACTCAATGTTTTAGACAATTATTCATTAATTGGTGGCCTATTACTGCTCATGCACTAAGAGGGACAATCTTTCAGGATGCACACTGAAACATCTTCTAGATTGTGTAAGCAACATTCTTTAGTGATGAATTCAAGTGAACCTGCCAAAAGTGTTAAAAGGAACATTCCAGGTTCAATACAAGTTAAGCTCAATTGACTAATAATTTTGTATTTTTCTTAAAAAAAAAAAAGTAATAATCTGGGTTACAGTGAGACACTTATAATGGAAGTGAATGGGGCCAACCTGTAAACATTAAAGTACTCACTGTTTCAAAAGTTTTGCCACAACATAAACATAAACATGTGTGTGTTAACATGATTTCTGTGCGATTAAATAACTAACTAGCCTTTTTTGTGTAAAGTTATAGCCAATTTAACAACTTGGTTGCCATGACGATGTGATGTAATGGTAATAAACCCTAAAATATAACTGTAAAAATTACTATAAAATTACAGCTCAAATAATGCTAAGTGCTTATATTAAGGGCAGTGGTTGAGGCTCTGGGTTACTGACCAGAAGGTCGGGGGTTCAAGCCCCAGCACTGCCAAGATGCCACTGTTGGGCTCT
The DNA here is from genome assembly GCA_032164185.1 of Moxostoma hubbsi. Lineage (NCBI taxonomy): Eukaryota > Metazoa > Chordata > Actinopteri > Cypriniformes > Catostomidae > Moxostoma > Moxostoma hubbsi. The sequence continues at coordinate 7,794,832 of JAVLUX010000186.1, forward strand.
TGAGGCCCTTGACCCTATCTGCTCCAGTGGTGCCATATCATGGCTGACCCTGCACAACTAAATTTCACTGTATATATGCAAAAATGTATGTATAATGAGTGACCAAAATAAAGGCCTCTGTTCTATATAAAATGATAACCTTCCCATTTCTGCCTTTCAACCCTCCAAAAATTGGCCCCATTCACTTCCATTGTATGTGCCTCACTATAACCTTGATGTTTGCTTTTTCTTTTTTTTTTTAAGAAAAGGATTGACGAGTCTAAATTAAATTTTGTGGTAATCAACATTATGCCACAAATGCTGTCAACTGAGCTTAACTACAGCCCTGTTATCTCAACTAACCTTCAAAAACCAAGTGACGACCAAGCAAAACATTTTACATTTTAGTTTGTTTTAGGTTAGTCTTATATTTTTTTCTCACCCGCATGGTGTAGTCATGTTTAGAGCCAGGTTTTCTTCCCCTGTCAGGTTACGCCACTGTATTGTATTATTCACACACTCTTTCTCTGGGTCCTTCAGTTCATTGAGCTCAACGTCATATGCAATGAAGGCGTCTGTCAGCATCCCGAACACGAGCAGCATCAATGGCTGCGCTGAGCCGTGAAGAACTGCACACACACTCCCAGAAATCATCATACAGATTTCCCGGCAGCTGGCATAGCGAAACTGCAGGTCAGGAGAAATCCAAAAGAAAACAAAATATCTGTTAATTAAAACTTTGGATCATCTGTGCATAAAGTGTTTAATGGGCTAAAAGTGATATTGAGTTTAATCTAATTGAGCTTAATTTTATCTAATTTCAGAGAATAATGGCTACAGCACCATTGGTCAGAAAAGCACCAAATACTATACTTACAGTTATTATAAACTATGTGTTTACAGTCTTGCAAGCATTCAGAACTGTGTAGTCTGTATATCCAACAAGTGCCATTATATTTTTTGACCCAAACAGAACAACCACAAAATTCCTCCTAATACCAGAAGTTTATTTAATGCCATGATATGATATTCTTCTCATATTTTCATATTATTAATCTATTGCCGAGAAGCATTACCAGTTGAAAAAAGCTGACACGTATGGCAGATTCTTCTTTCTTGCCATTTTTGGACCTGCGAATGCAAAGATTTGTGGTGCTCAAATTAGATGTAAGAAAACAACCAGTTTTCATCATCAAAAGGAATAACTGTTAACTTTTTTTTAATTATTTTTATTTTTTTATCCTTTCCAGATTATGTCGTTGTCCTATAGTAAGATATAATGATTTTTTTTTGTTTAAAGAAATAAATGAAACTGAATGAAAAGGAGGAAATAATTGCTCAATATTTTTATGTTGATTACATTAAAGATGGAGAACTTACATGTATGTCCCATTCGTCTCTGTAAAACAGAATTAACATGCTCGTTTATGTTAATTTATGTTATCCAATTAAATAATTGGATGTAATAAAAGATTTGAGAAGAGTTTAGAAAATTGACTAATTAACAGTTTACCTTCATCCGAAAATTCATAACTGCCATTATCCTGTCCATAATTCTTGATGCTGCGCAGTTTCACAGTGCCTGGCATTTTTCTGCCTGTTCTTTAACTATAAGACAAATCTTTGCCATTAAAAAACAAAAGTCACAGAGGACGTGTTGTTCGAATTTCAGCCCAGCTCTGAAAACTTACCTGGCGAATCTAAAAGTGACACTAATTGTGCAGTTAAAAGGATTCCTAGGAAAGTTCTAAAATCCAATCATGTTCTTGACAAAGTGTGTGTGTGTGTGTGTGTGTGTGTGTGTGTGTGTGTGTGTGTGTGTGTGTGTGTGTGTGTGTGTGTGGTTAAATGTCGAGTCAGTTTGGCTCGGCTGAGGTAAGTGTCCGGCAGGTTTGTGCTGCCAGGCAGGTGGATGACCCCCGTATACAAATACAGACACGTGATAACTGACCCCCAAAAATCAATGAAGCTATTCAGGCACATGTGCTCACGAGATATGGGATTTGTTATGAAAACATTTCAACATTTATGCTCAGTTATTGGTTGCATAAAAAAATAAATATCTTAAATTAAGAAAACCCTTTGTGGCAATAACCATATATATATATATACAAATAAAAGGCTTTTCTAAACTAACATGGTTTCTTGGAACTGGGCCTAGGCCCTTAAAAAATGAAATTATAAATAAGAGGTCATAAACACATTCGGATATGTTTCCAATAGTGTCTTCCACCATTTGGATTTTCACACTCATTTTTAGAGAATCCAGCAAGATCATGGGACTGCACTGGTCATGAGAAAGTGCAGCCAGTTTTTGGCAAAATAAGACAATACATTCTAATTGACTGTGCTCTGAAATGTTTCAGGCTTGAGACACTTGGCAGATGTCTCAAGGTGACTAGATGCTGTTCGGAGAACTGTTTCGGCAATATACTACAGCGAGGTAAAAGCTTGATAGGTCATTCCCCTCACCAAATTTTCCGTCCTGTAAGCCACTCCTTCATGTGCTAAATAATCAATATGTTTGGAAGGAACATGATGTTTAAAAAAAAAATGTGTGGTGCTGAATGAACCCAATAAATAAACACCTTTTATAATGCATCATGGTGTACATAACTAATTATAACAACAAGAAACATCAATATTTAAATACAATATCCACGCAGGATTGTGTTTGTATATACTTTTAAAAATTTTAATTAATGTTAACAATAAATTTTAACATATCAGTCAAACAATAATTTATTGGAGTTTCTGACTAATTTGTCTAAATGTATCAATTATATAAAAATAATCTGTTAGGTATGCTATAGTTTAAATTGTACATAACTATTATAGAAACAAAAAGTGCAACTAATATAATATGCATTAATTAAAGTTTAAGTATAACCTTTTCTTTTCTTAAATACTTTCCTCTATCTCGCTTAATATGCAGTGACAACTATAAGTAAGACAATTATTGGTTCATTTTCTATAAATAGCTGTAAGCGCTGTGTTTCTGTTGCGTTTTGTAAATTGCTCTGTTTTTTTTTCTGAGCGATCCGCTTAGGCCCACCTCAACAACGTTACTCAGCCAATGGTGTGAGTTAGGGGCGGTACTATCTCTTTGTTTGACCAATGGCAGATGGAGCTGTTATGAAAACAAATGATCTTTTAGCAATTCCATTTGGTGTCGCTTGTGGCGCAGATATCACATACGTCAGTTTTAAGTGAATTAATTTTAATATTATAGACAAAATAACTTAAATGATCACCCTAGCTAACATGTTAGCACCCCCCCCCCCTTGTCTCCGCAGCCTCAACCGCTGCCCTTAATGTAAGCACTTAGCATTATTTGAGCTGTAATTTTATAGTACTTTTTACAGTTTTATTTTAGGGTTTATTAACATTACATCACATCGTCATGGCAACCAAGTTGTTACAAGTGGACCCGCGTCTCCCTTAGGCAGTCCCAGCTGCCCTCCGGTCGCCGTGTTGTAGCAAATCCCCCCTCCCTGAGGCTGGATCTACCACCGTGCCACCATCCACATGTCGCCTGAAAACCCATGTGATGTATTCACCACTCTTACCTCCCCCTTGGGCAGGTGTTGTCTCCGCAGGGTCTTTTCCCCTGAAAGAATAGGAAACTGGGTAAGACCCCCTTCCCGCGATGCGTGTAAGGGCCCCAGCCGTTTCTTGCTCTATGCGGAGAAACATAGAGAGAAAAGAGGCCCGGCTAGGCTTGGCCTGTTCCTGGGTTAGCAAGCGTTGCCTTGTTCCCCTGTTTAGGGTAACCAGAAGGATTCCGATAACTTTTATGGGACATTGGGGAAGGGTACGTGCAGTCTGACACAGCTGGTCCCCTTTGCACGTAAAACACCTGCCCGCTCCTGTGTCAGCAGAACACGCACACGGCTCAGCGCATGGCGTGATTTAAATTGGACCCCTAGTGTCGCTTCTTCGACACAACGTCGAAGTGTGCGACAGACAGGGAACGTCTAGGTTACGGATGTAACCTCCGTTCCCTGATGGAGGGAATGAGACGTTGTGTCCTCCCGGCCACGTCGCTGAGCCGAGCCACTGTTGTGGCCGGACCATTTCCGGCTCCTCAGAAAAATCCTGAATGAACTTGACGTATTTCCCCGCTTTTATGCCCGTATGTCCGGGGGCAGGGTGTGCAAATACTGTCTGCCAACTTCTCATTGGTCTTTTTTCATAGATCAGAGGCATATTCGGCGCTCAAGAGAGACCCCTAGTGTTGCTTCTTCGACACAACGTCTCGTTCCCTCCATCAGTTACATACAGGTGAAACTCGAAAAATTAGAATATCGTGCAAAAGTTCATTAATTTCAGTAATTCAACTTAAAAGGTGAAACTAATGTATTATATAGACTCATTACAAGCAAAGTAAGATATTTCAAGCCTTTATTTGATATAATTTTTATGATTATGGCTTACAGCTTATGAAAACCCCAAATTCAGAATCTCAGAAAATTAGAATATTACATGAAATCAATAAAAAAAAAGGATTTTAAATATAGAAATGTCGGCCCTCTGAAAAGTATAATCATGCATATGTACTCAGTACTTGGTCTGGGCCCCTTTTGCATTAATTACTGCCTCAATGCGGCGTGGCATGGATGCTATCAGCCTGTGGCACTGCTGAGGTGTTATGGAAGACCAAGATGCTTCAATAGCGGCCTTCAGCTCTTCTGCATTGTTTGGTCTCATGTCTCTCATCTTTCTCTTGGCAATGCCCCATAGATTCTCTATGGGGTTCAGGTCAGGCGAGTTTGCTGGCCAATCAAGCACAGTAATACCATGGTCATTGAACCAGGTTTTGGTACTTTTGGCACTGTGTGCAGGTGCCAAGTCCTGCTGGAAAATGAAGTCAGCATCTCCATAAAGCTTGTCTGCTGAAGGAAGCATGAAGTGCTCTAAAATGTCCCGGTAGACGGCTGCGTTGACTCTGGACTTAATAAAGCACAGTGGACCAACACCAGCCGATGACATGGCTCCCCAAACCAACACAGACTGTGGAAACTTCACACTGGACTTCAAGCATCTTGGATTGTGTGCCTCTCCATTCTTCCTCCAGATTCTGGGACCTTGGTTTCCAAATGAGATGCAAAATTTGCTCTCAAATTTGGAATTTGAGAGCGCTTGAGACGCTTCTGACGTTGTTTGTTGTTCAGGAGCGGCTTGACAAGAGGAATACGACATTTGAAGCCCATGTCCAGGACCCGTCTGTGTGTGGTGGCTCTTGATGCAGTAACTCCAGCCTCAGTCCACTCCTTGTGAAACTCCCCCACACATTTGAATGGCCTTTTCCTGACAATCCTCTCCAGGCTACGGTCATCCCTGCTGCTTGTGCACCTTTTTCTTCAACACTTTTCCCTTCCATTTAACTTTTTATTAATGTGCTTTGATACAGCACTTTGAGAACATCCAAATTCATTTGCAATTACCTTTTGAGGCTTTCCCTCCTTGTGGAGGGTGTCAATGATGGTTTTCTGCACAACTGTCAGGTCAGCAGTCTTCCCCATGATTGTGAATTCAACTGAACCAGACTGAGAGACCATTTAAAGGCTCAGGAACCCTTTGCAAGTGTTTTGGATTAATTAGCTGATTAGAGTGTGACACTTTGAGCCTACAATACTGAACCTTTTCACAATATTCTAATTTTCTGAGATTCTGAATTTGGGGTTTTCATAAGCTGTAAGCCATAATCATAAAAATTATATCAAATAAAGGCTTGAAATATCTTACTTTGCTTGTAATGAGTCTATATAATATATTAGTTTCACCTTTTAAGTTGAATTACTGAAATTAATGAACTTTTGCACAATATTCTAATTTTTCGAGTTTCACCTGTACGTAACTAGACGATTCTGCCCATTGCAATGATATCTTAGATATAACATTGGATGATTCACACTAGCTAGCTCATAGACAAGTAAATAATGGCTAATTTTTAAGAAAACTGCCTAAGGTAAAAGCAGATAACGTTTTTGGACAATTGACGCTTACAGTTGCATTAATGGGTGCACATTTAATCAGCACATATTGGATGTCTTACATTGTTCACTTGGTGATTCTATTGAAAATCTTTCGAACTGTGGTATTAGGGGTCATGTTCCTGAGAATGCGATCTTGCATTTGTCATATGACTTGTATATTTAAGTGCAATGTGAAATACTTCATATTCACATTCATATAAATTATTGGAATTTTATGAAAAGTTCAGATTCTAGACTCTCAAATGATACCCCATATGCCTGACTTATGTATACGGGGACTTTAACATTTTAAGCTTAAACATATTTTGCAATATAAATTAACACTTTACTGGGTGGAAACAATTCATTAATAGCTGTGAGTTTTACTACTGCTACTTTTTAAGAATACATGTTTTGTGACTCACAATTAAAAAGAAAGACTGAATAACTAATTTTACACACCACTGGGACAATGTCTCAGCATAAGAGGATAAGAATGATGTACTCAGTTATGCTTCACAGCTTAAGAATCAGCTTTGCTTTGGATGTCTCACACATTGTTTGGAGAAATAAAAATAGACACCATTTGGAAAATTGTTAACACACTCAATATTTCTCCATTTAATTAGTCTGCTGCTGTGACATGACTTGTAGATGTGCATAAAATTTAATTTGCTTGTAAAAATTTGTAATGTATACAAAATAAATATTTTGTAAAATATTGCATAAAAGTGAACTGTCAGAATTGCTTTCCCTCTGTTGCATGATTTATGAAACTCAGCCGTATGTTCTCTGTTTTTTTTGTGTGTGTGATTTTTTTAACAGCCATGTTTCTGTACATTGTGAGGTTGGTGGTCCTGAATTACATGATAAGATGGGAAAGAGTTTCAAACAGAGGCAGTGACTCTGGTTTCTGAAAGCTCCTTGCATGCCATCTGGACAAGTGCAGCTTCTGTGTTGTGGCAGCATGCTTGAAAGGGAAGGAGAGGAGGAGCTGAGAAAAATTTGCTCATCCATCTGCCACAAAATCTGAAAGCTTCAATAAACCTCACACTTTTATTCAAGAACCTGTTTGGCAAAATAGGTATGGAAATACATTTTTAACGGTATTGAAAAACAACAAAAACAAAAAACACGGTCTGCTTTTATCAGGCAAGTGCAAAATGTGATCTGCACAAAGAGCCCAAATTCTTCATGTAATTTTAAGACAATCAATAGAAAAACATTCAAATAGGAACTTTTATATCATGATGAGTTTACTAACTCATATACAAATGGATCTAAAGTTATTTGTTCCTTAATTGTAGAGTTTCCTATAGAATCCTCCCATGATAGAGTAGATTTACAGAAACAGCAGCTTTAAAGGTATATTTCAGAAGATTCAAAACAAGTTAAGCTCAAAAGCTGTTGCATTTGTGGCATAATGTTGATAACCACAAAAATAAATGTTGACTTTTCCCTCCTAAAAAAAAGCAAAAATCATTGTTACTGCTTGACAAGTACAATGGAAATTTATACTATAAATTCTCCATCCTGTCCAGTAGGTGGCGATATGCACAAAAATGTGTATCGCCAAAAACGAAAGAAGAATGTGGAAGTGATATTTACAGTAAAAAATAACTTAAATATTGATCTGTTTCTCGCCCACAGCTATCATAGCGCTTAACTGAAGTCGTATGGATTACTTTTTTGCTGCCTTTATGTGCTTTTTGGACCTCCAAAGTTCTGACCACCATTCACTTGCATTGTATGGACCTACAGAGTTGAGATATTCTAAAAATCTTAATTTGTGTTCTGCAGAAGAAACGCATCATACACATCTCAGATGCCATGAGGGTGAGTAAATGAGAGAATTTTCATTTTTGGGTGAACTATTGCTTTAACTGTTTCAAATGTATAGTTAAGAGAAAACCAATATGCATGTTGACATGATTTTAGTGTGATAAAATCACTTACTACCCTTTTATGCCAAAATATCCATCTGAACAACTTTGTTAAAAACAATTTAAACAACATTACAGCTCAAATAATGGTTTTAACATAAGAATGAATGCAAGTGTTTTTATTGAAGTACTATAAGCTTCACATTTCTACATTTAAACACACACACACAAAAAAGAAATTGGTAAGAAAATATATTAATATATATGGAGAATATCCTGTGCATGCATTGTTGTATGTACATTATTGCAAACGTATTTTCTTCCGAATTTTGGGGTTTTGGTTCATAATCAATGTAAAAGATGATGAAAGAAAAATTCTTCCTGATGCCAGGTGGTGATCTGTTAAAAGTCTGTACACCCATACCCATTACACCCAGGGGTGGAATGCAAAGTTCTTCTGGTTTCCTCCCTCTTATCTTCCCATCTACCTCCTGTTCAAATATTTTGTAATACCAGCCAAAAGTGTTGTGTGAAGATACTTCAGACATGTGGACAGCAGTTCCGTTTTTGTAGTCTTTACACTTGATAGCAGTTGGATGTTTTTGTAATGGCACCATGGACATGACAGGCATCCGAATATCTGTAGATACTGTCCATTTATGCTGTGCATTAATCAACTTTACGAATAAGTTGTAACAATGGAACAGCAACACTTTAGTTTTAAAGTTCTCTTTAAATCGATTTGAAAATCCAACTTAAAAGGGAAAATGAAAATTCTCTCATCGGATATTCTGCTTAAAAATCTTTGTCCGACAGAAGTCATACACATCAGGGATGGCATGAGGATGAGCAAAATGGGAGAATTTTCCTTTTTGGGTGAACTATCCCTTTAAACACAACCGGTAGTTTTTGCTAAGCAATTATCATTTACATTTGAACCTAGCTAATGTTATCTTTGTAACAGAATTAGTATGGTATCATAAAGAATAAAAATAAAACCCCTGAGGTTGTCCATATAACAGCAAATAGTTTCATGGACTAAAAGTCAGGTTCCAAGAATAAATATCACACGTTTTAGTTACTTTCTTAAGGTGTCATTAGTCTCTCATTCCAAAGCAAACCCATGTCCTAAAACATGGACGTAATGGGACCCCCCTTTCAGACAGGGGGGGTTGATTGTAAGAACATAATTCTCTCACAGGTCAAATAGCAATTAATACCTAGTAAATCGTCCATGCTTTGGTGGCTATTGCAAGACTTAATAAAATAACTGACTACATTTAACAAGAACAACATAATGAAAAAGCTAAGCATGAAGTTAGAAAGCTGCAGCCACAGTCCTGCTTATTACGCATTGACGCCACCCCGTGGCCAGTTATTGAAATTAGGTTCATGCCACAGCTGTCAAGTATTCTAATTTGTACTCTGACATTATGATATTATATTTAAGACAGCAGCACCAAATCACGTTAAATAGCAGACATTTTACTTCAGGGTTTAGTAGGCGCTGGGTACTGCTGACTTTAAGTCATTTCTACTTCATTTATGTACCTATTGAAGAGGGTGGGGTTTAGACTACACCCATTGAATATGGTGCAGAAAGGGTTTGCAAAGTGACTTATCTAAACCAGTGTTTCCCCAACCTATTTTTCTGCCACGGCACACTTTTTATGACTAAAAAAATAATACGGCACACCACTATCCTACATAGGCTAACCATCGTCAATATTTTTCCTTTTCAAGAACTTGCTCTTGTTTTCTCTCCGTATTAGTAGCGTGTTAACTTGTAATGTTTGAAATTCGACTTTCGCATCGTCAAAATGACCGACAGGGTCGTACAAATTCCGTCATAATCTATTATTACCCGTCATTGTAATTTTCATATTTTGATAAGACAGTTAATAGATTTTTCGTTCACATTTAATTTTTAATCATGAACCTACAGGACGAGCATACAGCAGATTATGCATTTATTTATGAAGAGAAGATGCCAAAAAAAAACACGACATATGAACAACGCAATATTACAAAAAAACAAATAGGATTAAAATGAACAAAACACGTAAAATATGAACTGATCAGAACTCAATAGACAACGAAAATCTTCCTCCTATTCCGCGTTGACTTAAAACTGTGCTCGCCTCAGACTTCTCGTGGCAGTTTTAATACTGGTGGCTGAACCCACGTCAAGCGCCTCATTTCCCTCCACATGACAAGATTTTCAGAAAGCGTTCAAGAGGGGCGATTTTACCACGTTAAAAAGCGGGATTTGTTCACAATAAACATTGAAAACATGCATTTGGAAGAGAGCAAAAGCTTGCAGTTGCTTTGATTGCAGAATGTAATACACATCTATAGTTTAATGTTTAGGCCTAAGCGTTTTCTTGGTAAATTTACATTAATTCAATATCTGGGGTCTCTATATTCGTAAACAAAATGGTAATATTTAATTAAATGATGAGACATTCAATGACTCTTCACAAATTCGGACGGTTTTTAAACATTTCTTGTTGCTTGGTACTCAAAAGAAATTGAAGCAAAAACGTGCGTTTAAAACGCTTTGGTGTAAAGTCACGTCACTTCACTTCATAGACTTCACTGTATTCTGCAGCGCTGACGTGAGTTATGTGCAAGACCCGTAACCCCTATAAATATCTTCACTTTTACACATTAATCATTGCTCTTCACAATCACAAAAGTGACGATTATGCTTTCAAAATGGCAAATTTCTCCAAAAGGTGAGTTCGGATCCCTGAAATCATACAATTTCTCTCATGCATTTATTTTGTGGAATTTGATAATTGTCCATTGCACACCTGACAATCTATCACAACACAATAGTTGGGAAACACTGCTCTAAACTTCCATCCAATCAAGTTTTTCCCTTATAAAATATGTGCTCTTAAATCAGATTTTTCACAGCGGTTTTCATTGCCAAACCATTTCATGTCTTTGATTTCTGAATATCTTCAATGAGATCTAGTTTACAAATCACTGCCACTTAATCAGCTGCTACTCCTTTTAAAAAAAAAAAAAAAAACCCCACACACGTTTCTTTTAAAAAATGAAAGCTGACAGCAATCAACTTGTACACATGCATTAAAAAAAATAAAAACCACGCAAGAGAAACTGTTGACAGACAGATTTTTAATTCCATCTTCATTGATTGGAAACATTAAATAGAAGTTTCAGGATGACCATCGATACCATAAAGATACAATTTGTATTTGAATGTGACGTTACAAACCAAGTGCTAATCCCCATTATACAGCCCGTCCTTACACATTAAAACACTCATTTACGAATGCTCTTTAGCCAGTTTCTCTGCCTTCTCGACAACCTCCTCAATTGGGCCCACCATGTAGAAAGCCTGCTCAGGCAATGGGTCATACTCGCCTAGGGAAAGAGTAGCACAATAAGCAAAACAGAATGAAAGATAGATAGATATGTATATATATTAAAAAAAAAAAAACTTGACAAAAAGGACAAGGACCAAGACTTACCACCAAGAATAGCCTTGAAGCCTTTGATGGTGTCTTTCAGGGGCACCAGCTTGCCCATGTGTCCAGTGAAGACCTCGGCGACTTGGAAGGGCTGAGACAGAAACCTCTGAATCTTACGGGCACGAGCCACAGTCAGCTTGTCCTCCTCAGACAACTCATCCATACCCAGAATGGCAATGATATCCTGCAGGGACTTGTAATCCTAAAATAGACAAGGAAAAGTAGAAATAAAATATAAATATTCTATTTATACATTTAAAAAAAATCCCATATTCATTGTGGATCACCTGGAGGATCTTCTGGACACCACGGGCTACATCATAATGCTCAGATCCTACAATGTTGGGGTCCATGATACGGGAGGTGGAGTCCAGTGGGTCCACGGCAGGGTAGATACCCAGCTCAGCGATGGCACGAGACAGCACAGTGGTGGCGTCCAAGTGAGCAAAAGTGGTAGCAGGGGCAGGATCAGTCAAGTCATCAGCAGGCACATAAATGGCCTAAGAGATGAGAATGTCATTTGACATTGGATTACTGAAAATGACTGATATGCAATTTTAGAGCTCTTGCTTTAAGGAAAACAAGCATGTGGAAGAATGTTCCAAATTAAGCATATACCTGCACAGATGTGATTGAGCCCTTCTTGGTTGTGGTAATTCTCTCCTGCATGGTACCCATGTCAGTGGCCAGAGTTGGCTGATAACCCACAGCAGAGGGGATACGGCCCAACAGGGCAGACACCTGCAGAACAAACATAGAAAATAACACACTAAACCCTTAATTTGGATAAAAGGAATTGAGATAGACATGCAAAGTATGAATTTAGACACTTGCCTCTGAACCAGCCTGGGTGAAGCGGAAAATGTTGTCAATGAAGAGCAGCACATCCTGTCCCTCCTGGTCACGGAAATATTCTGCAACGGTCAGTCCAGTCAGAGCCACACGGGCACGGGCACCTGGGGGCTCGTTCATCTGTCCATACACCAGTGCCACCTAATGGGAGTAATAAGGACCTGATAACATCCTGCCATTCCATAAGGGTTTTACGTATAATGTTATACAATTACATTTTGACTTATTTACTTGGGACAAGTGTCAAATGGGATTTAGCTTTACAGAAATGGAAACTGCAAGCTCAAGTTACCTTTGAGGTGGTGTCCTTCAGGTTGATGACACCAGATTCAATCATCTCATGGTAGAGATCATTTCCCTCACGGGTTCTCTCTCCCACACCAGCAAACACGGAGTAACCACCATGAGCCTTGGCCACATTGTTGATTAGTTCCATAATCAACACAGTCTTTCCCACACCAGCACCACCGAAAAGACCTAAAAATTAGGAGTTATAGCGTTGATCACAGACTCAAGAGTACAGCAATAAAATGTTATGTAGGGCTGTCACATAATTGTCAAAACAAATTGACAATTGATTGTCCGTTTTAGGGCAATGACGATAAATAATTGGTCATATTTCTTAAGGCGTATATGTGCTTCATATTCCCAAGTCCTTCTTATATACTTCAAATATGTAAATCAAATAATAAACTGGGGGCCAAAAGTTTGGGATAATGTACAGATTTTGCTGTTTTGGAACGAAGTGGCATTCAAAGGATCAAAGTACAGTCCAGACATTACTGATGCAAAACATCACCATCACTATTTGAAGTCATTTTATCAAATCTAAACAGGCCCCATTTCCAGCAGCAATCACTGAAACACCTTCTCCTTGAGTAATCATGCTCAATTGCTAATTTCGTACTAGAAAATTCCTTTCCATTATATCAAAACACAGCTGAAAGCCATTTGGTTCGTTAAATGAAGTTTAACATTGTCTTTGTTTTTGTGTTGCCGCAGTATGCAATAGACTGGCATGTCTTAAGGTCAATATTAGGTCAAAAATAGCAAAAAAAAAAGAAACCGCTTTCTCAAGAAACATGTCGTCAATCACTGTTTTGAGGAATGAAGGCAATACAATACTTGAAAGTCCAAAAAAAATATTGACATTTCATACAACAAGGTGTACACACCAGTCTTCAAAGACAAAGGACAACTGGCTCTAACATGGATAGAAAGTTGTGGAAGGACAGATGTACAACTAAACAAGAGGATATTATACATCAGAGTCTCTAGTTTGAGAAATGGATGCCTCACGTCATCAGCTAACAGCTTCATTGAATTCTACCTGCTTAACACCAGTTTCATGTACAACAGTAAAGACGACTCAATGGTGCAGACCTTATGGGAAGAAATGCTAAGAAAAGGCCACTTTTGAAACAGAAAAAGGTTAGTGGGTAAAGAAACATAATTCGGAGTGTTATGGATCTTAACCCCATTGAGCTTTTGTGGGATCAGCTAGACTGTAAGACAGCCACAGCTATTGCAAGTGCAACAGGAAGCGTGGGGTGAAAGGTCACCCGACTATCTGGACAAACTGACAGCTCAAGGATCTGCAAAGCTGTCACTGCTGCACATGGAGGATTTCATGATGAGAACGCCTTGTTTAAGAAGTTCTGAAATTTCTCTTAAAATTGTAATATTTCACATTAATGTCCAGACTATACATTGTGGCCAGTTGAATGCCACTTTGGTGAATAAAAGTACCAATTTCCATCCATAAGAAACAGGCTTTGCGTTCAATATAAGAGTTTACATTTATTTTAGATTTTAAGTTTAGTGCAAGCTTCTGCTGACGGCACGCGCATCAGAGTGCTTAAGCAATTCACGCAGTCTTCCGGACAGGAGCCGCTCTGGTTGACATCCACTTGCGGCTCGGTGACACAGACAACTGAATGACACAAATGCGACGATGGCATTTTCATATTTGCTTAAAATTCCCTTATTTGGGCATTCAAATGTAATTGGAATTTGAAGTGTACAATAATCAGTTCTCAAATAACCACAATTGGACTTATTTAATAATCACAAAGGTAGGAGTAAAGCACATCCCAACCCTTACTTATACAAGTATACATACAAGTGGCAGTCTTTCAGTTTGTCTCGTTGCAAAGATCTGCAACATCTCATGAAATTACAATTAAAGAGGCTGCAGGTTGATTACGCACCAATCTTGCCACCCTTGGCATAGGGGGCCAGCAGATCTACGACCTTGATTCCTGTGACCAGAATCTCCTGTTCGACACTCATGTCTGTGAATTCTGGGGCCTCAGCATGGATAGGAGCAGTCCTGAGGAAGATACTAGTCTGTCACAACAGTAACCATTACACTACATAGAAAGAGCAATTGCTTACTTTACAAATGGCTTGGTGATAATGATTGGATTTTTGCTTTTTATGGAACTTACTGTTTTGTAGAAATTGGTCCCCTTTCATCAATGGGCTCACCGATGACATTCATGATCCTGCCAAGTGTCTCAGGGCCCACAGGGATTCGAATAGGTGCACCAGTGTCAAGAACCTTCTGACCACGAACCAAACCCTCAGTACCGTCCATAGCAATGGTGCGGACAGTGCTCTCCCCTAAAGAACAGTATAGAGATTACCATTAATGCAATATTTCTGCGCAGTCTGAGAAGTTTACAAATCAAGACTTCAATTGTAAACATTCAGAGACGTGATTCAGCAAACTGTGTTACCTAGATGCTGAGCCACCTCAAGGACAAGCCTGGAGTCACGACCGGCTACTTCCAGGGCGTTGAGAATGGGGGGCAGACCCTCGTCGAACTGCACGTCCACGACGGCACCGATGACTGCGACGATACGCCCATGGGCTGCAGCGGCAGCTGCGGCAGGAGCAGCATAATCCCTGCCTGAGAAATCAAATGCAATTGATCGTATTGAAAATAATAACCTATTAAAAGAAAAATTACAAGCCATATCACATTACGTTTGTTTGCTAGATGACCTGATCGGTCAAGACGGTATGAATGCACTTAAAACGAGCAATGTCACAGACACAGTAATTCAAACTCCATTAGCGTCTCTCTACAATCTGTTCCTTACAGATTTGTATATTAAAAGTTTAAAGAATCATTTGGTCCTTGCAGACCTTGTTTTTGTGATCTTATTCCACAAGTTTATCTGCACCATGACCTCGCGAGCTCCGAACACTGATGGCAGCGCGAGCCTCTTCTCCATGACACATAAAGGTCATTGCTGTTTCCGAACGAAACAGAATTTATTGTCATTATTGAATGGATAATACCGTTATGGTACTTCATTTCCATCACGAATCAGCTTACATCTAGTCATCATGCCGAGATCAATCATTGAAAATAATGACGTTAAAACTTTGCGGCCTGCTCGCGCTGTCCGCATGCTAACAGGCTAGCTGCCTCGCGCCGTCAGTGATGTCGCTGCCAGAATAATTGCTTTACAACCAACAGTATTAAAAACCAACGAACTCTACTTACGAGAAAACAGTGCTGCTGGAGCTCCGTTGAGAGCCTTTAAGGGGGTCACCCCTGGCTTAAGAGCCTGCAGAGCCCCGGTGCAACAGCGTCCCACAGCACCTAACATTGTTAAAATGGCTGAAGGTGGAACGGGACAGAAGCTCGTGAGCTATTATATAGTGCCGCTCAAGTCAGCAATGCGCATGCGTGCCAGACATGGCGACACAGGAACTAAGCGTTTGCGCATGTGTCAATGTTGAAGGACAGACTGGGTGTCGTTACAATGAACGGAAATAGCGTATAAGCTGTTAATACGTTTAACTTTAATAATGACCTGGAGGGTTTGGCTCAAAATCTCGTTGGTACAAATATATCATATTGCATTTACAGAGTACGAAACGTAAAGAATTAATGAATCAATGGCAATACCCGTGTTTAGTAGCCTACATTATACAGCAGAACATGTTTCATTTAGAGATGATAGCTACAAGTGGTATTATATGATTGGTTATTTTAAATACATTAAAATAGGACATTATTTTTAAGTGCAATAGATCTAAACACGAAACATTCAATCGAAATCTCATATTAAGTGTTGTCAATGTCAGGTGACAATACATAGTCTGTTTTGCACGGCTGTGACCACTAGGTATCGTTGTTGTATAAACTGATAACTATTCAGCTTTGGCATTATGTTACATGTGATGTATCAGAACATGTCTATGGGTGACAGTTGTCGTCCAGTTGCTTTTTCCATCAAGAAGCATTTGTCTTAATGCAAAACAGAGGTTTAATATGCAGATATGAGAACAATATTGTTGCTACTGTAATGATGCTCCACTATGATAATCTTAGAAAAATAGACATATACATTCATATGACTGTGCACCCACCTCTTGAATAAACTATACTATTTGGGAATATTCTCTTAGTGTATTTGCATATCTTAACACACGTCCATGCTTTGACCTATGACTTATCTGCCTTTGTAGATTACTGCTTTGAAGTGCAGGTCTCATTAATGCTGTCTAATGATGCAGAACCAGCAGTTAATAGGCAGTGAACTGTTATGACATCTAGCCACGTGACCGTGTGCATAAATGTACAATGTCCATACACCTCGTATAAAGGAACACACACAGGTATTTATATACTATAAATGGGTAAAAATCTCTACAAATTTGAGCATAAAAAGTCAGATTTTGGTAAGTCACGTGTTAAGATTATTACATGATCAGAGCATTAATGTATAAATAAAGTAAGTTGTATTTGAATGAACTATCAGACAATGGACAAAAACAAAAGAAGTGTGATTAGAATTAATCTTGTGGCCCATAAACAATTTATTGAAAGCCTGTAAAAAAACCACAACAGTAATTTTTCAATAACATAAATACACTGATTATCACCCCATATTTTTGTAAGATATATTGGCTGTTCCATGAAGTATGAAGGTGTTCAAGCATCTCAGAGACACCAGTAACTAAGTTGTGTGCACAGATGGTGCAGCAGAGCAACTGAACAAACAGGCCTGAGCTGTTACTAACCCTGCTGTACATATTAGTCCTGCACACAGTCCTGTGCGATAAGAGATTTCTCTGTTCCGTGATATATATCCAATACGGACATGCACAGGTTGGGTTTGATAAATCACTTATGCATCTGACAAAAAGCACACAAGCCTGCGTATACAGCGATATTTATATACAACAGTATTACTTTAGAATAGCATGTGCTTGAATTAACTAACAATTTTCATTATTTCCCCCATCCCAGATTATTCAATCAGATAGTCAAATGATTTTTTTTGGCTGATGTCCAGGCTGAGACTCATTACCCTCAGTTATTGAAGTCATCTGATAGTCAGGAAGGACAGTGGATATAACTTCATGACATTAGTGAAAAACTGCAAAACAACATGAAACAAACTATCACATTTAGCTGTTGAGAGGATAAGCTTTTGAGGTAGTAGGCCAGATATCCAACTAAAAAGGCTAAAACTAACAACAGTATCAAAAGGAAGTATATATGGAGCTAAAACAATGACTTAAGTATTTCAATCTGAATATTTGTTAATTTGAGTTCTAGACATGTAACATTTCACAAAACGGTGAAGATTTTTTAGCTATTTAATAAATTACAGTTTTTTTGCTTGCGTCACCCAATGGTCAGTGTGTATAGCCTATAAGGGCATAGATTTGTCTTGAACATTGGGGGGGTTGCAGCGATAAGCATTTACATGTTTCCATTGATCATGTGTATTATAGCCTATAAGGAAATTAACATTATCCAAGATTAATAAATACAGTAAAAGCTTTAAACATTGTAGTTAATGTTAACTATTGCGTTAACCTTAGCATATACAGACTTAGAGGTGCTTAAGCAATTTTTTTCATGGAAAGGTGAGCAAAAAATGCCCTACTCCCTGAAAGATATTAATGAAATAAGTTTTGTGGGGGGGGGGTTTGTACGTGACACCATGCAAGGTTTGCACATGTGAACTGCGAGCTCTGCACACTGCTAGTTTTAACACTGTTAATGTCATAAACCGGTGAGATTCAATACACTCTGTTCCATAACTGTTCTAGGAGGACAATATGTAAAAAAATAAAAATAATAATCAAAATCCTCAGGCTCTGGAGACATTAAAAGATACTTATGTGCTGAGGACCCGAGCAAGAGAGACAATTTGGTCTGAGAAGTGCGTGAAATATGGCGTGAAATGTTGTCGACAATACTGAAGAAGGTCATTGCTGACTTGGAGGATCTTGCTGTAATACGTTAATCGATCACCGCCATGATGGCGAAATTCACTGAGATGGTTACAAGAGTGGGGGATGTCGAGAAACACATTATCTGGAGTCATCGGTGAGGGAATTAGCTGCTAATCAGCTAGCGACCAAGGTGGATTTGGAGCATGTCTGGGAGAAGTTGGAGGACTTGGAGAACCGTAGCCAGCAGAATAATGTCTGTATTGTTAGAATTCCTGAGGCCAAGGAGGGTCAGGATATGGTGGGATTCCTGGACGGGCTCTTTCTGAGTCTGCTCGACATAACAGACAGTGGGTTTGAGGTCGGGTGAGCTCACAGAGTTCCGGCTTGGCGATCCGCTGAGGGTAACAGGCCCCGATCAGTTCTTGCCAGGTTTCTGATATCGTCCAATGGAGATCTCATGTTGAGTGAGGCGACTAATGAAGGAGGGCTTTCTTGGAGGAACCACAGCATTTTCTTGTTCCCAGTCTTTGCGAATTCAACAAGAGAGAAACGTGATTGATTCAAGGAATGCAAGAAACACATACATCAACGGAAGGTCGCTTTTGCACTGATGTTCCCGACCAAATTGAGAATAGATGCTAAGGATGGCCGTAAAACAATCACATGTCCCCAGCAACAGTTGTCCTTCATAAATTCAATGGAGTAAGTTATTTTGTTATACTCATATTGTAGCCAAATGGATCGTCTCAATGAACATTCGCTTGACTGTCCGAGGAAACTGGGCGCCTTTTTGATTTTTTGTGCTGGTTCCACCTGGCGCCTGGAGTTTATTTTTTGGAGTAACACTCCTTCGGGACAGTGTTGTGGATGAATCTGCACATTCTTTGTGCTTATGCCTCCTATTGACTGGAGTTTGTTTTGTGGAGTATTTCTTGCAAGACATTGGAGTGATTAGGTCATTTGTTGCACTCATGTAACAGTCGAATGGGCTGGCTCAATGAACATTCTTTTGACAGTCAGCAGAAACTGAGCACCTATTTTTTTCTTTATGTGCTGGTTCCGCCTAGCGGCTGGACTTTGTTTTGTTTAGGAACACCTTCGGGACAGTTATGTGGATGAATCTACTCGTTCTTTGTGTTTATTCTGCCTATTGGCTGGAGTTTTTACATTAGGTGTTTCATCAATATCATGTGGTCAGTTGCGAATGATCAGGACCACTCCAGTTGCTGTCATCTCACTTGACTCCAAAAAGGCGTTTGATATGGCAGAGTGGGATTATCTTTTTAAGATTTTGGAAATGTATGTGTTCGGTTTTATTGGTTGGATTCGGTTACTTTATAGACACACGGTAGCTGCGGTACAAACAAATGGATTAATTTCAGATTATTTTACTCTGGATAGGGGCACCCGGCAGGGTTACCCTCTTTCCCCATTATTGTTTTGTCTTGCCCTGGAACCATTAGCAGCTGCGATAAGAAAGGAGAATGATTTTCCAGGGGTGGTGTCGGGAGGTGTGGCGCATAAGTTTTTGCTTTACGCAGATGATATTTTATTATTCGTCTCCGAACCTACTAGATCTAAGCCTTGCCTCCACAGAATTATTGATTCCTTTTCTAAGTACTCAGGATACAGAGTTAATTGGTCTGAATCCGAAGCTTTGGCTCTGACAGTGAGTGCACTGCCCTGTAATGGCTTTTCACCTGGGCGCCTTCCAATGGCCTTTCATAAAAAGGTTTTTGAGCATTGTGGGCATGTGGGCTTTATTACATTTATCTATGATTGGGAAGGTTAATGTTATTAAAATGAATTGAATTTCAAAATGCATCTACCTGCTACAGTCTCTCCCTATAGATATCCCCCTCTCTTATTTCAAGGAATTTGATAGCATAGCAAAGTCCTTAATTTGGAATGGTAAACGTCCCAGATTACATGTAAATTGCATAGGCTGATCGACAAAGGTGGCCTTAGCCTACCCAAATTTTTTATTTTATCATTATGCTTTCAGTCTCAGACATTTGGCTCATTGGTCACTTCCAGATGAGAGAGCCCCTCCCTGGTTTTGTATTGGACAGGAAGTTCTTGCCCCTATTTCGCCATTACAAAACCTTTCTATCAAACTAATCTGAGAAGTTAAATTACACCGTTCTCTCGCATTTTCACTCGGTATGGACAAAAGTGTCCAGAGTGTTTAATTCTTACATTAATTTAAATGTTGGGGGATGGAGATTTCATTTCTATCAAGAGATTGTGGGAGAAAGATTTGAACTTGGTATAGGAGGAGGGAGTTTGGGCTGATTCTAAAAAAGTCAAGTCTGCATCTAGAGATGCAAGGGTGCACCTTATGCAATTCATGATTTCACATCGATTCTGTTGGACCCCCTCTAGATTGCATAGGCTTGGTCTTAAAGGCGCACACACCTGCTGGTGATGCCAATCAGAAGATGAAGACACAACACATGTTTTTTAGTGTTAAGATCCAATAATTTTGGTTGAAGGTTCAGAGTTTTGTGTGTGACGTATTGGGCACTCAAATTACATTTTGCCCAGACACTGTATTTTAGGGGCTGTCATCAATATTGGGAATAAACACAAAAAACATTGGGTTCTACCCAGTGTTATGATTGCCAGACAATTTCTTTTAAGGGGATGGTAGTTGGCTGGAGTGCCCCATTTCAGGAGTGGTACACAGAGATGGGGAGGGTGGCGGCTTTCAAGGAAGCATTATGTAGAAGGCTGGGGAACTTGGATGCGTTTGTTGGGAAATGGGGCAAATATTTAGCATTCTTGGAGGGCTCTTGGGGTGGAGCAGTGAAGAGAGAGGTATAGTTATAAATGTGTGTGATTATAATATTGTTGTTTTTGATGTGTGTGTACTCATGTGTGACCACAGAAATGTTTGTTGGGGGTCAGGGTGGGGTCGGGGATTGGGAGGGGTAGCGGTGGGGCTGGGGGTTAAATGTTGATTCTGTGTATATGTTTTTCTTTTCTTTGTTTATTGTATGAATCAATAAAAAAAAATGTGATCACAAAGAAATAAGTGTTGTGAGATATTTCACTTGTCTCTGTGACAGCACTAGACTGTAATATGTAATGCCTGTAATGTCTTTGTAGCAAACAAACATGTGTCTGTGGGCCGTGGTCTCTGATGCTTTCTGCCTGTCAGTCATTGTGCGTTTTCTCATAGTATTGTAGTTCCAGCAATTATTGAGGCTTAAAGTTATAGTTCACCCAAAAATTTTAATTCTCTCATAATTTACTCACCCTCATGCTATCCCAGTTGTGTATTACTTTCTTTCTTCTGTAGAAAAAAAACAAAGTTTTTTAATGAATATCCCAGCTCTGGAAGTCCATACAATGCAAGTGAATGGTGGCCAGAAATGTGAAAGTCCAAAAAGCAAATAAAGGTAGCATAAAAGTAATCCAATGGTTAAATCCATATCATCAGAAGTGTTATGATAGTTGTGGTGAGAAACAGATAAACATTGATGTCTTTTTTTTTTTTTACTACAAATCTCCACTTTCACCTTTTGTTTTTGACAATTCATTCTCCGTGTGTATCACCACCTGCTGGCCAGAGAGACAATTTATAGTAAAAAAGGATTTAAATATTGATCTGTTTCTCACCCTCACCTATCATATAATTTCTGAAGATATGGATTTCACCGCTGGAGTCGTGTGGATTACATTTATGCTGGACCAACAGCGCTGAGATATTCTTCTATAAATATATGGTTGTTTAGCAAAGTAATACACATTTTGGATGGCAACAGGGTGAGTAAATGATGAGATAATCTTCTGCTCAGAGTCTCAATAAAGCTCTTTTGGTATCTTTGGAGAGAGGGTTTTGTAAAGAGGTGGTGTGGCAAATCCAAAGTCTCATTTTGTTGAAATTCTAGAATGGTTAAAATAGCTTATAACACCTTTAATTTACAGGGTTACCACATATTCTGACAATATAAGGAAAAAGAGATACAATGCTTTTACTACAATGTAAATTAGGCTTGTGCTAAGGGGTCTGTTTGTTCAGCACCACGCTGACCACTGGGTAGCGCAAGTTAATAACCCAGCTTTGCTTGACCTTTGGCCTAGTTTGTTTATGATCTGAATTTCTGAAATCTGAATGTGAGAGATATGTATTTGACATTCTGAATTTCTTTTAAATCTTAAAATTTTAACCTGTAATTCTATCATTTTAATTTTTACTGATAACTCCACCTACAAACAATTCAAAACAAAAAATCTGCTGTCCAAAAAAATACTATGATAAAATAAATTGTAGAATTACAGGTTAAAATTTTAAATGTCACGTGTCTAGAATTCAAATTAACAAATTTCAGATTCAAAAACATTTAGCCATTGTTCTAGCTCCATAGGGAGTTTAGCAAATAAAAAAAGCAAAAGTAATTTAAAAATGAGCACATTAACACTAGTATTAACACTAGAAAGCCTGGAGTATTCTCCGTTATACTTATTGATAACAACAAATTAAATGGCACATCAAAACCCAGTCTGTTATATTAAAGTTATATCATAAATTCTTTGCATCTGCAGTGTTCTTCTTTAAGTATTTACTGATATCATCATTAGGTGCACATTTCATGAGTTTCATGAGTCAAATGGCATTATTTTTTACCTTCAAAAATAACACAATATGATACAGTCCACAGTCACACAAATAACAATATTATTTAGGATAATTTGTTGAGCAAAATAATAAATAATGTGTGATTCATGCAAAAAACTGCCATAGCTAGGTGCTGGCTAAAATCAGTTAAAGCTGTACAATTGCACAAATCCATTTCCATAACAATCTTTCAGAATAATGTTTTTTTTTTTTTTTTCACAGAAACTGAATTCATCCATTATACCAGCCAGAACTGTTCATGATTTTCTAATACTGAGGAGTCAATTTGCCATGTCAGAATGAAGGTTAGGTGTGCTGGATCAAATACTTTAAAATGGATCATATCCTTTTCTTAGCCTTGCTTTTCATGGCCTTATCAGCCTGAGATGATTAAATAATAATAAATTATTCTCATTTTAACACCAAATTCTTCCTCCAAAGGTCAGGCTGACCCTGCAAGCTGAAGACACAGAATAGAATTTGTTAATGGCTCTTCTCAAATAATTTGCTCAGCTGCATGACTAATCGTTCAAATGTAGAAATGTCTATTTCAAGATCTTTGTGTGACTGTATGTACTGAAGAGAACAGGCAGACAGACTTTTAACTTTTAACACTTGTTCAAGTTCTGTCGAGATGGGGACTGGGGGCCCATGGACTGGTGCATAGTGCACAGAGAGTGCTGAGAGGGTTGATTCAGCATGGCGAGGTCCAAACTATGAGTATGATTCATCTATTGTGGGGTTTAGTAGATTCATATTATTTCCCTCTGAGGCTGACTGACAGTCGTATGTTTCTGAAGGGTGGGGTGGAGCAGCAGGAGGATGGGTGGGGCTACAGCGACGGGAGGAGCTTGGAGAGTTTGTTGGACTGAGTTGGACGGCTGTGGTATCCTGTAGAGTGGGTTCACTGGCCTCCATCTCAAATACAGCTCCACCCATTCTCATTAATGGCCAGCGGTCCCGTCCAGCAGACATGCGAGATGGTTGGGCAACGGATCGTCGACTGCAGATGCAACAAGCTCCAAAAAATGAAAAGGACACCAATAGTAGGATGGGTCCTATAATGATGGGAGGGTTGTTGAAAGGGAGGAGTTTAGTAAAGGCGAGCGCACCTACCAGGGTGATGTTAATGCCTGCCAGCATGATACAAAGCCCACAAGCACAGCAGAGTGCTGGGGAGGGCAATCCCTGCAAACGGACCACCCTCCTCTCATCTGGCTTCTTTAGTACAGGGTGAGCATCTTCATTAGACAAAATCATCCTCTCTAAAGGGCACTGACCTTCTCACCCACCACAGAAATAAGAGTTAAGAGAAAGAGACCGAGTCAACAGAGGAGAAGTGTAGTAATGATTATTACAGTGATGTTCTGAAACAATATTTGCTGCTCCTAAAATATCCACCTGCCTGTTTGCCATTCCAGATGTGTGACTTTCTTTCTTCTGCTGAACAAAAACAAAGATTTTAGAAGGAGTATTTCAGCTCAGTAGGACCATATAATGCAAGTGAGTGGTGAAGAGACTTTTGAAGCTCCAAAAAGCGCAAAAAGACAGCATAAAAGTAATCCATAAGACTCCAGTGGTTAAATCCATGCCTTCTGAAGTAATATGATATGTTTGGGTGAGAAACAGATCAATGTTTGTCCTTTTTTTTTTTTTTTACTATAAATTCTCTTCTCTGCACAGTAGGTGGCGATATACATGAAGAATGAAATTCGGGAAAACTAAATGTAGAAATTAATGTGGAGATTGACAGTAAAAAAAGGATTTAAATATTGATCTGTCTCTGACACATACTTATATCACTGAAGACATGGATTTAACCACTGGAGTTATATGGGTTACTTTTATGCTGCCTTTATTTGATTTTGAAGCTTCAAAATTTTGGTCACCATTCACTTGCATTGTACAGACCTACAGAGCTGAGATATTCTTCTAAAAATCTTAATTTGTGTTCAGCAGAAGAAAGAAAGTCACACATCTGAGATGGCATGAGGGTGTGTAAATGACAAACTATTACTTTAGTATGAATATGTTATATGAGACATTTCAGCTGGATATTCTGTTAATGTTAAATATTGCTCTGTTCTAACAGCAGAATTTCACAATTAGCATCTATCTATCTATCTATCTATCTATCTATCTATCTATCTATCTATCTATCTATCAGATGGAAAGAAAAGATTCAGAAATTAAGAATACAAGAAACAAAGAAATAAATAGTCATTATAAAAGTAAATAAAATAGTCTGAGAATTTTTTATAATCATATATACGAGCATTTGTATTACAACTAGGGGATGCACTGATATATCGGCTGCATATATCATCTCTTTATATATACACTACCGGTCAAAAGCTTTGAAACACTTGACTGAAATGTTTCTCATGATCTTAAAAAATCATTAGATCTGAAGGTGTATACATAAATGTTTGAATTTATTTTTATAGACAAAAATATAATTGTGCCACCATATTAATTTATTTCATTATAAAACAAAAAAATTATGAAAAATAAATACAAAGTTTTTGAAATTGATGACTTGGTCCAAATAATAAAGAAAAGTAGCCAATAAGTGCCCAACATAGATGGGAACTATTTCAGTACAGTTTAAAAAGCATCCCGGGGTGATTCCTCAAGAATATTGTTGAGAAAAGTCTTGAGTACATTTCTGTAAATTCTAGGCAAAGCGTGACTATATTGAAGATGCTAAAATATTACACAGTTTTGATTTATTTTGGATTTTGTTTAGTCACAACATAATTCCAATAGTTCCATTTATGTTATTTCATAGTTGTAATGACTTTACTATTATTTTAAAATGTGAAGAAAAAAAAAATTATAATAAAGTGAGTGTGTTTCAAAACTTTTGACCGGTAGTGTACATAAAAATACATAACAGTATATATACATCACAGCACTTTCTTTTTTTAATCTATGTAATCATTAAGAGATAGCTTACATCAATATAAAAGATCGAAAATAAATCATAAATTTATATTTTTGAGAGTGGCATCTTACTCTGATTTAACAACCATAAATAACATGCATTTAAACGATTTCAAACAAAAAAATGAGCTTGACTGACTTTTAACTCACCTTAAGATGATATTTCGAAGAGCTGACTGATGCCGTGTTATGGTTATAATTAATGTCAAATTTTAGGAGAATTTTCTTCAACTTCAGCGGGAAGAGCACATGAAATTGCTCTGTACAGTTAAGGATGGAGCGACTGGTCCAGAACTGAACGCTTCCCACCAGACATTCTCTATAATAGACTTCAATTCCCCTCATTACCGCATGGTGACGCTTTCCAGTTACTTTCAATTCGACACGAGTCATGACTAAATCAGTCCAACTAAGAAAACAGCATACATTAATGTCGTGTTAAATGAGAATATGAATTTACCTGGCATCAAACGTTAGAACTTGTAGAACCCATGACTCTCTCACGTTAGTCCAAGAACGAGGCTTGTGTGAGTCTCCCCCACTGGTCAGTGAGGCATAAAGTACTAGTTTAAATAATCTCCAGTTCTAATAAGTGCATGAAACCTTGAGAAAATCGTTGAAAATGGGCCACTCTTCAAATTCATCTGTGATTAGACCTATTCTTTGTTGGATTGTGCTTCCCTCCCTGGAAGGCCACTCACAATGTTGTTCTCGTAAGAAAATAAAGAAATGGCCAAAACATAATATCTTCTGTTAAGTGGATTTAAGTCTTTACAAGGCCTAAACATAAATAATAAAATTAGAAAATATTTAATGATACTATACTGTTCTCTGACCTTGTTATGAAAGTTAAAATATTAACAAATGGTTATTAAATGTATGTAAATGCTTAATCTCGTTCTGTTTTATCTCCATTCATATACTATCTCAGAGAGCTAGAAACGTAGATACGTTTTTTCTTCCTGACAGCTAAAAAATAAAACTTCTCGAGCCACCTTTTATGATCACATCATCAGAGATAGTGTTTAGTCGCCATGGGAACGAGGTGGAGCTCTTCTAATCAATGTAACCCTACACCTTGGAATTAACCATGTGTGTAGTTTACTACGATAAAATTGCTGTTTTATAAGAGAATACGCGGATATTTTTGCGACAGGTAGGTGTCAGTTTACGGCTCTGCCCATTAGTTTTGTAGGAGATCCTCAAATGGTGACATACTGTCGTAACACGCTGGTTGACCGTAACGATCTCGCTTATGATAAAAGCGCTGTGGTTATCTAAATAAATAAAATAATCTGTGGCAACTCAAAGCAGGTGAATACACAAATTATGTAAACTAGGTTATCATCGTAATTTTGAAATTACTCAAGCTTTCACTAAGTTTCAGTGCAAACTGTTTTATTTTATTATTATTTTTTATTTAATTTTTCAATTTCATAATTGGTTTAATCAAATTAGCACCTCTGATATATTCCAGCGTTTTGATGTTAAATGGCCAGTCTCCGGTATGTCTTACCCAAAAAACAACAAAAAATGCAGCACATACGATGCACAAAAATGTATTCTTCCTGAACTTCGACTGAGAAACACTTTCCTTTATTAACGTTATTTTCACGCAAGTACTGAGAACATTAAAATGAGGTAGTGCCCTCTAGTGTACATTAAATGTTTCCCATCACATCCTCATGAATTTGCATAATATGTTGACAGTCAAAAAACATTTCCTCTCACCTCTCATTTCGAGCAAGTGATTAGATAAACAATAACTTTGGCGGAAGGTAATGTTTTATAATTTGATAATACAAAAAGCAAATGCGAAGTCTTTAAACATCAAATCTACTTTTGCATTTTGACCATCACATTAGGAGCTCCACCCCCCAAAATGGCAGTTTTCGCGGAATGCAATTTTTGTTTAACTTGCTGCACCTTGAGTCTGTTACCAGAACAGGTTCACTGCCCTGATTTAATAAAAATACTCAATGGTTACAACAAAATAACACACACGGGAGCATCAAAAAGTCAGCAATTTGGTCAAAGGTCTACTACCTCAGCCCCTAGTTAAAGCAACATACCTATTGACTCTTTACGTGGAGCATCCCACACAATATACATTTGTATAGATAGACATGAAATTCTAAGGTAGATTAGTGTCAGGCTGCATGGCTTACATAATTCAAATAAACCAAGACATTGTTCACTCAACAAAAACTAAGTACATAAAGACATTTTATCAAGGCTACGTGGGTTACCAAGTTTACATCACATAAAAAAATTATATAAAAATAAAATGCAAAAGGCAGACAATAACGGAAATTCCTTTGAGGAAAAAAATCACCCAAAAATGACAATTCTGGCATCATTTACTTATCCATATGCCTTTCTTTCTTCTGTGGAAAACAAAAGGAAATATATGCCACACACTGCCAACCTACAGTAGTTGCCACATTTGATTTGGGCAGTACTGTCAGAATATGATCGAAGCTTTGATTTAAGAGTGAATAAGAACTTAAATGTAGGTCTTTTCATCTCACAAAAAGATCGTATAGCTTTGTATCAAGAGTTGTGTTGATTAATTTTACAGTGGGTTTTATTTTTCCTTTTTGGAGATTTACAGACCAGAGTCACTATTCACTTTTATTATATGGCAAAAAAACGAGTACAGACTTTCCACTCTTCTCTGATTGGGTTCCATGGTAGAAATAAAATCATATAGGTTTAGAGGGACATTGGGGTTAGTAAATATTGACAATTCTCATTTTGGGTGAACTATTTCTTTAAAGAATGTTTTGTGACTTTAAACTGTTTAAAACTTATTCAGGTAAATAATTACAAGAATGGAAATGCAAAAGATTAAAAGCCTAACTGCTGTGATATTAAAATCAATAACACCCTTTTTGTTGCTGGGAAACAGCCACAATAAATATTAAAAAAAATAAAATAAAAAAAATTTTGGTGCGTAAAACAGACAAACTCCATTTCACAGAGAAGGATAAGGACGCAAATTTAAATGTGTATGTGTATCACTCAGTTCCTGTGCAGTAGGCAGGTGTCAGGTACTGGTGCGTAGTGCCTGAGACTGTGCTCTGCGGCGGGCTAATCTAGAGTTAGAGGGAGGGGAGAGCCTCATAGAGCAAACAACGGCCCCAAAGTCCTCTTGCTCTTCCTCCTGCTGAGATAGTTGTCGGTTGAATGCTATGGCTTCTGCTGCAAACTGTGTCAGGTCTTTAGTGCTACAGTTTCTGCAGATTCAACGAGAGAGATGGTTAGAAACATTACAGAAACCAAGAAAATTATGCAACTTCATCCACTGAACCAACATCAAATACCTTTGTAGAACATGAGGAGTTGGAAGAACTCTTTCAGGTGCATTCTGAAACAAAAAATATACATACATTTATAAAAATGCATAGTTCATATTCTAAATTCTGATTCCAAACTCCCACAGTTTGGACTTGGTGGAGTCATGTGCCGATCACAGCAGAGTTTGTCTTTGGGAGAAACGACAACAAAACTTAATCTGGTAAGAAACCTAATTATGTTTTTACATTGAAACCTGTTTGAGTCAAAAGAGTCTCTAGTTTCACCCGATATGCCATTTGTCAAATTTGAGTGATTTCTCACGAAATGCGATGCTGCTAAACACAATGTACACAAACGTGTACAATAGCACAAGGTTTTCATTAGTAATCCTATATTTACTGTGCATTTTCAAACAGAGGATAAACTGTTGCTTTCAGAAGCTTTATATGGAGTTAGGATGAAAATACCATGATTTTCGAACTGTTATATATGTTAATAACCATCACACCTAGAAACATAAACAATTGTTATACAAATATATTATAGCTTGGTATTATTTAAAATTTTACAACACATATGTGGACATCAACTGTTAGGAAAACTATTTGCTCTAGAAAAGTATTTTTTTTGCATGTTGTGGCAGGGTGGTGCGCGGGGCTGGGTCGTGATTCGGGCAGTTGTCCGATATTATATTACCAAGCCGGTTCTCGCCACCTCCTTTCCCTTTTACCTTGTTACACAGGTGTCGGACAGCTCCCTTTAACTCTCTCTCTGTCACACTGCTGTCTCCGGTCGGCCTTTATCCCTCTCGATTAACCTGATTCGGGGCCGGGTGTGCGGAATCATGACCCGGCCCCGCCCTCCACCCTGCCACACATGTTTATTAGGTGCAACTAGTTACAAGTCAAAAAGGGAAATGGAAAATGGACACAGCAGTCACGCTAGGGTCTCAGGAAGTTAAAGCACTCCGCTTCTTGTTGTGCACAAGAACATCCCTTAACCATGGTAAAAATGTGTGATCCTGTATATTATCCTCCAATAATATCCTGTGCATAATAAATATGTTTATTGTTTGGGATTAAGAAAATTAATACAAAATTTTAAGATGAGGAAGTAAAAAAAATAAAAGCTTAGAGAAAAGTAAAAAAAATAAATAAAATAAAAATAAAATAAAAGCAAAAGACTCACCCCCTGCACCCAGGGATGCTTTAGGACTTGAGCTGCACTCATTCGTAGAGTGGCGTCTCGCACAAGCAACCGTGAGATCAGATCTTTAGCATCATCTGATATCTGAGCCCAGACTCCATCCCTTAATTCATACTTTCCCTCTTGAATCCTCTCAAACAGGTTATTCTGAACAGAAGAGAAAAGCTTAAGTCAGCACAGCTAAGTTCTCTAGGTGGATGAATTGAATTCAGTGCATGTTTCAATTAGTGTGTGGCTTACCTGGCAGGCACGGCAAGTCTCTCCTCGTTCCCAGCCACAGTTGGTGCCACAGTGGCCAGTAAAGGGAGGGCTCCCACTAAGTAGGATGTAGAGAATGACCCCAAGACTCCAGAGATCACATCGCTTATCATAGAACGAAGCCTCATCTGAAAAGACCTCTACCACCTCAGGAGCCATGTACTCTGCTGAGCCACACTAGAGTATACATAACACACTTCTTAAACAATGCTACTTTGCCCAGTTATGAAGTGTACCTAATGCATCGTCTTAGGTTGAGTTTACCGGTGTGGTGAGCTCAGGTGTAGTTATAGGGGTACAGGCACTGTTCAGCTTCACTCCACTGCCAAGGTCAAAATCGCAGATCTTGACAGGAGAAACCTGAACGCCAGCGCAGCACATCACATTACATTATGATTAGGACTATCTAAGTCTTAAAGGTCTCGTCCTTACATACATGTGTTATTAATGACAAAACAGATGCATTACCTTATCGGTACATTCACACAGGATATTTTCAGGCTTCAGGTCCCGATGAGCGATACCTGTGGAGGGAGGGAGATTAATTTATGTAAACTTACTCTGAGCCATGGTCAGTGGCCAGCAGAGTAAATTTAGAGTATTTACCTTTGTTGTGCAGGAAGTCCAATGCATATGCTATATCCCTGACCACATGACTAGCCTCTCTCTCATCAAAGTACTTCCGTCTCTGAATGTGCGATAAAATGGAACCTGATAGATTAAAGAGATTGTGAAGGAAAGAAAAGATTCAGAAATTAGGAATACAAGAAACGAAGACATACATAGAGTCATTATAAAAGTAAATAAAATAGTCTGAGAATTTTTCATAATCATATATAAGAGCATTTGTATTACAACTAGGTGATGCACTGATGTATCGGCTGCCGATATTTATCGACCAATTATTGACCAAATTAGTCGGCATATTGGTTATCAGCATGAAAAAATTTATATTGTTTTAATCATAATAATAAGTAACACACTTAGTAAAAACTCTGTGACTTCAAATGCACAATCCAGAAATAATAGTAGACTCTTTCCACAGACCTTTTATGATGCGTTTACGCCTTCTTTAACAAATGTAGCAAACTTTTTTTATATTTCCAATTTTAAAAATATTTAGTGTAAATTTATAACATTGTACTTTGTGTTATATTACCCTGGAATATGTTTTTATCAGTTAACATAGCTGCGATGAGGCAGTGAGAGAAAATATGGCCTGTTTCTTTCTTCTTACTGCTGTTATCCAGCGCTGTACATTTGTATATTTTTGCAAAGCTGTGAAAGCGTTGATTTTTTTTCTTTTGCTGTTCGGGCAAACAGGTAAGCAAAAATTACATTTGCTGTGGTCCGCCATTCAAGTTTGACCAACTATGACATCTTACGTTCTGCGAACGCAAATGTGTGAAAAGAGTCCATAGCCACAATATGTAGAAATAAAAATTGACTCTCTCGTTCTCACGTTAATGTGGAAAAACTGCAATAAACAGTTATGAGAGTTATGTTACATGATGAAAAAAACCAACATGCTTTGAAACCAGCAGACTTTAATTTAGGAGACATCCGTATAAAATCCATTAATACTGCATGATTTACTGAATTAAGACTGAAATCGCAAAAAAAAAAAAAAAAAATCATATCAACCATGATATTCAGTTATTTTTTGTATCTTTTTATTTTCAATTTACTGTGGCACTCTTTAAAATCTTGGCATGTGTTCAACCAATCAAATTATTTATAGTTATAACAATAAAAAAATATTTTGAACCGCTTAAGACATTTTTAAAGCAAAATTCCTAAGTAAAGGCCCTGATATACTTCATACGTAATTGAAGAATGAAGGGGCATGTCGTCATTTAAAACAAAATTTGTCCAAAAATAAGTTGTTTTTGTGTTCGTTTCGGTAGTTCGTAACAGCTTGTCTGTTTT